>JAWHQI010000393.1:695741-1391483 GCA_033032865.1 Dactylorhiza incarnata
TCCGGAATGGAAGTTCGATGATATTTCGATGGATTTCGTGCACGGATTGCCGAGATCGCAACACGGAAACGACGCCATCTAGGTGGTCGTGGACCGTTTGACGAAGGTATCACACTTTATTCCGAACCGGAAGGATGATTCTGTGGAAAAGCTGGCAAAGTTGTACGTCGATAACATCGTACGGTTGCACGGGATTCCCCGTAGCATCGTCAGTGATCGTGATGGGCGGTTCACATCAAATAATTGGAGGCTGATTCATCAATTATTGGGTACCAAGCTAAAGTTTAGCACGGTCTTCCACCCGCAAACGGATGGACAGACCGAAAGGACCAATAGGACGATGGAGGACATGCTGAGGACGTGCGCTCTGGACTTCGGAAAGAGATGGGAGGACCATCTCTATATGATTGAGTTTGCTTACAACAATAGCTACCAAGCAAGTATAAAGATGACACCTTTCGAGGCTCTTTATGGTAGGAAATGTCGCACACCGTTATCTTGGGCTGAAACAGGCGTCACTAAGTTGTTAAAATGCAAGGACGTGGATGAGGCAAATACATCAATTCAGGCTATTCGGGAGCGGTTGCTCATTGCCCAGGATAGGCAAGCAAAATACTACAATGCAAATCACCGGAATGTCGAGTTCGCCGTTGGCGACTGGGTTTATCTCAAGATCAAACCGTTCAAAGGAGTATCGAGGATCCGACGCTTGAAAAAGCTAAGTCCGAAGTACTTAGGACCGTTCGAGATCTTGGAGCGCATTGGTGAAGCTGCCTACCGGCTTGCTCTATCTTCGGAGCTAAGCGGGCTTCATGACGTATTTCACATTTCTGTTTTGAGGAAGGCTGTGAAAGAGCCTACTCATGTCGTTGCGGTCAGCGAAGTGTCGGTAGATGGTGGGCTAGCGACGAAAGTCAAACCCATTTGCATTGAAGACACTGAAGTGAAGCAGTTGCGGAACAAGTCCATTCGGATGGTGAAGGTCCGTTGGAACAACTGCGGAAAAGAGGAACTCTCTTGGGAAAGAGAGCAAAACATGCTTGCGGAGTACCCCGAGCTTTTCCTTTCAGGTATTATCTTTTTGTACCTTTCTGTTTTCGGAATTTCGGGCCGAAATTCTGTTAAGGGGGGTGGAGTTGTAACACCCCAAAACTTTGAAGCAGAATTGGGCTGCTGGGAGCTAGCGCAGGCGGTAGTTCTACCGCCTGACACTAGCCATCTCGACGGTTGCTAGCCGTCGAGACAGAAGCTTTAAGTGTCGACGGACGCTAGCCGTCGAGACGGAAGCTTGCGCAGGCGCTAGCGCTAGCGCCGGCGCTAGCGCGCGATACAGATCCGTGATTTGAAATCGTGGCCGTCAAATCCTTATGTTCCTAGATCCGATGGCTGGGGTTTAATCCGGGATTTCTTAAGCCTTGACCAGAGGTGATATTCTCTTTATTTCTACAGTCTTATCTCTCTTCAAGCTTAAGAAAGAGGAAAGCCAAGGAGGAAGAAGAAGGTGTCTTCCACCATTGACGGAGCTCCTAAGCTCCGAATCGCGAGCCGTTTACAGATCCACGGAGAGCAGCCCGGTGCGGTCCTTTTCATCCGTTTAGAATCTTGGATTCTCATGGTGAACAAGAAAACGACAAGGGTAACGATCTTCTACTTGGACAAGTGAAGTCCTCCTTTTATGGCATGTTTGTATGGAAAATCCCCCACCGATTGGTGGAGAAAATGGATTTTTCCAGCGGGCTGATCGTTTCAATCCCCTTTGGTTACTTGCATTAGCATCCGGAATCGTAGTACGGATATAGGCATTGTGTGTGAAACCCATCCAGACAGGTTGGTCTGGATTGGTGATGGCTATAGTATTTAATTATGCCGGAGAAGACTCCGTGTTTTGTTTGCGCTATTTTTCAGGTTCTGTGTACAGTAGAGTACTGCAGGGAGTCCTGGAAGTAACCTCCAGGAAATACCCGAAGTTGTGGGTGGATTCGGAGATCTGCCACTACCGTCCGGCGCTAGTGCTAGCACCGGCGGTAGCTCCCAGGGAACTGGTTGTGGGGGTGTGAAACCTCCTTTCGTTATTCAGGCCGAGGGGAAGTTGTACCCGCATCGCGACGATTGATTCCGACGATTTTAGCATGGGCAAAGCTGAACCGAACCCGCTCCCATACCGAATCGCTGAAGAGGTAGCTCCTCAGTGCACCGTATGATGTTGGGATTGGTCCGTAAGGCAAGCTAGTCTTGACGGTCAAAGCTAATGCGAACTCTTTGTTTAAGGAGTTGTTAGGTGTAGCTCGGAGAGTACACCGTGAGAGTGCCTTGAGTGCACGAAATGTGTGGCCGTGCGTGCCCATGTTGTTGTTGATTGCTTGTACATGTGGTGTTTGAATGTACCCTGACAATCTATGCCTATTCTGTATGCCTGCAGGGAAGGAGTACCGCCACCCCGGCTTTAGGGGTGGGGTCGTTATATTTTGGTCAGCTTTAGCTGAGCGGTTACCTGTTTGCCACGTTTTGGTGGATCGTTGTTGCAGGTGCAGGTGAGCCAAGCGGGAAATAACGGGTGGTGGCCCTTTTGCTGTGTTGGCCCTCGAAGGCCAGCCTCTTTTCTGCTTTTCATGTATTGCCGGTCTGCGTGCCGAAGTATGTTCTTGGAGTTTTGTACTTTTTGGAAAGTAAGGCCTTAAGGACGTAACTCTACACTTTATTGTTTCATTCCTGTGATAGTGGACTATTCTAAAAGAAATGTTAAATTTTTATGTGTCCGCTTATGTTTAGTATACTCTGGTGTAGTTCTTTTCTGTATATCTCCTTTTAATGCCTAGCTAGTGTGGTTAGTATAGCGTGGGGTCCCGGCCGGACCTACTGTTATATTATCCGTACTGGAAGGGTGTTACACTCTGTCCCCACAACGGATCTAGAACTGATCCGCTGTGGGGGACGCGAATGCTGAGGCGGGAGTGAGAATTAAGAATTCCCTAGCCGTCTGATCTTCTGCATGATGATCGAACGACGACTGTTGTTCCTGTCAGTGCAAGAGGCGGTGGCCTCTGCCACAAACGTCTAGCCAATGCCAGACATCGGAGCCTCCCCCAGTCGACTCGTCGGGGGCCGACGAATTAGTTGGCGGTGGTTCGAGGGCCGGGCACCGCCGACCACTGCCGAAAAATGAGAAAATGAGAGTAGGGTGGCATGATCGGCTTTTCTTCCGGCGGTGTCATGCCACCTTACTCCTCTAGTGTCTCACACCTCACACACCTATCACCCCCGACCGCCGTGTCGGGGGTTGGCTCCGGCGGTGGTCCGACGGCCTGGCACCGCCGCCCGCCGCCGGGGATGAAAATATCAAAATTTTGGGTGCCGCCGGAAACGCGAATTCCGGCAGCACCAACACCTTCTGCCGCTGGGAAAGTGTCCCCCCATAGGGGTAGCGCCCTACCAATGTCACCAGCGGCGCTGGGCAGGGCTCATCATGCGCAGCCATCCTTTGGTCCTAGAGCTTGGCTCGGGAGGTGCTGGCGGCGCTCCGGCGACCGGGAGGTGCATGCGACTCGTTGAGAAGATGAGGAAGGGGGAGAGGTTCTACCTGCCGTGGAGGAGCTCGGGAGGCGTAAAGCTGGTTGTCCATGGAAGGCGGCGGATAGGAAGGAAGGTGGAGGCGGGTTTCGGGCGAGGTAGAGGTCGGGTGGTCGTCTGGATGGTGTGTGCTCATGCAGAGGGGGGAAAGGGGCCTTTTATAGGGCTGGGAGGAGGCCTCACTTCCTCCTCCCCTATGTGGGACTAAGGGAAGAAGTGATGCGGAGATTTTCTCATCCTCCGCCTGTAAGACCCCCCCCCACCCCCCCTTAAATCGGCAGTCCAACCGGGGGATCTTATTGCACGCCACCCTTTTTGCACGACGCCGAAGCGATCACGAAGGGTGAGGGTACTTCCTTCTCCAATCCCTTTCCTTAATCACTCTGTCGTCATGCATATGGGGTGAGGTTAAGCGAATGTCATGACATACCACAGAGTAACGAAGTTGTTCTCTAGTGGAAGACACCATAAAGGAGTGCGCATTATATCACTTAGCAGAAGACATAGTACTATAGCGGAAGATTAACTATCACAGAAACCACATAACTCAAGACCTGTATGAATAACATCAATATCTCTACTGCATAAAATCCTATCAATCAAGGATTCATTGCCAATATATAGATACCATGAGATAGGGTACAACAAAAGGCGATGCGGCTTAACGAACTTTTACTTGATGTAGCTTGCTTTGTGGCTTCATCTAGACCTGGGTGCTGTCTCTCACCCAAACCTGTCACTGGTGCTCAGGACAAGTTATTAGAACCACGAATAGAATCCAATCCTTATTAACATCAAACATAGTATAACATTTATAAGGGAGGAGATATATGGACTTTTATTGGGTCGTGACAGTCTTCCCGTGACCACCGTCTACGTACTCCGTATCATCATGCATACGGTCTCAGACCCACATAGTTTTATTAATTTCGCACTGGTTGCCCTTCAAGACCTTCCATCGTGCGGGTTGCCTCAGAGTATAACTCGTCAGCCATCCGATAATTTCCCCAAGGCACATTTCTTGAAGGCACAATTTATTCCCATAGGAATCATTTCTCGAAGGCACATTTTATTCCCGTATGAATCATTTCTCGAAGGCACATTTTATTTCCGTAGGAATCATTTCTCGAAGGCACAATATATTCCCATAGAAATATTTCTCGCACATTTTATTCCCGTAGGAATCATTTCTCGAAGGCACATTTTATTCCCATAGGAATCATTTCTCGAAGGCACAATATATTCCCGTAGCAATATTTCTCAAAGGCACATTTTATTCCCGTAGGAATCATTTCTCGAAGGCACATTTTATTCTCGTAGGAATCAATTCTCGGAGGTACAATATATTCCCGTAGGAATATTTCTCGAAGGCACAATATATTCCCATAGGAATATTTCTCGAAGGCACATTTTATTCCCGTAGGAATCATTTCTCGATAGCACATTTTATTCCCGTAGGAATTATTTCTCGAAGGAACAATATATTCCCGTAGCAATATTTCTCGAAGACACATTTTATTCCCGTAGGAATCATTTCTCGAAGGCATATTTTATTCCCGTAGGAATCATTTCTCGAAGGCATATTTTATTCCCGTAGGAATCATTTCTCGGAGTTACAATATATTCCCGTAGGAATATTTCTCGAAGGCACATTATAATCCCGTCAAATCAAATTTACAGTCAATACTGAAATAAAACCAAAACATCAATCTGTCCGCTCTGCTCCAAGAGCAGAGGCCAGTTCGACACTATTTAGGGTTGACCCTGAAGGAATGTCTTATCTTCACGTCAACCCTAAATTATAGGCAATACTGAAATAAAGTACAGTAACTGAAATACTGAAATAAAGTGCAGTAATCAAATGCTGAAATAAAGCCAAACATCGATATCTCCGCTCTGCTCCAAGAACGGCAGCCAGTTCGACACTATTTTGGGTTGAACTTGAAGGAATGCCCCATCTTCACGTTAACTCTAAATTATAGGCAATACTGAAATAAAGTACAGTAACTGAAATACTGAAATAAAGTGCGATAATCAAAATGCTGAAATAAAGTCAAACATCGATCTGTCCACTCTGCTCCAAGAGCAGCGACCAGTTCGACACTATTTAGGATTGACCCTGAAGGAGTGTCCCATCTTCACGTCAACTCTAAATTATAGGCAATACTGAAATAAAGTACAGTGACTGAAATACTGAAATAATGTGCAGTAATCAAAATACTGAAATAAAGCCAAACATCGATGTGTCCGCTCTGCTTCAAGAGCGGCGGCCAGTTCGACACTATTTAGGGTTGACCCTGAAGGAATGTTCCATCTTCACGTCAACTTTAAATTATAGGCAATACTGAAATAAAGTACAGTAACTGAAATACTGAAATTAAGTGCAGTAATCAAAATGCTGAAATAAAGCCAACCAGAGATTTGTCCGCTCTGCTCCAAGAGAGGCGACCAGTTCAGCACTATTTAGGGTTGACCCTAAAGGAATGTCTCATCTTCACGTCAACTCTAAATTGTTGGCAATACTGAAATAAAGTACAGAATTGAACCGAACCAGTACAAGACTGGAGTAAAAGAAATTGCAATAGAATAAGAGGGTTAGTAGTCCTTCATTCCATATATAGGAGGCTTCGGTTATATCTCCGTTCATAGGAAGACAGTTCTGTTCTATCTCCGTTCATAGGAGTTTCTTCCAAAATTCATTTTTTTATTATAGTCCGCCCATGAATTTTAATTGCGTCTTTTAAGCATGGCTTACGCAGACTTGAGGAACAATATTATGAATTTAGGAGAACAAAAAATACAAGCAGTTATATTTAAAACACATAGCCGTTGTGAGCCGAAAATCAAAATCCTCGGCTCAGGATGGCCGGTTTCACAACCTCTTACCATATGCCGCACGATTCAAAAACTTTTAAACACATGAAAGTAAGAGAGCAAAACTACAAACAATTATATTTAAACACTTGAACCGTTGCGAGCCGGCAACCAAAATCTTCGGCTCAGCTTGGCGAGCTTCACAGCCTCTTACCATATGCCGCGCGATTCAAAAAATCGTAAACACATGAAAGTAAGAGAGCAAAACTACAAATAATTATATTTAAAACACTTGAATCGTTGCGAGCCGGCAACCAATATCTTCGGCTCAGCTTGGCGAGCTTCACAGCCTCTTACCATATGCCGCGCGATTCAAAAAATCGTAAACACATGAAAGTAAGAGAGCAAAACTACAAACAACTATATTTAAAACACTTGAACCGTTGCGAGCCGGCAACCAAAATCCTCGGCTCAGCTTGGCGAGCTTCACAGCCTCTTACCATATGCCGCGTGATTCAAAAACTCATAAACACATGAAAGTAAGAGAGCAAAACTACAAACAATTATATTTAAAACACTTGAACGATTGAAGGCCGACCATTAATAATAAGCATCATAAAGTCTCACGCAATCAATTTTCTTACAGTCGACTATATGGGTCGCTGATTTCACTGTTATCCCTGCCATAGGAAATTCATTCTAGATCCCTTGAAGGGGAAGCGCCTAAAGAAAAGTTAATGGCATGGTTTCTGTTCTACCGGAATAAGAGTGGCTGCAGCATTTGCAGTATAATAGAGGATGTAGGGAGAGAAAGAGGGAGAGAGAGCACCACTTACAATCACTTTCAATTGTAATTAAATAAAACTTATGCACCTGAGCTTGTGTTTTCATAGAATCACCTCTCTTCAATCAAGAGCTTGATTATAGGAAGATCAGCTCCAATAAGGAAATCAAATAAAGACTAGTGAAATCATACATAGCAATCTTCTCACATATTATATATATTCAATGTTTGAACCACTCTAACAATCAAAACCTTATTGAGAAGTTGATTCACGGTTCTCTAAAGTATAACTCAAATTTCCTCAATATAAGCAACATAAACCAATGTATCAGGCAATCAGGAATGACAAGAAGGGAGTTCAGTTCAAAGGATTAGCAAGAATCTCGTTCAAGGTCCAACTGAAATCAACAACCCATACCCAACCTTAAAGAAACATGCACAAAGTTAGATTAGAGTTTACCAACATTAGGGAGGAAGATGAGCAGAGCTTGCACAGGTTGCTTGGGATCGAGCTATCCTCATTGCAAAGCAATTGGTGCTCCAATTTCCACCAGAATCTCTCCATTTCAACAAGGATTGTTGCATTCTTCTCATCACCAATTCGTGAGGAAGAAGAGAATGAAAATTAGAGTTGTGTCTAGAGTAAGACAAATGTAACATCAAAGCTCGTTCTTCCACCGTTTCAACTCAATCTCTTGAAATCAGTTATGGGCCAAAATAACCAATCTTTAACAAGGTTGACCCTTGCTTTAGATCATGAAAAATGAAATTCCAGGGAACCAAGGCCAGATGAGTAAAGGAAACCAAACCATAATAAGAAGAGAGGAGATGGGGTAGGAGGGAGAGAGAAACAGAAGTAGTAGAAGCATCAAGCTCTCTCCATGAACCTTGAAGGAGGAAGAGAAGCCACCCAAACATCTTGAATCCCAATCGAAGAGTCTCCCCACAGATATATTAATATTGAAATGCAATTTATATTAGATAACTTCCATCCAAAACTTCGAGCATCCACTGGCTCAACCCAACCCAACCGACCTCATCTGCTATGAAATAATATGCCAAACTAATGAAGGACTTGACAGTCTAGCCAGTCCCAAACAAATTAAGCTTATTTAAAGCATGGTGAAGATTGTAATGGAGGGAGGGAGGGAGAGAGAGAGGAAGATTTAATTCCCCCTTTCCCTTGAAATAATTCAGCATCATTCCTTACCTGATCGGAGTAAAAGGGGTAGCAAAAGAAATGGCAGATTTTCGCCATGAGAAGAAGGTTAGGGAGAGGAGGATTTGCTCCCAATCCCCTCCAGCTCCAATTCGATGAATAAACCACAATAATCACCTCATTTCATACATAATTATTGTAGAATAAATTAGTGTTACCAGGTAAAACAGTGGAAATAATCATTGGGCTTGTACGAGTTGTTCGGTTCCTAGCCTTCCATGATGCAAAGGCATCTTCACCATGTATTCATATCGATTTCAAGTCATTAATATTATTGATTATTTTTGGCATATTCCATGGTTTAATCTCTCCGATAGTTTTCGGAGCAGAAATTGATATCAATTTCAGAAATTCCTCATCTGATTAGCAAGCTCTGTTTCCATTTCCATTTTCTTTTTGTGAAGAAGGGGAAGAATCAAGAGAGAGAGAGAGAGAGAGGTTTCCATTTCCCCCACCCCCTTTTTTTATTGCTTTCAAGCATTATAAATTAAGTTTCAACCTATCCAGAGAAACAGAGAAAATAACAACATCCTGAAAGCTTATTATTTATTATTACAATTATTATTAGTTTGTGGCCATCAATTATCTTAGAGGATGCCAAGAAAACCCAAAAAGAATCTTAAGGAACTTATTTCTCACACCAGAACAACATTCCCAACTCCTCCTTAGAGAGAGAGTGAGAGTGAGAGAGAGAGAGATGACCTTGTCATAATCGTGATTGGAGAGGAAGCGTCCCCTTGTTGTGAAGGTTGAGGGAGGAGTTGAGGAGGGAGAGATGGGGAAGAGGAAGACCTTGTCGTGAGTTCTGTGTCCCCCAGAGGATGCCGAACCAGCCCTATTTGTAGCAATGGCTGGCCAATCCGTAGCTCCCACGAGCTCCCTCGTGATGGAGACGTGGCCTTCATCCCATGGCCAATGAATCCCCCCTGCAACCCCGTCTAGGAGAAGGTTCAAGCTTCGGGTCTTGCCGGAGCTCCGTGATCTCTCCCATTCCAGAGTTCCACCAGTTTTTCCGCCCTCCGATTCAGCTCGTCTCCCTCTACTCGCTGGTCTTTTAGGTTAGGAAAAATATATATATATATATATACTAGCATCTTCAAACGAGCTACGCCTGTTCTCGATGCATCGCTGCGGGCTTCGACCGCAATCAAGCGGGCTTCACCCGCTTGGCATTCAAGGCGTGCTTCGCCCTCCCCCGACTCGCCCGCAATCAAGCGGCTTCGCCGGCTTGGTATTCAAGCGGGCGAAAGCCCCCGGCGGGCTTCGCCCGCCCCCGGCAGGCTTTGCCGGACCCGTGAAATTTGTAATAATTTTAAAACTTTAGTTATTAGAATTTGTAATAATTTTATTAATTATTTAAAGAGTATAATTATGAAATTATAAAATAAACGAAATAAACAAAAAAATCCCGTGAACCCCCCCCCCCCCCTCCGCTTCCGCCTCCGCCGCTGCTTGCCTTTGCCGCCGCCGGCAGAGCCGCAGGCGGCCTGCCCGGCCCCCACCGGCAGGTTCGCCGGACCCTGGCGAACCCGCCGGGGGTTGTCCGGCGGCGATCGGGCAGGGCCCCCGCCAGCGGCGGCCCTGCCCGTGAGCTCCAGTTTCATAGCCGGACAACCCCCGGCGGGTTCGCCGGGGTCCGGCGAACCTGCCGGTGGGGGCCGGATAGGCCGCCTGTGGCTCCGCCGGCGGCGGCAAAGGCAAGCAACGACACTTATTTTTGCGGAATAGGGGGGGGGGGGGTCGGGATTCGTGGAATCAGGGAGGTTTTTTTTGGAGGAAATTATATTGGCAGACCTCCATTTAATCTGACGGCCAGGGTTTGAAGATGCTTGATCGGACAGTATAGATGAGATTCTTGGTGTGCTTTGAAATATGCATATTGGTATATATAATAATAAAGATATATATATATATATATGTTTATTTATATTAATAAGTATGCATATATGAATACAGATATACTTATAACTTCTAAAATTAAATGCGGGAAAAATGCACAGAGTGCGTCTGTGTGTTCGTGTCAGCCATACAAAGCTAATGAAAGCATCTGAAGTTGATTCCGAGTCCGTTCTCCTATAATTATTCCTTCGAGTCGGTGCGTATCTTAAAGTAACTCATTTCGCTAATTTTCTCAAATCTCATCAGATTTCAACGAAACGAATTGTGTTGCGCTCATATCGATTATACGAGTCTGATGCAAGTAACTGGGGTCAATTCAGAGCTCGTTTGTTCAATATTTTAAAATAACATTGTTGCGACGCTCGATGTTACCCAAAATAGTCATTTTCTCGAAGCGACCTAGGATTAGGACGAAACGAGTTCCGTGCACTCGTATCGACCATACAAGTCTAACGCAACTGACGGAAGTCGATTCAGAGCACGTATGCTCAATACACTACTTTGGTGTTGTGGCGAAGCACAATGCTACCCAAAACAGTCATTTCTCTTAAATGACCACCATTAGGTGGCGAAGGTCGGGTCTTGGTTTTCCTCTGACCCGACCTAAGCTTCCCCAAGGGTTCAATTGAACCAGCTAGACCCTATTTCAAAGTTGGGATGTTACAAACCAATAAAACAAAGAAAATTTTCGTCCCCGAAAATACGAGTGGGTCATGGGGATTTCAAACGGACCGTGTTGTAGACTACTACATTGCCGAACGATCCCAAAATTTTATGAGTCTATGGATCTGCCCTTATCTACTGAGCTGTGTTGATTGCTTTTGCCGTGTAATATATAAGTAGCTTAAGTGAATTAGGGGGTAGCTTTACCGTAGCTATTGTTCGTGAGAACATTCCACGTGGGCAAGTTGTGCGCATAATGAATTACCAGTTTTAGACAATTATACCGAGTAGTGATTCTAGCATAATCAAATCCTACCAATGTATGCACCACTGAAAAGCAAAATTTTATTAGTTGTATACTGAAGGTAAGCAGTATAAACCTGATAACATAGAATCAACTCACATACGAAGGTTAAATGTTAGTGGAACATGTAAATGTTACAATTTACATAAGCATTATAAAATTCATCAACATATAACCGACTCTCATATGAAGGTTATATGTTAGTAGAAACAGATAAAAATTGCAAATAAGTAGTGGAATTCCATGAACATATAATCAACTCACATACGAATGTTATATGTTAATGGTACATGTAAATATGTATGTTTCGATGCAAATGATGTTTATGCAAGTCATGCACAATGAGTTCTCACGACTCGTCACAACTCCATACGTTAACATAGTCTGACCGCTTTTCTTCCAGCAGGGTCGCGAACCCCGCGGGCCTCACCGATGTGGTCGTCGGTGATAGTGCCGGTGTACAACCCCGATGTTCGCCAGGAAAGGGGTTCCAAGTTCGCATGACCAGGCGAGCCAGCCGGCCGAAGGAGTTTGCCAGGCGACCGAGGGCGAGCCCAGGTGGGGGAGAGCCCGGGAAGAGGCGAGCCAGCCAGCCGAAGGAGTTCGCTAGGCAGGCCCGGGCCCTTGGGGTGCAAATAGCCATTTCTGGGGTACAGTTAGCCATTTGGCGAGCTCGACCCGCTAAGGAGTGGTTCAGCGGGCGAGCCGTAGAGACAGGCGAGCCAGCCGGCCGAAGGAGTTCGCCAGGCGACCGAGGGCGAGCCCAGGTGGGGGCGAGCCCAGGTGGGGGCGAGCCCGGGAAGAGGCGAGCCAGCCAGCCGAAGGAGTTCGCTAGGCAGGCCCGGGCCCTTGGGGTGCAAATAGCCATTTCTGGGGTACAGTTAGCCATTTTGGCGAGCTCGACCCGCTAAGGAGTGGTTCAGCGGGCGAGCCGTAGAGACAGGCGAGCCAGCCGGCCGAAGGAGTTCGCCAGGCGACCGAGGGCGAGCCCAGGTGGGGGCGAGCCCGGGAAGAGGCGAGCCAGCCAGCCGAAGGAGTTCGCTAGGCAGGCCCGGGCCCTTGGGGTGCAAATAGCCATTTCTGGGGTACAGTTAGCCATTTTGGCGAGCTCGACCCGCTAAGGAGTGGTTCAGCGGGCGAGCCGTAGAGACAGGCGAGCCAGTCGGCCGAAGGAGTTCGCCAGGCGACCGAGGGCGAGCACAGGTGGGGGCGAGCCAGGAAAGAGGCGAGCCAGCCAGCCGAAGGAGCTCGCTAGGTGGCCTTGGCGAACCTCATGTTCACTGAACAGGTCGAGGGTCTCGGGTTCGCTGGTAATTGGGATGGTCTTTTACCAGAAAACCCCTGGTGGTCTGCGGTTAGCCCCTCCGGACAGCGGAGTTTGGCTGTTAGCAGACCAATTTGGGGTGCGGATAGTAAGAACGGACAGCGGGAGTTGGCTATTGACAGACCACAAAACCAAAATCTATAAATAGACCTTGAAGGGCACCTTGGAAGAAGACCGGTTCATTATCTTTGAGCTCTTCTCTCCCTAGGTCGCTTTGGTTTGGGCTCTCTAGCTCTCCAAGGTGCCCGAGTCTTAGCTTTGGCTTGGGAGGGGAAGCGCTCAACGATCTTCCGGGTTAGTGGAGGGACCTCCTCGCTGAGACTAGGGTCTTTGTTCTTTGCTCGAATTGTCGGCCTTACCTCTCCCGAGGGACCGGTAAGGGCTAGCTGCCCCTCATTTCGGTGAGGGCCCCGAGCTCCACAAGAGACCGAGAAATCGGTTTCAACATTTTGGTGCGGTGAGCGTGGAGCGTGGCTGGTTCAAGAAAGTCCCAGAGAAGAGTTATGGCGGGAGATGAAGAGCAGGGCGAGGAGTTCGGCGAGACCCCTCAGGAAGCGATGGCTAGGATGTTCGCGGATTTCAGAAAGGAGTTGCTCGACACCTTGGGGTTCACGGTCTCGGCTCTGCGAAGTGAGTTTGCGACCCCGGCACCTCAGGCGACCACCCCCCCAACAGCAGTCGGCGAGAGGGCACCAGGAGGAAGGGCTGGAAAAGAAGTTGTCGTTGAACCAGGACATGACAGGGAAGGACGAGTGCTGTTTGCTAGTCCGGCGAGCCCGGTGTTGGCGAGCTCCGTGCCGGCGAGTTCGGTGCCGACAAGCTCAGCCCAAGCGAGCGCGGCGCAGGCGAGCGCGCGCCAGGAGGACGCGACGACAGTCGGGGTGGTTCAGGCGAGCGTCGCCCTCGCGAGTGCGATCCCAAGCTTGGCGAGCGAGCTAGGTCCGCGAGCCGAGCGAGAAAAGATGGCAGGAGGGGAAGTCCCTTCTACGAGTTGGTGTTGTCTGCAACCGTTCCAGCGGGATTCGGAGAATGGGATAGAGTGTACTACAATGGCAGAGATGACCCAGTTCAGCATCTGCAGTCTTTCGAGGACTCGGTCTCCATCAGGCCGATGTCCGATGCCTTCAAGTGTCGGCTCTTCGCCGTCACTCTCAAGGAGAAGGCCAGGGACTGGTTTCATTCACTTCCGGCAGGCTCTATCTACGCGTTCGAGGACCTGCGCCGAAGTTTTTTGTTGAGATTTTCAACTTCAAAAAGGAGGAAGAAGGACGCTGATTCCCTCTTCGCGGTGAAGCAGGAGTCCAGGGAGACGTTGGCTCAGTATGCGGATCGGTTCCAGGAGGAAGTGCAGCTCACTCAGGAGGTGTCTGGGTTTGCACTTCAACTCGCCTTCACGGTCGGGTTGAAGGAAAGTTTCTTCAAGATGGCGTTGAAGAGGAAGGCCCCCGTCTCCTATGAGGAGCTGATGGAGAGGGTGGCGGAGGAAGTAGCAAGCGAAGAAGCCAACCCAGAGCTCACCAAGAGGCTAGCAAAGCTCAGTGAGCTGGAGATGAGGCAGCAAGAGGTCAGAAGAAGGGAAGAGCCCCGGGCCCCGGAGGGGGGATGGAGGCCGCAAGGTGGAGGAATGCAGGGGCAGGGAAGGGGTTACGGCCCAGGAAGGGGTAACCGTTTCGAAGGTCAATGGAGACCCCCCCAGTTGGGGTGGAGGCAGGGCCCGATGCAGTTACCTCCCCCGCCTCAACAAGCCATGGCAATTGGCCGAGGAAGAGGAAGGGGAAGGGGAGGAGAAGCGGAAACGGCGGCCGCTAGGAGAAGAAGGAATAGGGTGGCAGAGACCGAGGCAAGGGAAGTGGCGGTGCCATATTGCATCTTCCACGACGTGGAAGGCCACTCAACGGACACCTGTCCGGAGTTCCTGGAGGTGAAGAGGGGCAGAGCGCCCGCGCCACCACAGCAGCAGCCATTAAGGATCGTGGAGGTGGAACCTCGAGAGGAGGAGGAGGAAAGGTGTGAGGATAGAGCAGATCTGGGGAATAGAGGAGGGATCAGAGTGATCCATGGGGGGGGGGGGGGGGGGTAGGGGTGGAGGCAACCCGCAAGGCTAGTCTCCATACCATCTACCTCCGGAGCGTAGCGTCAACATCCACCGCTCCACCCCCGGCCGAAAAAATTATTTTCACCCAGAAGGACATGCCGAGCTACGAGGACCCGTTCTGCGACGCGCTGGTCATCCAGACGGCGATCGAGAACTTCACCGTCTCCCGAATCCTAGTGGACAACGGGAGTTCGGTCAATGTCATCTTCAAGAAGGCATTCGACAAGATGGAGGTGGAACCCAGAAGGGTGTTGGCCTCAGATGGCCCTCTGTTCGGATTTTCGGGGGAAAGGAAGGAAGTAGAAGGAGGAGTAGGGCTTCATGTGACCCTGGGTGAGCAGTCCCGGAACTGTCGTTTTGTCATAGTGGACGCCCCGAGCTGTTACAGCGCCATCTTCGGACGGCCACTCATCAGCGCGTTCCGCTGCGTCCCTTCCACTTTTCATCAGTGCCTCAAGTTCAACGACGGAGGGGTCCAGGTGCGGATCAGGGGGGATCCCAAGATGGCAAGACAGTGCTACGTGACGGCTGTCAACACCATCTCCTGGATGGGAGAAGCTGAGGAGTGGGATAAGATGATGGAGGAGGCGGCCGAAGCCGGAGGTTTGGAGGTAGCCGAAGAGAAGGAGGGAGATGAAGTTCATGCCCAGGAAGGGGTAGCTGAGGTACCCCGGGCGGAAGGAAAGGAAGAAGAGGAGAAGGCCCAGGAGGGAAGGGCGGAAGAGCTGATGGTGGTAGAGAAGGAAGTCGAGGAAGAGACCCAGGCTCCCGCTTGTGCCGAAGAGGAAAGGGCTTGGGGAGAGTAGTCCCGGTTGGAGGCTGTGGACGAGGTCGTGGAGCTCGAGGTCACCACCCGGCTGGGGGTGGTGGAAAAAGTCCGGGTCAGCGGAGAACTCAGCCCAGGAGATCAAGCGGAGATTCTGGCTTGCGTACAAAAGAACGTGGACGTCTTCGCTTGGAGCGCCGCGGAAATGCCCGGGATCGACGCGGATGTGGCGTGCCATCGCCTCAACCTTGACCCCGGTGCCCGCCCCATCTGTCAGAAGAGGAGGGCCGTCGCAGACAAGCTAGAAGGACCCATCCGCGAAGAGGTGGGCAAACTCCTGCAGGCCGGGTTTGTATCAGAGATCCAGTATCCAGGCTGGGTCTCCAACGTCGTTATGGTAAAGAAGGGAGGAGGTAAGTGGCGTATGTGTATCGACTTTTCACTTCTTAATAAATCATGCCCGAAAGATTGCTACCCCCTGCCCAGGATCGACGCGCTGGTTGACTCAGCCGTTGGTTTTTCTGTAATGTCTTTCTTAGATGCTTTTTCAGGTTACCATCAAATCCGCATGCATCCCCCGGACATCAAGGATGTTTCCTTCATCACGGGGGATGGATGTTATTGCTACAAGATGATGCCCTTCGGGCTCAAGAACGCAGGGGCTACGTACCAAAGGATGATGGATAGGGTCTTCCGCGAGCAGAAAGGGAGAAATTTAGAAGTCTATGTCGACGACCTCATGGTTAAGAGCCGAGACCTCGAGACTCACCTCCGCGACCTCGAAGAGACATTTGGGACCCTGCGGCGGTACAAGATGAAGCTCAATCCCTTGAAGTGTGTCTTCGGGGCGAGCCGAGGGAAGTTCCTGGGCCATTTGCTCACCCCCACAGGAGTGGAGCCCAACCCGGACAAAGTTAAAGCGGTGATGGAGTTGGAGTCGCCGAGAAATCCGAAGGAGGTTCAGAGCCTTATAGGGAAATTGGCTGGGCTCAGCAGATTCCTCTCCAAGGCGGGAGAAAAATGTGCACCTTTTTTCAAAGTACTGCGGGGAAACAAGAAGTTTGAATGGACCCCGGAATGCGAGAAGGCCTTCCAGGCTCTGAAAGAACAGCTCACCCAAACCCCTCTGCTCCAGGGACCGAGGCCAGGGGAAGACCTATCTCTATACCTAGGGATAGGATCCGAAGCAGTAAGTTCCGTGCTGATCCGGGAGGAGGGGAAGAAACAGTTCCCAATCTACTACGTCAGTCGAGTGCTGAAGAAGGCGGAACTCCGGTACCCAATCCTAGAAAAGTTAGCCTTCGCATTGGTGGTGTCGTCCCGGAGGCTCCGACCTTACTTTCAAGCCCATTCAATTACAGTAGTGACGGACCATCCGCTCCGCAAAATCATGGAAGGGGTGGAGCACTCAGGAAGGTTGGCGAAGTGGTCCGTGGAGTTAAGCGAATTCAATATCACGTTCGTACCCAGGACATCCATCAGGGCTCAAGCGGTGGCAGACTTCATGGCCGACTACGCAGCCGAAGTGGGGGAGCACGAGCCACCTCCCCCAAAAGCATGGAAGATGTTGGTGGACGGAGCGTCGGGAAAATACTCCTATGGAGGGGGAATAGTCCTGGTGAGTCCTCAGGGGACTCGGATTGAACAAGCCTTAAACATCCATTTCCCGATCACCAACAACCAGGCTGAGTACGAAGCAGTGATAGCGGGCCTTCGGCTGGCCCGGGAACTGGGTGTGCAGGACGTGGAGGTCTCCACGGACTCCATGGTGGTAGCATGCCAGATCAAAGGAGAGTTTGAAGCAAAGGATCCAACCCTCCTACTATACCTGGAAAAGGTTAAGGGGGTCATCGGGCAGTTTCGCACCTTCTCGATCAAGCACGTGCCGAGGGAGGAGAGCACCCAGGCGGACCTCCTAGCCAAGTTCGGTCCCCGAGCGGGGGGACGACTTCGGAACTCTTCCGGCCCTCCATCGAGGAAGGAGAATTGATGGAAGTGGATCAACAAGCCTCATGGATGGATCCGTTCATCACCTTCCTATCCTCCGGGCAGTTCCCTGGAGAGTATGTGGACAAGAGACGCTTCAGGTATAAGTCCGCCTATTACTCTTTGCATGCAGGGGGGCTATATAGAAAGACCCTCTCGGGACTCCTGGCCCGTTGTGTCTCCGAAGAGGAGGTCCCGAGAGTGCTGGAAGAAATCCACTCCGGGGAGTGCGGCAGTCACTCCGGGAGTCGGACCCTGGAAGGGAGAGTATTGAGGCAAGGCTACTTCTGGCCCACTCTCAGCAAAGACGCGGCTGAGTTCGCAAGGAAATGTCCAAAATGCCAGCTCTATGCTCCGCTCCAGCTCCTCCCAGCCCAAAGACTCCGGACCATCACGGCTCCCTGGCCCTTCGCCATATGGGGGCTGGACCTGGTCGGTCCCTTCCCCCAAGCCAGCGGCCAGAGGAAGTTCCTGCTGGTCATGATCGACTACTTCTCCAAGTGGGTAGAAGTGAAAGCACTCGCTAAGGTAACCTCTCAGGTTGTAAGGAATTTTGTGTGGGGGGAGATAATTTGCAGGCATGGACTCCCTCTAGCTATAATGACGGACAACGGGCCGCAGTTTGCTAGTGAAGAGTTTGTCGGTTTCTGCACCCAGCTCGGCATTGATCTCAGGTTCGCATCGGTCCACCACCCGAGGAGCAATGGGCAGGTGGAGGCGGCAAACAAAATAATCGTCAACCTACTAAAAAAGAAAGTGGAGAACCTTCGAGGAAACTGGGTGGAACAGCTACCCTCCGTCCTCTGGGCAATGAGGACTACTCCGAATACCGCCACCGGGGAGACTCCATTCAAGCTCTCTCACGGGTCCGAGGCCATCCTCCCCATAGAGTTTGAGGTGAAGACCCCCCGGGTGATCGCCGCAAGCGAGGGGGATGAAGGGTGGCTAGAGGGCAACAACGCAGAGCAGAGGCTATTTTTGGACCTGGTGGAAGAACTCCGGGACTTGGCCACCATCAGACAGGAAGAGGTCAAACGACGGATGGCTCGATATTTCGACAAACATATCCGGATCAAGCACTTTCAGAAAGGGGACCTAGTCCTGAAGAAGGTCGATGCGGCCGGCAGAGGGGCCACAGTGGGTAAGCTTAACCCCAACTGGGAAGGCCCATATATTGTAAGCGAGGTGCTCAAGTCGGGAGGGTATCACCTCCAGGATGTGGAAGGGGTACCTCTCGACCGAGCCCGGAGTGGGGATGACTTGAAACGATTCTACCCTTGAACGCTTTGTCATGTTATTTAATAAATGGCTTACTCTTCTTTTTTCGAATATAATGCTTATAACTACTGCTGTACTGAGGCCGCAGCAGGTTGGACATATTGATGCTGGAATGCCCCAGATCGATTCCGCTCCCGGGCTCTCACCTAGACGGGGGGTTCTGGTTGATCTCTGGAGAGGCTGGCAAGGTTGGACATATTGATGCTGGAATGCCCCAGATCGATTCCGCTCCCGGGCTCTCACCTAGACGGGGGGTTCTGGTTGATCTCTGGAGAGGCTGGCAAGGTTGGACATATTGGTGCTGGAATGCCCCAGATCGATTCCGCTCCCGGGCTCCCACCTAGACGGGGGGTTCTGGTTGATCTCTGGAGAGGCTGGCAAGGTTGGACATATTGATGCTGGAATGCCCCAGATCGATTCCGCTCCCGGGCTCTCACCTAGACGGGGGGTTCTGGTTGATCTCTGGAGAGGCTGGAAAGGTTGGACATATTGGTGCTGGAATGCCCCAGATCGATTCCGCTCCCGGGCTCTCACCTAGACGGGGGGTTCAGGTTGATCTCTGGAGAGGCTGGCAAGGTTGGACATATTGGTGCTGGAATGCCCCAGATCGATTCCGCTCCCGGGCTCTCACCTAGACGGGGGGTTCTGGTTGATCTCTGGAGAGGCTGGCAAGGTTGGACATATTGGTGCTGGAATGCCCCAGATCGATTCCGCTCCCGGGCTCTCACCTAGACGGGGGGTTCTGGTTGATCTCTGGAGAGGCTGGCAAGGTTGGATATATTGGTGCTGGAATGCCCCAGATCGATTCCGCTCCCGGGCTCTCACCTAGACGGGGGGTTCTGGTTGATCTCGGGAAAGGCTGGTAATAAGGGTCAAGGGCTAAGATAACAGATTGAATTGGTAGAGACACTAGAGTCAGGGGGTTTTTGGTTCGCAGAATGCCAATGCCTCAGCTCGCCAAGGTCGAGTTCGCCGGGCAATACCCGCGGGCGATGACAGCTCGGGCTTGCGAGACCCATAAGAAGAGAGCCCCGGCGAAGGAGAGCCCAGACACCCGCATTCGCGGGCCTTTCGGAAGCACTGCCGCTTAACTTGTCATGAGCAGAAGAAAGATCAAATGCGAGAGAAAGAACAAAGAGATGCGAGCATGCACATAAACACCAACGAAAAAATTATAACTAGCATTACTCAAGATTTTTCTATGTTCGGCGGCGATCTCGCCAGCCCAAAAAGAATAATATACATTCGAGAGGAGGAGAAGCTAAAGGGGTTCATTCTGGGGGGCCCTCGCCGTTCTTGCGGGCCCCCAACCACGGCGCCAAGTCGAAGAGGTCCGGGCAGACATCTTCGGCTGTGAACTCCATCGCGTCTTCCGCGAGTAGACTCGCGTTCTTAAGGGTCGTGAAGACGAGATTGACGACCTCCTGCGCATCTTGCCGCCTCTGTTCCTCGCCTTCGGCAGCCCTCTGTTGAGAACCGGCTCGCCCAGGAGAAGGGGGTAGCACGCTGCGGACCAGCTCGTCCACCCGGGTCTTCAGCATAGTATTCTCCAACTCCAGCTCACCGTTGCGAGCGAGAAGCTTGGTTGCTACGTCGGCATCCTGAGCATCAAATGAGTTAAGAGAAGGCTAGAGGTCGCAAATGGCAAAGAAAAGAGACCCAAGGGTCACTTACCATCTTGCCCTGCATCCCGGCGAGAAGGCTTTCCGTCACCTCCTCCCTCTCCTTAAGGCCCTTGATCTCTTCGCGAGCTCTCTTAAGCTCCTCCCGGTATGCGCGGATATCCCTATCCGCCTGCAGATAGCGGCGCCCCGCCATATGCGCGAGTTCCGTCGAGCGGAACTGGGCTCGCATTTCTTCATAGACCAGTTGCCGTGGCCCCATATCTTTATAAGCAGCGGCGTCCTCGCGGCCATATAAGCTGAAGGAGATAGAGAACGCCTCCTCCCCGGCCTTACCGAGCTCCACCCAGGAGGGGTGAAGGGTGGAGCAGGAAATCCGGTTGGCATTGGGGTCCCAAGCGAGCAGGGGTTCGCCGAGGATGTCAGAAACTTTCTCGCCCAGACCGAAGTTCCTGTGTCCTTTGGGTTGGGGGGTCACGGAAGAACTCCCAGCACCCTGGTCTGCCGGGGGGTCAGGCTTTTTCGCAGGGGAAGGAGGCGAGCCGTCGGTCTCACTTAGATAGACGACCGCACTCCTATCGTTGGTAGCGAGGGTCTTTCCCTTCAACTTCTTGGAGGAGGACCGCGAACCCGGCTGACTCGCAGAAGGGGGCCGCTTCTTGCCGGACCCGACGACAGGAAGATCGTGGCAAGCCTCTGCCGCCGCGGTCGCGAGAGTGTCCGCCGTGAGAGTGATGCCTTGTGCGTGCGGGGGATTAACAGGGATCTCGCGCTCGCCTGTAAAGTAAGAGCGTTATACAACGAAGAAAGGAAAGGAGAGTGGGGCGAGAGCGAGCCCTACCTTCCCCTTGAGGAACGGCGAGTAGCGAGTCGACATTGCGCCGCAGATATGCGACTTCAAAGTTCTTGCCGGAGAGGTATTGGAGAATTTTGGCGTCGGCACCACTCAGCGAGCTTGGAGGGCGGTAAGTGGCGTCATCCCGCTGGAGGGGGGCGAAGTGGAGATTGCCGAAAGGTCCCTTCACCAGGAGAAACTTCTGGGTCCAATAGTGACTCTTGTTCACCGTCTCGCAGACGGTGACGTGCTGACTCGTGAAATAGGTGGTCTCGTCTCGGAAGGCGCGGAAGGAAAATACCTTGCGGAAAACGAGGAGGCTGAACTCGATCCTCTCCTCCCGCAGGTAACTGGCGAACGCGACAATATCCGCGATCGCATTTGGGGTCAACTGGCTCGGTAACACCCCGTAATACTGCAGCACCTACAAAGAACAATGAGGAAGTTGCGATAGCGGGCACGAAGCAGCGAGAAGGCTAGGCGAAGTACCTGACGAATTTCGGGCCACAAAGGGAGTCGCAACCCATTCTCGAAGTGCGCGATGGGGATCGCGAGCTCGTCAGCCTCGGTCTCGTTCAATGTAGATCTCTCGCTCGGACAGCGAGCCGAATAACCCTCCGGGAGATAGCGGTCCACAGCGTGTTTATACTCCTCGGCCGTGATGTTCACGCAGTAGAACTCGTGGGCTTGAAACGCTGAGGCGTATTTTGACCGCCCCTCGCTCTCGCCATCCGCTCCCATTTGCTGATTCGTTCGCATCGAGTCAGGAAGAGGCGACTTACAAGCAGCGAACGCGAGCACGATCTTGCGAGAACGGAGATGAGCGTAGACGCGAGAGGACTGGAGAAATAAATGCGACGGGTAGGAAAGTGAATCCGAACTATTTATAGGAAATTCGGGTGGGCACGGGAATCGAAGCGTCGGGAGTGCGGATAGCTAAAATAAAGTAGATTTCTGCTTAAAGGGACTGCAGTCTTGCGAGCCAGGGCTCGCCGCCGCGCGGTAATTGAGTCCCGCCCAAGGCCGGCCCGCGAAGAAAAGGGATCCGGGCATAGCGTTGCATAGAAGCTCGCAAGGGCTCCGCGAGGGCGATCATATCAAACACAGCGAACGAACTGAATAAACCACATGCACACCACAGAAATAAAGGGAAAAAATTAAAAAGGAAAAATGATAAAAGGCGAGTCGCGATGGACTCGCGAGTATTACCACACCAGATATTGTTCAACAGACGTCATGAAAGAAATAAAAGCAAAATGATAGTAGAATTAAACCCGCGGCAGCCTCAAGGGTAAGGAAGCCATTTCCAGCGACCCCGACCCCGCTTCCCCGCACGCGGCGGCACTCTCGGATAATGGTATTCGTGAAGCGCTTTAAACTCGCGCAGGATTAGGTGTGCTTGATCCTCGCCCCGCGAGATGTGCACGCCGGGCGAGGTAACATCTGCGCGAGTCACCGGCTCCGCCTCGGCGATCAAGCGCACATTCACATCTTCCAACACGGCGAATCTCTCGTCAAAGGCAGCCCGGTCCGCGTCATACCGCTCCTCCAACTCGCGTAACATCATGCCGTGCTTCTGAAGCACCTCGGACACCCGACTCTTCATCCGCACGGGGTCGCCAGGGTCACCCAAGAAGTCTTCAATCTGGCTAGGCGAAGGCGGTGGTGACATCTCCATCCTCCCGTGCTCTGACTCAGGGGTGGCTCCTGAGATTTCAGCGAAGGAAGAGTTAGTAGGATCAGGGGATGAGCAAGAGGTGGGAGCTCGCGAAAACATGCTAACCTGGCGAGAAGGGGGACTCGTGATGGGGCTTGCGCGAAGACTCCGGCAGACCCTGGAAGTTTTCGCGGAACCCCGGGACGTGGGGTTTCCCCAGACCAGGAGGGTACACCACTCTCTCCGCGACTTGGGCGCCGTCGAGAAGCGAGCCGCCTGGACTCCGCCTGCCCATCAGACCAAAGCCAGGGGTCGCCACGTTAACCTTAGGCGGGATCGGCGAGTGCACCAGGGTGGAGACTTTCTCCTTGGGACTCGGCGGTGGGGTATCTGCATAGGCCACAAACGTGTAGATATCACACGGACTTAAGCGGAGATAAAGGAGGATACGCATGACTTACGGGGTTGCGAGGTCGGCGCCTGCTGAGTCGAAGTCCCGGTCCCAGCATCTAGCGATCCCAACCTTGCGGGGGACGGAGGGTGAGAGGAGGTCAGCGTGAGGCCCGCCATACGTTCCTCGGGTGGAGGGTTCTGCGAGAGGAAAAGGAGTAAATGGGTAGTCGATGTAAAAAGTCTAGACGAAGAATACCTATTGTGCGAGCCTGGTATCCGGCGGCGGGGGCGAGGCAGGAGGCGACGACACGTCCTCCCCCTGCGACCTCCAAACCGTCTTGGCCTTCTTAGACTGTGGGGAAGGAGATGTGGCCAAGTTGAACATCCAGGCGTTGCGCTCGGCGACCTGGGCCTTCGCCATCTCTCTTGAAGCCTTCAGTCGATCTCGCGCGCTCAACTTGGAGGACATTCTGAGAAGTCATTTTCTGCGAGGAAGATGGGGAAGAAAAAGCTTGATCACTAGCCACGACGGACGGTATTTATAGCTTTGGGCATGGGACCCACCATAAGATTCCCGCCACGTCAGCCGAATCGGCGAACACCAGGGTTGGATGTTTCTTCGCGAGCTCAAGACAACCTCGCGAAGAGCGGGGATTGTGTACAACCCCGATGTTCGCCAGGAAAGGGGTTCCAAGTTCGCACGACCAGGCGAGCCAGCCGGCCGAAGGAGTTCGCCAGGCGACCGAGGGCGAGCCCAGGTGGGGGAGAGCCCGGGAAGAGGCGAGCCAGCCAGCCGAAGGAGTTCGCTAGGCAGGCCCGGGCCCTTGGGGTGCAAATAGCCATTTCTGGGGTACAGTTAGCCATTTTGGCGAGCTCGACCCGCTAAGGAGTGGTTCAGCGGGCGAGCCGTAGAGACAGGCGAGCCAGCCGGCCGAAGGAGTTCGCCAGGCGACCGAGGGCGAGCCCAGGTGGGGGCGAGCCCAGGTGGGGGCGAGCCCGGGAAGAGGCGAGCCAGCCAGCCGAAGGAGTTCGCTAGGCAGGCCCGGGCCCTTGGGGTGCAAATAGCCATTTCTGGGGTACAGTTAGCCATTTTGGCGAGCTCGACCCGCTAAGGAGTGGTTCAGCGGGCGAGCCGTAGAGACAGGCGAGCCAGCCGGCCGAAGGAGTTCGCCAGGCGATCGAGGGCGAGCCCAGGTGGGGGCGAGCCCAGGAAGAGGCGAGCCAGCCAGCCGAAGGAGTTCGCTAGGCAGGCCCGGGCCCTTGGGGTGCAAATAGCCATTTCTGGGGTACAGTTAGCCATTTTGGCGAGCTCGACCCGCTAAGGAGTGGTTCAGCGGGCGAGCCGTAGAGACAGGCGAGCCAGTCGGCCGAAGGAGTTCGCCAGGCGACCGAGGGCGAGCACAGGTGGGGGCGAGCTCGGGAAGAGGTGAGCCAGCCAGCCGAAGGAGCTCGCTAGGTGGCCTTGGCGAACCTCATGTTCACTGAACAGGTCGAGGGTCTCGGGTTTGCTGGTAATTGGGATGGTCTTTTACCAGAAAACCCCTGGTGGTCTGCGGTTAGCCCCTCCGGACAGCGGAGTTTGGCTGTTAGCAGACCAATTTGGGGTGCGGATAGTAAGAACGGACAGCGGGAGTTGGCTATTGACAGACCACAAAACCAAAATCTATAAATAGACCTTGAAGGGCACCTTGGAAGAAGACCGGTTCATTATCTTTGAGCTCTTCTCTCCCTAGGTTGCTTTGGTTTGGGCTCTCTAGCTCTCCAAGGTGCCCGAGTCTTAGCTTTGGCTTGGGAGGGGAAGCGCTCAACGATCTTCCGGGTTAGTGGAGGGACCTCCTCGCTGAGACTAGGGTCTTTGTTCTTTGCTCGAATTGTCGGCCTTACCTCTCCCGAGGGACCGGTAAGGGCTAGCTGCCCCTCATTTCGGTGAGGGCCCCGAGCTCCACAAGAGACCGAGAAATCGGTTTCAACAGCCGGTCCTGCCACTTCTGGGTGTGGATGTACCGCACTACCCATGCCCCATCATACATCCCCGTGTACTCCTGGATGTGAGCAACATCTGGCAATTACGAAAATCGTCTATCCAGGGGAGGGACCCTTCGGGGAAATAATAAATAACCTCCCGGGGTTCACACACTCCCTAGTGCCCCATGAGTCTTCAACCTTCTCATTCCTGTACGAACGGTCCTTGGGCATGACTTGTTGGAACACGGTCTTCCGCATCTCCTAGGTTTGAGAATAACAAATCCTATGTGTGTATTTAATCTTGTGTGATCTAAGTGTGCAGGATAATAGGTCAAAATGACTCAAGGTTTACATATGGTGGTTGCCCCCGAAATTGAGCCATCAACTCCAAACTGATCACTAGCGCAGGCGATAGTGGATAGCGCTGGCGCTAGCTCGATGCACAGAAGGCATGCTGGAATTGTTGCCTCGGATTGAAGATTCTGCCGCGCAAAAAGTCTCCTAATATGGGATAGCGCCGGCGTTAGTGGCTAGCGCAGGCGCTAGCGCTAGTCTATAAAAAGGACCCAAGTCCTCTCGTTTCATACACACATCAGAGAGATATATTGAGTGCCAGAATTCCAGAGGCTATCTTGGCCGAAAGTTGATGTGCTAGCGAAGCTCTGCAAAACTTATGAAGGAGAATCTCGTCACGCCGGATCAGATCGAAGTCCGCTTCTACAACGCTTATTCAACGGCGGATCTTCGTCTCCAACTTCAGAAGTCCATCTTGAGGGAGTTCTTATTTCTTTATTATTATTTCATATTCCACTTTGTAAACGATTAGTGAAATCGCCTCGTGTTGGCGACTAGGTCTGTGTAGGACTTAGGGGGAAAATCGCCTCGTGTTGGCGACTAGATCTAGGCTAGGTCTAGGGGGGCTCGAGGCCACATCCGGGGAGGGATTGGCTAGAGCGGCTTGAGGCCGAATCCGGGGTGGATAAGGCTAGGGCCACCGGTTCATGGGGAAGCGAGTCGGGATAGAAAACCAAAAGGTTTCTTTTCTATTTAGCTTTGTTTTCTAGCTTTCATAAGAGATCAAGTTTTTGTAATCATGTCTCTCAAGTTAATAAAATCATGTCTCTATTCTTACTTTACTTGATTAGTCTTGATCTTCTTTATTATCATATTTAAAGCTTTTTCTACAATAATCAAAATAGTTTTAAAATCTTTAAAACCCTTATTCACCCCCCCCCCCCCCCCCTCTAAGGGCGCCTACCGATCCAACAAGTGGTATCAGAGCGGTTTTATTCCAATCGGCTTAACAACCGGGAATAATGGCGTCTCATGATCTCGCTTTTTTGGAGGGTCAAGGGGTTAGTCGACCACCTCTCTTTACTGGGTCAGATTTTAACTACTGGAAAAATCGAATGATGTGTTTTCTTATGACCATGGATGTAGAAGTTTGGAACATGGTAGAAGTTCGGTACTCTCCTCCTACAATGGTAGTAGGAGATGCGACTTTACTAAAACCCAAAGATAAATGGGATGATAACGACAAACTAAGATGCAAAAATAAAGCTAAAGCAATGAACGCTTTGTATTGCGCTTTAAATAGGACTGAGTTTAATAGAATCTCTGCATGCATAACTGCTTACGATATTTGGAATCAACTTGAAGTTACTCATGAAGGTACATCGCAGGTAAAAGATGCAAAGCTATTCCAACTGGAATCTGAATATGAAAAATTCAGGATGGATACCGAAGAGGATATCAACTCGATGTACACCCGCTTCACCAAAATCGTCAACGCTTCAAAGGCACTTGGAAAGATCTACTCAGACGGGGACTTGGTGAGGAAAATTCTTCGTTCCTTACCCCCAAGGTTCAATCCAAAGGTGACAGCCATCTCAGAGTCGCACAACTTGAGGACACTCCAGATTGAGAACCTTATTGGGAATCTAAAAACCCATGAGGTTGAACTCCAGATTCAACACGATGAATACAATAAAGAGCAAAAGAAAAAGGCGCTTGCACTAAAGTCAAAGAAGGAGAACGTCAAAGATGATGATGAAGATGAAGAAGGTCTCCTGGTGAAAAACTTTAGGAAGTTCATCAGGAATCCGGAAAGAAGGAACACTTTCCACAAATACTTCCAAAAGGATACCCGACGAAAGGCATCTTCCTCTTCATCAAGGAAAGAAAAAGGAAGAGAAGATGAAGAAGAAAGACCACCACCCGAGTGCTACCACTGCAGAAAGACCGGACACATTCGGAGCCAGTGCCCAAAGTATCAAAAGGAGCAAAAAGAACAATACAAAGCAAAAGAGAAAAAGAAAGTACTGAAAGCCGCAACTTGGGATGACACTTCCTCTGGAGAATCAAGCAAATCTGAATCAAGCGACGAGGAAGAAGCAAACCTGTGCTTAATGGCAAAGAGCAACGATGACGACACCAGTGTTCTTAGCGACACTGAGGTAACTCCTCCCTCTTTTGAAGAACTTTTTGATGAATTTGTTCAAACCTGCAAAGCCTACAATAAAAGTGTAAAAGATAATATTATCTTAAATCGTGAAAATGAATCAATTATGGAAGAAAATCATAAACTAACAAAGAAATTAATCTCTCTTGAAAAGAAAAAGATTTCCTGTGAAGAGTGTGAGCTCTCTTTGTGCAAAACAAAAGAACTTGAAAGCTCTCTTTCTAAAGCCCTCCTACAAGTCAAAACTATTGCAAAAGAAAAGGGGGAATTAGAAAGAAAGCTAAACTCCTCTCTCCTACAAATTAAAAATAATCAGAAGGGATTTGAAAACAAATGCGTTACGATAGTTCAAGAAAACACCTTTCTTAAAAAACAAAATAACGACCTCAATGTAGCCATAAAAAAATTTGGGATAGGCCAAAAATCCCTGGATATGCTTTTGGGATACCAATGTTATGACTCTACAAAATCTGGGCTCGGTTTTCAATGTGAGCCCTACCGCCCGACGCTAGCCTCTAACGCCGGCGGTAGCTCAACTCTAAAAAAATCTTCTGTTGTTCAAACATCATCTAGCAAGGGCAAGAAAGAAATTCAGAGAAGGGTCTCAACCCCCTTTATTGCTTGTGTAAACTGCCTTTTGTTTGGACACACTTCTAGCTCATGTAGAAATGCAAAACAGCACTCTTTAAAACAAATCTGGGTACCTAAGAAATCCACTTACTCTATGGGTGGTAACTCTTGGGTATCCGGATCTTTACTCTCATCTTCTTTCTAGATTTGCAGGAAGGCTAAGGAAACAGAGGACGTGTGGTACTTGGACTCAGGTTGCTCCAAGCACATGACGGGCAATAAAGCTAAATTCCTTAGCCTAGAAAAGAAGAAAGGAGGGATCGTAACATTTGGAGATAACGGTAAAGGAAGGATCATGGGCGTAGGCACAGTGGGTAACGAATCGTTTCTTATCTCAAATGTTCTTTATGTAAAAGGATTAAAACATAACTTAATATCTATAAGTCAACTGTGCGATAAAGGATTAGACGTACTATTTGAATCATCCACTGATATTTGCAAAATTGTTAATCCTAAATCAAAAGATGTATTACTCACTGCACCTAGAATTCATAATGTTTACATAGTTTCGTTTCATGATCTTTCCAAATCATCTATAAAATGTTTTATAACTAAAAATGATGAATTAGAACTTTGGCATAGACGTTTGGGTCATGCTAGTACAAAGCTTATTTTAAAACTAGCAAAAAGAAATTTGATTAGAGGACTACCTAAACTAAATGGCAATCTATCTTCATTATGTTCTCCATGCCAAAAGGGAAAATTCACAAAATCATCCTTTAAGAGCAAAAATGAAATTTCTACTTCTAAACCACTACAGCTAATTCATATGGATTTATTTGGTCCCGTTAACACCGCAAGTCTTGGTGGTAAAATTTACACTTTTGTTCTAATAGATGATTTCTCTAGATATTGCTGAACTTTATTTCTCTCTTCTAAATCTGATGCATTTTGCGAATTCTCAAAATTATGCACTCGTATTCAAAATGAACTAGATTTAAAAATAAAATGCATTCACTCAGATCATGGAGGTGAGTTTGAAAATGAAAATTTTAAATCTTTTTGTGAAATGTTAGGAATTAAACATGAGTTCTCAGCACCACGCACACCTCAACAAAACGGTGTAGTAGAACGGAAAAATAGGACAATTCAAGAACTGGCACGCACCATGCTATCTGAATATAAAACACCTAAGTCATTTTGGGCCGAAGCCGTAAGCACATCATGCTACGTAATGAATAGAGTTATGCTTCGCCCATCACTTAATCTCACACCATATGAACTATATTTTCAAAAGAAACCTAACGTATCATATTTTAAAGTATTTGGATGCAAATGTTTTATTCTTAATACAACAGACTCTTTAGGTAAATATGTGATGAAGGAATATTTCTTGGTTATTCTTCAACCAGTAAAGCCTATAGGATATTTAACAAAAGATCAAGAAAGGTTGAAGAGTCTATTAATGTTAAATTTGATTAGTTTACTCCATGTGCAGAGAAGCTTTCTACAGGTACAAACAATGAACCTTTGCCCTCCTTGGAGCACGACGAAGAAGAACCATCCATCGAAGAGGAGGAGAAGACCAAAGAATTTGAAGTTGTTCCTCCAAGTGTTTTGAACTTCTCAAAAAATCATCCAAAAGAACTAGTCATTGGGGAACCTTCTACTGGGGTAAGAACTCGCTCCTCCCTTCATGAAACATTTTCAAATATTTGCTTTGTTTCGGAAATAGAACCTAAAAACGTTTCCACCGCTCTAAATGACGATTTTTGGTTCATGGCTATGAATAAAGAGTTAGGACAATTTGAAAGAAATAAAGTTTGGAATCTAGTAGAAAGACCATCTAATCATCCGATCATAGGTGTAAAATGGATCTTTAAAAATAAACAAGATGGTGAATCTAGAATTATAAGAAATAAAGCACGCCTAGTCGCTCAAGGATATTCTCAAATCGAGGGGGTAGATTTCGAAGAAACTTTTGCACCCGTTGCTCGCCTAGAATCTATACGAATATTTTTGGCATTTGCGAGTTTTAAAAGAATAAAATTATTTCAAATGGATGTTAAAAGTGCCTTTTTAAACGGGATTATAAAAGAAAAAGTCTATGTAGAACAACCCCCCGGTTTCATAAATGAAAAATTTCCTAATCATGTTTACAAACTAGAAAAAGCGCTTTATGGATTAAAACAAGCGCCCCGTGCATGGTATGATAGACTTACATCGTTTTTGTTAAAGCACGGTTATGTTATGGGAAGTGCCGACAACACACTCTTCATTAAGCATAATAATAACGATCTAATTATTTTACAAATCTATGTTGATGATATCATTTTTGGAGCCACTAATGAAGAGTTGTGTAATAAAGTAGTATTAGTAATGAAAAAAGAATTTGAAATGAGTCTTGTAGGAGAATTGTCTTATTTTCTTGATTTTCAAATCTCACAACAAAGTGATGGTATATTTATTTGCCAAACAAAATATGTTCACGATATGCTTAAACGATTTGGATTTGAAAATCTTAAATAAGCTTCTACTCCTATGAGTGCTTCTTTAAAACTAGGAAAAGATGAATCCGGAATTTCAATTGATCAAACGTTATATAGAGGAATGATAGGATCTCTTATTTACTTAATGCATCTAGACCAGATATAATGTTTGCCGTATGTTTATGTGCTCGCTTTCAAGCCAACCCAAAAGAATCTCATTTAAAAGCGGTAAAACGGATTTTTCGTTATCTATTAGGATCATCTAAATTAGGTTTGTGGTACCCACACAATAATACATTCACACTCCACGGCTATTCCGATTCGGACTACGCTGGGTGTTCACTAGATCGAAAAAGCAATAACGGTACTTGTCACTTCTTAGGACCCTCCTTAGTAGCTTGGTCTAGTAGGAAACAATCCTCAGTTGCACTCTCCACCACGGAGGCCGAGTATATTGCACTTGGTAGTTGTTGTACACAAGCACTATGGATGAGTCAAACACTAGAGGACTTTGGATTTCATCTTAAAAACATTGACCTTAAATGTGACAACAAAAGTGCAATAGACCTCACATATAATCCTGTACATCATTCTAGATCCAAACACATCGATGTTCGTCATCATTTCATTAGGGATCACATTAAGAAAGAGCATGTAAAAGTAAGTTTCATTGCCACGGACTCCCAACTCGCTGACATATTTACTAAGCCTCTTCCCGATGCGAGATTTCGATTATTACGACTTGAGTTAGGTGTCCTAGATCTTTCAAGTTAAAACACTTTCACAAAACACAATTTTTTGCATTTTTCACCATCGAAAACACCTCCTACAAATCTGAAATTTCAACATTAAACTACTATTGGGACACCTAATCAGGATCAACAATCAAAAAATTTAAACTCCTCGAAAATCGTGTACTGTATTCCGCGCTAGCGCTAGCGCCGGCGCTAACGTAACTTTCTGATTTTCTGCATTTTTAAAATTTGAAAAGTTCCTAAAATTATGTTAATAGATATGTACTATTTGTTTTTGCACCACTAATTTTATTTAAATTTTGAAAAATCAAAAACAAAACTATAAAAGACAAAATTTCAAAAATATGTTTTGCTCTTGTTTAAAAGCTTTTGTCATTTACCAAAATCAAATATAAAATTACAAAAGACAAAAACCAAAAATATGTTTTGCTTTTATTTAAAGTTTTTTTTTAAAATCAAAATACTAAAACATAAAACTTGAAACCAAATACAAATTTTTTGTATGTTTTTTTTATGAACATCAAGCATGATTTAAATCTATTCTTTAGAGTCTCTATAATGTTACAATTTATTTTTTCAAACTTCTTTAACATTGTTTTTATCATGCTTTGATCTATCTATTAATATGTGCATCAATAATAATTAGAAAAGTTTGTGTAGGACTAAGCTTAGCATGCCTCTAAGTATGAGTAAATGTTTTATGTTTGATAATGATATTATTTTACTCATCTTTTGGCTTAGTCTACTTGTGCTTCTTAATCTAAGAATGCTTGCTAATATATTGTAATTGTACATAAAATTAAAATTGCACAAGTATCTTACCTACATAACATTTATTTGCACTATTAAATATTAAGAAGAGTGGTTGAAATTTCTTCTTTAAAGTGTTTGCAAAACAAGTGTAATCGGAGAACTGTGTTCAAATCAAACTCATCATAACCTTGACAAAGTCACCTCCACCAAGCACTACTTGAACCTCCTGATAAGTCTTAATAATCATTGTGAGGTTGAGCACCTTGGATAGATTAGTAAAGTGTCTTGTGCAAACTCTTCATTTTAAAAATAAAACCACTTCTTCTTAAGTACACAGGATCACAACAAAAAGAATCAACCTTGAGAAATTAACTTGTGTGATCCCCCAAGCACTACTTTGCACCCTGATAAGTCTTCATAAGCATTGTGTGTGCAAAGCACCTTGGTTGTTGTACATTTTAATTTGTGCTTAAAAGTGTGTGGAAGTAAAATTATTTGTGTTTTTATTGTGCACTTTACTCAATATTTATCTTGTATTTTTGGTTAACACACTTGTTCACTTTATTCAAAATACACTTGTGCACATCATTATCTTCCATAACACTTCTTCTCATGAGTATTGGATCCTAATGCTAATTCTATACTTACTCTTTATTTATAAAATGCACTAGATAACCTAGCATGATTTCTACAATGTTTAGTTTGTTTTTGAAATTATGAATTACCATAACATTGTCGTAATCTCTCTTGTGATAATATTTATTCATGCTTGGTTTCTTCATTGGTGAAATTAACCTCTTGTTTAACCTTTGATGTACAAAACATCTTCTTTCTGAAATGAAAACTCCACTATTTTTTGAATTATCATTTCTTATACAAGATGTTTTCTTTTAAGTCTTCCGCACCTTTGCTTTTATCTTGTGTTTATGCTACAAAACTCTGATTTATGACAATATAGATACTCAAACTCTAATCTAATTCAATAAAAAGATTTCTACAACTCCTTATCATTTCCTTCTCTCAAAGCTCGATCATGCCTATTAACCGTATTATTACAGTTTGAAGTGGTGTCTCCCTACCCGCTTTTGCTAATAGCAAAGGGGGAGAACTAACATGATAAAATGCAAAAGGGGGAGAACTAACCATGATAACATATCTATCATGCTTAATTCAGTTAAGAACATATTAGGAGAGCATTCACTTAGGGGGAGCATGTATTTAGGGGGAGCAATACTAAAATGCTACAATCATTATTTATCCTAAGTCATCCTTTTCACACACACACAAATATGTTTCTTCATGCTTATTTAGATTAATGCTCTGATTTATCATTAATGGATTTGTTATTATCAAAAGGGGGAGTTTGTTGGAACACGGTCTTCCGCATCTCCTAGGTTTGAGAATAACAAATCCTATGTGTGTATTTAATCTTGTGTGATCTAAGTGTGCAGGATAACAGGTCAAAATGACTCAAGGTTTACATATGGTGGTTGCCCCCGAAATTGAGCCATCAACTCCAAACTGATCACTAGCGCAGGCGATAGTGGATAGCGCCGGCGCTAGCTCGATGCACAGAAGGCATGCTGGAATTGTTGCCTCGGATTGAAGATTCTGCCGCGCAAAAAGTCTCCTAATATGGGATAGCGCCGGCGTTAGTGGCTAGCGCAGGCGCTAGCGCTAGTCTATAAAAAGGACCCAAGTGCTCTCGTTTCATACACACATCAAAGAGATATATTGAGTGCCAGAATTCCAGAGGCTATCTTGGCCGAAAGTTGATGTGCTAGCGAAGCTCTGCAAAACTTCTGAAGGAGAATCTCGTCACGCCGGATCAGATCGAAGACCGCTTCTACAACGCTTATTCAACGGCGGATCTTCGTCTCCAACTTCAGAAGTCCATCTTGAGGGAGTTCTTATTTCTTTATTATTATTTCATATTCCACTTTGTAAACGATTAGTGAAATCGCCTCGTGTTGGCGACTAGGTCTGTGTAGGACTTAGGAGGAAAATCGCCTCGTGTTGGCGACTAGATCTAGGCTAGGTCTAGGGGGGCTCGAGGCCACATCCGGGGAGGGATTGGCTAGAGCGGCTTGAGGCCGAATCCGGGGTGGATAAGGCTAGGGACACCGGTTCGTGGGGAAGCGAGTCGGGATAGAAAACCAAAAGGTTTCTTTTCTATTTAGCTTTGATTTCTAGCTTTCATAAGAGATCAAGTTTTTGTAATCATGTCTCTCAAGTTAATAAAATCATGGCTCTATTCTTACTTTACTTGATTAGTCTTGATCTTCTTTATTATCATATTTAAAGCTTTTTCAAAATAATCAAAATAGTTTTAAAATCTTTAAAACCCTTATTCACCCCCCCCCCTCTAAGGGCGCCTACCGATCCAACATGACTGACCCGCCACAATAATCACATACAATAGTTTACCAGTTTGCACATTATGTTGACATAGCTTGATCGCTTCTTTTCCAGCAGGGTAGCGAACCCCGTGAGCCTCACCGATGTGGCCGTCGGTAACAGTGGCTGGTCCAGCCACTTCTGGGTGTGGATGTACCGCACTACCCATGCCCTAACGTAAAACCTTGTGTACTCTCAGACGTAGGAGACATCCGACAATAACTGAATTTGGTTAACTAGCGGAGGGATCTAGCGGGGCATATAAGATACAACCGAGCACCCGGGGTGCACATCTCCCCGTCGCCTAGAGTCGTCAACCTTCCCGCACCGCTACGTACGGTCTACGGGCATGATCGACCCGCCACTTTTCCACCGTAGTTCTTTATGTCTGCATGATTTTTATTTTAAACAGGTCATACTGATAGATGTTATGTCAAATCAAAACATACTACACTATACCCTCAACTTGGCTCCGACCATATTTGCAATCATTAATGCAATTCTTAATCTGCACACAAATTTCTATTTGATTAGCTTACCTTAAATGGAATTTTGAAAATGAAAATTTAACCCTAATAAAATAAAGAGCCTTAAACCCGGGGTTGAAATTATTAATAGAATCCTCACACTGTACACAAAATTTCATTTGATTAGTTTACCTCGAAAGGAATTTTGAAAACGAGAATTTAATCCCAATAAAACAAAGAGGCTTAAACCCGGGGTTCAAAATTTAAAGTGGATAACTATATATATATATGCCAAGTTTGTTGTCAACTTTTACCCTTAAGGTCCACCACTGCTTCAGATGCAGTGGTTCATCCCGAACCATGCTACAACGACCTGTGGAGAAAGAGTTTTTTCTGTGATCACTATTGGTCGAAAAGATCGTTTGCGCTCTGATACATTTGTAAGACCCTCCTCCTAAATCGGCGGTCCGACCGGAGGATCTTATCACACACCACCCTTTTTGCACGACGCCAAAACGATCACGAAGGGTGAGGGTACTTTCTTCTCCATTCCCTTTCCTTAATCACTCCGTCGTCATGCATAGGGGGTGAGGTTAAGAGAATGTCACGACACACCACAGAGTTCGAAGCAGTTCTCTAGTGGAAGGCACCATAAAGGAGTGCACATTATATCACTTAGCAGAAGACATATTACTATAGCAGAAGATTAACTATCACAGAAACCTCATAACTCAAGACCTGTATAAATAACATCAATATCTTGTTGGGTTTTCTATATACCATTCATAATGATAAAAGCACATCAAATGTGCGCAGCAGAAGAAATAACAAGAACAACCCAAAGAGTAAGGATCTTGCGATTTCATGAATCAAGAGATTAGGAAAGCAAAATGCGATATACCTTTCCAGGATTGAGTCAATACTCAACCAAGATGCTCCAAGAAGAAATCTAGTAGACGAACTTCGAGTTCCAAGGACCAAAATGGATCAAACTCTCTACAGAGATCCACATAAAGAAGGAGAACCCCAATGCCTTGTCATACAAGGAATGCGTCGGAGAAGAACAACCCTCTGCGTCCCCACGAACTGCTAGGCCCGTTGAAGGGGAGGTGGCGACGGCCGACGAACGATGAGGTCGGCGGACGAGGCGAGAGGGATCAGAACACTTTCATCATTTCGGACCTTCTAAAATCGCGAAAAGGATCGATATATAGAAGACCTAATCTCGTCTCTTTTATATGCAAGGCATAAAACATGTTATCCGCAGACCCGGGAAAAACAGAACAATTCCGCCAGGATTTAAATTCGTCGAATATGATATAATTTGTCTAAACACTTTCGACGAATCATCATATTTTCGTCGAAACACTTTCGACGAATTCGTCGATACAATTTCGACTAAATGCTTTCGACGAATTTGTATCTTATTCATCGAAACAATTTTGACGAACTTGAATAAACAAATTGACATACTTCGTCTAAACTCTTTCAACGAATTTGTTAAGTTTAAATCCATTCGTCGATACCCTTTCGACGAATTTGCTAAGTCCTATAGAATTCGTTGAAACCATTTCGACGATTCTTCAATAGTACTTATTTTCCCGTTTGAGACATTCTCAATTTAATTCTGAACAGTCATATGATTTGTCCTCCACTCATATCCAATATGAGTAAGGCCAACACAATCTTTTCTCCAACGCTTTTATGTGCGACCTTATAGGCTCATATTGCGTTGACAGTAAGACTAAATGCTTGATTGCTTTGAGATCACATCAGAAACTCCAACATATCTCTGCTGCATTAAATCCTATCAATCAAGGATTCATTGCCAATATATAGATACCATGAGATAAGGTACAACAAAAGGCGATGTGGCTTAACGAACTTATACCTGATGTAGCCTGCTTCGTGGCTTCATCTAGACCTGCGTGCAGTCTCCCACCCAAACCTGTCACCGGTGCTAAGGACAAGTTATTGGAACCACGAATAGAATCTAATCCCCATTAATATCAAACATAGTATAACATTTCTAAGGGAGGAGATATCTGGGCTTTTATTGGGTCGTGGCAGTCTTCCCGCGACCACCGCCTACGTACTCCGTATCATCATGCATACAGTCTCAGACCCACGTAGTTCTATTAGTTTCACACGGGTTGCCCTTCAAGACCTTCCATCGTGCAGGTTGCCTCAGAGTATAACTCGTCAGCCATCCGATTATTTCCCCAAGGCACATTTCTTGAAGGCACAATTCATTCCCATGGGAATCATTTCTCGAAGGCACATTTTACTCCCGTAGGAATCATTTCTCGAAGGCACATTTTATTCCCATAGGAATCATTTCTTGAAGGCACAATATATTCACATAGGAATATTTCTCGAAGGCACATTTTATTCCCGTAGGAATCATTTCTCGAAAGCACATTTTATTCCCGTAGGAATCATCTCTCGAAGGCACAATATATTCCCGTGGCAATATTTCTCGAAGGCACATTTTATTCCCGTAGGAATCATTTCTCGAAGGCACATTTTATTCACGTAGGAATCATTTCTCGGAGATACAATATATTCCCGTAGGAATATTTCTCGAAGGCACAATATATTCTCAGAGAAATATTTCTCGAAGGCACATTTTATTCCCGTCGGAATCATTTCTCGAAAGCACATTTTATTCTCATAATCTCATAGGAATTATTTCTCGAAGGCACAATATATTCCCTTAGCAATATTTCTCGAAGGCACATTTTATTCCCGTAGGAATCATTTCTCGAAGGCACATTTTATTCCCGTAGGAATCATTTCCCGGAGGTACAATATATTCCCGTAGGAATATTTCTCGAAGGCATATTATAATCCCGTCAAATCAAATTTACAGTCAATACTGAAATAAAACCAAAACATCGATCTGTCCGCTCTGCTCCAAGAGCGGCGGCCAGTTCGACACTATTTAGGGTTGACCCTGAAGGAATATCTTATTTTCACGTCAACCCTAAATTATAGGCAATACTGAAATAAAGTACAGTAACTGAAATACTGAAATAAAGTGCAGTAATCAAAATGCTGAAATAATGTCAAACATCGATCTGTCCGCTCTGCTCCAAGAGCGGCGTCCAATTCGACACTATTTAGGATTGACCCTGAAGGAATGTCTCATCTTCACGTCAACTCTAAATTATTGGCAATACTAAAATAAAGTACAGTAACTGAAATACTGAAATAAAGTGCGGTAATCAAAATGCTGAAATAAAGCCAAACATCGATCTGTCTGCTCTACTCCAAGAGCGGCGGCCAGTTCAGCACTATTTAGAGCTGACCTTGTAGGAATGTCTCATCTTCACGTCAACTCTAAATTATAGGCAATACTGAAATAAAGTATAGTAACTGAAATACTGAAATAAAGTGCAGTAATCAAAATACTGAAATAAAGCCAAACATCGATCTGTCCGCTCTGCTCCAAGAGCGGCGGCCAGTTCGGCACTATTTAGGGTTGACCCTGAAGGAATGTCCCATCTTCACGTCAACTCTAAATTATAGGCAATGCTGAAATAAAGTACACTAACAGAAATACTGAAATAAAGTGCAGTAATCAAAATGCTGAAATAAAGCCAAATATCGATCTGTCCGCTCTGCTCCAAGAGCGGAGTCCAGTTCGACACTATTTAGGGTTGACCCTGAAGGAATGTCTCATCTTCACGTCAACTATAAATTGTACGCAATACTGAAATAGAGTACAGAATTGAACTGGACCAATACAAGACTAGAGTAAAAGAAAGTGCAATAGAATAAGAGGGTTAGTAGTCCTTCACTCTATATATAGGAGGCTTTGATTCCATCTCCATACATAGGAGGAAAGTTCTGTTCTATCTCCGTTCATAGGAGTTTCTTCCAAAATTCAACTTTTTATTATAGCCTGCCCATGGGTTTTAATTGCGTCTTTTAAGCATGACTTACGCAAACTTGAGGAATGATATTATGAATTTAGGAGAACAAGAAATACAAGCAGTTATATTTAAAACACAGCCGTTGTGAGCGACAATCCAAATCCTCGGCTCAGCATGACGAGTTTCACAACCTCTTACCATATGCCGCGCGATTCAAAAACTTGTAAACACATGAAAGTAAGAGAGCAAAAATACAAATAATTATATTTAAAACACTTGAACTGTTGCGAGCCGGCAACCAAAATCCTCGGCTCAGCTTGGCGAGCTTCACAACCTCTTACCATATGCTGCGCGATTCAAAAACTCGTAAACACAAGAAAGTAAGAGAGCAAAACTACAAACAATTATATTTAAAACACTTGAACCGTTGTGAGCCGGCAACCAAAATCCTCGGCTCAGCTTGGCGAGCTTCACAACCTCTTACCATAGGCCGCGCGATTCAAAAACTCGTAAACACATGAAAGTAAGAGAGCAAAACAACAAACAATTATATTTAAAACACTTGAGCCGTTGCGAGCCGACAACCAAAATCCTCGGCTCAGCTTGGCGAGCTTCACAACCTCTTACCATATGCTGCGCGATTCAAACACTCGTAAACACATGAAAGTAAGAGAGCAAAACTTCAATCAATTATATTTAAAACACTTGAACCATTGCGAGCCGGCCATTAATAATAAACATCATAAAGTCACACACAATCAATTTTCTTACAGTTGACTATATGGGTCGCCGATTTCACTGTTATCCCTGCAATAGGAAATTCATTCTAGATCCCTTAAAGGGGAAGCCCCTAAAGAAAAGTTAATGGCATGGTTTCTGCGCTACCGGAATAAGAGTGGCTGCAACATTTGCAGTATAATAGAGGATGTAGGGAGAGAAAGAGGGAGAGAGAGCACCACTTACAGTCACTTTCAATTGTAATTAAATAAAACGTATGCACCTGAGCTTGTGTTTTCATAGAATCACCTCTCTTCAATCAAGAGCTTGATTATAGGAAGATCACTCCAATAAGGAAATCAAATAAAGACTAGTGAAATCATACATAGCAACCTTCTCACATATTAGATATATTCAGTGTTTGAACCACTCCAACTCTCAAAACCTTATTGAGAAGCTGATTCAAGTTCTCTAAAGTATAACTCAAATTTCCTCAATATAAGCAACATAAACCAATGTATCAGGTAATCAGGAATGACAAGAAGGGAGTTCAGTTCAAGGGATTAGCAAGAATCTCATTCAAGCTGCAACTGAAATCAACAACCCATACCCAACCTTAAAGAAACATGCATAAAGTTAGATTAGAGTTTATAACCATAAGGGAGGAAGATGAGCAGAGCTTGCACAGGTTACTTGGGCTCGAGCTATCCTCATTGAAAAGCAATTGGTGCTCCAATTTCCACCAGAATCTCTCCATTTCAACAAGGATTGTTGCATTCTTCTCATCACCAATTCGTGAGGAAGAAGAGAATGGAAATTTGAGTTGTGTCTAGAGTAAGACAAATGTAACATCAAGGCTCGTTCTTCCACCGTTTCAACTCAATCTCTTGAAATCAGTTATGGGCCAAAATAACCAATCTTTAACAAGGTTGACCCTTGCTTTAGATCATGAAAAATGAAATTTCAGGGAACCAAGGCCAGAGGAGTAAAGTAAACCAAACCATAATAAAAAGAGAGGAGGTGGGGTTGGAGAGAGAGAGAAAGAGAAGTAGTATAGGCATCAAGCTCTCTCCGTGAGCCTTGATGGAGGAAGAGAAGTCGTCCAAACATCTTGAATCCCAATCGAAGAGTCCCCCCATAGATATATTAATAATGAAATGCAATTTATATTAGAAAACTTCCATCCAAAACTTTGAGCATCCACAGGCTCAACCCAACCCAACCGACCTCATTTGCTATGAAATAATATGCCAAACTAATGAAGGACTTGAAAGTCTAGCCAGACCCAAACAAATTAAGCTTATTTACAGCATGGTGAAGATTGTAATGGAGGGAGGGAGAGAGAGAGAGAGAGAGAGAGAGAGACAGAGAGAGAGAGAGAGAGAGAGAGATGACAGATTTCCGCCATGAGAGGAAGGTTAGGGAGAGGAGGATTTGCTCCCAATCCACTCCAGCTCCACTCCGATGATCAAACCACATTAGTCACCTCATTTCATACATAATTACAGTAGAATAAATTAGTGTTACCAGGTAAAGCAGTGGAAATAATCATTGGGCTTGCACGGGTTGTTCGGTTCCTGGCCTTCCATGATGCAAAGGCATCTTCACCATGTATTCATATCGATTTCAAGTCATTATTATTAATATTATTGATTATTTTTGGCATATTCCATGGATTAATCTCTCCAATAGTTTTCAGAGCAGGAATTGATATCAATTTCAGGAATTCCTTATCTGATTACCAATCTCTGTTTCCATTTCCATTTTTTTTTGTGAAGAAGAGGAAGAATGAAGAGAGAGAGAGAGAGAGAGAGAGGTTTCCATTTCCCCCACCCCCTTTTTTTATTGCCTTCAAGCATTATAAATTAAGTTTCAACCTATCCAGAGAAACAGAGAAAATAACAACATCCTAAAAGCTTCTTATTTATTTTTACTATTGCTATTGGTTTGTGGCCATCAATTATCTTAGAGGATGCCAAGAAAACCAACAAAGAATCTTAAGGAACTTATTTCTCACACCAGAACAACATTCCCAACTCCTCCTTAGAGAGAGAGTGAGAGTGAGAGAGAGAGACGACCTTGTCATAATTGTGATTGGAGAGGAAGCATCTGTTGAGTTTTGGATAGGATATATGAGTATAAGAGAAGGAGAAAAACGGGAGAAAGAAGACACAGCAGGTATGAGAAAAGTTCATTCATTCATTCATAATTCTTAACACAAACTTGCAGGGATACAATGGCATTTATAATGCCCGGTGATATGGGAAAATAGAACATGAATTAAAGAGGAAAGACAACTATTAAATGTGGTTTGGATGCTTCGACTTCTTCTCCTTCATTGCTTCACATTCCTGGTAATAATTTCCTTCAGCAGGTGCCTCTCCTGCTTCCTCCGTCTGACTCTTTGTCTTCTGTGTGGCATTGATAGCATTATCTCCAACATCCCCCCATGATGCTGTCACGAGTATCCGTTGAATTGAGAGGAAAATGTGCCTTGGCAGTGGCTTAGTCATGATGTCTGCCAACTGTTTGTTGGTTGGACAGTAGCTCAGCTCCACTTGGTTTGTCTCTACCAGATCCTTCAGGAAATGATATTTCAGGTCTATATGCTTAGTACGATTAAGGAATATAGGATTTTTCCCAATTCCAATTGCGGCCATATTGTCACACCAAATATTGATTGGGTTGACATTGTATTGTGGCCTGAGATCTTTCATTAATCTCTGCAACCAAATGCCTTCACAAGCAGCTGCGCAAGCGGCGATGTACTCTGCTTCCGCTGTCGAAAGTGCTACAACTTTCTGCTTCCTGGAAGCCCAGGAGATGACCTTGCTCCCTAACATAAAGATGAAACCGCTTGTACTCTTCCTATCCTCCTTGTCTCCCCCCCCAATCACTGTCGGTGTAACCAGATAATTCTGCTCCCTCTTCTTGTTCATATAGCAGCCCCAAGTGCCTTGTGCCTTCTAAATATCTGAGAACACGCTTGGCTGTGATGAGATCTTCTGAGCTGGGCTTGGATAAATGACGGGATAGAATGCTTACAGCATTTTCTACATCTGGCCTTGTATTTGTAAGGTATATAAGAGACCCAATAAGGCTTCTGTAATCTTCTTCAGCAACGGCTTTTTGTGGTGTTGAACTGGCTGCAAGAAAAGATGAATTTGTTGCCATAGGAGTTGTGACAGGATTTGACTCAGCTAGTCCAAATTTTTCTAGTAGCTTATTTATATATCCTTCTTGATTAATGAATATCTTTCCTGGTTTTTGCCTGACTTGAAAGCCAAGGGAAAACTTCATTAATCCCATATCACTCATCTCATACTCCTTTTTCATAATTGCCTTGAAGCTTTGTACAATTTCAGGGGTGGATCCAATAAAGATCAGATCATCTACATACAAGCAAAGAAGGAGGTAATGCCCATTAGTGTATACCTTTGTGTAAAGTGAGGGATCATTTTTGCTTTTGGTGAAACTATTTTCACAGAGATATGAGTCGATTTTATGATTCCAAGCCCTTGGTGCTTGCTTTAGGCCATAAAGAGCCTTGTTCAGTTTGTAGACCTTCTCCTCTTCTCCCTTTCTTATGAATCCCTCTAGCTGGTTAACAAAAACTTCTTCTTCTATGCTCCCATTTAAGAATGCAGACTTCACGTCTAATTGGTGCACCATGTGGCCATCTTGTGCAGCAACAGCAAGGAGGGCTCTAATTGTCTCCATTCGAACTACTGGGGCAAATGTCTCTGTGTAGTCGATCCCATGCTGTTGGGAGTATCCTTTGGCAACAATCCTTGCCTTGTATTTGACCACTTGTCCTTCTTCATTTTGTTTTACTTTGTACACCCATTTGAGATTGATTATCTTTTTATTTTTTGGTTTGGCAACAAGCTCCCAGGTTTTATTTTTCTCCACCATCTTTATTTCTTCCTCCATGGCCTTTACCCATCTTGGATCTTTGGCAGCAGCTGAGTAGTTTTCTGGTTCTTCACTGAGGCAAGAAACTAGATTAGCATACTGATAAATATCTGAGAGTAGTTTATACCTTGGTGGATATGATGAATCTTCCTCCTCAGAATCAACCTCCATGGTTGTGCTTTGCCTCAGTTGATCTTCTGCAGCAGGAATGGATGGCTGCTCTACAGTAACCACCTCTGCATTGGGGAGAACTTCATCTAAGTTGGATGGCTGCTCCTCAGTAGCAACCACATCAGGTGAAGTAGGGAGGAGAGCCTGATCCCAGTCCCAAGTTATGTTCTCATCAAACACAACATCTCGAGAGATACTTAGTTGCTGTGTTTCTGGATTATAAATTTTGTAGCCTTTTGAATGATGGCTATATCCGAGAAAAATACCTTTTTCTGCTCTCATCTCCAACTTATTTCTTTTTTCTTTGGGAATATGTTTGTATGCCATACAACCAAATGTTCTCAAATGTTGAACATTTGGCTTCTTTCCTCTCCATACTTCGTAAGGTGTGGCAGAATCTAGACTCTTTGTGGGGCTTCTGTTAAGCAGGTAGATGGCAGTGTGGACAGCTTCTGCCCACAGACTTTGAGGAAGTCTAAAATGCTGTAACATGGCTCTCATCTTCTCTGCAATGCTTCTGTTCTTTCTTTCCACTAACCCATTTTGTTCAGGTGATTGTGGGGAAGTGAGTTCCCGGGAGATGCCATGGTTTTTGCAATAATTCATGAAGTGTGTCCCTGTGAACTCCCCTCCACGATCAGTCCTGAGCCTTTTTATCTTCTTTCCTGCTTCATTCTCAGCAAGAGCCTTGAACTCTTGGAATTTGGGGAAAGCCTCCGATTTCTGTTCAAGAAAAAATATCCAGGCATACCTGGAATAATCATCAATAATGCACATGTAGTACCTCATTCCTCCAAGTGATGGTGTAGGGGCAGGACCCCACAAGTCTGCATGCACCAGCTCCAGTGGCTCCTTTGCTCTCCAGGTGGAAGATAAAGGGAAGGGCTGGCGGTGGCTCTTGGCTAGCGTGCAATCTTCACAGGTTGTGTTGTTCTCTTTTATTTCTGGCAGCCCTACAACCATTTCCTTCTGCTTTAGTTGACACATGCTTTTGTGGTTGAGATGGCCCAACCTGTTGTGCCATAGACTGGAGGAAGTTTGACAACTGAATGCCTGCTCATGTGGTGATACAAGATCCAAAGGGAACATTCTATTCCCTGTCATTTTTACTGAAGCAATACATATATTTTTTTCTTGCTGCCAAACGTGGCAGTGTGAGCCTTCAAAAGTTAATGTGTATCCATTACTCATGAGTTGCCCAACACTTAGTAAACTCTGAGTGAGAAGTGGTACATAGTGGACATCTTCAATGTGTCTAATGTGCCCATCCTTGGACCTTACAGCCACCACACCCGAGCCTTCTATTGGCAGTTTCTTCCCATCCCCAAGTATCACATGAGTTTTAGAGGTGTTGTTAATTGATACAAAAGCTTGTTTACAGGATGACATGTGGTTGGAGCATCCACTGTCTATGAACCATGTTTCATGAATATTTTCTTCAGTGTCGATTCCTGTTAACAATAATTTTTCTGTGTTTACAAATTTAGCTTCCTCTTTCTTCTCTTCTTTATCTTTGGACCAGCAGTCCTTCTGCATATGAGTTGGCTTCTTACACCTCTTACACTTATAGAAACAATCTATTGCATTATGATTATTTCTTTTACAAAGTGTGCAAAATAATTGAGGATTTTGGTGATTTCTGAATTCTGTATTTCTAGCTTCATTTGATCTTGTTTCATTGGTTCTTCCTCTTCCTCTACCCCTCTCATTGGCTTTGGTATTCTTATAAGCAGATTTTTCTGTTGAGGAAATCTTGGTTTTTGTTTGGAAAGCTTGCTCAAGCTCACCATTGGATCTCTTCAACCTCTCCTCATGGGCTTGGAGGGAGCCCATTAGCTCAGTGATGGAGAGTGTTTTGATGTCCTTAGTTTCTTCTATTGTAGTTACAATAGGATCAAACTTAGAAGGGAGGCACCTCAAAATTTTTGGTGCAATCTTCTTGTCTTTGAGCTTATCACCCAAGCTCCTAATTTGGTTTACTATCCCCATAATCCGGGACACAAAGTCTTTAACTGACTCAGTTTCTTTCATACTTATATTTTCCCAAAGTTTCCATTGACGTTGGAGTTTAATTGATATTACCTTGTCTGAGCCTTGGAACTCATTGAAAAGATTGTCCCATGCTTCTTTGGATGTGGCAGCCCCCATTATTCGAGGGTAGATGTCCTTGATTACACCTTGGTGCAATATGAGGAGAGCTTTTGCATCTTGCTTTGCTTCTTCCGCTATTGCCTTGAGTGTAGCTGCATCTGTCTCTGCCTCCTTGCCTTTGGATGGTTCTGCTGCTTGTTTGGATGATTCTGCTGCTTGTTTCTCTTTCCCATTTTGTACCAGCTGCCATAGTCCCTGCGACTGGAAAGCAATTGGATGTGGGTGGATCAAAAGTCATTGTGCTCCCCCTCAAAGATGGGGACACCTGACTGGGTGAATTGGAACATATGGGACGTGCTCGAGGCAGCCATGTGATGAGAAGGCAAAGGTGAAGATATGAAGTTTTGAATCTTCAAATGCTCAAACACCTTGCCTCTGATGGCTCGTCAACAACAAAGACATGCTCTGATACCATGTTGAGTTTTGGACAGGATATATGAGTATAAGAGAAGGAGAAAAACGGGAGAAAGCAGACACAGCAGGTATGAGAAAAGTTCATTCATTCATTCATAATTCTTAACACAAACTTGCAGGGATACAATGGCATTTATAATGCCCGGTGATATGGGAAAACAGAATAGGAATTAAAGAGGAAAGACAACTATTAAATGTGGTTTGGATGCTTCGACTTCTTCTCCTTCATTGCTTCACATTCCTGGTAATAATTTCCTTCAGCAGGTGCCTCTCCTGCTTCCTCCGTCTGACTCTTTGTCTTCTGTGTGGCATTGATAGCATTATCTCCAACAGCATCCCCTTGTTGTGAAACTTGAGGGAGGAGGAGTTGAGAAGGGAGAGATGGGGAAGGGGAAGACCTTGCCGTGAGTTCTATGTTCCCCAGAGGATGCCGAACCAGCCCAATTTGTAGCAATGACTGGCCAATCCGGAGCTCCCACAAGCTCCCTCGTGATGGAGATGTGGCCTTCATCCCATGGCCAATGAATCCCCCCTGCAACCCCGTCTAGGAGGAGGTTCGAGCTTCCGGTCTTACCGGAGATCCGCGATCTCTCCCATGCCAGAGTTCCGCCAGTTTTCCGCCCTCTGATTCAGCCTGTCTCCCTCTACCCGCTGGTCTTTTAGGTTAGGATATATATTATATATATTTGTTTATTTATATTAATAAGTATGTATATATGCATACATATATACTAATAACTTCTAAAATTAAATGCGGGAAAAATGCACTGAGTGTGTCTGTGTGTTCGTGTCAGCCATACAAAGCTAATGAAAGCATCTGAAGTTGATTTCGAGTCTGTTCGCCTATAATTTTTCCCTAGAGTCGGTGCATATCTTAAAGTAGCTCATTTCACTAATTTTCTCAAATCTCATCAGATTTGAACGAAATGAATTGTGTTGCACTCGTATCGATTATACGAGTCTGATGCAAGTAACTGGGGTCAATTCAGAGCTCGTTTATTCAATATTTTAAAATGGCGTTGTTGCGATGCTCGTTGTTACCCAAAATAGTCATTTTCTCGAAGCGACCTAGGATTAGGATGAAACAAGTTCCGTGCACTCGTATCGACCATACGAGCTAACGCGATTGACGGAAGTCGATTCGAAGCATGTATGCTCAAAACACTACTTTGGTGTTGTGGCGAAGCACAATGCTACCCAAAAAAGTCATTTCTGTTAAATGAACACCATTAGGTGGCGAAGGTCGGGTCGTGGTTTTCCTCTGACCCGGCCTAAGCTCCTCCAATGGTTCAATTGAACCGGCTAGACCCTATTTCAAAGTTGGGATGTTTTTTGGTGCACAATAAAGCTTAGTTTGACCACAGTTTGACCATCAGTCATTGGAATTGACCGGTACAAACTCCGTTGACTTTGTGTTGATCATACGAATCCAATGTCACTGACCGGGTTCAAATCAAAGTTTAATTGCTCAATATCTAAAAATTGTGCGTCACGTCGCACTATAAGACTCAAAATGCCAATAATCGTCATATGACTTGGGATTGTAATGCAACGAGTCCCATCACACTCGTATCGGATATATGAGTCCATATGAACTGACAGAACTCAATTCAGAGTTCTCTAGCTCACTATTCAAATTTTTCGTAATCGTGACGTTCTACAAGGGACGGTCATATTCACCATATGACCTCAGATTTTAACGAAACAAGTTCCATCGCACTCATATTGATCATACGAGACTATAGGAACTAACAAACCTCAAATCAGAGTTCTCTAGCTCAATATTGAAATTTCTCGTAATCGTGACGTTCCATGAGGAACAACCATATTCACCATATGACCTCAAATTTTAACGAAACAAGTTCCATCACACTCATATTGACTATACGAGGCTATAGGAACTGACAGAACTCAAATCAGACTTCTCTAGCTAAATATTCAAATTTCTCGTAGTCGTGATGTTCTACGAGGAACGGTCATATTCACCATATGACCTCGGATTTTAATGAAACAAGTTCCATCGCACTCTTATTGACTATACGAGACTATATGAACTGACATAACTTAAATTGGAGTTCTCTAGCTCAATATTCAAAATTCTCGTAATCGTGACGTTCTACGATGAACGATCATATTCACCATATGACCTCAGATTTTAAAGAAATAAGTTTCATCGCACTCATATTGACTATACGAGGCTATAAGAACTGACCGAACTCAAATCGAAGTTCTCTAGCCCAAAATTCAAATTTCTCGTAATCATGACGTTTTACGAGGAACAGTAATATTCACCATATGACCTCAGATTTTAACGAAACAAGTTCCATCACACTGATATTGACTATACGAGGCTATAGGAACTGTCAGAACTCAAATCGGAGTTCTCTAGCTCAAATTCCCCCAATCGGGTCATCTCCATCTTTTGGGCCTTCGATAGGGGTTCAGGTTACTTTTATTGGGTCTACTAGGGTTCTAGTGACCCAATAAAAGTCGGGATGTTATAATCCAATAAAAATAAGAGAATTTTCGTCCCCAAAAATTGCTTAAAGTAGGGTGTGAGTGTAACACATCTGGGTAAATAGCTCAGGGTACTTTTCTCGGACGAGGGTCTCGGGTTCCCACGTGTATTCATCTTATCCGCAATTCGACCATAGAATCTTGACCATCGTGATGGTTTTGTTCCGTAGGTTTTTGACTTTGGAGTATATTATCTTTACTGGCTCTAGCTGATTAGATTTGTCGGACTGTATCGGTATTGGCGGTGTGGGAAGATGCTGATCCGGTTGTCAAAGTACACGTCTTAATGAAGATATATGGAAAATGTAATGAAGATTCCCCAACTCTGGGGGCAGGGCTAATCGATACGCAACTGGGCCAACGTGTTCTATCACCTAATAGGGGCCCAAATAGCGGGGATCCATCTTCTTCTGTTTCTTTAACTGGGAGATACCGTGCATGGGCTTGATTTTCAAAAACACCATCTCTCCCACATTAAACTCCACTGGTTGATGCAGCGCATCGTAATACTTCATCTACCGGCTCTGTGCTTCCCGCATCCGATCTTGGATTAGCCGAATAGTTATCGTAGTGTCATCAATATAAGCAACTCCCAAGCCTTCAGGGTCCTCGTCCTGGGCCCAAGAAAACGGGGTCCGACAACGTATTCCATATAGAGCCTCGTACGGTGCCATCTTGATACTTGCCTGGAAGCTGTTGTTATATGAAAATTCCACTAGTGGTAGCAACTACTCCCAATGCTCGTTATGCTCTACTATACATAGACAGAGTATATCTTCCATAGTTCGATTTGTTCTTTCGGTGTGTCCACCGATCTGGGGGTGGAATGCGGTGCTGAAGGCTAATTTGGTACCTAGATAGGCTTGCACCCTCCTCCATTCCTTCGAAGTAAAACATCCGTTGCGGTCATATACGACGGACTTGGGTACTCCATGAAATCGGACTACATGTTCTATAAAAACTTTAGCCAGAACATTGACACCATCGCTTTGTCGGTTTGAAATAAATCGAGCTACCTTCGTGAGGCGATCCACCACGACCCATATGGAATCATTTCCTGTACGAGATCATGGAAGGCCGTGGACAAAATCCATAGAGATGTCTTCAGACTTCCACTCTGGTATTGGCAGGGGTTACAATAAATCTCCTGGGTTGCGACACTCTGCCTTGACCATCTGAAAGGTCTGGCAATGTGCCACACAATCGGTGATGTCTTTCTTCATACCCGGCCAATACAGAGTTCTTCGTAAATCAGTATACATTTTTACTACACCTGGGTGAATAGAGTAACCTGACTGATGTACTTCGCGCAGTATCTCCTCTTGGATTCCCCCGGTAGAGGGGATGAATACGCGAAGCTTGTATTGTAAAATGCCATCATGTAAGTTATAATCATCTTGCGCACCCTCTTGCAGTGTTTGGATGATTGGGTATGCTTCTGGATCGATCTTTTGGGCCTCACGTATCCTATCCCGAATATCACACTGGATCTCCAGCCAATATAACTAGGCTTAGTATTCCACCGGATCCCCGGGAGCAATAATAGTGATGCTTAAGTCTGCTAAAGATTGGATCAACTCTGCTGGTATCAGCTCCATCCATCTCCCGACTGCTGAGGGTTGACGAATTAAGGCATCCACAACTTTGTTGGCCTTGCCGGGGTGGTATTGGAGGCCGAAGTCACATAGAAATTTTAACCACTGGCGCTGTCGGAGATTCATCTCCCTCTGAGTGAATATGTACTTGAGGCTTTTATGGTCAGAGAAGATCTCACATCTTACACCATACATGTAATTCCTCCAGATTTTGAGAGCGAAGACCACATCACCCAACTCTAAGTCATGAGTCGCGTAATTAAGTTCATGTGGGTTCAACCGCCGTGACGCGTAAGCGACTACCCTGTCGTGCTACATCAGTACGACTCCTAATCCTTTTAGAGATGCGTCGGTGTAGATCTGGAATCCTTCGGTTCTCGAGGGGATTGTAAGAATCAGAGCGGAGGTCAAGCAGTTCTTTAACTCGACTAATGTTGTCTCGCACTTGGGCGTTCATCGGAACACAGAATCTTTTCTAGTGAGGGTGGTGAGGGATAAGGCAATCTTTGAAAAGCCTTCTACAAACTTTCGGCAGTACCCGGTGAGTCAAAGGAAGCTTCTAATATCTACTGCTGACTTGAGTGGCGGCCAGTTTCGTACTGCATGTAGTTTGGCTTGGTCCACCGCTACCCCATTCTTATTGATCGCGTGCCCTAGGAATCCGACTTCCTCCAACCAAAACTCGCACATACTGAACTTCACGAAGAGGGAATGCTCTCGTAGTTTGAGTAATACCATCTGAAGATGCATGGAATGGTCTGCCTTGCTCCTTGAGTAGATGAGGATATTGTCTATGAAGACGATTATGAAGTGGTCCAGGAATGGTTCAAATACTTTGTTCATTAATGCCATGAAGGCAGATGGTGCGTTGGTCAGTCCAAAAGGCATCACCATAAACTCGTAAAGGCCGTATCGGGAGCTAAATGCTGTCTTGGGGAAGTCCTCCTTCCGTACACGGAGCTGGTAATATCCAAACCTTAGGTCCATTTTAGAAAAGACGGACGTGCCTTGGAGCTGATCGAACAACTCGTCTATCCTTGGTAGGGGATGAGTATTTCGAATGGTAAGCTTATTGAGTTCCCTATAATCGATGCATAAACGTAGTGTCCCGTCCATTTTCTTGACGTATAACACAGGGGCTCCCCAGGGTGAGGTACTTAGACAAATAAAACCTGTATTGATTAGTTCTTGGAGTTATATCTTTAGCTCCGCCAGTTCTTTTGGGGCCATTTGATAAGGTGTTTGTGACACTAGTCGAGCTCTAGGTATAACCTCGATCTGGAAGTCTACCTCTTGTTGCGGGGGAAACCCTGGGATGGACTCGGGAAAAACATCTGGAAAGTCTCGGACTACGGGAACCTTGGCGAGCACTTGAGTCTTGTCTTCCATCTCGAAGTAAATAAGGCACATCTCGTCCTTTTGTTGGATTGATTTGATGGTTTGAGCGGAGGTCAATATTATGTGAGTGACAGAAGGTATTTATTTCCCTGGTCGAGCAATTGATTTGGGCCTTGTGCTCGACCAGCCAGTCCATCCCTAGAATGATGCCGAACCCAGTTATTGCCAGAATAGTCGTGTAGTTCTTGAACTCCATGTTTCCTAGCATAGCCTGGATTGAGCATTATGGATGTCATATCAGATCCGTCCGGGAGCCGAATCCGTATTGACATTTCGGATGATCGAACGGTGTTTCCATGCTTGCGATGAAGTCCCGGGAGACGAAGGAGTGTGTGGCTCCAGTATCGAACAATGTTTTATTGGGATGTCCTTCTACCAAAAGTAAACCTGGTGACATATATATAAACTATGATCATAGAGTTTTTGCAGATGATATGCATGTATGCCTAGAAACTATATCACATGTCCCCTACTCGATACTATTATCAAGATATATCATCACTGATGCTGAAAATATATACCTATGACTACGTCTGGTGCAGGTCCATGTTGTAGGTCTAGTGCATAAGACTCGAGTGGTGCAGCTCTACCTTGCCTGGGCCGGTCCCTCCTTGTAACGACCTGGGAGGACCCCAACGTCATTCAGGACTGTAGTCCGTGCCACCCCAACCCCTCGCTGAGCCTGTTTCTCAGCAACAGCAGGTTGTTGACGCCCGGTTTTGTAACGACCTGGGAGGACCCCATCGACATTTAGGACTGCAGTCTGTGCCACCCAACTCCTTGCTGAGCCTGTTTCTCAGCAACAGCAGGTTGTGGGGTTCAGGGCTGCATCTCAGTTAGTGATGAGGACTGCAGCTCAGTTGGTGGTGATGAGCTCAGTTCAGGGTTGCAGCTCAGTTGTTACTAAGAAACAGGCTCAGCGAGGGGTTGGGGTGGCACAGACTGCAGTCCTGAAGGTCGCTGGGGTCCTCCCAGGTCGTTACACTCCTGCCTATAGGCCAACCTATGTGGCCTCCTCATCCTCAACCTCTCTCAACTACTCCATGTACTGCTCCTAAGCCTGACATCCCTATGGCCTGGGGGCAGAAGGCTCTAATATGCCCGGGATGCTAGCAAAGAAAATAGTTCCCTACAAAGGGAATGTCTCGTCATACTGCTAGTGCGGGCTGGGGTGCTGGAGCTGGTCGGGGTGCTGGGAGTGGGGGTGCATGTCAAGGCTGAGGTGCCTGTCTGTAGGGCTGGTGGTGATGACACTGCCTCCTATCTCTGTATTATCGTCGAGGAGCAATCCCTCTCACCCGTCCTTGTCCCCGAGGGACCTTACCTGTCCTCTACGCTGATGGGCCACCATCCTCTGGTCCATCTCTAGTGCAGTGGCATGTGTAGCAATCGTGTGTAGATCATGATCAGGGCCTACCGCAGATCGTCGCGTAGCCCTCGGTAAAACATGGCGGCTCTATCTTTGTCTGTAGTCGCAAGTGTCCCCGCGAAGCAAGCTAAGTGGATGAACTCACGTTGGTATTCTAGTACGGCCCTATCTCCCTGTCGCCTGTGAAGGAATCGCTCCTGAAGTGCGACTCGATCGACGTCGATGAAGTGATCTAGGAAAGCTTCAGAAAACTCTCCCCAGAGAATAGTACTAAGTGGTCGTCCTCTGAATGTGGAGCGGCTAGCTGCCCTCCACCTGTCTCGAGCATAACCTTCTAGTAATGTCACTACTAGGGATACTGCATCAATAACGGGACACATCATGCCCACCAGTAACTCCTCGACCCTCTCTACCCACTCTTCTGCCTGCATAGCATACTCAGTGCTTCAGAAGATAGGAGGTCTTAGCCCCCTGAAAGTCGTCAGAAGGTCTGTAGGCACGATAAGCAGTTGGGGTGGCCGTGTGATAGCAGTCTGGAAGGTGGTAAGTAATGTTGTCAATGTCTGCCCCAGGTCGGTCTCGGTAAATGGAACTGTTTCTGGAGCAACTGGGTCTGGTGGTGGAGTAGTAGGGTGGTACTGGTATCTAGAGGATGATCTCCCGTTATTGGACTCCGGTATCTGGAGAAGTAACATGAAAAAGATCAGCAATTTGCAAAAGTAAGGGAATTTGCAAAAGACTAACTGAAGAGGAAATGAAGTGTGTGCGGGTATGCTACCATGTAGTCTAGAATCCTTAAATTTCTATCCTTAGGGTCCACCATGCTTCCGCTGCCTGGTTCATCCCGAACCAAATATCAGAACATGGGAAAGGAGGATCCAAAAACTGCTCAACGTGGACGGATCTTGAAATGCTCTGATCCATTTGTAAGAGCCCTTTCTCCTCCTACATTGTACTCGGGTCGGAGGAGGAGGGCCTTACTGTCCAAGATGGCCACCCAACACTTTTGTAAGTGTCAACGACCCACTCACTTAAGCCCTGGATGATCACCTTGTCAGGCAAGGGAACACAACACATCACATCAGATCATAGTGCGGAAGCAATTATAAGGAAAACCAACCAGATATATATATATATATAAGCAAAGGACCATATCCGTTGTTTATACATGGGCACCTCATGGGCTCCAAGAGATTAACGCTAGAACTCTCTCCTACTCTTCGTACTACGGAAAAACTCACGTCTCAAAAGTCGGGAGACGATGGGGGTGCCTCTGCTCGGGTTGTCTCAACTGTTGGTATGTCGTTATGCGACAACTGTACTTCGCGGTACTCTGTCTCCTGTGAATGGTTATATAATCAACCGTTAGTTACAAAGCTAAGTAGAAACACATCTCCCCGGATCAATATCCTGGGTACGAGCCTAAGCACCCAAACAATAAATGAATAGTCGAAACAAAAGAGTTAGCAGCATATAAAAAATTGGAAGCTATGGTAATATCAACAATTATTTAAAAGAATAGATCAACTAGCAGTCATATCATGAACTGATACTCACAACCTGTAATCACTCCGCAGGTGTTCATTGTTAAATTTTGATTGAACCGTTTAGGAGTAAGCAGGAGTTGTATCAACAAGAGTTATAGCCAAACAACCACAATGCCAAAACAGCAACACAAGAAATCTTTATTGAAATAGAACTGCTTTACAATGCGAGGCATACATGGCGAGACATGATTCATAAGAATCACGGAGATGAGAAGAACAAACACACCAAAAAACAGAAACCAGCAGTCTGCCAGAAAGAGACCGCTCGGACTGCAACAAAGGCTCAGGTCGCCCGGCTTGTTCTGCTGTACTCCCAGACCGCTTGCACAGTCAGATCGCAGAAACACCTTGAGACCGCGCGAACAGAAGCAGACAAACTGCACTGCCAGACCGCAATCCCAGACCGCACGAACTGAAGCTTATTGGAACAAAGAACTGAAGCTGTTGCCAGACCGCAACTCAGACCGCCTAACCACTGAAGGTCGCCTGATCACTGAGTCCGCTGCAAACAGCACAAGAACACAATAACCCAGTTCGCTGACAGACCGCAGACGAACTGTTTATTCAAGCCACCGGAAATCACCAAGGAAGGAGACCGCACCCTGCTGACCGCAAACCTGCGAACACAACAAAGGTTAACTCGCATCCAAGTCGCGCGAACTCAAACTTGAGACCGCGAGAAACAATCCGGGCTCTGGTTCTTACAGTTCTTGTTAGGAATGACGGGCCATGCACCCCTATTTATAGTGTAACACCCTGCCAGTACGAATAATATAACAGTAGGTCCGGCCGGGACCCCACGCCATACTAACCACACTAGCTAGGAGTTAAAAGGTGATAAACAGAAAGAAACTACAACATAGTATACTAAACACTAGCGGAAGCATAAAGATTTAACATTTCCATTAGAATTGTCCACTATCAAAGGAATGAAACCAAGAAAGAGAGTTATGGCCTTAAGGCCTTACATTTAGCAAATGTACCAAAAACTCCAAAACATACATCGGCACGCAGGCCGGCAATATATGAGAAAGCTAAAAAGGAGGCTGGCCTTCAAGGGCCAACTCAGCAAAAGGGGCCACCGCCCGCTATTTCCCGCTAGGCTCACCTGCACCTGCATAAGAACATTCCACCAAGCGGTGGCAAACAAGGTAACGGTCAGCACAGCTGACCAAATTATAACGACCCCACCCCTTTCCCGGGGTGGCGGAGATTCTACCCTGCAAACAAGCCATACTAGCATAAGTACTAAAATAAAGAAAGTGCAACTACACAAGGTGAGGTTTCAAGCACATTCAATCTTCTAGGTTGAGCATCAAAAAGGAGGGAACCTAGGTATGCACATGATGTTGGTTGGGTTCACCCGAAGGTTCCCCGCAACCGCCTAAACAACCGCATGAGGCTAACAACATCAATTCCACAAACACTCCACCGTAAGGGCCATCGCCTTATGTGGGAAAAAGAGCTTTTGGTCGGTCTAGGTAAACCACCTTCCACGACCTCTCCCATGATCACACGGCTACATGAGGTAGGGAACTCTTACCGATCTGCATGGAAACGGGTTCGGTTTAGCTTTGCCCATGCTGTAATCGTCGCGATCTGTCGCACGATGCGGGCACGGCTTCGCCTCGGCCCGTAAGGGTTTAGCACCTTCAAGTGCTACACAAATATAAGCTACGCACCTAATCCCTTCGCAAGGATCTAGGCTTCACAAATACTCAAAAAGGGGAGGTATAATACGCTCCGCATCAATTTCGCGGTGAAGGTTTGCCTTCATCCAATCTCAAAGCATGGGGCTTTCGTTAGGATCTTCACAAGACGCCTACACTTAAATCCCGCACTACTATAGATGATTTCACGGAGTCATTCTCTGGCACGCATTCTAGGCTTAACCTAAATGCAACGTCGCAATCCAAGCATCACCGATTCGGGCTCACGGCCACGAATAGGCTTCACACAAAATGCCTAAATCCGCACGACTACCGGATTTTCTACATGCAATATGCCGGGGACGGACACAATCGACCCGGAGTTCCGGAGAACTTGAGGGAATCCTACACTTCACCCATTTGGTGAAAGGGATCCCTCATGCAAGCATAGAGAAACGAAGGAGAGGACAAAAGACAAGTCCAAACAACGGGAGAAGAAATCGTTACCCTAGGAGCGTTCTTTTTCGCCATGGATCCGAGATTCTAGACGGAGGGAAATGACCGCACCGGGCTGCACTCTCCAGATCTGGAAACGGTTCGCGAAACGGAGCTCCGGAGCTCCGTCAATGGCGGAATCTCCCTTCTTCTTCCTTGGCTCCTCCTTCTTTCTCTAGGGTTTGGAGAGAGAATGGCTTAGAGAATATGAGGTTTAACCCCCTCTCATCAGCCCTAAAGGTCTCCCGCAAGTAAACCTAGCCGTTGGATCAAATTCCAAAAGATTTGGACGGTCCGATCTTCTTCTCCGCTCAAAATCGCGGAACAGAATAAACAGGGCGCACGATCACAGGTGCACGGTCAGTGGTCGTGCGCGAAGAGGGGAATGGTCGTGCGCACTGTCCGAGACAGAACTCGATTTTCTTCTGAATTAACGCACGATCGCTGGCGCACGATCACTGGTCGTGCGCGAAGAGGACAATGGTCGTGCGCATAAGCCGAGACAGAACTCCGATTCTTTGCGGGTTACGCACGATCATTGGCGCACGCTCGCTGGTCGTGCGCGAAGAGGACAATGGTCGTGTGCATTGACCTGATCTGGAATCTTGAGCCTATCCCGAGCGCAACACTACCATTCCGCCTACCTCGCTGAACCACGATCTTTGGGGTGTTACAACTCCACCCCCCTTAAAAGAATTTCGTCCCGAAATTTCGAAAACAGTAATAGCAGGAAATTACAGTTTTTAAAGAAAATTTACCTGAGGGAAATAGCTCGGGGTACTCCGCAAGCATCGCTTGCTCTCTCTCCCAAGTTAGCTCCTCTCGGCCGCAATTATCCCACCGGACCTTTACCATCCGAATGGACTTGTTCCGCAACTGCTTTACCTCGGTATCCTCGATGCGTAAGGGTTTGACTTTCGTCGACAACCCACTATCCACCGACACTTTGCCGACCGCAACGATATGAGTAGGCTCTTGCACTGCCTTCCTCAGAACTGAAATGTGAAACACGTCGTGCAGACCGCTCAGCTCTGCAGATAGTGCAAGCCGATAAGCCGCATCACCAACACATTCCACAATCTCAAACGGTCCTAAGTACCTTGGACTGAGCTTTTTCAAGCGTCGGATCCTTGATACCCCTTTGAACGGCTTGATCTTCAAGTAAACCTGGTCACCGATGGCGAACTCTAGGTTCCTATGCTTGGCGTTGTAATACTTTGCTTGCCTATCCTGGGCAATCAATAGCCTTTCTCGAATAGTTCGGATCGTCGAAGTTGCTTCCTCAACATCCTTTCGCTTTAATAGCTTAGTATCGCCCGTTTCTGCCCAAGACAACGGCGTACGGCACTTCTTACCATAGAGGGCCTCGAAAGGAGCCATCTTTATACTGGCTTGGTAGCTATTATTGTAGGCGAATTCGATCATATAGAGATGATCTTCCCACTTCTTTCCAAAATCTAGAGCGCACATTCGGAGCATATCCTCCATAGTCCTGTTGGTCCTCTCGGTCTGTCCGTCCGTTTGCGGGTGGAAGGCCGTGCTGAATTTCAATTTAGTGCCCAACAGTTCATGGATAAGCCTCCAATCTTTCGATGTGAAACGCCCATCACGATCGCTGACGATGCTACGAGGGACACCATGCAGCCGCACAATACTATCGACATAGAGCTTCGCTAGATTTTCTACAGAATCATCCTTCCGGTTCGGAATAAAATGCGATACTTTTGTCAGTCTGTCCACGATCACCCAGATGGCGTCGTTTCCATGCTGCGATCTCGGCAATCCGTGCACGAAATCCATCGAAATATCGTCAAACTTTCATTCCGGAATCGGCAAGGACTTCAAAAATCCACCGGGACGTTGACATTCCACCTTCACCAACGCGCAAGTGTTGCACTTGGCCACGTAGAGGGCAATGCCCTTCTTCATACCCGGCCACCAGAAAAGTTTCTTCATGTCCATGTACATTTTCGTGCTCCCCGGGTGGATAGAGTACTTGGTATGATGAGCCTCGTACATCAATTCCTCCCGTAGAGTACCAACGTTTGGGACGCACAATCTGCCATTCTTCCACATAAGGCCATCTTCGAAAGAGAAATCAGCGTTCAACCCGTCAACGGTTTCCGCTTTGTAGCGTTTCATGCTCTCATCCAGCTCCAATGCCTGTCGAACTCGGTCGGCAAGGTGGTATTGAACCTCCGTCCAGTTCAAGCATGCTGAAGTAGACGCTCTCCGATCAACGCAAATGATCTCCATTTCTTCCAGCTCACGGATTAGACGCTCATCGTGCATCAAAATCCAATTTGCTTGGGCGGGAGCCCGACGACTCAACGCGTCCGCAACTACATTTCCCTTTCCAGGAGTATATTTGATGTCGAAGGTGTAGTCCCCAAGGAACTCCAACCACCTCCTCTGTCGCATATTCAACTCCCTTTGATCTAGCAAGCACTTGAGGCTCTTGTGGTCGGTAAAGATGTCGATCTTCACGCCATACAAATAATGCCTCCAAAGCTTAAGAGCAAATACCACGGCCGCTAGCTCCAAATCATGGACCGGGTAATTCCTCTCATGAACCTTCAACTGACGGGAGCCGTAGGCAATTACCTTACCGAACTGCACTAGGACACAACCCAAACCACTCCCTGAGGCGTCGCTGTAAATTTCGTAGCCTTCCGTACCACATGGCGAGCATAGAATGGGCGCCGTGGTCAGACGGCTCTTCAGTTCTTCAAAAGCTCGTGCGCACTCGGGCGACCAAACGAACTTATGATCTTTCCTAGTCAATTTAGTGAGAGGAAGTGCAATCCTCGAGAAGTTTTCCACAAAGCGCCTATAATAGCCGGCAAGTCCTAAGAAACTTCGGACTTCCGCTACGTTTTTCAACAAAGGCCAGGCTCGGATCGCTTCTATCTTCGACGGATCAACCGCAATTCCATCTCCACTAACGACGTGACCAAGGAATGCTACTGACGGTAGCCAAAACTCGCACTTGGAGAACTTGGCATATAGCTGACTCTTCCTCAAGGTGCCCAGAACTGCGTGCAGATGTCCTACATGCTCCTCTTCCGATTGAGAGTATACCAAAATGTAGTCGATAAAGACGATCACGAATTGATCCAAATACTCACGGAACGTCCTATTCATTAAGTCCATGAATACCGACGGTGCATTAGACAGACCGAACGGCATCACCGTGAACTCATAGTGCCCAAAGCGGGTACTGAAAGCTGTCTTTGGAATGTCACATTCCCTAATCCGCAGTTGGTAATAGCCGGACCTTAGGTCCAGTTTGGAGTATACCGTCGACCCAACCAGCTGGTCGAAGAGATCATCGATTCTTGGAATCGGATATCGGTTCTTCTCGGTCAACTTGTTTAGCTCTCGATAATCGATACATAGACGCAAGCTCCCGTCCTTCTTTTTCACAAAGAGGACCGGTGCACTCCAAGGCGAAGAACTTGGACGTACGTAGCCTTGCTCTAGCAGCTCTTGCAATTGAACCTACAGCTCTGCCAATTCCTTTGGCGCTATCCGGTACGGTGAGCGGGCCACAGGTTTGGCACCTGGCACCAACTCGATACAGAAATCGATCTCTCGCTGAGGCGGAGCCCCAGGGAGTTCGTTAGGAAACACGTCGGCGTACTCCGCTACAACTGGGACATCACATAACCTGGGCTTTGGCTCCGAAGCCTCCAACAAGGTGAAGAACAACTCGGCGCCTTTTCTCACCGCCTTAACCACTTGGAGAGCAGACATCAGCGTCTTGCTCGCTCCTCGCATACCGGCAAACGTGGTTTCTCCATCGGCGTTCCTTCCCAGAGTGATCTCCTTAGAATTGCAATCTATGCATGCACGCTGCTCCGAGAGCCAGTCCATGCCGAAGATCACATCGAATTCAGCTAACGGCAACAACGATGCTTCCAAATCGAAATCTTAATTTCCGATCCGCACCTTCACACGGCTCTTCCTATCCGCAGACATGCGAGATCCATTGGGTAGCACTACTTCTAATCTATCCTCTACGAAGGTAGATGGCACTCCAATTCGCACCACGAAGTCCTCAGACAGAAAAGAGTGCGGTGCACCCGTATCAAATAGAGCTCTCGCCGGATAGTTGAGAATTAGGACAAAGCCTAATTGCACACAAAAAAAGAAACATACAGTTGCACAATGGTATAATCACAAATAGCTATGTAAAAGCTAATTTTTAATTCATACCTGTGACAACATCAGCTTGTCGTATGGCTTCTTGCTAGCCAAGCGAGTAGACTCTCGGCTGAGTCGGAGTAATGTGCTGGGAAGCCGAAGACTCCGCAGCTTTACCCTTTTCCGCAGCTCGAGCATAGTCCAAAGCTCGATTCTCTGTCTTCGGGGGACCACTTCGACACACTGCGGCCTTGTGTCCCACCTTCCCGCAGGTGAAACACGTGATAGGGCTCCGCACCGTCGTTGCTCCCGAAACATTTGAGCGGGTTTGCTCCGCCGGTTTGAACTTCCTTTTGTTCTTTCTGAATTCTGACTTAGACTGAGAGACCGGCACATGAAACTCAGGTTTCTTTGCCACGGCTTTTGCTTGTACCCTCTTCATGTCCAACTCTAGGGATCTGGCAGTTTGGACCATCACCTGGAAACCTAACGTCATTGGGCCTGCAAGGAGCAGCCTCAACTCGTCCCGAAGACCTTCATAGAACTTGTTCATCTTTGTCTCTTCGTCTTCCATCATAGGCCCCGCATAACGACCCAGTTTAGTGAACTCGTGCAAGTACTCATCCACTGAGCTGTCGCCTTGAGTTAACTTCAGAAACTGGTTCTGCAACGCAATGCGTTGGGCAGAAGGAATATACCTTTGAAGAAAAGACTTTGAGAACTCCGCTATCGTGATCTCGGTAATCTCCCTGCCTCCGAACTTGTGCACTTCCTGTTCAGCCCACCAACGCTCTGCCTCTCCGTTAAGGAGGAAGGTGGCTAAAGTGACCATCATAACTTCTTCTGTTGCTGTCGCCCTTAGAATCTTCCTAACCGTTGATAGCCAGTCCTCCGCCTCCGTTGGGGATCCGGTCCCCGAGAAAGTTGGAGGATGGAAGCTTAGAAAGTGTTGCAGCTGTTGATCACGTGCTCGCGCAACAACTACACGCTCTACCGGACGCTCCACCCTTTGCACCGCCGCAGGTTCCACTGCAGCCACTGGCACAGGGGCCTCAACCCTCGGTTACACCGCAGGTTCCACTGCAGGTTCGATCACCGGGGCCGCATCTGTATTAGGCGTTGCAGGCTGTACAAGCCTTTGCGGTTGAGCATTGATCATCGCGAAGACAGCTTCTGCGATTAACCTGATCATCTCAGCAGGAGGAGTGGTCGCTGGCACTTCAGCCGACCCACTACTTTCAGCGGTGTTACGGGGTTGAGACGGCCCCGCACCACTTCTAGTCGCCTATAATCGTGTAAGACACAATTTAGTGACTGAAAACATAGCAAACAACAATCATGGAACGCTCAGGTTCCGCAAACAAGTATGTTTTCCCATTCCTAAGTGGACATTCTTATTAGTTTTTGTCGTTTTAGGTGAATGCACATCCCGTGCACACCACCCCTTAAAAGGAATTCGTCCCGAATTCGCTAAACTACGGATCGACGCCTTAAGTCCGATACCAAATTGTAACACCCTGCCAGTACGAATAATATAATAGTAGGTCCGGCCGGGACCCCACGCCATATTAACCACACTAGCTAGGAGTTAAAAGGTGATAAACAGAAAGAAACTACAACAGAGTATACTAAACACTAGCGGAAGCATAAAGATTTAACATTTCCATTAGAATTGTCCACTATCATAGGAATGAAACCAAGAAAGAGAGTTATGGCCTTAAGGCCTTACATTTAGCAAATGTACCAAAACTCCAAAACATACATCGGCACGCAGGCCGGCAATACATGAGAAAGCTAAAAAGGAGGCTGGCCTTCAAGGGCCAACTCAGCAAAAGGGGCCACCGCCCGCTATTTCCCGCTAGGCTCACCTGCACCTGCATAAGAACATTCCACCAAGCGGTGGCAAACAAGGTAACGGTCAGCACAGCTGACCAAATTATAATGACCCCACCCCTTTCCCGGGGTGGCGGAGATTCTACCCTGCAAGCAAGCCATACTAGCACAAGTACTAAAATAAAGAAAGTGCAACTACACAAGGTGAGGTTTCAAGCACATTCAATCTTCTAGGTTGAGCATCAAAAAGGAGGGAACCTAGGTATGCACATGATGTTGGTTGGGTTCACCCGAAGGTTCCCCGCAACCGCCTAAACAACCGCATGAGGCTAACAACATCAATTCCACAAACACTCCACCGTAAGGGCCATCGCCTTATGTGGGAAAAAGAGCTTTTGGTCGGTCTAGGTAAACCACCTTCCACGACCTCTCCCATGATCACACGGCTACATGAGGTAGGGACCTCTTACCGATCTGCATGGAAACGGGTTCGGTTTAGCTTTGCCCGTGCTCTAATCATCGCGATCTGTCGCACGACGCGGGTACGGCTTCGCCTCGGCCCGTAAGGGTTTAGCACCTTCAAGTGCTACACAAATATAAGCTACGCACCTAATCCCTTCGCAAGGATCTAGGCTTCACAAATACTCAAAAAGGGGAGGTATAATACGCTCCGCATCAATTTCGCGGTGAAGGTTTGCCTTCATCCAATCTCAAAGCATGGGGCTTTCATTAGGATCTTCACAAGACGCCTACACTTAAATCCCGCACTACTATAGATGATTTCACGGAGTCATTCTCCGGCACCTATTCTAGGCTTAACCTAAATGCAACGTCGCAATCCAAGCTTCACTGATTCGGGCTCACGGCCACGAATAGGCTTCACACAAAATGCCTAAATCCGCACGACTACCAGATTTTCTACATGCAATATGCCGGGGACGGACACAATCGACCCGGAGTTCCGGAGAACTTGAGGGAATCCTACACTTCACCCATTTGGTGAAAGGGATCCCTCATGCAAGCATAGAGAAACGAAGGAGAGGACAAAAGACAAGTCCAAACAACGGGAGAAGAAATCGTTACCCTAGGAGCGTTCTTTTTCGCCATGGATCCGAGATTCTAGACGGAGGGAAATGACCGCACCGGGCTGCACTCTCCAGATCTGAAAACGGTTCGCGAAACGGAGCTCCGGAGCTCCGTCAATGGCGGAATCTCCCTTCTTCTTCCTTGGCTCCTCCTTCTTTCTCTAGGGTTTGGAGAGAGAATGGCTTAGAGAATATGAGGTTTAACCCCCTCTCATCAGCCCTAAAGGTCTCCCGCAACTAAACCTAGCCGTTGGATCAAATTCCAAAAGATTTGGACGGTCCGATCTTCTTCTCCGCTCAAAATCGCGGAACAGAATAAACAGGGCGAACGATCACAGGCGCACGGTCAGTGGTCGTGCGCGAAGAGGGGAATGGTCGTGCGCACTGTCCGAGACAGAACTCGATTTTCTTCTGAATTAACGCACGATCGCTGGCGCACGATCACTGGTTGTGCGCGAAGAGGACAATGGTCGTGCGCATAAGCCGAGACAGAACTCCGATTCTTTGCGGGTTACGCACGATCATTGGCGCACGCTCACTGGTCGTGCGCGAAGAGGACAATGGTCGTGTACATTGACCTGATCTGGAATCTTGAGCCTATCCCGAGCGCAACACTACCATTCCGCCTACCTCGCTGAACCACGATCTTTGGGGTGTTACATATAGGCGGGTGGACGGATGTCGTCACCGCACAAACCGGGATACAGTCACCACCCATCAGATCGCGAACGGTCTCAAAAGATAGACCGCGCGAACGCAGCACTTGAACAAAATTCAGTCCAAGACCGAAGACAGCAGCAAGCCGCGCATAAGCCGTGCGAACACAGCGATCACCCTTCCTGAGATCGCCAACACAGAGAAGCAACTGGCCGACTTGAACCAAGTCGCCAGCCGCCCGGTCACAGCAGTTAGCCAGGAACAGACCGACTAGAACAAGACCGGAAACAACCCGCATCAGGTCGCCAGAACCAGCGACCAAACCCAAGAAGCAAGCTGGCCGATCACACCAGATCGCCAGAACCAAACCGCCAGAGCACCAGCGCAGACCGCGCGGTCTCTGCGGTCTCCAGCCTTCAGACCGGCCGGACTCCTTTCCACTCCACTTCAACAAATTTCAACACTTCCCCTTGAAGTGGGAAGTGGAAACTAGCCCGAGCAACTCCCTTAACCGAGTAAACGGTCCCTTCGCCAGCGGCTTTGTGAAGATGTCTGCGACATTGTCCGCACTCCGAACATGCTCGACCATAAGAGATCCTCCCAACACCTTTTCACGAATGAAATGGTGCTCAATCTCTATATGTTTGGTCCTCGCGTGACAGACTGGATTGTTAACCAGCTTGAGAGCACTCTCATTGTCTCCGCGTAGCATAGTGGGACCTCGAACCTCCTGATGAACGTCCTCTACCAACCTCCTGAGCCAAATAGCTTCCTGAGCTGCTAAGGCCGAAGCCTTGTACTCCGCTTCTGTGGTAGGTACAGACACCGAGTCTTGCTTCTTGCTGCACCAAGAAATAGCTGTAGGACCTGTCATAAAGACAAAACCAGACGTTGATCTCCGATCATCCACGTCTCCCCCATAATCAGCATCCATGAAACCATGCAACTCCAAGCTTGACCCTCTCCTATATAGGAGACCCAAATCAGAGGTCGACTTCACATACTTCAAGATGCCTTTAGCCGCTAGAAGATGAGGTTTCCGTGGTTCCGCCACGTACCGACTCACCTTGCCAACTGCATAAGCAATATCCGGTCTTGTGATCGTCAAGTAGATCAAGCTCCCAACCAGAGCTCGGAACACCAACGGATCAGATAAGACTCTCCCCTCATCCTTTCGAAGCTTATGATGTTGCTCCAAAGGTATAGAGCTGCTCTTTCCTTCCTCCATGCCAAATCGTTTCACGATTCGCTCCGCATATCCTTCCTGAGAAATGAGCACTCCGCTCTCCCGCCTCTGGACCTCGAGTCCAAGGAAATGGTGAAGCTCCCCCAGATCCTTCATCTCAAATCTGATAGCAAGCTCAGCCCTGAGTCTTGCAACAGCTTCCTTCGAATTCCCGGTGACAATCATGTCATCCACGTACAGCAGCACAATCACCCGAAGCACCCCCTCCTTCTTGATGAACAAGCTTGAATCAGAGTCTGAAGCAACGAATCCGCAGAATAAGAGATATTCTGCAATCTTCCCGTACCACGCCCGAGGCGCTTGCTTCAACCCGTACAGGGCCTTCTTCAATTTACAAACATAGTCCGGATACTCCTTCGAGATGAAACCTTGCGGTTGAGTCATGAAGATATCTTTGTCAATCTCGCCGTATAAGAAGGCATTCTTCATGTCGAGTTGCCAAATCTCCCAACCACTCGAAGCCGCCAAGGCAATAACAAATCGAACCGAAGTCATCTTTGCCACTGGACTAAATGTTTCATCATAATCTTCTCCGTACTGCTGTGAGAACCCGCGAGCTACAAGATGAGCCTTGTAATGCTCGATACTACCGTCAGCTTTCTTCTTCAGCTTGAAGACCCACTTACAAGTGACAGGAGTAGTGTCCTTGGGCTTGGGCACAAGAGACCAAGTCTCATTCTTCTCGAGAGCTGTCATCTCTTCTTGCATAGCAATGTCCCACTCCTTCACACCTCTGGCCTTTTCAAAGCTCGACGGCTCCCTTTCATCTAAGGGACCAGCAAAGAAACATGAAACGAAGTTCACCATATTTCCTCCTGTGTATCGATCTGGTGGTTGAATAGTCCTCTTCGACCTCCTAAGAGGTTGCACCTGACTAACCACCTCCTCAGCCGCTTCTTCTATGCAAGCTTCTTTTCCAGATGAACTTGGAGCATCGCTCCCCCTGCTACCAGAACCTGAAGCCCCCATCTCAGAGCTTGACACAACTGGAGCTCCTGGTGAAACAGGCAGCTCCACTTGAAGACTTCCCGTAGCTTTTCCTCCTTCATCAATCCTGCTCTCTGGTAGTTCAACTCCTGAACTCCCCTTGTAGGAAGTCACTTCATCGAACACCACATCCCGAGAAACAATTGACCTCCGTGTCTCAGGATCCATGCATCTCCATCCCTTCTTCCGCTCATCATACCCAACAAAGACTAGCTTCCTTGCTTTCGCATCTAGCTTTGTTCGAAGAGCATCAGGAATATGCACATAGCAGGTTGACTCGAACAACCGAAGGTGAGCAACACTCGGCTTCTCCTTGAACATTAGTTCGTAAGGGGTCTTCATGTTGATAGGACTTAAAGGCAATCTGTTGATGACATAAGCTGCACAAGACATTCCCTCCGCCCAGAAGGACTTTGGGATATTCTTGGCATGAAGCCAGCATTTGCAAGTTTCCGTCAGATGACGGATCTTCCTTTCGGCAACGCCATTCTGCTGTGGAGTATGGGCACAAGTGAGCTCTCTCCGAACGTCGTGTTTCCTGCAAAAACTTGAGAACTCACCAGAAGTGAACTCCCCACCATTGTCAGTTCTCAATTTTTTCACCCGCAGGCCTAAACGACCTTCCACCAGCTCCTTGAACTCCACAAACCTTGCAAAGGCTTCTGACTTTTCTTTCAAGAAAAACACCCAGACATATCTGGTGTAATCGTCAATCAACACCAACATATATCTATTGCCTCCAAGGCTTGGGGTGGCAGTTGGTCCCATCAAATCACCGTGGATGCATTCCAACGGTGCTTTGCACCTTGTTTGCGATTTGTCGAATGGAAGTCGATGAGACTTACCAAACTGACATCCTTCGCAGACATGACCGTCTCCATAGGAGGACAAGCTAGGCAAGCCATTGACAAGGCCCCTTACTGCCATAGCCTTCAATTTGTCCATGCCTACATGCCCCAACCTTTCATGCCAGATGGCAGCACTATCATTTGTCCTCATCTTATCAACATAGGTACTTGTCGATAAAATGAACAAGTCCTTCACCCGCTTGCCGACATGAATAACTTCTCCCTTTATTTCCGATTGAGTTTTGAGAAACTTCACTTCTGTTGGGCCAAACAGAACGTGATAACCGGCATCGACCGCATTGGTCACAGAGAAGAGATTCTTCTTCATACCAGGCACGTGATAAACACTCCTCAACGTGAGTGGACCCTTATCACTGCTCAGAGAGACGACTCCTTCGTGCTCTACTGGATGAATAGAATTATCAGCCGTTATGATAGCATTGTTACCTGAGTAAGGTGCCAAAGAAGAGAACTTTGATCCATCCCCGGCGAGATAATGTCCACAGCCTGAATCAACAATCCAGTCTTCTTCATAGTTGATGGAAGCCAAGGCCTTAACGGGCATCACCGTTATATTAGACACAAAGGCTCCTCCCCATCCAACTTCATCAGACTTTGGCATCTCCTTCTCCACTTCATGTCCTGACTGAAGATTCACCCGGCAATCTTTCTTGAAATGCCCGGTCTTGTTGCATCTAAAGCACCTCGGTCCCTCTCCTTTCTTCTTCCCATCAGATTTAGGAGCATAGCCCCTATCTTGCTGACCTGAAGTAGAGGGTCCATCATGACCCGGCTTCTTCTTTTCCCACTTCTTTTTCCTCTTCCCAGAGAACATCACATCACTCTCTCCCCCGGAAATAGAAACCCCCGCCATCTGTCTTGCTAAACTTTCTTGCGAAGCAAGAAGGTTTTCCAGCTCCAACAGCGACGGCTGATTTGCCCAACCCTGAACTGAAGTTACAAAAGCAAGATACTCCTTCCGCAATCCGCGGATGATATGCCTCTTCAGCTTTGCCTCAGAGATTGGCTCATCAGGTTCCAAAGCAGAAATCTCTGCCGTGAGGTTCTTCATCTTAAGGAAGAAGGTAGAAATAGAAAGATCGCCTTGAGAGGCTCTCGCCAACTCATTTTCAAGAAATTGTAGCCTCGCTACATTCTTCTTAGTGAACAATCCATCCAAGGATGTCCAAATCTCAGCAGCAGACTTACATCTGATAATATGATCAAACAGCTCCGGTGAGATAGCCCTTTTGAGAGTGAACTCTGCCTTAGCATTCAACCTCCTCCAAAGTCTCACCTCTGCCATATTATCTCCTACTAGAAACACCTCTTGTGTGTCTTCTCCGCCAACTACCTCCCATAGATCCTCGCCAAGCAAGTAACTCTCCATACATGACTTCCACTTTTTAAAGTTAGTCAATGTGAGGAGTTCAATACCAAGACCTCTTGCGAATCCGCCTTCCATGGCAACCAATGTGGTCTCTTCTTCGCAAAGACGATGGCAACTCTAGTTGATCATTGCTTATCCACTCCAGCAACCTACCTCTGATACCATGTTAAATTTTGATTGAACCATTTAGGAGTAAGCAGGAGTTGTATCAACAAGAGTTATAGCCAAACAACCACAATGCCAAAACAGCAACACAAGAAATCTTTATTGAAATAGAACTGCTTTACAATGCGAGACATACATGGCGAGACATGATTCATAAGAATCACGGAGATGAGAAGAACAAACACACCAAAAAACAGAAACCAGCAGTCTGCCAGAAAGAGACCGCTCGGACTGCAACAAAGGCTCAGGTCGCCCGGCTTGTTCTGCTGTACTCCCAGACCGCTTGCACAGTCAGACCGCAGAAACACCTTGAGACCGCGCGAACAGAAGCAGACAAACTGCACTGCCAGACCGCAATCCCAGACCGCACGAACTGAAGCTTATTGGAACAAAGAACTGAAGCTGTTGCCAGACCGCAACTCAGACCGCCTACCGCTGAAGGTCGCCTGATCACTGAGTCCGCTGCAAACAGCACAAGAACACAATAACCCAGTTCGCTGACAGACCGCAGACGAACTGTTTATTCAAGCCACCGGAAATCACCAAGGAAGGAGACCGCACCCTGCTGACCGCAAACCTGCGAACACAACAAAGGTTAACTCGCATCCAAGTCGCGCGAACTCAAACTTGAGACCGCGAGAAACAATCCGGGCTCTGGTTCTTACAGTTCTTGTTAGGAATGACGGGCCATGCACCCCTATTTATAGGAGGGTGGACAGATGTCATCACCGCACAAACCGGGATACAGTCACCACCCATCAGATCGCGAACGGTCTCAAAAGATAGACCGCGCGAACACAGCACTTGAACAAAATTCAGTCCAAGACCGAAGACAGCAGCAAGCCGCGCACAAGCCGTGCGAACACAGCGATCACCCTTCCTGAGATCGCCAACACAGAGAAGCAACTGGCCGACTTGAACCAAGTCGCCAGAACAACACAACCAAGCCGCCCGGCCACAGCAGTTAGCCAGGAACTGACCGACTAGAACAAGACCGGAAACAACCCGCATCAGGTCGCCAGAACCAGCGACCAAACCCAAGAAGCAAGCTGGCCGATCACACCAGATCGCCAGAACCAAACCGCCAGAGCACCAGCGCAGACCGCGCGGTCTCTGCGGTCTCCAACCTTCAGACCGGCCGGACTCCTTTCCACTCCACTTCAACAAATTTCAACATTCATTACCTATCAACTCACCCTATGTCGACATAGCTTGGACCGCTTCTCTTCTATCAGGGTAGCGAACCCCGTGGGCCTCACTGATGTGGCCGTTAGTGACAATGGGCAGTCCTGTCACTTTTGGGTGTGGTCGTACCGCACTACCCAGACCCCTTCGTACAACCGGGTGTACTCCTGTATGTGATCGACATCCGTCAATTTTTGAAAATTTAGGCCGACCAGTGGAGGCAATCCAACAGGGTATACAACGATCGTTCACCCGTGGTACGCAACTCCCTGTCGCCATGAGTCATCAAACCTCCCGCCCTGGTCGTGACTGACCCGCCACTTTCTACCGCAAGCAAGTTTACAAGCATTTCAATAATAATAAGAAGTACATTTTGGGTCTACGGCGGCATGCCTTACTTGACATTAACTAATTCGGGCAAGCGACCTTCTTAAATAAACATGCTGCTCATCCTTTTGTCAAGAAGAGAAACGAGCGTGTGGGCACATTATTTGAGGCTAGCCCTGGAGGAATAACTCAACTCCCGGTTATCCCCAACTAACGCTCAACCAAAAGGGCAACTGCTCGTCAGAGCAGGGCCCGAGCTAGTAAATGAAGAAACAGTAAATTGCAGTTAATTAAGTGCGGTAAAGAAAAGTGCTACTGAAATAAGCTGCAGGAATGAAATGTTGAATTGTAAAAGTACTGAACTGTAAAGTGCTGAATGAACTAGACTAGTACGAGACTGGAGTTGGACTAAAAAGAAACTGAACGGAAAGGACTGTAATCAGAGTACTGAATGGAACTGGACTAGTATGAGACTGGAGTAAAAACAAGTATAGTAAAATAAAAGTGTTAGTAGTCCATCACTCCATTATTAGGAGGCTTCAGTTCCATCTCTGTTTATAGGAGAAAATTTCTGTTCCACCTTCGTCCATAGGACGCTTCTTTTGAATTTCAGCATTATTAAGGTCTGACGCTAAGTTTAATTGCGCCTTTTAATCATGGCTTAATCGGACTTGAGGAGCTTATTATGAGTTCCTTAATTTCGTGATATATATAGTAAGTTGATTTGATTATCGAGAGTGTAAACATTTATTCGATGGTAGAATTCGATCTTGATTGCTCGAGCTGGGATGATTCCAGGTATTTTAGAGGACCTGATCTTTCCTCGAACACCAACCTCGTGAAACTTTCAAAAAAAGGGAAAATCAACCATCCAAATCAAGGTTGAGAGTTGCCACACTTATTGATCGTATCATTTGTTTTCCCGATATACTCAAGACGTCCGAGAATTTATTTTTAATAAAGAGCTCGTTGATTTGCAAAAATCTCAGTATCGCTTCAAGCTAGAGATTTCACCCCTATAAAACTCGTCATCATTTATTTGAAAAATAATTCATAAATTATATCGCGATCCCGCGCTACAATTCCTTCAAAATATTTGAACGATCAAAATTTAAAGCACGACCCCTTATTCCGAAAACTCAGAGAATCACAAATTTTCATCCAAATGTTCCCATATTTTGATAGTATACCCAAGAGGGCCTATTATGAGCCTAGAAATTTTCCAACCTCTTTGGGGAGTTTAATTTGGCCAAACAAAACTTATTTAGGCTTTTAAAAATACCAATATAATTTATAAAATCTCAAACAAATTGTGGAGATATCCCTCACAATAGGGAACAATTTTCATGTTCAAACATTTTTACATAAGAGCCCAGTTCCCAAAAAGATCGGGAAGCTCACTGTGCAGGGTTGGGGTGCGGATAGACATTTCCCTGATGCTGGGAGGGTGCAGGGCCGTGCATTTGCTCCTCTGTCCCCACAACGGATCTGGAACTGATCCGCTGCGCGTGTGTGTGGTGGGGGGGGGGGGGGGGGGGGGGGTTGGGTGGGGGTGGGGGGGGGGGGGGGTGGATGCTGAGGCGGGAATTAAGAATTCCCTTGCCGTCCGATCTTCTGCATTAAGATCAGACGACGACTGCTGCTCCCATCGGTGCAAGAGGCAGTGGCCTCTGCCACCGACGAACAGTTAACGCCAGACAATGACGCTACCCCCGGTCGAGTCGCCGGGGTCTGGCGACTCAGTTGGCGGTGGTTCAGCGGCCGGGCGGCGCCGACCACCGCTGGAAAATGAGAAACCGAGAGCAGGGTGACGCGATCAGATCTGCTCCCGGCGGTTTCACGCCACCCTGCTCCTCTACTGTTTCACACCTCACACGCCTATCACCCCCTACTAGCGCGTCTGGGTCAGCCTCTCCTCCGATGGTGGTTCGGCGGCCTGGCGCCGCCGCCCGCCGCCGGGGATGAAAATATCGAAATTCGGGTACCGCCGGAGACGCAAATTCCGGCGGAACCACCGCCTTCTGCCTCTGGGGAAGGGTCCCCCAGAGGGATAGCGCCCTCCCAGCGCCACCACCGACGTTGGGCAGGGCTCACCATGCGCGGCCATTCCCCGGTCCTGGAGCTTGGCTCGAGAGGTTCTAGCAGCGCTCCGACGACCAGGAGGTGCATGTGACTCATTGAGAAGATGAGGAAGGAGGGGTAGAGGTTCTACCTATCGTGGAGGAGCTTGGGAGGCGCTGGGCTGGTTGGACATGGAAGGTGGCGGAGGGGAAGGATGGTGGAGGCGGGTTTCCGGCGAGGCAGAGGTCGGGTGGTCGTCTGGGTGGTGTGCGCTCATGTAGAGGGGTGGGGTCCCTTTTATAGGGCTGGGAGGAGGCCTCCTTTCCTCCTCCCCTATGTGGGACTAAGGGAAGAAGTGAGGAGGAGATTTTCTCCTCCTCCAACTGTCTTGGACAGCTGGGCACTTCATGGGGGGGGGGGGGGGGTGACACATCCAACTAGTTGCATAAAAAAAGAAATAAAGACCATAGTCTTGGTGGTGGTCTTAAGGAAAGAGGAGAGATGGGTTGATGGGCCTTTACTAAGGCCCACTCCAAGGCTTTTTGCTGATTTCTGAGGCCCAAAGGATGGAGGGGGTAGAGCTCAACTGTTTTGGTGATGGGGAGGTGAAGCCCCTTTTGGGGAAAATAATTCCAAAGAGTGGGAATTTTGAGGGTTTGACCAAAATCAACCCTGGGGTGGGTCCCCCATGTCGGTCAAAGTGGGTCCAAGTCATCGGGGAATGGGTCAATGTTGTCGTATTGTGGTATGATCGAGGTGCGTACGCTTTTCGGTGCACAATAAAGCTTAGTTTGACCACAGTTTGACCACCTGACATTGTAATTGACTGGGTCGAACTCCATTGACTTTGTGTTGATCATACGAATTCAATGCCACTGATCGGGGTCAAATCGGAGTTTAATTGCTCAATATCTGAAAATTGTGCGTCACGACGTGCTATGAGACTTAAAATGCCCATAATCTTAATATGACTTGGGATTGCATTGCAACGAGTCCCATCACACTTATATCGGCTATACGAGTCCATAGGAACTGACAGAACTCAAATCGGAGTTCTCAAGCTCACTATTCAAATTTCTTGTAATCATGATGTTCTACGAGGGACGGTCAAATTCACCATATGACCTCGGATTTTAACGAAACAAGTTCCATCACACTCATATTGACCATATGAGGCTATTGGAACTGACAGAACTCAAATCAGAGTTCTCTAGCTCAATATTAAAAATTCTCGCAATCATTACGTTCCACGAGGAACTGTCAGATTCATCATATAACCTCGAATTTTAACGAAACAAGTTCCATCGCACTCATATTGACTATATGGGGCTATAGGAACTGACAGAACTCAAATCATAGTTCTCTAGCTCAATATTCAAATTTTTCGTAATCGTGACGTTCTACGAGGAACGGTCATATTCACCATATAACCTCATATTTTAACGAAACAAGTTCCATCGCACTCATATTGATTATACGAGGCTATAGGAACTTACATAACTCAAATCAGAGTTCTCTAGCTCAATATTCAAATTTCTCGTAATCGCGACGTTCTACGAGGAACGGTCATATTCACCTTATGTCCTCGGATTTTAATGAAACAAGTTCCATCACACTCATATTGACTATACGAGGCTGTATGAACTGACAGAACTCAAATCAGAGTTCTCTAGCTCAATATTCAAATTTCTCGTAATCGTGACGTTCTACGTGGAACGGTCATATTCACCACATGATCTCGGATTTTAACGAAACAAGTTCCATCACACTCATATTGACTATGCGAGGCAATATGAACTGACAGTACTCAAATTGGAGTTCTCTAGCTCAAATTACCCAAATAAGGTCATCTCCCTCTCTTTTGGGCCTTGGGTAGGGGTTCAGGTTACTTTTATTGGGTCTACTAGGGTTCTAGTGACCCAATAAAAGTCGGGATGTTACAAACAATCCTTCGAGCAAGCTTTATTAAGAAGGGACAAGTCAATACATATCTTCCACTTCCCTCCGACCTTCTTTGCCATTACAATATTTGAGACCCAACCTGGATACTGGATCTCTGATACAAATCCTGCCTCGTGCAACTTCTAGACATCTTATCGGATGGAGGCCGCCAGAGTAGCGGTTATCACACTCTTCTTATGTTTGATGAAATGCACTCCTAGGTCGAGATTGAGACGGTGGCACGCCACATCGACATCGATCCCTGACATCTCCGCAACGCTCCAAGCAAAGACGTCGACGTTCTTCTAGAGAGACATCACGACCATCGTCTTCTCCTCATTCTTCATCTCCCCACTGATTTTCAAGCTCCCGGGTATCTCTCCCACTGTCACCACTTCCACTTCTTCCAATTCTTCCGCCACCTCCAATCGCGCCATCTCTTTCAGCTCTATGCCCACATTTTTGGCCTCCTTTACCCATCTGATGGTGTTATCGGCGTTTAGTATAGCACTCTCGAGCAAACTTAGGATCATTCATGATCCTGATCTGCACCCCTCCCTGATTGTACTTCAAGCACTGGTGGAAGGAGGAATGTACAAGCTGGAAGGCGTTGATAAGAAGCCTTCCGAATATTAAGTTATAACTGCTCGGAGCCTCCACTATTACAATACATCAATTCTTTGAGGTACCCCCCGGGGTTAGCAACAATCACACTCCTCCTTTAACCTCTTTTCTCTCTCCTGAGAAGCCGAACAACAGGCCATCTAATGTTGTTACCCTCTTTGCCTCCACCGCCATCACATAAAATGCATTCATAAAGATGACGTTAACGAAGTTCCCATTATCCAGCAGGATCCGAGAAACCATTAAGTTTTCTATCACTGACTGGATGACGACAACATCATAGAAGGGGTTCTCCTTCCCCAATATATCCTCAGTTGAAAAGGTGATCCCCCCCAGGGGGAGGGGGTACTTGGTACGTCGTTACAATGCTTTGACGATAGATTGCATGGAGGATTCCTTTTTTTGAAGATCCTATGACTACTCCTCCATGGATGACGCCTGTTCCTCCTCGCCTCCCCACATCCACCCTATCTTTGTACCTCCTCTGACCTAGTTCTTCGTCCATTTCTCCCTCACATGGCTCCCATTGTTGTTGCTCTTTTACCTTCCTTCCTGGGGCCCTTATTTCTCCGGCCCTCCTCCTAGCCTCCAAGAACTCCGGACAGGCCGTAGTGGCGTGCCCTTCTACCGGGAGCAACTCGTAGTTAGGGAGGAGCATTTACACATCGGTCCATTCAGTGCTGATTTCTTCTATGAGGCCGAGGACCTTATCGGGCCACCGCCATCGCCTCCCTAGGAGGGGACAGGTACTGCCTCCCACCTCCCTTAATCCTCTCTGGCGGATTGAACTGATCCCACCTTTCGGGAGAGAACTATCTCCTTGGTCCCATTTAATGGGGTCTTCATGCTGTCCTCCACGACGACCTTTTCATCGGGGCTTGAAGTCTTTTATCGGCCCCTCGATTCTCTGGAGCCACGAACAACCTCCTCTTATCCTGCCTCCTCAGCTCCTCCTGCTTCCTCGACTTTGGTATTCTTGACCCTATCTTCCTTCCTTCCTCCGAGGTGTTGACTTCATCTCACTGGGTCCATCTTGTAAGCTTTGTCATGAAGTTGTTGTTTGTTGTTTCTCCTTGAATAAACTTGCTCGCCCGATCAATCAAATCTTTAAAGGAGACCGATGGATCCTTGCTCACTTTCAGCTTTAAACTGCCTTCTTGTAGGCCGAAAGTCAGCGCCAGCTGTAATGTGAAGTTATCCACCTCCTGGATATTCAAGACTTCTTATTGAAATCGATCAATATTGTGAGAACTTAGAAATAACTTGACAGAAATTAACAATAACACGCAGGAAATTAAAAATAATTGAATTTTTATTTCCAAAAAATATGAATATTACAAGGGTATAACCTCCTTTATATAGAATGGAGGAGGTGAGAAATATTACAATTATGTAGTGTCAGACTAATTTACATGAATCTATAGATGTGCGACTAGCGCAGTTACCACAGTCAGACATGTTGATATCACATGACAATCAACATCCTTGAGCAGGAACCAAGGATGAATCCGCCAGTCTTCACCATCACAGTTTGCGGTTAACATCTCTATCTGGATCATTACAAGGCTCATGTGATGCGGTTAGATCAACCTAACCTCCTGACCGCAATGTGCGGTTAAACACATTTAACCGCCAATATACTTATGTTCCAACAAATATAACTTTTGAGAGTCTCATTGACCTCTTACTTAAGATAGAAGAGGGTTGTTGGCCCTTTCTTCCTCTTCTTTGAAGTTGCGAAGTATAACACAAGTCCTCAGCGCAAATCCTCAAAATAGTAAATGGAGCCTGACAGTAGTTGATGGAACCAATATCTCGCCTTCCCCTTGAAGGTGATAACAAAAAAAATCTATACTTGAATGTGTCCGTCATGGTTCTGATGGAAACCACATATTCGAACCACTACAAGTGTTGTACTAGATCATCCTTTCCTTTATAGTAATTCAGGACGGGCTCCTTGAACCCTTCCGGGACTGGGGCCAAAAGGATATCCTCACAAAAGGGGCTCTCTCCTCTATACTGGTGAGTTAGCGATTGGATACTTTCCCCTGGCTTGCCGAAGCGAGCGCCGTGTGAGCTTGCCGGATTCTCGACTTCGCGAAAATGAATCCGCTGCAGACTCGTTGGTGGAACATGCGACTGCACTGGTCACCTAGAATCTTCAAGGGAGACTTCCTTGCCAGTTCGCCTGGACGGCTTGCCATCTTCGGAAGATGTAACGTGGAGATGCGAAGTCGTCATGACCTCGGTACGAGGAACGAGCAAAGCTCGCAAAGTGTCTTCTATCCTTCAGCTAAAATCCGCGAAATCAAACCTTGTCACAAACTCCCCTTATGTTAGCGAGTTGTTGGCGTCGATCTCACGCTCTCCATTTTGAACCATGTCGCCTTTCTACAAGAATTTCCTCCTCCGGCTATGGTTCATGCTCGCCGCACCAAAGTGTTGAAACCAGGAAAATTAGTTCACAAATGTTTGGACCAAGGTACATCCCAAGATTACTGATCCTGCGATCGAACGCCACAGATCTGATGATTAGAGCTATATTTATAGAGAGAACTGAGTCTATAAACACGACCTGAGTGTTGCAATGAGGAGGTTCCTCCATGTACCTAGGAGTTGAAAAGAACTCCGCCTTCAATGCCAAGAGATGAGCAAGACACTAGGAATGCATAAACTTGGTGAGTAGAGAACTAAATGGGGCTGGGGGGGGGGGGGGGGGGGGGGGGGGCAAGGTGTCATTCCTGGTGCCTATGAGGTCTTATTTATAGACAAATCGGGGGGGGGGGGGGGGGGGGGGTACTAGTTCTTGGACCTTTCTTACTGTCGAATACCTAACTCGGCCAAAGGGTGAGAAAAGGTCACCGAGATGATTGGTGATAAGGCCGAGTGTGCGATAAACTCGCTCAAGGGTACTTAGCAGAGGCCTCTCCCTGTGCGAGTAAACGAGGGAACTCACATATGGGAGAGGTAATATTGAACTCTCCCATGGGCGTCTAAACACCGGACTCGCCTATACACGAGTAGAAATTGAACGTGCCTATGTGCGAGTAAAAATGGATCTCCCCCCTGATGATGTTCAATCATCTTGCCACGTTCCTAATTTTACTAACGTGGCTGGGCAGGGCTCACCCTCATCGAATTCGGTTGTACAAAATCATCCCTCAATAAGAAAGAAAAATCGACTGCTACAGATAGGGGTGTGCACGAAAAACTGAAAACAGCTTAAGCCGACCGAACAACCCAAACTAAACCAAAATTTACACTGAACCACTTAGTTCAGTGTAGGGGTGGATTTTCAGTTAGGATAACCGCTCCCTTTCAGTTTAGTGTGATTTTCCATGTTCAAAAACTGAGAAAACCGCATCGAACCGCTTGCAGGCCTAAAGAGGAGTAAGTACAGAGAAACTTTTGCAGTATTAGCATGGTCGTAAAGAGGTTAATTATATGTCAATTTTCTGTTTATGAGCTTGCTTTCCCATATCAATAAAATTATATATAGCATTATCTTTATTTGAAATTTCTGAAATGTGGACCCAATTGTGTTTTATCATGCATGCATCCAAAAATGGAGTTGTTTGGATGTAGTTCTAGCTTATCAAATATTAGGCGCTTCATTGCGTGTATCCAATTTTTTGGTTTTTATTGATTCTGCTTGAGTTTGACACATGGATGGCCGTGGGTTGAATATCTTTCGACCATTATGGCTCAATTATGTTTTGGATCAGCTTAAAAAGTTTAGTTCTTGATGCACTCTTAGTTACCCAGCTATTCTAATTGTTTTAAAGTTGAATCAATTGATACCTACTAAATGCACTCGAAGATGTTTGTCTCTTGGAGAATGATTCAAATATAGTATCTGTATAACAAATCAACTTAAATTGTCGGATTTTGAAATATAGTTATACACCATGCAATATAAAAAAAATTATATCAGTTGTGCTGTAAAATATATTATAATAAAACCAAAAAACTGGCCCTTACCGCCCTGATTATTGAACCGAACATATCGGTTTAGGTTTGATTCAGTTTGTGAATAATAACCGACCCTTTTCAGTTTGGTCCAAACCGACACAAATCGAACCGCTTGCACCCTTAACGAAGAAAGACTGCCTACTATACTTCAATAGTTGGGAAGCTTTATTGATGGTGGCAATTCCACTAGCTCGGTGTGTTGATAGGGACGAGTTCACTCAAATCCTACAAGAAGTTCACAGTGGGAAATGTGGTAGTCACTCAGCGGGCGCTCCCTCTCTCAACAAATCATGCGATAAGGGTATTAGTGGCCCTCTCCCGCTCCCTCTCTCAACAAATCATGCGACAAGGGTATTAGTGGCCCTCCATGAGTAGTAAGGATGTCGATGCTCATGTGAAAAGATGTCTCGAATGTCAGAACCATGCTACCATGCATTTGAAACCGCTCAGATGCTATGTTCCATCACTAGCCTATGACCATTCGCTATATGGGGAATGGACATTTTGGGTATGTTCCCCCAGCTTCAGGGCAAAAAAGGTTCATTCTAGTGCTTATCAATTATTTAACTAATTGGATTGAAGCACGAGGTCTTGTCGAAGTAATCACTCCAGCTGTCCGCTACTTTATTTGGGGCAAAATCATTTGTCAACATGGAATCACTAATGCCATTACCAAGGATAACAGTCCTGAGTTCGCTAACTGACCGCTTGAGAATTTCAACAAAGAATGAGGTATCGACCTCCGATTTGCATCAATTCATCAACCCAGGAGAAAAGAGCAAGCAGAAGCTGCCAACAAACTAATCCTTAACCCATTGAAGAAGAAGTTGGGCGATGCAAAATAAAGCTGGGTTGATGAGCTTCACACTATCATATGGGCTCTTCGGACCACTTCTACCGCATCCATTGAACACACTCCATTTCGACTTTCTCATGACATTGAGTGCATCGTTCCTGTTGCGGGTCGCTTAGGGCTCTTGGTAGACCGGTTTACTTGAACCACCTTAGCTCGGGAGCGAACCAAGCGCGCAAACAGTCAATTTGAGATTCGTTGATTATACTGGGACTTTTGAGCGTGGAAAACCCGGAAAGGGTAAAAAACCACGTGGCCGGAGCTGTGCCGACCAAACTTCCACTATCTTCTGGGGGGGTACAATTTGAGACTTAGAAGTCGAGCGCGACAGGCCGCTGCTCGTTACAATAATAGAGAGAAAGAGAGAGAGAGAGAATTCCGAAGGTGACAGACCACCTCCAGAAAAACTAAGTCCTTTCTCCTTCTGAGAAAGGTGGAGAACAAAAGTGATAACACCCTGGAGAACAAAAGTGAGAACGCTGAGTCGCCTTTCGGAAAAAAGGAAATCTTCGAGTCCGAAGGAGAATTCCGCGAAAGTCTGCAAGAAGCTCTCCCGGGTCCAGAAGGCAAGGTCCTTTGAAATGAAGCCCTAGGGCTCCTCTTATAGCTTTGGCCGGGGGTAGCCCGGTAATTTCGCTGTTGTAACCATCGTAACCATCTGGCGGAAGAATCATATTTTCTGGTTCAGAGCACACGGATCACCATTTTTCGTAATTGACCATCTTGCCCCTCGGGCAGTTCGGGCAGTTTTGTTGGAGGCGAAAAAGGCGACAAGCTGTTCCTAAAATCTGAGAAACTGGAAAGACAAAAAGTGAGCATGCTAGAAAGACAAAATGTGAGAAGTCAGAAAAGACAAAAAGCGAGCTGAGCGCGCTCAGAAGCGTTCTGAGTGCGCAACGAACGGAGAAGCAATCTAGGCAACTAGGGAAGCGATCAGAGAGCGCAATGAACGGAGAAAACATCCTGGTCGCGCTGTGAGGCGTTCTGAGCGCGCAATGAGCGCGAGAGCGCTCTGAGCGAACGAAGAGGCGTTCAGAGCGCGCAATGAGCGCCGGGGTGCTCTGAGCGTGCAATGAATACGAGAGTGTTCTGAGCGAACGGAGAGGCGTTCTGAGCGCGGAACGAGCGTGGGAGCGCTCTGAGCGCGCAACGAATACGAGAGCATTCTGAGTGAACGGAGAATCGTTCTAAGCGCGCAACGAGCGCGAGAGCGTTCTGAGTGCGCAACGAACATGAGAGCGTTCTGGGCGGAATCCGGAACCCGAAGAGCACACGACGAGCTTGAAGAGGATACGTCTGAACCCCACCATGTGGGAGGTGGCTCGACCGCACCCCAAAGGGTGCTGTGCCCGGGCCGTACCCCAAGAGGGATGCGGCCTGGCCGCACCCTAAGAGGGGGGGTGCGGCCTGGCTGCAGCCCACACCCCAAGAAGGGAGTGCGGGCTGGCCACACCCCAAGAGGGGTGCGGGCTGGCCGCACCCCAAGATGGGTGCGGGCTGGACGCACCCCAAGATGGGTCCGGGCTGGACGCACCCCAAGATGGGTGTGGGCTGGCCGCACCCCAAGAGGGGTACGGGCTGGCCGCACCCCAAGAGGGGTACGGGCTGGCCGCACCCCAAGAGGGGTACGGGCTGGCCGCACCCCAAGAGGGGGGTGTGGCCTAGCCGCACCCCAAGAGGGGTGCAGGCTGGCCGCACCCCAAGAGGGGGTGCGGCCTGGCCGCGCCCCAAGAGGGGTGCGGGCTGGCCTCACCCCAAGAGGGGTGCGGCCTGGCTGCACCCCAAGAGGGGGGTACGGCCTAGCCGCACCCCAAGAGGGGGGTGCGGCCTAGCCGCACCCCAAGAGGGGTGCGGGCTGGCCGCATCCCAAGAGGGGGGTGCGGCCTAGCCGCACCCCAAGAGGGATGCGGTTAGGACGCACCCCTCAAGGGAGGCTCGGCGCTACCACGCGGTAGCGCCGGGCGGTACCGCCGCGCTTGCTGCGGGCGCTACCGCGCGCGGTCCTGCTTTGTGCGGTGCTGTAGCGTTCAGATGTGGCGATCATGCGTTGACCGTTGACCCCACCTCCCTTTAGTTAAGTTTTCTCTAGATGCACTCCAAGGCCTTTTTGGATGTATAACATAAGCCCCCCAAACCTTCGGAGTCCGAATTTCGGCGCGGAGGAGTTCGGAGGTTTTGATTTTCCTTCTTGGCAATTTGGATCACCGTCATCTTCGTGCGGTATGCCGGAAGTCGTTGCTCGGCTCTAGTTGTGGGAGAAATTTATATCTCGCCTTATTTGGTTGCGAGTTCGTCGCCCTGTGATTGTGTTGGAGATTGTGACGAGCTTGCCGTTCAGCGTTGAAGCCTGAGTAGCTTGGGGGCGATGTGCTCTGCTACGCGGGAGCGTGATGCTCTGCCGCGTGAGAGCGATGTGCCCTGCAACGCGGGAGCGTGGTGCTCTGCAGCATGGGAGCGGTGTGCCCTGCAACTCTAGAGCGTGATGCTCTGCAGCGTGGGAGCGGTGTGCCCTGCAACGCGGTAGCGTGATGCTCTGTAGCGTGGGAGCGGTGTGCCCTGCAACGCGGGAGTGTGATGCTCTGCAGTGTGGGAGCGGTGTGCCCTGCAACGCGGGAGCGTGATGCTCTGCAGCGTGGGAGCGGTGTGCCCTGCAACGGGGGAGCGTGATGCTCTGCAGCGTGGGAGCAGTGTGCCGTGCAACGCGGTAGCGTGATGCTCTGCAGCGTGGGAGCGGTGTGCCCTACAACGCGGGAGCGTGATGCTCTGCAGCGTGGGAGCGGTGTGCCCTGCAACGCGGGAGCGTGATGCTTTGCAGTGTGGGAGCGGTGTGTCCTGCAATACGGGAGCGTGATGCTCTGCAGCGTGGGAGCGGTGTGCCCTGCAACGCGGGAGCGTGATGCTCTGCAGCGTGGGAGCGGTGTGCCCTGCAACGCGGGAGCGTGATGCTCTGCAGCGTGGGAGCGTTGTTGTCTTTTTGTGGACTTAATTTAGATTATCGGACTCGACGCATGTCCTTTACTTGTGAGAGGCCTCCTCTTTTCACTACGTTGGCGAGTTTGCTGTTTGGTAATAATACTAAGGGTCGTGCGTGACCTTAACTTTTTGGCGCCTTACTTTAAAAGATTCGCACCGCTGATTGAGCCAGAAAGTAAATGTAGTAATTTCAAATACATAATGGGTACATGCGCACAAGTATAATCTTGCGACTTACTATTTTTAAAAATAGAAAATTGGAAGAAGCGAAAAATAGAAATTGATGATAAATGAAATGCGGGTTGTGCGCACTCTATTAGGGGGAAAGTTTTCCTGCTCGGTATCTCTGGTTCATCCGTGTCGGGGAACGGCGTCGTCCTCTACTGGATTGTCAGCCCATGTTCCGCGTTGGTTCGGGACTTGGTTTAGTAAGAACCTTCCGAGGAGGCCTTGTTGGACAAGACGCTCGATTTCGTCCTTCAATCGATTGCAGCCTTCAGTCCTGTGTCCATGCCCGCGATGAAAGTCACAATACTGCAACTGGTTTCCTCTGTTTGGTGCAAGCGGCTCGGGCCTGCGTAGCGCATTGTTATCACGGATGGCGAGGAGAACGTTAGCCCTGGTAGTGTTCAGGGGAGTGTAGTCCTGTTGCTGGTGAGATCTTCGGTCTCGGCTGGGGTTGTCGTGATGCTTGTTGTTCTTATTGGGAACTGTCTGCGACAGTGACTCCTCTTTCTTCCTCTTTGAGCTCCCCTCGAACTGCCGGTGGTGTGCTTCAATTGCCTCATCTGCTGCTATCTGGGCCTCGACTCGCTGAACGAGGTCAGGATAGCTTGGTACGGTTTCTCTCATTAGAGCTGAGTAAAATCCACTTGGGCGGAGTCCTCCAAGGAAGACTCCTCGCAAAAGCTCGGGGTCGACTCCCGGGATCTGTCGAGCCTCAGAGGTGAAGCGTCGGAAAAAATCCTTCAGAGTTTCTCCGTCGTTCTGGCGGATTCCCGAGAGATGGGAGGGGTCTTGAACAATCCTGCGGTTGGCGATGAACTGTTCCATGAACTGTTGCGCCATTTCAATGAAGTTGCTGATGACCCCATCTCGCAGGGAGTGGAACCAAGTGTGCGCTTGTCCCTTTAAGGTTGCCGGGAACACTTGACAGAGGATTTGATCGGGGGCGCTGTAAATCCTCATGATGGTGGTGAAGTGATTGACATGTTCCAATGGGTCATCCGTCCCGTCGAATGTTTCGATGTTGGGAAGCTTGAAACCATTCAGAATTGGATGGGCCAGGACTTGAGGCGATAGTGGGGAGCCGTGATGCGCGGGACGGCGAGCGAGGGCTGCGAGTCGCCCTGCCTGACCATACTCTTTCGCTATCATGTCGCGTATCTCCTCTCGTGTGGTTCTTTCTACTACTCGGCCGAGAGCAGCTCTTCCTTGACGATGGTGATGGGGGTCAGCCTCCGGTCCTCTGACCGGCGGAGCAGGATGTGCGGAGCTCGCAGCATCGGAGAAATCTTCAGAGACTTTATCTTCCCGAACGGCTCCCTCGACCGGAGCATGATTCGGAACTGGGGGTGGCCGAGCGTTCGATGCTGGAGGCTGAACGGGAACTCGAGGTGCACCAAGGTTTCTCACGAGAGTCAGCATCTCGGCTTGTTGCTCTTCCATTTGCCGAATGCGCCCTTCCAGCTCCGTCGCAGGCATAAGCACTGCCTCTTCTGCGAGAGGCGCATTGATGAGAGAGTGGGAGGGAGCTGGGTCGACGCGCCCCTCCGGGATTGAACCTTCAGTGGTGCGAGCACTTCTTCTGGACATTGTGGTTGGCGGTAAGTGTCACTTTCAGTAATCTTTGCTGAACCTTTGGGAATCGTCTTCCCACAGACGACGCCAAACTGTTGCGGGTTGCTTAGGTCTCTTGGTAGACCGGTTTACTTGAACCACCTTAGCTCGCGAGCGAACCAAGCGCGCAAACAGTCAATTTGAGATTCGTTGATTATACTGGGACTTTTTAGCGTGGAAAACCCGGAAAGGGTAAAAAACCACGTGGTCGGAGCTGTGCCGACCAAACTTCCACTATCTTCTGGGGGGTTACAATTTGAGACTTAGAAGTCGAGCGTGACAGGCCGCTGCTCATTATAATAATGGAGAGAAAGAAAGAGAGAGAGAGAATTCCGAAGGTGACAGACCACCTACAGAAAGACTAAGTCCTTTCTACTTCTGAAAAAGGTGGAGAACAAAAGTGAGAACACCCTGGAGAACATAAGTGAGAACGCTGAGTCGCCTTTCGGGAAAAAGGAAATCTTTGAGTCCGAAGGAGAATTCCACGAAAGTCTGCAAGAAGCTCTCCCGGGTTCAGAAGGCAAGGTCCTTTAAAATGAAGCCCTCGGGCTCCTTTTATAGCTTTGGCCGGGGGTAGCCCGATAATTTCGCCATTGTAACCACCGTAACCACCTGGCGGATGAATCATATTTTCCGGTTCAGAGCACACGGATCGCCATTTTTCGTAATTGACCATCTTGCCCCTCGGGCAATTCGGGCAGTTTTGTTGGAGGCGAAAAAGGCGACAAGCTGTTCCTGAAATCTGAGAAACTGGAAAGACAAAAAGTGAGCATGTTAGAAAGACAAAATGTGAGAAGTCAGAAAAGACAAAAAGCGAGCTGAGCGCGCTCAGAAGCGTTCTGAGTGCGCAATGAACGGAGAAGCAATCTAGGCAACTAGGGAAGCGATCTGAGAGCGCAATGAACGGAGAAAACGTCCTGGTCGCGCTGTGAGGCGTTTTGAGCGCGCAACGAGCGCGAGAGCGCTCTGAGCGAACGGAGAGGCGTTCGGAGCGCGCAACGAGTGCGGGGGTGCTCTGAGCGCGCAATGAATACGAGAGCATTCTGAGCGAACGGAGAGGCATTCTGAGCGCGCAACGAGCGTGGGAGCGCTCTGAGAGCGCAACAAATAAGAGAGCGTTCTGAGTGAACGAAGAGGCGTTCTAAGCGCGCAACGAGCGCGGGAGCGTTCTGAGCGCGCAATGAACACGAGAGCGTTCTGGGCGGAATCCAAAAACCGAAGAATGCACGGCGAGCTTGAAGAGTATACGTCTGAACCACACCATGGGGGAGGTGGCTCGACCGCACCCCAAAGGGGGCTGTGCCCGGGCCGTACCCCAAGAGGGATGCGGCCTGGCCACACCCTAAGAGGGGGGGGGGGGGGTGCGGCATGGCTGCAGCCCGCACCCCAAGAAGGTGGTGTGGACTGGCCGCACCCCAAGAGGGGTGCGGGCTGGCCGCACCCCAAGAGGGGGGTGCGGCCTAGCCGCACCCCAAGAGGGGTGCAGGCTGGCCGCACCCCAAGAGGGGTGCGGGCTGGCCGCACCCCAAGAGGGGGTGCGGCCTGGCCGCTCCCAAAGAGGGGTGCGGGCTGGCCGCACCCCAATAGGGGTGCGGGCTGGCCGCACCCCAAGAGGGGGGTGCGGCCTAGCCGCACCCCAAGAGGGGTGCGGGCTGTCCGCACCCCAAGAGGGGGGTGCGGCCTAGCCGCACCCCAAGAGGGGTCCGGGATGGCCTCACCCCAAGAGGGGGGTGCGGCCTGGACGCACCCCAAGAGGGGTGCGGTTAGGCCACACCCCTCAAGGGAGGCTCGGCACTACCGCGCGGTAGTGCCGGGCGGTAGCGTCGCGCTTGCCGCGGGCGCTACCGCGCGCGGTCCTGCTTTTTGCGGTGCTGTAGCATTCGGATGCGACGATCATGCATTGATCGTTGACCCCACCTCCCTTTAGTTGAGTTTTCTCTAGACGCACTCCAAGGCCTTTATTGATGTATAATAGTTCCTATTGAAATTGGAGTCCCCATCACAGTAATAATGTTAGCATGACATTCTGAAGAATTCTCTGCATAACTACTGCCATCAACTCAAAAAGAGCTCCTAGCTACTCTCGATGAAACTGAAGAACTACGAGACCAATCATTCGTGAGACAAGAGAAGATTCGATGGAGGATGAGACGGTATTTTAACAAACATGTGAGATCACGGACCTTCACTGAAGGCAACCTGGTACAGAAGAAAGTTGACGTCATCGCCCGCCAGGCTTCAATTGGCAAATTGAACACTAGCTGGACAAGGCCTTACATCGTCCACAAAGCTTTGAAACATGAGGCTTCTATGTTGTGAATCAGCGATGGAGACATACTTGCACATATGTGGAGCAACGATGACTTATGGACTGTTTGTTTTGGCGTTTTTGCTCCATCTCCATTGGGCGAAAAACACCACCCCTATAAAAATTATTTGGTAACCCTCCAATTTCCACCGCCACCGCATCAAAATATCATTTTGACCTTTTTCTGAGAATGCAACCACCCACACCATTCCCCACCGCTTCATTGTCAAATCTCTCATCCCCACCGCTCCAACTCTCACCATCGAAATAAACAGGCCCTTAAAGAGCTTCTTTGCATAAGATTTTTCATTACAATTTCGAAATAACTGTGACAAATACTTCTATCTCTGTGATCATCGGTCATCTAACTCCATACTTCTATCTATGTGATCATTGGTCATAAGAGTTGTGACCTCTTTGTAGATACTATATCGCCTCACTCTCGTAACCCATGAGACACCCCCATGCAAGAGTTGTGACTTAATTATCTCGTGCCATATTTCTCCATCACTGCAATCTCATAAGCCCCGAGTCAGCCTCCAACAAGAGTCATGACCTCTTTATAGATACTTTGTTGCCTCACTCTAGTAATCCTGGAGCCAGCCTCACGCAAGAGCTGTGCCTTAGTTATCTCACGCATATTTCTCCATCAATGCAATTTTGTGAGCTCTAAGCCAGCCTTTAGCTTGAGTTGTGACCTCTTCGCAGATACTATGTCGCCTCACTCTCGTAATCCTTGAGCTAGCCTCAGGCAAGAGTTGTGACTTAGTCATATTGCGCCATTTCTCTCTATCACCTCACTCTCGTAAGCCCTGAGCCTCCAAAGTTACTTTATCAAGATAATTTTACCAAGATAATTTTACAATCAGAAGCTATACTTACAAAAAACAACTTTTCCTACAGGAACATTGTCTAGGCAACCCGTTTCAAGTGGAATTATCTTCGCGCAAAAACCTCGTTCATACAACACCTCTAACATCAGCTTCATTCCTTCAATGTCAGCCTCTTTTACCTCTTCGATCTGTTGGTCCGACTGATCTTCAGATGGGACGCTTCTTCTTCAAGTACTCGATGACACTCCTCTAGATGATTCTACCGAGCTGCTAACTTCGCACGCTCTACGACAAGGTATCATTGAAGTTCATCCACACAAGCAATCTCATCAACATAATTTTTCATTAATAGTTCTAATAGGTGGAGAAGCTCTGCTTCCTTTCCCTAAAGAGCCTCTATCTTCTTGGCTTGTACGTCTCAGAATAGCTGAGCATTTGCGCAAAATACTTGGTAGTATATCAAGAAGGGCAACCCGAGAACACATCAACATAAGTACAGTTAGGATCACCTTCAGCTCTGTAGCCATATCCATATATTCCCTCTCCTGACAAGAAGCTTCCAGTAACTTCCAGCTGAGGATATAAGTGTGCTCGTAAGAACGGAAGGCTGTCTTGTTACTCTTCACAATGATCTGGTTCATCCTGAAGGCATTAAATTCACCTAGATCCTCCATAGAATTGATGGCCATGCCAAGTTTGTAAGCAGTCATATCACCCTTCTTTAACTTAAAAATAAGAGCTCCCAACACAGACATATTTAGGCTCTGTTTGGGACAGTGAAAGTCTATGGTGTGGTCTAATCACCTTGAGGGGGCGGGGGGGGGGGGGGGGGGGGGGGGGGGGGGGGATAGGTGTTTTAAATTATTTGGCTTTTCAAATTTGTTGATTGTTCTAGCTCAGAAATATAAAGACAAAATACACACCACAGAAAGCACACAAAGATCTTTAGTGGTTCCCCAGTGTGGGTACTCCACTTTCCCTATTCACCTATCTAGTAGTGTGCTAGACTCGGCCAACTCCTCTGAGCAAGTCCCCTACCTTAGATACCCTCCTGGAATCCTACCTCAGCTGTCAGCAACAACCCTACCTCAGAGTGCAAGCACTCCAACAGCTTAGATCCCCAGCAAGGATCCTACAACTTAGATTTCCTAATAAATCCTACATCTTAGGTCTTCACAGACCCTACCTCAGAGTGCAAGCACTCCTACAGCTCAGATCCCCATCAAGGATCCTACAACTCAGATTTCCTAAGAAATCCTACAGCTCAAGTCTTCACAGACCCTACACTCAGGCTGTGAACACAACCCTACAACTCAGATCTCAAGGAGATCCTACATGAATATATTAGAAAAAGATTTACAACTTTAGACTCTGGAAGATAGACCTTTGAAGCCTCTGGAGTCTTCTTAGGTCTTTTTGAACATAAAGCCTTCTTTAGCAACAACACTTGATCAAACATCTGAATGCCATTTTGTACTAGGATTAGTGCTGAGCTTTCTTGAATGAAGAAGTCTTCTTGCTCTCTAGAGTGAGAGATTTCTTTTTGAAGCTTAGCTTCTTCTTGTTCTTCTTCCTTCTTTCTTTCTTCAAAAAGACTTGTTTTACTGTTTTATTGCTTTTTCAGCTGTTAAGCTTTTCAAAGAATACTAGGGCATAAGATTTCCAAGTTGTTGGGGGTTTGCTGACCCTCTATTTTGCTTTTATAGCTCTGACCCATCAAACGATCGAAACCTTAGAAAATTGATGTCAAACCACTTTCCAGAAGTTAGTGATTTGACATCTGCCTTTGTCATTTTCTGTCGATTTGAAATCCCGCATTCTGAGCTTGACAAGACGATATCATCGTGTGAAGATAGTTGACACGACGATAAATGACTTAGCAAGCTTTCTTGAGTTTCCCAATGATATCGTCGTGTGATAGGTGTTGTCGCGATGATATATGACTTCAACTGACTTTTCTGTGACTTCATAACGATATCGTCATGTGATACTTGTTGTCACGACTGTACAACCCCGTGTTCGTTGAAGGGAAAAAACGAAGAATCGGGCGTAGGCGATGCAGATAAAGGCTCGCTGGCTCGCAGCGAGTGAGTCGCGAGGGCATGGCGAGGCGAGCCAGACTAATCTCGCAAAGAACGTGGTGAGAGGGCGAGGCAAGAGTATGCCCACCGATTTGGGGTGCATTTAGCAATGGCGAGGAAAGTGAGGACTCGCCGCCTCGCATAGGCGACCCTGGCTAGTATTTATATCGCTAGAGGGCGAGCGAGCAATGCCCTCGCAGGCCGCTCGCATAGGGAGATCTCACGAGCTCGACTCGCGGGAAGGCCGACGAGTGGCGCCCTTGCGGGCCATTCGCCCACTAAGGTCTAGAAGTGAATTTACCTAGTTACCTTTTGTGGGATGCCAATAGCCTTTTGGAACAGCGGAGTTTGGCTGTTAGCAGACCAGTTTAGGGTGCGTTTAGCAAAACCAAACGGAGGGATTGCGCTATTAGCAGACCCGGTTTGAGAAACTATATATAGACCCTGAAGGGCACCTTTGGGGAGGATCTGATTCTGGGCTTCTCCCTCCTTAGGATATTCTTGGTTAGCTTCTTAGGCTCTGATAATAGAAATTGAAGTTCTGCAAAAGCCTTTCTCGATGCGATAAGAATTCGACGGGCGCTTTCGAGGCGTCTCGCGAGTAATCCTACTTCGAGGAAGTAACCATTATCCTACCTGTCGAGATGATAAGAGTAATAGTCTTTCCTTTTTTTCGGAATATCGACAAAAATAAACGCGGCGGCGGCGGCGGCGAAATCTAAAAATAAATTGAAAAGAGAGGGAGAAAGTTTTTGCAAGTTTTGGTAATGTGTAATCCAAACTACTCATTCGAAAAGGCAAGTATACCTTATCGCGTATAGCATAGGATATTTTAAAGAAAATATCAAGGTCGTATTGAAATCCGGGTCTATCGATTACTTCTACTTCGAAAAAGCTAACTATTATTTTATCGGAAATAAAATTGATTTAGAGAGCGTAATTAAAGTTACTAAAAAGAGAACAACAAAAATAAAATAAAGAAGACAAGACTAAATAAAGAGAAAGAAAGAGACTTTGCAAAAATGAAAGGAAGCTTAAAATTTCATTACCATAAAAAGAAAACATTACATGAAATGAAAACTAAGTTACATTGCATGAAAATAAAGCTAAGCTACTTGCATGGAAAAGAAAAACAAGACATTAAAAAGGAAATAAGAAAATTACATGAAATTAAATCTAAACCTAAAACATGAAGAAATAAGGAAAATTGTACAAGAACAACCCAAATGGGCAGGGGGAAGGGAATCGAATGCTGGAGGGGAGCCTCTGAATTTATAGAAAAAAATTCCAGGTTACACGCCCTCGGTCACGGGCGTGACCTAGGGCGTGTAATACTTGTTCTGCAAGGCTGCGACATCGGTGTGGGTCTTGCGTGACTGTGTCGCGAAAAATCACATTACACGCCCGTGTAACTTTGGTCACGGGCGTGTACCTGGGCGGCTTCATCAATGCGGCGTGGGCTTGAGTGCGGCGCTGCAGCAAAAAGCGATCACGCGCGAAAAGTCACGGGCGTGACTCATGGGTCACGGGCGTGACTGGGGTCAACTCCATCAATACGGCGTGGGCTTGAATTCGGCGCAGCAGGGAGCTGGGATCACGCGGGAAGACACGGGCGTGACTCTTTGGTCACGGTCGTGACTTGGGTCAACATTGGATTCGGTGGCTGACAGGTCCACGTGGAAAGCTTGAAGTGATCTTTAAATTTACACGCCCTTGGTCACGGGCGTGACTATGGGTCACGGGCGTGACCGAGGGCGTGACTTGCTGTGGACTAGCTCAAATGCGCGGCAGCAACTCCTGGACTGATCTTAATGTTACACGCCCTTGGTCACGGGCGTGACCTAGGGCGTGTACTATGAAATTTGACCAAAATCTCCAAAAAATCTGCAAAACAACAATACAATTATATTTAGAACTAAAATTATAAAAGAAGTGATTTTTAACTAAAATATAAATAATATTTACAAAATTATATTAAATTTAACCTAAATACTATAATTAAAATAAGCATAAATCCTACTTATCAGGCTCTCCAAGGTGCCCTACTTCAGTCTTGGCTTGGGAGGAGAAGCGCTCAAAGATCTTTCGGGTGTGTGGTGGGACCTCCTCACTGCAGCCAAGGGTCTGTGTCTAGTTCTAACTCTTCCGTCGAGTTCTTCTGTGGGATCAGTAGGTGCTAGCTACCCCCTTTTTTTAGGGGACCGAACTCCTTGTTGGGCCGATTCTCAGTTCCAACATTTTTGGTGGGTGAGCGTGGAGTGTGGTTAGTGCAAGAAAGTCCCGAGGTGGTAACATGGCTGGAGAGGACGAGCAAGGTGTCAGCTATGGCGGCTCGCCACCACCCGGGTTGGCGGCGACAGTGGAGATGTTGGCAGATACGCGAAGGGAGGTGCTCGAGGTGATCAACCTCGCCTTTGTCGCGGCGCGAGCCGAGTTCTCAACCCCTATGGCCCAGGTTTTCCCACCACTGGGGGTAGGTGAGAGCACCCCAAGGCTGAGGTTCGGCAAGGAACATAAAGGCGAGATGCCGAGGCGAGATCTCACTGGACGAGAGTTGTTCCCCAACCCGACCACCATGAGCCCCGCTGGCGAACTCATTGGGTGAGTGGGGGTGGTGAGGATGGTGTGCAGAGGGAGTCCGTTCTGCGAGCTGGTGCTTTCCGCGCCAGTCCTGGAGGGATTTAGAGAGTGGGATAGGATCTACTACACCAGCAAGGATGACCCCATCCAGCACTTGCAATCGTTCGAAGACTCAGTCTCCACCAGGCCTACGTCGGATGCTTTCAAATGCCAACTCTTCGCCGTCACCCTGAAGGAGAAGGCCAGGGGCTGGTTTCACCAGCTCCCAGCTAGTTTGATCAACGTGTTCAAGGATATGCGTCGTGACATTTAGCTGCGCTTCTGGACATCGAAAAAGAGGAAGAAGGACGTCGATGCGCTCTGTAAGATTATGCAAGGGCCAGGGGAGTCGCTGGCCCATTATGTGGGTAGGTTCTAGGAGGAGGTCTTGCTCATGCAGGAGGTGCCCGGGTTCACCCTCCACCTTGCCTTCATGGTGGGGCTGCGAGAGGCATTTTTTAAAATGAACCTGAAGCAGAAGGCCCCCATGTCCTAGGAAGAGTTGATGTAAAGGGCGGCAGAAGAGGTCGAGGGGGAGGCGACCAATCCGGAATTCGCGAAGAGGTTGGCAAAGCTGAGCGAGCTGGAGGTAAGGCAGTAGGAGGTCAGGAGGAGGGATGAGTCGAGGGCTCAAGAGCTGGGATGGAGGCAACATGGATGGGGGGAATGGAAGGCCCCGGAAGAGGATTTTCCCAAGGAGGGGGCAACTTCCAGGGAGGAAGACCCAACCAACCGGGGTGGAGGTAGGTTCCAAGGGCCCTCCCTCCCCCGCCTCAGCAAGCCATGTCGATTAGATGAGGAAGAGGAGGAAGAGTAGGAGGAGCGGGTGGAAGAGCATGAGGAGCGGGAGGAGCAGGAGGAGCAGGGGCAGGAGCCATGAGAAGGAATCGGGCCGCAGAGGCAGAAGGAGGGGTGACATTGCCCTATTGTGACTTCCATCAGGAGGAAGGCTACACAATGGCTACCTGCCTAGAATTCTTGGAAATCAGGGGGCGAGAGGCCTGAGGGCACAACCGCCACCAGTAAAGATAAAAGAGGTGATCGTTGGAGCTGAAGAGGAGGACAGATGCGTAGATAGGGATGACGTGGGAAGTCGAGGAGGGATCAGAGTGATCCATGGGTAGCATGGGTCGAGGCAACCCGATAAGCGAGCCTCCACACCATGTACCATCAGAGCGTGGATTCAACCTCTCAGACCCCGCCCCCGGAGGAGAAGATCACCTTCTCTCAGAAGGATATGCCGGGTCACGAGGACCCGTTCTGCGATGTGCTGGTGATCCAGGCCGCAATCGAGAATTTCACGGTCGCCCGAATCCTCGTGGACAATGGGAGCTCGGTCAACTTTTTCTTCAAGAATGCGTTTGACGAGTTGAGGGTGGAGTCAAGGAGGGTGTTAGCCTCAGATGGCCCGTTGTTCGAATTCTCGGGAGAAAGGAAGGAGGTGGAAGGAGGAGTAGGGCTCCATATCATCTTGGAAGGACAGTCCTGTAACTGCCGGTTCGTCATCGTTGACGCTCCGAGCAACTATAATGCCATCTTCAGGCGGCCACTCATCAGTGCATTCCGATGTGTCCCTTCCTCATTCCACCAATGCCTCAAGTTCAGTGTGGGCGGAGTCCAGGTTCGGGTGAGGGGAGATCCGAAGGTAGCAAGGCAATGCTATGTTATCGCAGTTAACACAATCACCTGGCAAGCAGGGGAGGAGGAGATGGACCGGGAGATGGAGAGGCAGGATATGGTGGAAGGGGTCATGGAAGGGCCCGAGGTGGAGAAAGTGTAAGAGGAAAAAAGAGGAGATGATCAGGCCCAGGAGGAAAGGGCGGAGGAGCTGCTGGAAGTTCGGGAGGAGAAGATGGAGGAAGAAACACCCGAAGCGCTCGCTTGCGGGGAGAAAGGAGAGGATTGGGAGGAGAAATCTAGGCTGGAGTCCGTGGAGGAGGTAGTGGAGATGAAGGTCGTCACCCAGGCAGGGGCGATAGAGAGAGTGAAGATCAGCGGGGAGCTCAGCCCCGAGGACCAGAAGAAGATCCTGATCTACGTTCAGGAGAACGTGAATGTCTTCGCTTGGAGCACGGAGGAAATGACAGGGATTGACGCAGATGTGGCATGCCACCGCCTCAACCTGGACCCCGATACTCGCCCCATCCGATAGAAGAAGAGGTCCACTGCCGACAAGCTAGCGGAGCCTATTCGGGCGGAGGTAAGCAAGCTCCTCAAAGCAAGATTTGTATCGGAGATCCAGTATCCAGGCTGGGTATCCAACGTAGTGATGGTAAAGAAGGGGGACGGAAGGTGGAGAATGTGTGTTGATTTCTCTTTGTTGAATAAATTGTGCCCTATGGATTGCTACCCCTTGCCTCGAATTGACGCGCTGGTTGACTCAGCCGTCAGTTTTTCTCTGATGAGTTTTCTAGATGCCTTTTTTAGGTTATCACCATATTCGCATGCCCCCCCCCCCCCCCCCCCCCCCCCCCCCCCCCCCCCCCCCCCCCCCGACGTTAAGGACGTCTCATTCATCACTGGGGAGGGGTGCTATTGCTACAAGACGATTCCCTTCTGGCTGAAGAATGCAGGAGCAACCTGCCAATGGATGATGGATAGATTCTTCCGTGAACAGAAGGGGAGGAACCTGGAAGTTTACGTGGATGACCATATGATCAAAAGCCGGGACCTCGAATCTCACCTCCGGGACCTTGAAGAGACTTTCGGCACCTTGAGAAAATTCAAGATGAGGCTCAACCCCCATAAGTGTGTTTTTGGTGCTAGTATGGGGAAGTTCTTGGGCCATCTGCTCACCCCCGCCGGGGTAGAGCCTAACCCCGACAAGGTGAGAGCAATAATGGAGCTATGGTCACAAAGGAATGCAAAGGAAGTTCAGCGCCTCACTGGGAAGCTGGCAAGACTAAGTAGGTTTATCTCCAGGGCGGGGGAGAAATGTTCATCCTTCTTCAAGACGCTGCGGGGTAACCAGAAGTTCGAGTGGACCCCTGAGTGCGAGGGGGCATTCCAAGCACTAAAAGAACAATTAACCTAGGCTCCGCTGCTCCAGGGACCAAGGCAGGGAGAGGACCTATCCCTATACCTGGGGTGGGGATGAGGCGGTGAGTTCGGTTTTAGTCAAGGAGGAGGGAAAGAAGCAACTCTCAATCTACTACGTGAGTAGGGGACTGAGAAGGGTAGAACTCAGGTACCCCATTTGGAGAAGCTGGCCTTCGCCCTGGTGGTGTCGACCCGAAAGCTCCGACCCTACTTTCAAGCACATTCCATCAAGGTGGTGACCGACCATCCTCTTCGAAACATCATAGAGGGGGTAGAGCACTCGGGAAGGTTGGCCAAATGGTCGGTAGAGCTAAGCGAGTTTGACATCTCTTTTGTCCCTAGGCTTTCTATAAAGGCACAAGCGGTGGCAGATTTCTTGGCTGATTACGTGACCGAGATGGAAGAGCTCAAGCCACTCCACTAAGTGGCATGGAAGATGTTGGTTGATGGAGCGCCAGGGAAGCATTCCTTCGGGTGAGGAGTAATCCTAATAAGCCCCCAGGGAACAAGGATATAACAGGCAATTATCATCCATTTCTCACTCACCAATAACCAGGCCGAGTATGAGGTTGTGATCGCAGGGCTCCGTATGGCCATGGAGCTAGTGGTGCAGGATGTGGAGGTCTCAAGGGATTCCATGGTGGTAGCTTTCCAAGTCAAAGGGGAGTTCGAGGCCAAGGAGCCAACTCTTCAGCGATATCTGGAGAAAGTCAAGGGAATCATTAGGCAGTTCCGTGCTTTCTCGATTCAGCATGTGCCAAGGGAGGAGAGCCGCCCGGCCGACCCCCTAGCCAAGTTCGGTCCTAGGGCGGGAGGAACAATGTCAGAACTCTTCCGACCATCCATTGAGGAAGGGGAGTTGATGGATGTGGACCAGCGAGCATCGTGGATGGACCCCTTCATCACCTTCCTAACATCAGGACGGTTCCCAAAGGGAGAGGTGGACAAACGACGTCTTAGGTATAAATCGGCATATTATTCTTTGCATGCAAGAGGATTGTACTGGAAGACCCTCTCGGAGCTCTTAGCTCATTGTGTGTTGGAGGAAGTGGCCCCAAGGGTCCTGGAGGAGATCCACTCCGGGGAATGTGACAGCCACTCTGGGAGTAAGACCTTGGAGGGGAGGGTGTTGAGGCAAGACTACTTCTGGCCTACCCTCAGCAAGGATGTGGCGAAGTTCACAAAGAAGTGCTCGAAGTGCCAACAGTATGCTCCTCTTCAACTACTTCCAGCCCATAGGCTCCGGACCATCACAGCGCCATGGCCATTCGCAATATGGGGGCTGGATTTGGTAGGCACTTTCCCCCAAGCTAGTGGCCAAAGGAAATTCCTGCTAGTAATGATCGATTATTTCTCCAAGTGGATGGAGGTGAAAGCGCTGGCTAAGGTAACTTCTCAAGTAGTAAGAAATTTTGTATGGGGGGAAATAATCTGTCGACATGGGCTTCCATTAGCCATCATCATAGACAATGGGCCACAGTTTGCCAGTGACTTGTTTGTCAGCTTCTGCAGCGAGCTAGGAATAGTTCTTCGCTTTGCATCGGTCCACCACCATAGGAGCAATGGGCAGGTGGAGGCGGCAAATAAGATAATTGTGAACCTACTAAAGAAGAAGGTCGAGAACCAGAGAGGTAGCTGGGTGGATCAGCTCCCCTCAGTCCTATGTGCATTTAGGACTACGCCAAGCATGACCACAGGGGAGACCCCATTCAAGCTCTCCCATGGATCCGTGGTCGTGCTTCCAATTGAGTTCGAGGTAAAATCGCCCAGGGTAGTCGCTGCGGGTGAAGGAGATGAGGAATGGCGAATGGAGAATGACGAAGAGCAGAAACTATCTCTGGATCTAGTGGAAGAGCTCCGGGATCTGGCTACCGTCAAACAAGAAGAAGTCAAATGGAGGATGGCGCAATACTTCGACAAGCACATCTGAGTGAAGTAGTTCGAGAAAGGGGACTTGGTCCTGAAAAAGGTTGACGCCACCGGGAGGGGAGCTTCAGTCGGAAAGCTCAACCCCAATTGGGAAGGGCCTTATATTGTAAGTGAAGTACTCAAGTCGGGGGGGGGGGGGGGGGGGGTATCACCTCAAGGATATGGAAGGGGTACCCTTTAGCCGAGCTTGGAGTGTGGATGACTTGAATCGCTTCTATCCTTAAACTCTTATGATAAGTCAAATTAATATAGAATGATACTGTTCTTGTTTGATTATGTTCACGACATTTTATGTGGTGCTGGAGTGCCCCAGATCGATTCCGCTGTCGGGCTCTCACTAGACGGTGGGTCAGGTTGATCTCTGGAGAGGCTGGCAAGGTTATGTGGTGCTGGAGTGCCCCAGATCGATTCTACTGCCGGGATCTCACTAGACGGTGGGTCAGGTTGATCTCTGAAGAGGCTGACAGGGTTATGTGGTGCTAGAGTACCCCATATCAATTCTGCTGTCGGGCTCTAATTTGACGGTGGGTCAGGTTGATCACTAGAGAGGCTGGCAGGGTTATGTAGTGATGGAGTGCCCCAAATCGATTCTGCTGCCGGGCTCTCACTAGACGGTGGGTTAGGTTGATCTCTGGAGAGGCTGGCAAGGTTATGTGGTGCTGGAGTGCCCCAGATCGATTCCGCTGCCGGGCTCTCACTAGACGGTGGGTCAGGTTTATCTCTGGAGAGGCTGGCAGTGTTATGTGGTGCTGGAGTGCCCCAGATCGATTCCGCTGCCGGGTTCTCAATAGACGGTGGGCCAGGTTGATCTTTGGAGAGGCTGACAAGGTTAGTGGTGCTGGAGTACCCCATATCAATTCCGCTATCAGGCTCTCACTAGACGATGGGTCAGGTTGATCTCTGAAGAGGTTGGCAAGGTTATGTGGTGCTGGAGTGCCCCAGATCTATTCCGCTGCCGGTAGGGGTGTGCACAGAAAACCGAAACCGACCAAACTGACCCGAACCGACCAAAACCGAACTGAATTTGGACCGAACCAATCGGTTTGGTTCGGTTTCGGTTTGGGGGGGGGCTAAAAACCGAGCCTATTTAGTTCGGTTTAGGTTTATAGGGTCGGTAAACCGAGAAAACCGAACCGATTATAAGTTTGGACTTGGAGTTTGTCTCGTCGGATTAAAACATGAGGTTGTGAGCATTGAGTTTGAAGTTGAACCCGAAATAACGAGACCACGTAATATCACTTATCTTATCATAAGTTTGTAACAATTACCCGAGCGCGAACGAGTAAATTAAATATGTTGTGCTTATTGATTTTAATTTTAAACTAATACTTGAACTTATTGTATTAATTGTACCAGTTAATCTAAATGTTATTGTGTTTTTTCATTTTCCCTTCAATGTCGATGAACTGCTTTGTAAATTTACTATTAGAAAAGCACTTGGACAAACATTAAAAATTATTTTAAGGGATAATATGTTTTAGGTTTACCAAAAAACCGAACCGATGTTAAAAAACCGAACCAAACCGAACCGAACCGATGTTAAAAAACCGAACCAAACCGAACCGAATCAATCCATTTCGGTTCGGTTTCGGTTTTGGGTGTGTAAAAACCGAGCCTATTCGGTTCGGTTTCGGTTTTACCTAAAACCGAACCGAACCGCTTGCAGGCCTAGCTGCCGGGCTCCTCACTATACGGTGGGTCAGGTTTATCTCTGGAGAGGCTGACAAGGTAATATGGTGCTGGAGTGCCCCAGATCGATTCTGCTGCCTGGCTCTCACTAGACGGTGGGTCAGGTTAATCTCTGGAGAGGTTGTCAAGGTAATATGGTGCTGGAGTGCCCCAGATTGATTCTGCTGCCGGGCTCTCACTAGACGGTGGGTCAGGTCGATCTCTAGAGAGTCTGTCAAGGTAATATGGTGTTGGAGTGCCCCAGATCAATTCCACTGCCGGGATCTCACTAGACGGTGGGTCAGGTTGATCTCTGGAGAGGCTGACAAGGAAATATGGTGCTGGAGTGCCCCGGATCGATTCCGCTGCCGGGCTCTCACTAGACGGTGGGTCAGGTTGATCTCTGGAGAGGCTGGCAAGGTAATATAGTGCTGAAGTGCTCCAGATAAATTTCGCTGTCGGGCTCTCACTATACGGTGGGTCAGGTAGATCTCTGGAGAGGCTGCCATGGTAATATGGTGCTGGAGTGCCCCAGATCGATTCCACTACTGGGCTCTCACTAGACGATGGGTCAGGTCGATCTATGGAGAGGCTGGCAAGGTAATATGGTGCTGGAGTGCCTCATATCGATTTTGCTGCCGGGCTCACACTATACGTGGGTCAGGTTGATCTCTGGAGAGACTAGCAAGGTAATATGGTGCTGGAGTGCCCCAGATCGATACCTCTGCCAGGCTCTCACTAGACGGTGGGTCAGGTTGATCTCTGGAGAGGCTGACAAGGAAAAAAGTCTGTTTAATTAATCCCAATCTGGCCAACTGACTAGAATCCTTTCAAGCTGGCAGGGAACACAACTCGCTCTGCGATAATTAGAAGAATCTTGCATGATAAGGCGAGAGTAAGCTCGCCTCGCAAATGATGGCATATCAAACTAGTGGTGCAGGGCCTCCCGCAGAGTGATATCCCGCTCGCAGGGACTAGGCAGTGAACATCGCGGCGGTATATCCGGACGGGCGAGCCAAGGGCTTGGCGCTGCGGAGATATTATGCTCGATTGAAAGAAATCGTCCAAGGTTGGAAGGCGCACGCACGACAGCGTAGCAAAAGTCTCGCTCGTGGTATCCAAGCGTAAGTGAGATGAGTGCCCGCGAACTGGTGGCGAGTACGAATTTAGCGAGTACTGTGAAATTTCCGTAGATCTTGGAGTGAGCAGGAATCGTACAACTTAAAGTTACAGTCAACAACTAGAAGCACATGAAACAAAACAATCTTTATTGATAACAGCAGGAATCTTCATTACAGAGCGAGGTATACATGTCGAGACATGATTTTGCTAGTACACAAAACCAAAAGGAAAAAATACAATGCTGAAGAAAGATAACTGGCGATCTGAACACAGAAGCCGCCAAACCGCGCGACAAGGGTGTTTGCGCGACTAGAAGAGGAGACCGCGCGAACAGTCTGCCGAAAAGATAACTTGCGGTTAGCCGGATTAAGACCACCGAGACCGCCTAACGGCCTATCCGCTGCGACTTGCTGCCTTCACCTGAAACCGGCTATCAGCTGAGTTCGCCTGAACAGAACAGAACGAAACACGAACAACAGTAACTCGCGGCCTTCCAAAACTTGACCTCTGATCTGCCGACCTCCTACACACTGCTAGCTGCTACCCGCAGAACTGCTACCAGACAGACTAGAAGAATAGCCACAAGTCGCAATCCGCACAACCCGCAAAACAGTTGGTTCGATAAATGAACAGTGCCAGGGGGTCCTATTTATAGGCACGGGACAAGATCCAGTCACTGCCCATGTAATAGGGTCACCACCACAAAACCGCACGACTAGAGCAACTCGCGCTGCTAGCACCTCTGCCATAAATGAGCACCGCAGGCTAGCCAGACAAGAATTCATCAGGCCGCCAATTTGAAAACCGCGCGACTAAGGCAAGAATGCCAAGTCGCCACCATCAATATCTGCATAGAGAGCTCGCGCGGACACCAATAGAAACCGCGTGGCTAGACAGATATACAGCCCGCGCACAAACACCATGAGCCTGCCTAGCGGGAATCACTGAGAAAACAGGACAGTTAAGCCGAAGCAAATACTGCTGGTCAAGATAGAGAACAAGCCGCACGATTAAACAAGTTTAACCGCAGGACAACATTACCAAACCGCCACGCAGTCCGAGAGGCCAGACCGCGCAGAAACACCCCGGAAGCACTTGAGCAGAAGTGACTAGCTGAACTAGCTAGTCGCCAGAACAGACCGCGAGACCGCCCGGTCTCAGCTGCTACTGCGGTTAGCCATTGTTATCCTCCTAGAACCCTTTACTTAACACTTCAAAATTTCAACACTCCCCCTTGAAGTGGGAAGTGGAAACTAGCCCAAGTAAACCCCGCAACTGAGTGAACGACCCCTTCGCCAGCGCCTTTGTGAATATGTCAGCAACGTTGTCCAGACTCTAAACATGCTCGACCGAAAGAGACCCCTCCAGCACCTTCTCACGAATGAAGTGATGCTCGATCTCGATATGTTTGGTCCTAGCGTGACACACTGGATTAGTAACTAGTTTGAGTGCACTCTCATTGTCGTTGCGGAGCAGAGTCGGACCCCGGATCTCCTTATGGACATCTTCCACCAACCTCCTAAGCCAGATGGCTTCTTGAGCTGCCAAGGCCGAAGCCTTGTATTCCGCTTCCGTGGTAGAGACAGACACGGAATCCTGCTTCTTGCTGCGCCATGATATAACCGTAGCGCCCCCTATGAAGACGAATCCAGACGTCGACTTCCGATCATCCGAATCTCCCCCATAATCAGCATCCATGTACCCATGCACCTCAAAGCCCGCATCCCTCCTGTATAGGAGACCCATATCCGAAGTCGCCTTAACATACTTCAAAATATTCCTGGCCGCTAGTAGATGGGCATCCATGGTTCCGCCATATAACGACTCACCCTGCCAACTGCATACGCAATATCCGGCCTAGTGATCGTCAGATAAATCAAGCTCCCAACCAGAGCTCAGAACACAATCAGATCTTCCAGAATCCTCCCCTTATCCTTCCAAAGTTTTGTGGCCTTCTCCAGAGGTGTAGAAATGCATTTCTCTTCCTTCATGCCGAATCGCTCCACGATTCTCTCCGCATATCCAGCCTGGGACACCAGCACTCCACTTTCCTTCCTCTGCACTTCGAGTCCAAGGAAATGGTGGAGTTCACCCAAGTCCTTCATCTCAAATCTGATAGATAGCTCAGCCTGAAGCTTTGCTACCTCCTCCTTCGAATTCTCCGTCACGATCATATCGTCGACGTAAAGCAACATGATGACTTGAAGCTCCCCGTTCTTCTTGACAAACAAGCTTGAGTCAGAGTCTAAAGCACCGAATCCACATAATAGGAGATATTCTGCGATCTTCCTGTACCACGCCCTCAACGCTTGCTTCAACCCATACAGGGCCTTCTTCAGCTTACATACATAGTCTAGAAAATCCTCAGATACGAAACCTGGTGGCTGGATCATGAAGATATTCTTGTCAATCTCGCCGTACAAGAAAGCATTCTTTATGTCGAGTTGCCAAATCTCCCACCCACAAAATGCCGCCAAGGCAATAATGAACCATACTGAAGTCATCTTCGCCACCAGACTAAATGTCTCTTCATAATCTTCACCGTATTGCTGCGAGAATCCACGAGCCATAAGGCGAGCCTTGTATCGCTCGATACTACTGTCTGCCTTCTTCTTGAGCTTATAGACCCATTTGCATGTCACAAGGGTGATACCCTTGGGCCTGGGCACCAAAGACCAGGTCTCATTCTTCTCAAGAGCTGCCATCTCTTCTTTCATGGCCGAATCCCACTGTTTCATGCCTTTGGCCTTTTCAAAGCTCACTGGTTCCCGCTCATCCAGGGGACCAGCGAAGAAACACGAGACAAAGCTCACCATGTTTCCTCCTGTATAGCGATCAGGGGCAATGATCGTTCGCTTCGATCTCCTCAACACCTTCCCCTGAATCACATTATCCTCAGCTGCTTCTTCCCTAGCTCCCCTTCCAGACATGCTAGGAGCATCGCTCACCCTGCTTCCTGATCCAGAAGCCTCCGTCTCAGAACTAGAATTGGATGGACCACCTGGTGACAAAGGTAGCTCCACCTGAAGATTTTCCACAGCTCTTTCAGGCTCCTCCACCCTGCTTTCTGGTAACTCAACACCAAAACTTCCCTTGTACGACGTCACCTCGTCAAACACGATGTCGTGAGATACAACAAATCTCCGCGTCTCCGGGTCCATGTACTTCCAGCCCTTCTTCCGATCATCATATCCCACGAAGACTAGCTTCCTAGCTTTTGCATCTAGCTTCGTCCAAAGCGTATCTGGAATGTGCACTAGCAGGTGGAACCAAACACCCGAAGGTGCGCCACGCTTGGCTTTTCCTTGAACATCATCTCATGTGAGGTCAACATGTTGATGGGACTGAGAGGCATCCTGTTGATGACGTAGGCGGCACAAGACATTCCCTTCGCCTAGAAGGACCTTGGGATACTCTTGGCATGCAGCCAACACTTGCAGGTCTCCGTCAGATGACAGATCTTTTGCTCTGCAACTCCATTTTGTTGTGGAGTATGCGCACAAGTAAGCTCCCTCTAGATGCCCGCCTTGCTGCAAAAACAAGAGAACTCACCAGAGGTGAACTCCCCCCGTTATCAGTTCTCACCTTCTTTATTCGCAGGCCTAGCCGACCCTCCACTAGCTCCTTGAACTCCACAAACTTGGCAAACGCCTCCGCCTTCTCCTTCAGGAAATAGACCCAAACATATCTGGTGTAATCGTCGATCAACACCAGCATATACCTGCTGCCTCTGAGGCTTGGGGTAGCAGTCAGTCCCATCAAGTCACCGTGGATACAGTCCAACGACACACTACTCATTGTCTGCGACTTATTAAATGGCAGTCAATGAGACTTGCCGAACTGACATCCCGCGCAAACATGACCATTACCGTAGGAAGATAGACTATGCAGGCCCTTGACTAGACCTTTTATCGCCATAGCCTTCAGCTTATCCATCCCTACATGACCCAACCTCTCGTGCCATATAACAGCACTATCATTTGTCCTCATCTTGTCAACATAAGAACTTGTCGATAAAACGAACAAGTCTTTTGCCCTTCTCCCGACATGAATGACATCGGTTTTTACCGCCTCAACGTTTCATAGAAACCTTACTTCTGTTGGACCGAACAGAAGGTGATACCTAGCGTCTACAGCATTGGTCACGGAGAAGAGGTTTTTCCTCATTCCGGGCACATGATAGACACTCTTCAACGTTAGTGGCCCCCTATCACTGCCCAAGGAAACAACCCCCACCTTCTCGACAGTATGCACAGTATCATCAACAGTTATGATAGCATCATTACCAGAGTAAGGCTGCACTGAAGAAAGCTTCGACTCGTCCCCGGTGAGGTGATGACCACACCCCGAGTCCACGATCCAGTCCTCCTGATAGTTGATAGGAGCCGCAGCTTCGATAGAAGCCGAGAAGGCTCCTACCTATCCTCCATCATTTGGCCTGGCCTCAGTTTTCTCCTTCCCTGCAGCAGCATGCCCTGGCTGAAGATTCACCCAGCAGTCCTTCCTGATGTGACCAAGCTTTCCGGACTTAAAGCATTTGGGTCCATCTCCCTTCTTCTTCCCTTCAGCCTTGGGAGCATAGCCCCTCTCCTGCTGTCCAGAAGTTGATGGCCCATTGCCTCCAGCGGTCTTCTTCTTATCCCATCTCTTCTTCTTCCCTGTGAAGAGTACCTCGCCTTCTCCCCCAGACACTGACACCCACGCCGTCTGCCTTGCCAGGCTCTCCTGCGATGCAAGCAGATTCTCCAGCTCCAACAGAGACGGCTAATTTGCCCAAACCTGCACCGACATCACAAAGGCCACATACTCCTTCCGCAAGCCGCGGATGATGTGTCTCTTCAGCTTCGCCTCAGAAATTGGCTCATCAGGATCCAGTGCTGAAATCTCAGCGCATAGGTTCTTCATCTTCAGGAAGAACATAGAGATAGACAGATCTCCCTGAGCCGACATAGCCAGCTCATTTTCCAGGAATTGTAGCCTCGCTACATTCTTTTTATTAAACATCCCGTCCAGGGCTCTCCAGATATCGGCAGCTGATCCACACCCTAAGATGTGATCGAATAGGTCAGGTGATATTGCCCTTTTCAGAGTGACCTCTGCTTTTGCATTAATCCTCCTCAAATTCCTCACCTCATGACCATTATCCCCAACTGGGACAACTTCCTGTGTACTATCTCCTCTAATAACCTCCCAGAGGTCCTCGCCTAGAAGATAACTCTGTATGCACGACTTCCACTTCTTGAAGTTAGTCGACATGAGCATCTCAATTCCAAGACCTCTTGCAAAACCTGCTTCCATGGCTCTACCACTGGTTCCTTCTTCACAAAGGCGATGGCAACTTTGAGTTGTTCACTGCTCTATCCACTCCAACCTCTCTCTGATACCATGTGAAATTTTCGTAGATGTTGGAGTGAGTAGGAATCGTACAACTTAAAGTTACAGCCAACAACCAGAAGCACATGAAACAAAACAATCTTTATTGATAATAGCAGGAATCTTCATTACAGAGCGAGGTATACATGGAGAGACATGATTTCGCCAGTACACAAAACCAAAAGGAAAAAATACAATGCTAAAGAAAGATAACTGGCGGTCTGAACACAGAAGCCGCCAAACTGCGCGACAAGGGTGTTCGCGCAACTAGAAGAGGAGACCGCATGAACAGTTGATGCGATTTATTCGGCAAGTGCACCGGTCGCGCAAGTAATAATAATGGGGAAGATCCCCGAGTGTCGGTCTCTCAAGGAACACAGTAAGGTGGAGTTAGGTTTCGAGGAAGGACTTGAGATCGAAGTCCAGCGATAGGTGGAGTGCGGACGAAAGGGATTTAGTTTGTGAATAATACAATAAAATATTACAACTACTCCTATGCAATGCCGCTATGCAAAGCTTCGCTCGGCGGGATGGAAGACTACGTAGGCCTTGAACGCACTACTTCGTTGGGCGGATGGGCGAGCAGGCTAGCGGAATCGAACTATACAGGCCTTGAGCGCGCTGCTTCATTAGGCGAATGGAATACGGGCCGCGATGCCATGCTTCGGTAGGCGGATGGACGAGTAGGCTAACAGAATGAGGGTCGCGAGCACCTCTTCGACAAGCACGCCACTAGCAATTGCTAGTGCGGCACCGAACACGATGACGGAATGGAAATTAGATGGGGGCGCACCTCATAAACACATATGAATAATATAATCTCAAATAAATGAAATAGACATTACATAACAAGATTCATTGTGCACAACATCAAAATATAGAAGAATCTAACCTAAACAATCATCAACATAAAGAAGGAAAAAGAGAGTAAAGGAGTCGACCACATCCGAAGCCTTGCCGAAGATTCACGGTTGGAATCGCCGGGTTGTCAATCCGCGTCCAAGCTCGGTCTTCAACAGCGTCCGGGGTAGAGAAGGCTGTCACTACCTTCCAATGGACCCGTCTTCTTCGTGTCACGATCTGGTCTCCTCCGATACACGATCTCCTTGCTTGATGTTGGCGATCTTTGGGCTAGAAACCTCTCCTTGGAGCTCAAGGATGATGGAGGAGGCCTAGGGGGGCGGAGAACCAGCGAGAAGGGTGAAAACGGTGGACTGGCGGAGTTGGAAATGAGCGATCCCGCCCTAATTCGCGAGCAGGTCAATATATAGGCGCTGGAATAAACAGTGCGCACGATCGGTGGCGCACGACCAGTGGTCGTGCGCACTAGAATCCTGTTATCATGCGCCTGCCTGGGCGGAGCCTGCAATGTAAGAAATTTATAAAATATAATGTTCGTACGACCAGTAGCGCACGACCAGTGGTCGTGCGCACTATCGTAAGTGGTCGTGCGCTCTGGTCGAGACAGAACTCATAAAATGGGGGTTAAGTGCGCACGATCAACGACGCACGTCCAGTGGTCGTGCGCAATGGAACCAGTGATCGTGCGCAGTTTTCCTGTACAGAATTGTACCGGGGACACCTGCACGACTCCTATTCCAACAGGAATGCTAATCAGGCCACTGAAAGTGGCACTCAACAATACGATAAGGCTATCAAAAGAGAGTAAGCATAAAAACACACCAAATTAGGCCAAGAAGTGCACCTAGCATAGAATGACAAATATGAGCTAAAACAAGGCTAAAGTGCAGTGGAATGACTAGAAAAACGGCCCAGATGAGTCCATAAATGTGTATATAATTGGGACTCATCAACAGTCTGCAGAAAAGATAACTTGCGGTTAGCCGGATTAAGACCACCGAGACTGCCTAACCTCCTGTCCTCTGCGACTTGCTGCCTTCACCTGAAACCAGCTATCAGCTGAGTCCGTCCGAACAGAACATAACGAAACACGAACAATAGTAACTCGCGGCCTTCCAGAACTTGACCTCTGATCTCCCGACCTCTGCACACTGCTAGCTGCTACCCGCAGAACTGCTACCAGACCGACTAGAAGAATAGGCACAAGTCGCAATCCGCACAACCCGCAAAATAGTTGGTTCGATAAATGAATAGTGCCAGGGCATCCTATTTATAGGCACGGGACAAGATCAAGTCACCGCCCATGTGATAGGGTCACCACCACAAAACCGCACGACTAGAGCAACTCGCGCGACTAGCACCTCTGCCATATATGAGCACCGCAGGCTAGCCAGACAAGAATTCATCAGACCGCCAATTTGAAGACCGCGCGACTAAGGAAAGAATGCCAAGTCGCCACCATCAGTATCCGCATAGAGAGCTCGCGCGGACACCAATAGAAACCGCGCGGCTAGACAGATATATAGCCCGTACACAAACACCATGAGCCCGCCTAGCCGGAATTACTGAGAAGACAGGATAGTTAAGCCGAAGCAAATGCTGTAGGTCAAGATAGAGAACAAGTCGCGCGATTAAAAAAGTTTAACCGCGCGGCAACATACCAAACCGCCACGCGGTCCGAGAGGCCAGACTACGCGGCAACACCCCAAAAGCACCTGAGCAGAAGTGACTAGCTGAACTAGCTAGTCGCCAAAACAGACCGCGAGACTGCCCGGTCTCAGCGACTACTGTGGTTAGCCATTGCTAGCCGCCCAACACCCTTTACTTAACACTTCAAAATTTCAACAAGTACTACATAACAAAAGACACACGAGTCCTATGAGTAAAAGGGAGAGGTGAAGGCCGCGTAAAGGCTACGCGAGTATATCAAGGCGAGGCAAGAAATAAGAACAACGTAAGAAAGAGCTAAAGCAAAAATTCATTTCATTCCATGAATTTCTATTACAGGCATTGCAGCGATCTCGCTAACCAAAAATCAAAAAGATTACAATAAATTCTAAGGGTCATCCGCAGACCGCTCACTCTCGCTGTTAATGAACGCCGAAATCGGTTCAAACAATTCTGGGACCAACTCTTTGAGGGTTAGCTGCGCCGCCTCGGCAGAGAGAAGACCAGCCCCCTCAGGGTTTGGAAGATGTGCTTCTCTGCCGCGATCTTGGTATCCCGCCTATCCTCCTCCCGCTCGCGCGACTTGTTCCTCAGGCCCATGGGGCTGCGAGGAGGCGGTGGGAGGGCGGCCCGGGCTAGCTCGTGATTTTGGGCCTTTAGTCCAGCAACCTCCTTTTCCAAGTCCGAAGCACTTGGAATTAGTTGGTCGGCGGTCTCGACATCCTGAAAAAGTCGAATTAGCAAAAAATAGGAGCAACATGGAGGTATGCGAATTCTCAATAAACTCACCATCCTACTCTGAAGACTGGTGAGGAGGCCCTCGAAGATGTCCTATTTCTCTTTGAGGCTTGCGACCTCCTCTGTCACAGCCTTCAACTAACGCTTGAGCTCGTCGAAGTTTCTCTCCACTTGGAGGCATCACCGACCTGTCATATGGGCGAGCTCTAAGGCGCGGAGCTGGGTTCGAGCACATTCATGAGCAAGTGCCCGGGACATTAATTCGTCAAAGTCCGCGACATTCTCTCGCTTGTAGAGCCCAAAGGAGAGGGCAAAGACATGGTCTACGATGGTCTCCTGCTCCATCCAGCAGGGGAGGAGGGTTGATATGGAGGCCCAACTGGTCTCCTAGTCCCAATACAGTAGTGGCTCGCCGGCCTCATCCCAATGCCTTGTGCCGAGACAAAAGTTTTGATGGCTCATTGGGCCAGGCACGCCCGATGCGTTGGAGACCAATTCAGCGGTCTCGCCGGTCCCCTTATCTACCGGCAGGCCCACCAAGGGATCAGATCCTGGCAGGACCTTGAGGACCCCTTTCCCCTTAGTCAGAGGAGAAGTCTTCTTCTTCTTTGTGGGCGACAACAAGGAGTGCGATCCGCGGCTCGCAGGTGCGGGCCGCTTCTTGGAAGAAGGCACAAAAGTGCTGGGAATCTCCTTGCACACGGCACCAACGGAGGTAGCGAGCGTGAGGATAGGGAGATGGTCCTAGCCCTCGCGTAAGAGGGATGGAGTGGAAGGTCTCGCTCCCTTGCAAATGACGACAATTCGAGTCAGAGCGAAAAAGTGAAACACAAAGTAGGGTGCATGCGCGAGCCGAACCTGCTCCGGGCGGCATGGGTAGTAGCGAGTTGACATTCCTCCAGAGGTGGACGACCTCTAAGATCTTCGTCGCCAGGTACTAGAAAAGTGTGGCCTCGTGTCCGCGGAGCGTGGGGGGCCGGTAGGTGGACTCATCGCGCTGGATGGGCGTGAAGAGGACGTTACCGAAGGGCCCCTTCACGATCACAAACGTTTGGGGCCAATAGTGGCTTTTGTTGACCGTCTCGTGAACCTTGGCATGTTGGCTGGAGAAGCAGGCTGTCCCATCTTTGTAGGCCCGGATGGAGAAGAGCTTGCAAAAAACCGGCAAGCTAAACTCGATTCGCTCCTCCCTCATGTAGTAGGCGAAAGCTACCATGACGGCGATCGAGTTAGGGGTCATCTGACCCGGGATCAACATAAGCATTTGAAAATCTGGTGGGTTCGCAACAAACAGATAAAAACCTTGTGCGATGTGCGAAAAAGAAAGTGAAGGAGCGAGTGAATACCTGACTGATCTCTGGACAGAGAGGGAGCCGCAGGACAACATCGAAGTGGGAAACGGGAATGGCGAGTTCGTTCGGGAAGAGTTTGTTGATGGTGTCAGTCTCAGCAGGCTGGCGAGCCGAGAAACCTGGTGAGATGTGGTTCGCAACCACAGTGTGGTACTCGCACTTGGTGAGATAGCAGTTGAAAAACGAATGGCCGCAGAAGGTCCAGGCGCACTTGGCCCGCCCCTCGGCATCGCCTCTATCGCCACCCATGAGATATTTTCAAAAAGAAAATGGTCTCGAGAGAGAGGGTGCGAGCTCGCGAGAACGAAGGGGGCAGAGGGTCGAGCGATAAATGCGGTAGTTGGATCTGACGACGAGACCTATTTATAGAAAAATAAAGGCGGCGGGTAGGAATCGAAGCATCAGGAGGTGCGGTTAGCAAAACCTCGTTACGATATGCCTCGATATTCTGGCATATCCACTTCCTCACCTGCTCGCAGCAATACCGTCTCGCTACAGGCGAGGCAAGCCCAATATGAGTCACATTTGAGAGCATTAATGAATCAAAAGTAGAAAAAACTAGCGAGCATCACACAAAAAACTAGCGAAGGAATATATGCGAGAGCCCGATCGCGGGAGAGAAATATTAAGCAAGCAGTCAAAAAAATGTTCGCAGGATTGTCCAACAAGCATTTAAAAGAGAAATGAAGCGCATTTATGGAGGTCATCGAGACGGCGCGGGTGCGAGCGAGGTAAGTACCGGATCCATTTCCACCTGCCTCAACCTCGCACCCCTGATCTCGGCGGCACGCGAGGGTAATGGTAGGCGCGAATGGCGTGGAGCTCCCGCTGCAGCAAGCGCACCTGATCTTCTGCCCGCAAAAGGTGTACCCCGGGAGAGGTGATCTAACCGCGGGTCTCCAGCTGCAGCTCAGCAAGAAGCTGCGCGTAGTCATCTGCGAGGGTGGTGAACCATTCCTCGGTGTACGTCCTCTCCTCCCGCATCTGCTTGTAGAGGTCCTGCAGCATGAGACCGTACTTCTGGAGCACCTCGGTCGTTCGCCTCTTCAGCACCTCGGGGTCTCGGGGATCACCCAGAAAGTTAGCAATCTTGTCTGGCGAAGGAGGGGGCGACATTTCCTCTTCTCCAAGGTCAGGATCGGCAGGGGAGATTTTGCGGTCACCTGCGAGCAGGTCTGGTCAGCATAGCAAAGGCGAAGTGTTAATGATCATCCAAAAAAGTTACCCGTTGGAACAACCCTATTACTAATTTGGGCTAGGATCACTATCTGTGATTAGGACTCAAGTTGACCCAATGTATAGTCTTGGGGTCAATGTTTAAGATTGTCTGAGTTAGCTAGAACTTAGGAAATTCTAAGTTTTCTGTGTTCGACGAACTCCTTCCTGAGTTCGACGAACGTTGTTTATCAGTTTGACGAACTTGATCCTCTGCTCGACGAAATCAGTCTTTCAAGTAGTTCTGTAGATTCCATCTTTCAGTTCGATGAACTCCTGATTGAGATCGATGAACTCAGCTTTCTGTTCGACGAATGAGTAACTAAGTGCTAAGTTCGACGAACTCAGCTTTCTGCTCGACGAACTCAACTTTCTGTTCGACGAAATTCCTTTTGATCTTGACAAATTCTGAAGAATCAGTTATCTCTTTTCTCTGAACTCAGATCGACTATCCAACAACGGATCTATTCATATATTTGGATTTCTTTATTATCAGATAAGTCAAGATTTCTTCTTCCCTTTTATATATTCATTCTATTCTCTTCTTTCGAGAATCTAGCCGTTGACATATATTTGAAAAGGAAATTTTCATAGAAAATGAATTAAAGTTTTTGCAGAGTTGCTATAGCTGTCCCAAGAAAGATTTATTTCAGATTATTCTATTCCTTAACATAAGATTTGAATTTTCAAATCAGAATATATATCTAAGGAAAAAGCATGAATCAGTAGCAGAGATAAGAGAAGATAAGATATATACAAGAGTATATACAGATACATCACACATAGAAGATGTACTTGTGAAATTCTCAAACAGACTAGAGACATACATAAATCTTCATCTACAACAGCATCTTCATTTTCTGAGAACATCTGAAATCTTCTCTCAGTGTCATCTGCTGATTCATAATCTTCTTCACCCAAGAGAAAGCTTCACCAACTGTCGACAAATTCTATCAGACATGGGAGGTTTACAACAACAACAATCCACTAGTCTTCTCTCAGATCTTATTGAGAGAGAAGAACTTCATAAACTCTTTTTGTTTATCCTTTTACCCCATCTTGTACAGGGTTTTAACTCCCTTCAAAAGTTAATCTTTGGTGGCAGGGCACCTGATAAAAAACCTGTGGTTTGGTTTGAGCACCTGATCAAAAGCTCAGTGGTGATAGAGCACCTGATCAAAAACTTAAGTGGATTCCTACCAAAGGTGGTAGAAGAGTAGATGTACCCAGGTTGATTGGGGAACTACTATAGATCCTTATGTCTTTGCTGTGATTGTGTTTTCTTTCTGTACTGTGCTGTGTTTATTGTTTTGCTTTTATACTCACTCAATTACACATACATATATCACTATTTTAATTCCGCTATAAAATAAGTTATAACTTTTAATACTCTATTCACCCCCTCTAGAGTAAATCTAAGATCTAATACCTCACTTTCAATTGGTATCAGAGGTTGGTTGATTGATTACACATGCTAACACCTGAATCCAAAGATCAATTAGATCTTAACCTATTCTAGAGTTTTCTTTTTCTAAATACTCATGGCACAGAACAAAGATTACTAAAGCACAAGACCTCCTATGTGAAATCTTAACAAGTTTGCATTATGGAAAGCAAGGATCAAACTTTATATGAAATCTATTGATGAAGATATTTTTAATTCTATTTTGACAAGACCTCCAACTCCATCATCAACAACAAGTAATGAAACAACAACCAACACTAATGCTGTTCCACCTCCTGAGTGGACAGATGCTCAGAAATAACAAAGGAATGTTGATGCCAAAGCTATGAACATCTTGGCACAGACCATGTCTGATGACATATTCCAGAAGATTATGGACTGCACCTCAGCCAGGGATATCTAGAACTCTCTCAATAACATGGTTGATGGATCTGCAGATGAGTGAAAGTAAAGGAGATCTCATCTCATCTCATCTCCCAATATGAGAACTTCAAGAAGGGAGATATTGAAACAGTTGCAAATATGTATAACAGACTCAATCTCATCATCAATGAGCTGAAGTCTTTGGATAAAGTGGTCACAATCACTGAAGTAAATGATAAGATCCTAATGTGCTTCCCCAACACATGGGACTCAAGGATCTGGACAATCAAGGAAGCCAGAAGCCTAAATGAGATCTCTACTGAGACCTTATTAGGCAAACTAAAATCCTATGAGCAGCTTATCAAGTCAAGAGAAGCTGAACAATCTACCTCCTCACCAACCACCAAAAAGGAAAGAAGCATTGCTTTTCAGGCAACAGAAGAGGAAGACAAAGCTCCAGGAGAAATGGAATTCATGAGCCTCCTAGCCAAAAGATTCTACAAAATGGCTAGAAAGGACCTCTGAAAGAAGGACTACAGATCCAAGGAAAAACCAAGGTATGACAAAACACATTCTAAAGAAATTATTTATTATGGTTGCAGGAAGCCTGGACACATTCTACCCGAGTGTCCAAAAAATCAAAAGAAGGACAGAAGAAAAGAAACACTCCAGCAGGCCATCCTCCCACAAACATAAACACAAGGGAAGGGGCTTTGTATCTGAGACATGGAGTGAGACAGAATCAGAGTCATCATCCAGCTCCTCTGAAGATGAAGATGCAAATGAAAAGGATCTATGCATGAGGGCTATCTATGACTCAAGCAGTGATTCAGAGCATGCATCATCATCCAGCTCAAGTGATGATAAAGATGATGCAGATGAAAGAAGTTTTTGCATGATGGCAATCAATGCCTCAACAAATAATTCTGATGAATCAGAATCTGACACTGATAGTGATCAGGTAATTTCTACTTTTGATTTTACTTCAAATGATTTTAAAAATGAATTTAAGACTATTTGTTTAGATTTGATTAAATCTGAGAAGGAGATTATTTCCCTCAGAAGTAAGTTGGTTGAAATGAACCAACTAACTATAGATAATGCCAATCTTAAGGAAGAACTGGCTTCCTCCAAAGAACATATTGTTCTCATTGAGAACAAATTATTTGAGGCCAAGAAGTTTGAAGAATCCCTCAATGGTAGAAGCATCAAACTGATGGACATCACAAGCACTGTAAATGCCAGACTCAATGGCAAATTGGGATTGGGTGCATCATCAAGTAAGCCATACCTTCTTAAGAAAGACACTCTATCTACTCCAGTAAAATTCATTTCCGCCAAAGGCAAAGAGGCAGTAGAAGTAGGTAAGAACATCTCAAGCAAGGCTGTTAAGAACAAAGGAATTCAAAAGCATTCGTCGAATGGCATTCGACGAAATCACATGAATTCGTCGAATGGTGGTCGACGAACGCTGAATACAGACTTTCAGTATAACTATCCTTCGAGCGGCGCTCGACAAAATAACTTCAATTCGTCGAACGCCGATCGACGAACTCAGCCAAGTTCGTCGAACAAAAAATATACTGCATTCCTAAATAATCGTCATTCTCAACATACTAAGAATCCCTTTACTGAGTGGACTATTCCTCCAAGGAGATATCATCCACAAGGCTATAAGGATCAGCCTGAGATCTCTTACATTTCAGAATTTTGTGGTAAAACAAAAGGACCCAAGATAGTCTGGGTCAAGAACAACTAGTCCATTTTCTGTTTTGCAGGCACAAAGCTATCCAAAAATAGAGGAACATTAGTATTTGGATAGTGGCTGCTCTAAGCACATGATAGGAAACAAGGCCAATCTAAGTAATTACAAGGCAAATCTTGGATCCAAAGTAATTTTTGGAGACTCCAACTATGGACAGACTAAAGGTTATGGAAAAATCAGAGTTGGAGCAGTTACCTTCAAAAAGGTAGCATATGTCAAGGGTCTCAAGCATAACCTCATCAGCATAAGCCAACTATGTGATGAAGGCTATCAGGTAACTTTTAATCATTCCTTATGTCTTATTACCAATAATAAAAACATCAATGTGTTATCTGGTATTAGACAAGGAAATATATATTTAGTCAATTTTGACTCTGCCAATTCAGACATTTGTTTATTTAATTCAATAAGTAAAACAAATGAATTATGGCATAAAAGGCTAGGACATATTAACCTTAGAACTATCTCTAAGCTCTCCAAGGACAATCTGGTAAGAGGACTGCCTTCTGGTTCATACAAGAAGGAAGGACTCTGCAGGGCTTGTCAACTAGGAAAGCAGACCAAGAGTTGTTTCAAATCTTTATCCAAGAGTGATTCACCTAGGATTCTGTATTTGCTGTATTTGGATCTCTTTGGACCCGCTGTAATACAGAGTTTAGGAGGGAAACATTACACTTTAGTTATTGTAGATGACCTCTCTAGATTCACTTGAGTGTTCTTTCTCAGGAACAAGTCTGACACCTTCAGTGTTCTGACAGACTTTCTCAGGTCCATCAAGATTGAGTACTCTACTCTAGATGCATTGATCAGAAGTGATCATGGCACTGATTTTGAATCTCTTCTGATGAGAGAATTCTGTGGAAAAGAAGGGATCAGACAATGTTTCGCTGCTCCTAGAACTCCTCAACAAAATGGGGTAGCTGAAAGGAAAAATAGAACATTACTTGAATCAACAACTACATTGCTTGTTGATGCTCACTTGCCAATCTCTTTTTGGGCAGAGGCAGTGAACATAGCAAATTATGTGTTAAACAGGAGTCTGGTACACAAACTTAAGGGTAAAACACCCTATGAATTGCTTAAGAATAAAAAGCATAAGGTTAACTATTTTAAGATTTTTGGTTGTAAATGCTATATGCATAACGATGATAAGAAATATCTAAAGAAATTTGAAGCAAAGACTGCTGAAGGTATATTCCTTGGATACTCTCTTTCTAGTAAAGCATATAGAATTTATAACAAATCAACTCTTAAGATAGAAGAGTCCATGCATGTTTCTTTTGATGAAACTAACATATTAAATGAGGAGAGGAATACCACCTCTACCAAAGATATTTTGTAGGCACCAGCTCTATGTGAAGAGCTTAATGGATTGGATCTACAGAATAAAGACTCTCTACTTCCATCAACACAAATTATTGAAGACAGTGAAGAAGAAGATAATTCAGAAGATCTTGCTGATAATTCTAATCAAGTGACAACTGATCAAATCCCTCAAAAGGATACTCTTGCTGAACCCATTTCAACTATTGACCACATCACAGTTAGAGATCATCCAATATCTCAAGTTATTGGAGACATCTTAGCAGGTGTTCAAACAAGGCATCAACTCAACCAAAATCATATGCATACTTGTTTCCTATCACAAATTGAACCTCAATCCATAAAAGATGCAGAACAAGATCCAAACTGGATTCTTGCAATGCAAGAGGAACTCAATCAATTTGAAAGGAACAAAGTCTGGGATTTGGTTCCAAGACCAAAGGGCCATCCAGTTATTGGCACCAAATGGGTCTTTAGGAACAAGATAAATGATCAAGGCTTGATAATTAGGAATAAATCCAGATTGGTAGCTCAAGGATACTCTCAGGAAGAAGGAATTGATTATGATCAAACTTTTGCTCCTGTTGCAAGACTTGAAGCTATCAGGATATTTCTTGCATTTGCTGCTTTCAAGAAGTTTAAAGTCTATCGGATGGATGTGAAGAGTGCATTTCTAAATGGAGATATCAAAGAAGAAGTGTATGTGGAACAACCACCAAGTTTTATCTCTCCAACTCACTCTTTCTATGTTTTTAAGCTTAATAAAGCTCTCAATGGTCTCAAGCAAGCTCCCAGAGCATGGTATGAGACCCTAGCTAATTTTCTTTTAGAGAACAAATTCTGTAGAGGCAATGCTGATAAAACTTTATTTTTTAGGATACATAAAAATCAAACTTTACTAGTTCAAATTTATTTAGATGATATTATATTTGGTTCTACTGATTCAAATTTATGCAAAAGGTTTTCTAACCTAATGCAATCCAAATTTGAAATGAGTAGTATGGGTGAGTTATCTTACTTCCTTGGCCTTCAAGTGAAGCAAACTCCTAATGGAATATTCATAACACAATCCAAGTATGCTAAGGAATATGTGAAAAGATTTTTTATGTCTGATGCCTCTTCTATGAAAACACACATGCCCTCCAATGCTGTTGTAGACAATGATGAATCAGGGAAACCTGTTGATCAAAAAGTGTATAGAGCAATTATTGGCTCTTTACTTTACTTAACAGCTAGTAGACCAGACTTATTGTTTGCTACATGTATTTGTGCTAGGTTCCAAGTTAACCCCAAAGAATCTCACCTTATTTTATTAAAAAGAATTTTGAGATATATAAAGGGTTGTCCAAATCTAGGACTTTGGTATCCAACTGCATCAAAATTTGAATTAACTGAATTCTCAGATTCTGATTATGCTGGATGCAATGTAGACAGGAAAAGCACATCAGGAACTTGCCAGTTCCTTGGTGATAAGCTTGTGTCTTAGTTTTGTAAGAAACAAACATCTGTGTCTACATCAACAACTAAAGCAGAATATATTGCTGCTGGCAGTTGCTGCTCACAGATTCTGTGGATACAAAATCAACTCTTAGATTATGGTATCAACTTACATAAATCAATTATTTTTTGTGGCAATACTAGTGCAATATCTATAACACAAAATCTAGTACTCCATAGTAGGACTAAACACATAGAAATTAGGCACCACTTTATCAGAGATAATGTGGATAAAAAAAAATTTGCCTACAATTTATTCCTACTGACTTACAAAGAGCTGATATTTTCACCAAACCTTTGGATGAAAAGAAGCACATCTTCTTTATAAATCAGCTAGGAATGATAGATGGAGATTCAATAATTTTAAAAAAAATTATTTTTTTACTTATCCTCAGTTTTCGTCGAACGGAGATCAACGAAAATTAGTCGTTTGTCGAATGGAAATCGACGAAACCTATTAGATCCAGAGATCGACGAAGCCAGCTCGTTCGTCGAACAGAGATCGACGAAAATTTAACTTTCGTCAAACGCAGTTTGATGAAGCTCCAGGCTCTTCGACTTCTGTTTTTATTAGGTTTAGCCGAACCCAGTTCAACGAAAGCTTACGCCTTCTCCGAACTCTTTCTTTATAATCAAATTTTGATTCCATTTCGTCTTTGCGCCTACAGAACTTGCTCTTGCCTCATCCAGTTCCTTTGCACTTGATCTTTTTCTCTTGCAGGTACTCAATGGCAATCTCCCAGTCAGTGATCTCTTCCATGAAGTTTGATGCAGGATTTGATATAGATATGGAATCTTTCGCTCATTCTGACCAGATTTTCTAGGACATTCTTCAACACTTTGAAGAATAACAGTTAAAGAAGTTTATGACTATAAGGATAAAGCTACCAGTTGCAGAGATCAAGGAATGGGTACACACTATTCAGTCACTCAATGCAACATCTATATCAGGAACCATTTCAGGAACTCAGGTTTCTTTTTCCCCAGAAATTTTAACAGAAGTTTTTGGTTTGATAAATGGTGATGATGATTTGGACATCACTTCTGATGAATTTAATATTGAATTAGATAAAATGGGTCACTCCCGTGGAAACCCTAATCATCTTCTGAAAAAGAATTTGTCTATTGAATACAAATTCTTAGCTGATATTGTTGGCAAGGTTTTACTGGGAAAAACCTCTGCTCATGACTATATTACAAGGCACCAATTTCTGTTGATGGTGGCCTTAGTGGAAAAGAAGCAGGTCAATTGGGGATTGATTCTTTTTGAATCCATCAAGAAGAAGCAAAGCAAAATGAGTGTTTGCATTGGCAGGGTCTTATGCATTATTCTTCAGGCAAAATGCCCAGAGCTGTTGGTGTCACCAACAGTTTTTATCAATGCAAGCAAGAGGTTGACTTCAACACTCTTTGGTAAATGGGAGAGAGTAATTCCCAAAAGGACTTCAAGGGCAGAAACTTCCAAGCAAGCTTCTGAGAGCACAAGGACTGATACAGTCACTCCCTCAACCCTCCAAGAAGTTCCTCTCTCTAGATCTTCAACTCCTCTCCCTTCTCAACCTCTTCAAAACATTACTCCTGACTAAGTTCTTCCTTCCTCATTGCCTTCTCCTCCTCCACTCAGACAAATCAGTCTGCAGAGTTTCCATCCTCATCTATTCCAGATGAAGATTCTCTTCCCCCCTTCATTCCCCCTCCTTCATTTGACCTCTTGTCTCCTCAACATACTCCACCTCAATCTCCCATCCATGCGGATAATCTTCCACCTATCTCAGATGCCACAAACATCTTCCTACCCTCCTATATTCTCTCTTCTTCTATTCCAGCATCCTCATCTTCTCAGCATACATATGACTTTGTGTATGTTGATTTCTCTTCCATTGCTGATCAGATTTTCAACCATATCTCTCCTAGGCTGACAGCTCTTCTAGATGAGAAGCTAGCTCCTGTTCTTAAAGCCATCTCTGACCTCTCTTCCAAGCTTGCATCCTTCCCTACCTCCTCATCATTTGTCCCTTCTTCTCGGGGCCTAGATTCAGGTCTCCCTGAACTTAGGCAGGGGGAGATGCTTAATGGAGAAGCTCCAGTTGATGCAGCTTCAGATATGATTATTGATACAGTTAATATAGATTCAGTTGCAGCTTCAGAATTCTATTCCAGTTATAGATTCAGTGAATAATATCTATATTAATCATTCAGTATATATTCTTTCTTTATTATCAAAATTCAATTTGATTTTTAGTTGTCTGCCTAACCCTCAAGTTAGTTCAAAGGCCATAATTCCCTATTCAGCTCCAATAGACTCAGTTTTGCTGAAGAAAATCATGAAAAGTATTCCAGTTCCAGTCCAGTTCCAGTTCCAGTTGCAGTTACAGTTGCAGTTACAGAAGAAGTTGGCTTGGTGAATTCACCTCCAACTTTTGTTTATGATGATTCCCCTCTACCAGAAGATATTGAGCAAGATGTTGATATTGCTCTTCAAGTTCTTGATGACTTATATGATAACCCCGCTCAGCCTTATGATTCTGATGATGATGATGATGATTCTGATGATTCATCTTCAAAGAAAAGGAAATCCAGAAGCAAAGCAAAGGCTGCTACCAAACCTCAATCTTCTACAAATGACATTCCCTATTACATTTTGAATAACATCACCCTCACAAAAGATTCTCCAGCATGGATGAGATTCTCAAAAAATGAGAATAACAGGAGAAAGAAAATGAAGAAAACACGATTCTATTCTGATAAGCTAGTAAAGTTTAATCCTCATCCTCCTCATCCTCCTCCAGCAGCTGGATCTGCAGGCTTGTCCTCTTCATCTTAGAAATCTTTCCCTCAGCACTCAAGAAGATCAGGGGAGAGTCATAGAAGTTCTAGTGGCTCCTATAGTTCAAGATCAGCTAGAGCTCCTCCTTCGGGATCTGCTAGAACTCCATTCTCAGTTTACAAATATCATGTCTCTGATGGTTCCTTGCACAGGAGAAAAAAATTCTCAAGATCATCAATCCTCATATTAATCTATTGATCATGATGAAAGACCTCCATCTCCCATTAATCCAGATTCAGAAAAGAATGCTCACATGGCTAGATACAAAGAATCAATTGCTACAACTCAAATTAATAAAGCCAAAGCTGAAGGAAAAGATTATTCTCAGTTAACAACTATGTCAGAATTCAGAAGACAAGAATTTGAAAGATACAGCTCAAGGCATCTCTTCAATGCTGAAGACTACCTAAAGTTGCACCCAGCTGCAGTGGTTCCTCATGCTTCATCTCAAACCCTGCTGGGAGCAAATGACCTTTATATGAGCAAAAGAGAATCTGAAAATCTTAATAGAGAAATCATATTCAAAACCTCTTCAAAGAAAAGCTCCTGATTGTTTGGTTTTGCTAAATTCTGCTTTCAGTATAAATCTTTCTAAACTCAGAGTACTATATTTTCTATCTACTGAAATGAAATTTAAATTCTGCCAGATATATATGCTCTGTGTTTATTATTGTTTGCTTTATTTATTTTTGTCAAATAGTATCCTAACCCAAATAGGGGGAGATTGTTGGAACAACCCTATTACTAATTTGGGCTAGGATCACTATCTGTGATTAGGACTCAAGTTGACCCAATGTATAGTCTTAGGGTCAATGTTTAAGCTTGTCTGAGTTAGCTAGAACTTAGGAAATTCTAAGTTTTCTGTGTTCGACGAACTCCTTCCTGAGTTTGACGAACGTCATTTATCAGTTCGACGAACTTGATCCTCTGCTCGACGAAATCAGTCTTTCAAGCAGTTCTGCAAATTCTATCTTTCAGTTCGACGAACTCCTGATTGAGATCGATGAACTCAGCTTTCTATTCAATGAATGAGTAACTAAGTGCTTAGTTCGAAGAACTCAGCTTTCTGCTCGACGAACTCAACTTTCTGTTCGACGAAATTCCTTTTGAGCTTGACAAATTCTGAAGAATCAGTTATCTCTTTTCTCTGAACTCAGATCGACTATCCAACAACGGATCTATTCATATATTTGGATTTATTCATTATCAGATAAGTCAAGATTTCTTCTTCCCTTTTATATATTCATTCTATTCTCTTCTTTCGAGAATCTAGTCGTTGACATATATTGGAAAAGGAAACTTTCATAGAAAAGGAATTAAAGTTTTTGCAGAGTTGCTATTGTAGTCCCAAGAAAGATTTATTTCAGATTATTCTATTCCTTAACAGAAGATTTGAATTTTCAAATCAGAATATATATCTAAGGAAAAAGCATGAATCCGTAGCAGAGATAAGAGACAATAAGATATATACAAGAGTATATACAGATACAACACACATAGAAGATGTACTTGTGAAATTCTCAGACAGACTAGAGACATACAGAAATCTTCATCTACAGCAGCATCTTCATTTTCTGAGAACATCTAAAATCTTCTCTCAGTGTCATCTGCTGATTCTTAATCTTATTCACCCAAGAGAATGCTTCACCAACTGTCAACAAATTCTATCAGACAGGGGAAGCTTTACAACAACAACAATTCACTAGTCTTCTCTCAGATCTTATTGAGAGAGAAGAACTTCATAAATTTTTTTTGTTTATCCTTTTACCCCATCTTGTACAGGGTTTTAACTCCCTTCAAAAGTTAACCTTTGGTGGCAGGGCACCTGATCAAAAACCTATGGTTTGGTTTGAGCACCTGATCAAAAGCTCAGTGGTGATAGGGCACCTGATCAAAAACCTAAGTGGATTCCTACCAAGGGTGGTAGAAGAGTAGATGTACCCAAGTTGATTGGGGAACTACTATAGATCCTTGTGTCTTTGCTGTGATTGTGTTTTCTTTCTGTACTGTGCTGTGTTTATTGTTTTGCTTTTATTCTCACTCAATTACACATACATATATCATTATTTTAATTCCGTTATAAAATAAGTTAAAACTTTTAATACTCTATTCACCCCCCTCTAGAGTAAATCTAAGATCTAATACCTCACTTTCATTACCAACCTAGCGAGGCCATAGTCTCCTTACCGGGGGTTTGGCGGGAAGAGCTCGGTCGTCCCTGGAAGGCCTCATTGAAGGTAAACATGACGGATTTCCGCAGGACGGAGGGGTGCGGCGCATCACTGGCGATTAAGAAGGTGGCAGGCAGTGAGCCTCCGAGGACCTGCCCTCCTAAAAGACCGAACCTGGGGGTCACGATGGTCACGTTCGGTATGATCAATAATTCGGGTTGCGAGGTGCGACGTCTGGGCGGGGGGGGGGGGGGGGGGGGGGGGGGGGGTAGCTGCAAAGGGCGACAACAAAGTTAAGATAGTCATCAACCAAGGGAAGTCGATTTGCTGAGAAAAACGAGTAGCTTGCCAAATGATTGCTCATTTGTGAGACCTAGATCTGCGTCCGCGGTAACGGTCTCCCCTGGAGGTGCAAGGTGATCGTCTTTCAGATCCTCGCCCGCATTTTTGTCAAAGGGAGGCAGATCCTGCGACTAAGAAAGGTTAAGGTTAGCATATTATGAGAGGAGTCAAGAATCATCATCGTATACCTCCTCAGCGATCCTAGTGTCGGGCGATAAATCTAGGAGTACGGTCCCATCCCCCCTTGGATGACGTCAGACCGTCTTCGCCCTTTTTATTTTGGGGGAGGCCGGAGGGGCCTGCCGGGCTATCCAAGGGGCGAGTTGAACTATGACCGAATGCTCGTTCGCCCGCGATGCGTTCAGGCGAGCCTGAGCTTCTTCTGAAAGAGGCATTTTGGTGGCTATATTAGCAGGCGGCGAGAGAGGATGAAAAGGGGAAGGGGTTACCCACCACCCATGATTGGTGGTATTTATAGCGCTAGTGATGGGCCCACCAAAGATTCCAGCCAGGTCAGCTATCGTCGGCGAATACCAGGGGTTGGACGTTTCTTTACGAGCTTAGAATAATCTCGAAAAGAGCGGGGATTTTGTACAACCCCGTGTTCGCCGAAGGGAAAAAATGAAGAATCAGGCGTAAGCGATGTAGATAGAGTCTCGCTGGCTCAAGGCAAGTGAGTCGCGAGGGTATAGCAAGGCGAGTGATGCGCAAATCCTGTACACCGCTATAGGCGGTAGCGAGACTGCGATCCGAACGGCAGTGAACCGGTCGTTGTCAAGTAATAATATGAGGAAGTAAATCCCCAAGTATCGAATCTCTCAAGGAACACAGTAAGGTGGAGTTAACGTTCGAGGAAGGACTTGAGATCGAAGTCCTTTGGATCGGATGAATTGCGGACACGGGGGTTGATTTGGTTTGTGGAAAATAAAGAGAAAAAGCTACAACTACTCCTATGCAATGCCGCTATGCAATGCTTCGCTCGGCGGGATGGAAGACTACGTAGGCCTTGAACGCGCTACTTCGTAAGGGCGGATGGACGAGTAGGCAAGCGAAATCGAACAGTGCAGGCCTTGAGCGCACTGCTTCGTTAGGCGGGATGGAATACGGGCCGCAATGCCACGCTTCGGTAGGCGGAGTGAGGGTCGCAAGCACCTCTTCGACAAGCACGCCACTAGCAATTGCTAGTGCGGCATACGAACGTGACGGCGGGATGGAGGATGGAATGGGGCGCACCTCAAGCACACAAATAAACAAAAAGGGTATTTCACATAGACATGAAATAACTTTAAATAGCAAGGTTTATAGTGTTCTTCATCAAAATACAAAAGATCTAACTATTACAACAATCAATAAGAAGAGAACAAGGCAAGAAATCGACCGAATCCGAAGGCTCGTTGGAGATTCACGGTTGGAATCGCCGGGTTGTCAATCCGCGTCCAAGCTCGGTCCGCAACTACGTCCGGGGTAGAGAGAGCTGTCACGACTCTCCAATGGACCCGTCTTCTTCGTGTCACGATCCGGTAGAGGTTGCAAACTTCCTCTTGCTTGATGGTAATGGCGGCTAGGTCTTCCTTTGGAGCTCTTGGATGAAGGAGGAGGCCGAGAGGAAACTCCAGCTCAAGATTGGCGTGAAGAGCAAGCCCGGAGCACCTCCATATGGTGGGCGACGGTGGAGGGGCGAAACTGGGCGGAACCGGGCGGAAAACGGCGGTGAAAATCGGGATGATGACCTAAAATCGCGAGCAGGGAATTTATAGGCGCTGGAATAAAACAGTGCGCACGGTCAGTGGCGCACGACCAGTGGTCGTGCGCACTAGAATCCTGTGATCGTGCGCTCTGCCTGGACGAAACCTGCAAAGATAGAAGTTATAAAATAACATGTTCGCACGACCAGTGGCGCACGACCGGTGGTCGTGCGCACTGGAGTTGATGGTCGTGCGCAATACAGCAAACAGAACTCAGAATTTCAATGATAAGTGCGCACGAGCAGTGGCGCACGACCGGTGGTCGTGCGCACTGGCGTTGGTGGTCGTGCGCACTGCACCAAACAGAACTCGTGAAAAAGGGTTAAGTGCACACGATCAGTAGCGCACGACCAGTGGTCGTGCGCAATTGAACCGGTGATCGTGCGCAGTGTTCCTGTGCAGAATTGCACCGGGAACACCTGCACGACCCCCATTCCAGCACAACCACCAATCTAGCCACTGAAGGTGGCACTTAACAGCGCATGAAAACAACTAAAGACAATAAGCATAAAATCACACCAAAGTGGGCCTATAAGTGCACTTAGCATAGAATGACCAATATGAGCTAAAACAGGGCTAAAGTGCAGTGAAAAGACTAAATAGATGGCCCAGATGAGTCCATAAAAGTGGACCTACCGAAGCGGATGGGCGAGTAGGCTAACGGAATGAGGGTCGTAAGCACCTCTTCGCAAAGCACACCACTAACAATTGTTAGGGCGGCACAACACAACGAACAATCCACACCACGGGGCACACCTCAAATGAAAATATAACAAGATTACTCAATCACATAGACATGATTTCATACTAATGTTAACAAGTGAAAATATACTTCATCAAAATGTTGGTTCTAGCTACATATACATCAATAAGAAGAGAACAAGGCAAGAAATCGACCGAATCCGAAGGCTCGTTGGAGATTCGCGGTTGGAATCGTCGGGTTGTCAATCCGCGTCCAAGCTCGGTCCGCAACTACGTCCGGGGTAGAGAGAGCTATCACGACTCTCCAATGGACCCGTCTTCTTCGTGTCACGATCCGGTAGAGGTTGCAAACTTCGTCTTGCTTGATGGCGATGGCGGCTAAACCTTCCTTGGAGCACTTGGATGAAGGAGGAGGCCGAGAGGAAACTCCGGCTCAAGATTGGCGTGAAGAGCAAGCCCGGAGCACCTCCATATGGTGAGCGACGGTGGAGGGGCGAAACTGGGCGGAACCGGGCGGAAAACGGCGGTGAAAATCGGGATGATGACCTAAAATCGCGAGCAGGGAATTTATAGGCGCTGGAATAAAACAATGCGCACGGTCAGTGGCGCACGACCAGTGGTCGTGCGCACTAGAATCCTGTGATCGTGCGCTCTGCCTGGACGGAACCTGCAAAGATAGAAGTTATAAAATAACATGTTCGCACGACCAGTGGCGCACGACCGGTGGTCGTGCGCACTGGAGTTGATGGTCGTGCGCAATACAGCAAACAGAACTCAGAATTTCAATGATAAGTGCGCACGAGCAGTGGCGCACGATCGGTGGTCGTGCGCACTAGCGTTGGTGGTCGTGCGCACTGCACCAAACAGAACTCGTCAAAAAGGGTTAAGTGCACACGATCAGTAGCGCACGACCAGTGGTCGTGCGCAATAGAACCGGTGATCGTGCGTAGTGTTCCTGTGCAGAATTGCACCGGGAACACCTGCACGACCCCCATTCCAGCACAACCACCAATCTAGCCACTGAAGGTGGCACTTAACAGCGCATGAAAACAACTAAAGACAATAAGCATAAAATCACACCAAAGTGGGCCTATAAGTGCACCTAGCATAGAATGACCAATATGAGCTAAAACAGGGCTAAAGTGCAGTGAAAAGACTAAATAGATGGCCCAGATGAGTCCATAAAAGTGTATGTGATCAGGACTCATCAGCGAGCCAGACTAATATCGTAAAGAACATTGTGCAAGGGCGAGGCAAGAGTATGCCCGCCGCTTCGGGGTGCATTTAGCAACGACGAAGCAAGTGAGGACTCGCCGCTTCGCATAGGCGGCCCAAGCTAGTATTTACATTGCCAGAGGGCGAGCGAGCGGTGCCCTCGCGGGCCGCTCGCATATGGAGATCTCGTGAGCCCGACTTGCGGGAGGGCCGACGAGTGGATCCCTCGCGGGCCATTCGCCCATTAAGGTTTAGAGGTGAATTTACCTAGTTACAATTTGTGGGCTGCCAATAGCATTTTGGAACAACGGAGTTTAGCTGTTAACAGACCAATTTGGGGTTTGTTTCGCAAAACCAAACGGCGGGATTGCGCTATTAGCAGACCTGGTTTGAGAAACTATATATATACCATCAAGGGCACCTTTGGGGAGTGTTGGAAAAACCCTTTGATTTAACTTAACAAATTGCATTAAAGTGATTTTATCCCTTAGGTTGAATTACCCATTGTATAGTGAGGGTAATCTGGTCATTAGATGTCTTAGGATATCACACTCAACTTAGGGTGTCAAGACCAGATCAAGAGAAGCAAAATTTGGGCAAAGTTAACATTTGCGTCGAATAGAATTCGACGCTACATCGAGTGAAAGTCGACGCTACTCTGACTAGAAGTTCAAGCAACTCACCCCTTCTGTCGAAGTAGATCAAGTCAATGTTACGTCGAGTAGATATCGACGTAGAGGCCATGGAATTATCTAAGTACCTTGAGAAGTCAACGCATCGTCTACTTCAACTTAACGCAGAAGGAAGTATCAGTCGAAGCCATTTAAAGTCGACGCAATGTCGACTTTATCTCGATGCAGATAAAGAGCTCAGAGCCATGCCTTCAACTCGGCGGTTACGTCAATAAGGTATCGACACAACGTCGACTAGGAAAGTTCAATTAGAGCAAGGATGAATTCAAAGCTGCTCATACATGAACTCGAAGGTGCGTCGATAAGAGAGGAAGAGAACTCGACGCTACGTTGAATATAGTTTGAAAAGGAAACCTTTTTAGCTGTCATATTGGACCCTCTCTTATGGCCCACATCACTGAAGACCGTTCTCTAACAGCTCATTAATTGCCTCAAATAGAAAGAAGAACTAAAAGAGGACAAAAAGGTTTATTGGAAACATGCTTAATGTTGGTGAACGGGTCGGGAATTAAAGAAAGAGAGAAAGAGATTTGTCCATTAAAAAATACATTTTCAGGACTTACCAGAAAGGGAAACAAATTCAAATTGAACAGGGACAATAAAAGGGCAGAGAGGAAAGAGAAAACTAAGGCATTCATCACAATCATCCATACTATTCTATTGGGGTTTTCCTCTTCTTCTTCTTCCTCCCTCAAGAACCCTAATAGAGAACATACAGAGAAGAAACAACTGCTGCTCTCCCTCTCTATCAGAACAGAGCAAGGCTGCTCATCATCATAATCATATAGCAGCCATAGTTCAATCAGAAAGAAGAAAAGTATCTGACATTCATAGCTCCTGCAATACATCACTATCATAAGCAGGAGTTAATCAAGAGCAGATCCAGTGAATGATTCAAGAAGCTGTTCTTCATACAACCTTCATAAGAATTCTGAAAACAGAATTCTTACCCTTCTCCCCTTCTTTCTTTCTCCTTCTCATTTCCCCCTGCAAAGAGTTTTGAGAATCCCCTTCCAAAGGATTCAGTGGTTCAAGATCTCCTTATCAAAAGATCTGGTGGTTCAAGATCTCCTTATCAAAAGATCTGGTGGTTCAAGATCTCCTTATAAAAAGATCTAGTGGTTCACGATCTCCTTGTCAAAAGATCAGTGGTTCTAAGAGTCTCCTTATCAAAAGACTCAGACACTATTGGTGCATCCCTACTAGGTGGTAGAAGAGAGGAGTACCCACATTTTGGGGAACCTCTATAAAATCTTTATGTCTTCTGGATTGTCTATTTTCAGTGCTGTCCCTCATATCTTAGATTACTTTACTGTTTTCCAGCTTTATATTTCAACATTGTTTTATTCTGGATAAGTATTTGTTGGAGCATAACACTTAGGTTTTTATTGTCCTTGCACAGTTAGGTTAGAAATAGTTGTAAATCTCTATTCACCCCCCTCTAGAGGATTCTCAGAGGCACACTGTGCAATTGGTATCAGAGGGAGGTTAATCATTAAAAGGTTAACACCTTGATCAAAAAAACCTCCTGCACTTATTTCTCTTTATTACAAACATACTTTATACAGAAAATGAGTACTAAGGATTATGCTTCCACAAGACCTCCAATGTGTAATCTGAATAAGTTTACACTCTGGAAGGACAGAATAAAACTGTATATGAATTCTATTGATGAGGAAATTTTCAATGTCATCCTCACAGGTCCTCCTGCCCTAATAAGGAAAGACACCAGTGGAAATGTCATACAAACCTCAGTCCCCAGAGCAGAATGGACTGATGATGAGAAGAAGGTCAAGGAATGTGATGCCAAGGCCATGAACATACTGGTCTCTACCATGTCTGATGACATCTTTCAAAAAGTTGCTGATTGCAACTCTGCAAAAGAGATCTGAGAATCTCTCTCCAGACTAGTTGAAGGGAGCTTAGATGAGAGAAAAGACAAAAAGGCTCTACTCATATCTCAATATGAGAATTTTAAGAAAAAGGCTGATGAAAGCATTACAGAAATGTATGACAGATTCAGCCTCATCATAAATAAGCTGAGAGGGCTTGACAAGGACATTTCTCTGACAGAAATTAATGACAAGCTTCTCATGTGCTTCCCAAGCACATGGGACTCTAGAATCTGGGCTATCAGAGATTCTAGATGCCTCAGAGAGATATCAACTGATGCTCTCCTGGGAAAGCTCATGTCCTATGAGCTGTTACTAAAAAGCAGGGCTGAGTCAGAAGCCCAAGAAAGGACACCAACTCCTAAAGAGAGGACTCTTGCATTAAAGACTACAAAAGCAGAGTCCTCCACCACTGAAGAAGAAATGTTTAATCTCTTGGCTAAGAGATTCAAAAGTGGATAAGGACATAAGATTTCAGAAGGAGAGAGAGGAGCTCAAGCAAGCCAAGGTACGATAAAACTCCTAAACATGAGATTATTTGTTTTTCTTGCAGAAAGCCGGGACATATTTCTACTGGATGTCCTGAGGAAAAAAACAAGAAAAAAAAGCAGAGGAAGGAGCACAAGAAGAAATCCTTCCTGAGAAAGGATAAGAAAGGAGGGAAATATTTCATAGCTGAGACCTGGAGTGATTTATATTCTGAATCAAGCTCCTCCTCATCTGGTGATGAAGATGATGAACCAAAAGAAGCCTGTCTAATGGCCCTGGAAGATTCCTCTACAGAAAATGAGGTAACAATCTTTGATGACTTTGAGTTTCCTCAAGTGATTTTAAGATCTGTTTTGAAAAATTCTGCCAAGATTTTATTAACAACCAAACGGAACTTAGAACAATCAGATCAGAACTAGAAGAACTTAGGACAGATAATCGATTCTCAGTTAACTACAATATGAGAGGTGAACTGTTTAGGAAAGAAAAAGAAATATACTTATTAGATATTGAAAATTCAGACTTAAAGAAAGAACTCACAAAGGCAAAAGCCTTTGCGGACTCTTTAAATGGAAGGAGTCAAAAGATTAAAAATATCTCACAAAATCTCTCCAAGAGATTTGATCATCTTGATCAAGAATCACAACCATCCACTAACACCCAAATCCCTAGCAAACATCCTTGGTAAAATCATGTAGCAGCATTTAGGTCTAGACCATATGAAGAGCATATCAATGATAATCCTAATAAACTCACCATATTTAACAGGGTAAATATTGCAAATCAACCATGGATATTAGGCAAACACCCCTTAGTAAAATCAAGTAAAAATAATAAAAATCCTAATAAAAGGAAGTATACGTCGAATAGAACTCGACGCAACATTATTGATGCGTCGACTGCAATTCAACAGAGCTCAGCATATGTGTCGCCATCTATTCGAAGCAGAAATGAGGATGCGTCGAATTCTATTCGACGCAACCAATATTCTGCATCAAATTATTATCGACGGAACTGTGCAGCCACGTCAAATTACATTCGATGCAACTCTAAAACTACGTCGATTTCTTCTCGACGCATGTTTCCTGCACAAAATTACCAAACATCAAAACATCTTTTACCTCTATTCCTAGATGTTTTTGCTGCTCTAAACTAGGACATATTGCCAAATATTGCTGGCATAATAATACAGCACTTCTTCACCTAAGGGGGAACAATGGAAGACCATCTCATTCGTGCATATCCTCATATGATGATAGAAGAAAGAGACCCCAGAATGTGTGAGTCTATACTAATGTTTAAATTAATATGCAGAAGGGAGACTGTTCAACCACAAACCCGCAGTGGTATTTGGACAATGGCTTCTCCATGCATATGACAGGAGCAAGAGAACTGCTGGAGAATTTCAAGGCCAAGGAAGGGCCTAAGGTAATTTTTGGGAATTCCCATTCTGGTCAAACCAAAGGGTATGGTTTGCTCAGGGTTGGTGAAGTCTCCTTTTCTAAGGTAGCTTATGTTGAGGGACTTCAACATAATCTAATTAGTATTAGCCAACTGTGTAATGGTGAATACAAATTTGTATTCACTAAGTCTTTGTGTCATATAATTAGTACTAGGTCTGACGAAATTGTATTGACTAGTTTTAGGAAAGGTAAGGTCTATGTTGTAGACTTTGAGTACACAAAATCTGTGATCTGCTTATTCAATTCTCAGTATGAACTGTGGCATAGGAGACTTAGTCACCTTAACCTTAAGACTATTGCCAAACTCTCCAAGCTTAACCTAGTAAGGGGCTTACCAATAGGTAAGTTCAGTAAAGACCATCCTTGTAGAGCCTGCCAACTAGGAAAGCAGATCAAAGATTCATTCAAACCAATTGGTAAGAATGATTCTCCCAGAACCCTATTCCTGTTGCACATGGATCTATTTGGTCCTATCTCCACTCAAATCTTAGCAGGTAAATCCTATACCTTAGTCATTATTGATGATTTTTCTAGGTTCAGCTGGGTGTTCTTTCTAAAAGCTAAGTCAGACACCATCAAGATCCTCTCAAGATTCATTAGAGATATTCAATTTGAATTCAATACTCAAGTTGATGTGATCAGAAGTGATCATGGTACTGAGTTTGAATATCAGTTAATTTGTAAATTCTTTGAGGATGAAGGGATAAGACAAAGCTTTTCAGCTCCTAGAACCCCCCAACAAAATGGCGTGGCTGAAAGGAAAAATAGAACTCTAATTGAATCAAGAAGGACATTATTGGCTGAATCCAACTTGCCTAAGTACTTTTGGGCTAAGGCAGTAAATACTGCCAACTATGTTCTGAATAGAAGTCTCATTCACAAGACTAAGTTAAAGACTCCCTATGAGCTGTCGAAGGGAAATGCACCTATTGTCACATATTTTAGAATCTTTGGGTGTACAACCCCGATATTCGCCAGGAGTTGGGCATATATTCGAAAAGCCCGCAGGCGGGGGAGGTAATAAGGAAGGCGAGCCAGAGTCTCAAATGTCACAAGGAGGTGGGCGAGTTGGGCACCGCCGACCGCTCGAAAGAAGGCGGGCGAGCCAGATCTTCGCGGTCCGCTCGCAGCGGTCTTCTTGATAAGTCGGATCCTTTCCAAATTTTTGTGTTCCGCGAACTCCACTCAGCGTTCGACAAAATCCTTTCTTTGTTCGACGAACGCCCGGATTCAGTTAAGATCGACGAACTCAGCTCAGCGTCTCAGCGGCAATTTCTGTCTAGACGGCTGAGAGGCAAAAGCCCTCTCGCAGGAGGCGAGTGAGCAGGACTCTCGATGGGTAATCACGGGAAGCAGGCTAGCCAGATCCTTGCGGGCCACACCTGCGGTCTCATAGGCAAGCCGTATTCTTTTCGAGTTTCGGTATTCGACGAACTTCATTCGCGTTCGATGAACGTCACACCTTAGTTGAGATCGACGAACCCGACTGTGTTTAATGAAGCGCAATATTCGCCATGGGGTAAGTGGTAAGGAAGGCGAGCTAGAGTCTCAAAGGCCGCCCGCAAGAAGGTAGGCAAGCCAGACACTCGCCAACTATCCGCCAGGAGGCAGGCGAGCCGGTGACCCGCCGAGCGCTCGCAAGGAGGATGGGCGAGCCAGATCATCGCGCGCCGCTTACAATGGTGTTCTGGGCAAACCAGTTTCTTCCTAAGTTTCGGTGTTTGACGAACTCTGTTCTGCGTTCGATGAAATCCGTTCGACGAATTTGCTTCTTGGTTCGACGAACTCGCTTCTTAGTTCGACGAACGCCACGCTTCAGCCTCGGCGGAATCATCTCAGCGGCTGGGCTGGGAGGCCCGACCGTATCAGCAGCTATTTCTGTCCCGTCCCAGCGGACCCGCTGAGACAAGCAATTATCTCAGCGGGCTCAAGCATCTTTTTAGTGGGAGAGCTCGCAGGATGAAGTGCGAGACCCGACCATGGCGGATGTCATCAGAAGAAGGGCGAGCGGGCCTTCGCAGAGCGCTCGCCTAAGAGGGGTTTGCGAGCCACACTTGCGAGAAGACTCGCGGGATCTCTCACGAGTAGCCCTCTCGCGAGCCACTCGCCCATATGATAGGTAAGCGAAATTATCTCTCTACCCCCAATGGTCTGCCGTTAGCCCGTCCAAACAACGAAGTTTGGCTGTTAGCAGGCCAAATTGGGGTGCATTTAGTAAAACCAAAAGGCGGAATTTCGCTATTAACAGACCACGAGCAAAGAACTATAAATAGACCTCAAAGGGCACCTTGGGAGAGGATTCCGATCTCAGTTCTCTGAGCTTCTTCTTCACTCGGTTACTTTGGTTTAGCTCTCTAGCTCTCCAAGGTGCCCAAGTCTCAGCTTTGGCTTGGGAGGGGAAGCGCTCAACGATCTTCCGGGTTTGTGGTGGGACCTCCTCGCTGTGACTAAGGTCTTAGTCTGTTTCCGAGTCCCCAGTCTGCTCCTTTCGAGGGACTAGTAAGGGCTAGATTCCCCTCAACTTGTTGAGGGCCCGAGCTTCACAAGAGACCGAGAAATTGGTTTCAACATTTTGGTGTGGTGAGCGTGGAGCGTGGCTAGTCCAAGAAGATTCCAAGAAAGAGACATGGTAGGAGATGAAGAGCAGGGCGAGGAGTTCTGCGGGTCGCTCCCGACGGCGATGTAAAGGATGTTCTCGAACTTCAGGCGAGAAGTCCTCGACACCCTCGGGTTCGCGGCTGCAGCACTGCGTAGCGAGTTCGCGACCCCAGCGGTTCAAGCCCCCATCCTCCGGCAGTGGTTGGCGAGGATGCCCCGGGAGGAAGGGCTGGAAAGGAGGTGGCTGGAGGGTCAGTGCAGGACCTGGAGGGGCGAGTGATGTTCGCCTGTCAGGCGAGTTCGGTGCCAGCGAGCACAGTGCAGGCGAGTGCGGTGCAGGTGAGTGCGGCACAGGCGAGTGCGGGTCAGGCGAGTGCGGTGCAGGAGAGCATGATCCCGGCGGGCGTGGCGCCCGTAGGAACGGCTCCGGCGATGGTGGCTCTCGCGAGCAGTGCCCCAGCGAGCTCTAGCCAGGTGAGGGAGCTCGGGGGGCGAGTGGAGCAGGAAAGGACTGCAGGTAGAGGAAGCCCCTTCTGCGAGTTGGTGCTTTCCGCACCCATTCCGGAAGGGTTCAGGGAGTGGGACAGGGTCTACTACCATGGCCGGGACCACCCAGTCCAGCACCTGCAGTCGTTCGAGGACTCAGTCTCTATCAGGCCGATGTCGGATGCCTTCAAGTGCCAGCTCTTCGCCGTCACCCTAAAGGAGAAGGCCCGGTAGTGGTTCCACCAACTCCGTGTCGGATCAATCTACGCATTTGAGGATTTGCGTAGAAGTTCCTTATTGCGGTTTTCAACTTCGAAGAAGAGGAAGAAGGACGCTGAGTCCCTCTTCAAGGTGAAGCAGGAGCCCAAGGAGTCGTTGGCTCATTATACAGATCGGTTTCAGGAAGAAGTTTTGCTCACCCAGGAGATGACCAAGTTTTCCCTTCAGCTCGCCTTCACGTTGGGGCTGAGGGAGAGTTTCTTCAAGATGGATCTGAAGAGGAAGGCCCCCGTCTCCTACGAGGAGTTGATGGAAAGGGTGGCAGAGGAGGTCGAGAGTGAGGAGGCCAATTCGGAGCTCACCAAGAGGCTAGCAAAGCTCAGTGAGCCGGAGGTCAAGCAGCAGGAGGTATGGAGAAGGGGAGAGACCCGGGCCCCGGAGGGGGGATGGAGGCAGCATGGCGGGGAGATGCAAGGTCAAGGAAGAGGCTACGCCCCAGGAGGGGGTAACTTCTATGGGGGGCAAGGAAGACCCCAACAGTTAGGATGGAGGCAGGGTCCGAGGCAGATGCCTCCCCCGCCTTAGCAGGCTATGACGATCAGGCGAGGAAGAGGAGGAAGAGGAGGAAGAGGAAGGAGAGAAGGAGTGGAAGCAGGAGCGGGAAGGAGAAGAGGAAATAGGGCGACGAAGGACGTGAGGGGAGAGGTGGCATTGCCATACTATGACTTCCATGATGAGGAAGGTCACGCAACGGCCACCTACCCCGAATTCTTAGAAACAAAAAGAGCTAGGATGCCGGCGCCATGATAGCAGCAGGAGGTGAGGATTGAGGAGGTCCTGCCTCGGGAGGATGAGGAGGAGAGTGTTGGACATGTGTGTCACATCCCTTTGTTTGAGAATAACAAATTCCATATTGTATTTGATATTGCTTGTAGTGTGTTTATAGTGTGCAGGAACTATAGGTGCAATACTGCACAGGTAGAAAGCATCTTGGAACTATCTTTTGAAAGGAGTAGCGCTACCTCTACCGCCAGCGCTATCTCTCACTACCGCCAGCGCTATCGATACCGCCAGGCGCTATCTCGAGTTCGTGCACAGCGACAGTTTCGCAACCGCTACCGCTACCGCTACCGCCAGTGCTATCTCCCGCTACCGCCAGCGCTATCGCTAACGCCAGGCGCTATCTCCAATTTGTGTACAGTGCCACGCCGCCGACGGTTTCGCAACCGCTCCACACGAATGCTACCGCCGGCGCTAGCCACTACCGCAGGCGCTAGCTCCAAGTTCTATAAAATGGTGGGCTCTCTCTCATTTTGGTTAGAGATTCCAGAGAGGTTGCTTGTTCCACAACTCTAGTGCTGTTATGCTGCCGAAGATGGATCTCCCACAAAAAGCTTAAGGAGAATTCTGGAGGAGGACTACGTCACGCTACATCCGAAGGACGATCGCTTCTACCTCGCTTATGCTACAGCGATCCTTCATCCTCGACTCCAGAGATCTCATATAGGGATTTTTATTATTGTTTTTCATTATTTCCATTCCATACTTCTTTGTAACCGTTTAGTTAATTCTCCTTGTGTTGGCGACTAGGTCTGGGTAGGACTTAGGGGGAAATTCGCCTTGTGTTGGCGACTAGGTCTAGGTGATTAGATCTAGGGGGTGCTCGAGGCCATATCCGGGGAAGGATTGGCTAGAGCGGCTTGAGGCCATATCCAGGGAAGGATAAGCTAAAGCCAACTGGTTCGTGGGGATACGAGTCAGTATAGAAAAGGAAAAATTATTTACATATGTACGCCTCCGATTTCTAGCAATATTGAAATCAATTTTTGTAAACACCTTTTTTTATAAATACAATCATGTCTCTATTTGTGTTTACTTGATTTCTCTCCTTTGGCGTTATCTTTAATATATTGGTTACAAAGTTTTTCAATTCAAATTACTTTAACTAAATTGTTTATTTCAATCTCTTAATCATAAAACAATTTAGTACTTATTTCTAAAGATGAAAATTATGATATTCTCACAAATTAGCTAAATTGTTATTTTGCCTTTCTCATATTATAAAACAATTTAGTAATTTCCATAAAAATTATAAAAAGAATTTTATTCCCTTATTCACCCCCCCTCTAAGTGCGCCGTAAGATCCAACAAGTGGTATCAGAGGATAGGTTATTCCAAACGGTTTAAAAACCAGGAATAATGGCGTCTCATGATCTCGCTTCTACTAATAGGGGAAATTTTCTTATAAATGAAAAATCTTTAGCACCACCTTTATTTGAAGGCAAAAATTATAATGGGTGGAAATTTCTTATGGAAAAATTTCTTAAGTCTTTGGATATGGAAGTATGGAATATTACTATTAAAATGCCCCCAAGTACTTTAAATAAAAATGAAATGTTTTTAAATGCCAAATCAATGAATAGTCTATATTGTGCATTGCATCAAAATATTTTCAAACTAATTTATACACTTCCTACTGCTTATGAAGTTTGGAAATTTCTTGAGAATACTTATAGTCTTCCTTCTACAGATGATGAACAAGAGGAATTCCTTATGGATCCAAGAGAAGAAATCGATGAGGATTCATGCTTGGAGGAAGAAAAATACAACGTCACAATGTTGGACTCATTTGTTGGCAACACATCAAGCAAAAGAGAAGACGGAAACCATAGCAATGTAAGAAAATCAAAAACTTCTCTTTTTGTAACAAATTCCATTTCTAAATCTCGTATGCTTAAATTTGCTAAACGTAAAATTTTAAAGTTAAAAATTGCTAATTCCAAATTACGTTTAGAAAATAAATCTTTAAAAGCAAACGATAAAGTAGAAACAAATATTGATGTGTTGAATTCTATTTCATGCTCTTTAGTTATAATTCCTACTCCTTGTTTTGATTGCAATTTATTTAAAGAAAAATTCAAGGAAATTGAAAAAGGGCTCTTAATTTCTAAAAGGCATAACGAAAATTGATAGTTGAAAATGATGCTTTAACTTATAAGTTAATACAATTAAAATCTTTTGTTGAAAAATTTCAAATGTCATGTAATGAATTTCATCATAAGATTTTGAATAACAAGGATAAATTAACTTACAAAATCATTTCTAAAAAGGACCATTTTCACACATTAAATCAAAAGGAGTTTAGTTTCAAAAAGAATTATGATCCTCATAAAATTCTTAAGAGTCACTATTATAAGTCTCAATATATTTTCAATCATGACTCAAATTTAAAAACTCCTTTTCATGAACATCAAACTATAAATTATTATCGTTCATATTATAAGAGTATGTCTATAAGAAAGAGTGGTCATGAAAATCATCAAAAGAGGAATCAATCATTTAAAACATATTGTAACCCACTCTTTCAACAATCACTTCTTAAGAAAGACAATCACTCTTATAAATTTTCAAAGAATCCATGTAATAAAATTCATTATGATTATCAACATCAATCTATTTTGAAAAATAACTTGAACAAACATAAATCACAAATGAATTATTTTTCAAACAGATATAATCATATAAAGATGTCACATAATCATAACATGAATTTAAAAGACAAACAACCAAAGTATGAATGGATGCCCAAAATTAAAAACGAAACACTAACTCCACTTGTAAAGGCCCATTCATCACTATCTCTCCAAAAGCCTACACGATGTATTTGGGTACCCAAAGGAACCATCCCACTTGGTCCCCTTTGGATACCTAAATCTCTTATTAATTAGTATCCAATCATTTGCATGAAGTAGAAACAATTAAAAATGAAATATCAATACTCTACTTCATGATATGCTTATTGTCTCTTTTTTCTTTTGTTTATTTTATATTTTTTATAAACAAACATGCTATGATCACTTTATATATCATGTAATATGACTTTCATATATTAAGCCTAATGTATATCAAATCAAATTTGAATTAAAATTGAACATTAAGTCATATATTTTTTCTAGAAATTGAATTTTGAAATTATTATCAAGACTATTGAAACTATTTTTAAAAAAATGGATTTAAATGGTTTATTAAAGGGCTTAAGCTAAAAACTAAAATGCGCAATAGTTTGATTATTTTCTATGTTATTTGCTGCATTTGATAGCCCTTATTATGAAAAATATTATCAAATAAAATAGAAAAAAAAATTCATCTAAACGCATGCTTAATATTTCAAAAAGCGAGTTTTTTGATCAAAACTTCAATTAGCCATATCTTTTGATCCGCTCGCCTGATTTTCGCGTTTAATATATTTTCGGAAAGAGCACAAAAATCTCCATCCAACGACAAACTAGGCTTGCTCATTTGAGTTCTTTTGGTGCTGTCAACTTGCCCAATTTCAACTCAGTTTTAAAAGCTATCTTAGTTCGCTTGATTTGGAAATTTCTGTGTTTATGAATTTTTCATCACATGATATCCTATGTATAATTGTTTCATATATTAATTTAGATATTATGTGTGATGTGTGTCACCATTATTTGCATGTAATTTAGACCTTAGAATCATCTTATATCATTAAGATCAAATCAAAAGTTTAATCATTTCATTATAGGTTTAAAGAAAATTAATTTGTAAACTTCTCATATTACATGCAACATTATCTCCATTAATTCAATGAAATAACATTGCATTTAAACGTATCATTCTAGCAGCACATCTTAATTTGTGCTTAAATTTATATGCAAGGTATAACATGTACAATGTTATTTAAATTTGATGATAACTATGTGATTTGAAATTATAATAGAATACTAAAATTCCAACAAACACATAGTTTATGGATTAATCATTAGAATATTTATGAATATTATTTCATGAATCATATATTATCACGCAAAACCAAAGATCAATAAATTCAATTATTGAATGACATTATATTTCAAAACTATATATTTGTGATCTTTGTCTGTGATATGATAGCATGATCATCATTTTCTAGACTTACAATTCAAACATGCTCATTCAAAAGAAAATCTCCAAATCATATTGTCATAAGTCTAGAAGAATTAGAATTTACATACATCATGATGATCTAACATATATTCTATGCAAAATTCTCTTTAATCTTAAATCATAATTCATGTTCTATCAAGACTTGTCTCAAATCGATAATAGGAATTATGAATCTTATGATAAAAATTATGAATAATGTTTTCTTTACATTATTTGATGTATTGATTTGCTTTGCTAGTGATTGCATGTATCTCTCATATTTGTAGACTCTAGAATCAACTTTGTAATGAAAGTATAAATCAAACTAAATCATCACTCCATTCTAGATCTATAATTTGAAATTCTATTTTTGAATACATGCAATATTATTATAAATCTTATGACATGACATTTAACCCAAAACTCATCATACTAGCATTGTCACTTATTGAATATTAGTAATTGTGCTAGTTATCTCATTTCGTCATCTCATAAAAAGTAGAAAAACTATGCGGATTTATATAACTCATCACATTAAACAAAACCCATAGTTTTTATATCAACCCTTAGATTTAAAAGCATAGGTTGTCCAAAAGATTATTTCACCTATGACTTCATATCTCACAATAGCGGGGGCGTAGGGTTGTATACATTAGAGACCTAACCTCTAAGACATGTCTTGTCCTTAACCGGGGAGGGTTCCAGTGGGGCCTTGCGAGGCACTGGGGGAAAGAGAGCTAGGTTGAGCGTTCTCTATTGTGTGCATATGGGATTAACACCCCAACCTACGACATGTGTGCAGCTCCTCATGCCCATCCGTCACTTAGTACGGGGCTAGGGTGTAGACATTTAGTCGGGGTAGCCTTTAATCTTAGGACATACTTATATTACTCAATGCATGAACATTTTTATTCACTTATTACTTAAATCATGCATATTTTGGGTTGTTTAATAAAAAATGTCCTCTTGTGTTTGCATAATTTATCTTTTTGAGCTTAAATGTTTTTTTTGTAAACACATGAATTTGAAAAAGCCAAAGTTTCATGCAAATTTGATCCACCTAGAGATCTCCAAAAATTCTGAAATTACAGCATGGAACTACTCAAAGGACACTTAATCAATATCAAAAATAAAAAATTTAAAATTCCTAAAAAATCGTGTACTGTTTGCCGCGCTATCACTAGCGCCGGCGCTAGCGTGAGTGTCTGTTTTTTCTGGGTTTTAAAATTTCTAAAAATCATTAAAAATATTTTAGTCTATATGTACTACTTTGTTTTTGTATTTCTTACATTTGGTATTTTTATTTTATTCACATTATGAAAAATCAACTACAAAAATTCAAAATTCAAAAATACAAAAATATGTTTTTTGTTATTTGTGTTTTATTCATTCTATGAAAAATCAAGTATAAAAGTTCAAAATCTAAAAATACAAAAATATGTTTTTGTTATTTGTGTTTTTATCCATATTTTGAAAAATCAACTACAAAAGTTCAAAATTCAAAAAATACAAAAATATGTTTTTGTGATTTTTCTGTTTTCTTTTTCTCATTAAAAATGATAAAACAACAAAAAAAAACTGTATAATCTTTATTGCTAATATCAAGCATGTATGAATTCTATTATTTAGAATTATTTACAATGTTAAAACATATTCTTTCAAATTACTATGAACATTGTTTTGCTTATCATGCTTTGATATATCTATTTAAAGTGCATCAATTGTATTGCAAAATGTGTAGATCCAAGCTTAGCATGCCTCTAAGTATGAGTAAATGTCTTATGATTGATAATGATACATTTCACTCACTTATTTTGGTAATCAACATGTGTGTCTAAATCTAAAAATGCTTGCTTGTGTGTTGTATTTGTATAATGAATTAAAACTTGCATAAGTTTATTGCCTACACTACATTTGAATTGCACTTATGTAATTTAGAAAAGTGGTTAAGTTAAAAATTTTGGTTTGCAAAACAAGTGTATTCGGAGAATGTTGTCTCACAAATATGAACAAAAAAATTATATATATGTAGACAAATATAACTCCACCAAGCACTACTTGAACCTCCTGATAAGTCTTCATAAGCATTGTGAGGTTGAGCACCTTGGAAAGAATAGTAAAGTTACTTGTGCAAACCTTGGTTATTACACCACTTTGTTAAAAACTATGTGCATTAAAAGTGTGTGAAAGTAATGTACTTGTGTTTTATTGTGCACTTTACTTTGCATATGTCTTGTATTTTGTGATTTAAATCAATTGTTAACATTGCCCAAAATACACTTATGTGCACATCATTATCTTTCATAACACTTCCTCTCATGAGTATTGGATTCTAATGCTTTATCTATACTACTCTTTATATAAAAATGCACTTGATAACCTAGCATGACCTCTATAAGGTTTTGGTATCTTTTGAACTTAAAATTAAGTAACATTGTAGTATGATCTCTCTTTGATATGTTCATTTCATGCTTGGTATCCTTATAAAAAACTTTGAGATTTCAAAAAGGTTACAACATCTTTACATTTTGAACTTAAACTCATATTTATAATTATGATCTTCATGCTTACACAAAGATGTTTTCTATAATCTTCCGCTTACTCACAACTCTTATTCTTTTTATTTGAAATCTCTTATATACAATGCTTAAACTCTTTATCATTTCATATATTACAAAAGCTCGATCATGCTTTATCATTTCTAAGAAATGCCTCCTTACTATCCTCACCCCACCTTCTTTTGATAATACCAAAAAGGGGAGATTAATTGAAGAAATCTATATATGAGAAATATAGATAAATAAGGGGAGACTATAATTCATGAAATCTATCATTTAGGGGGAGTAACACATAAATTGCATTTATGTAGGGGGAGCATTAAGATAGGGGGAGTATGCACAATTTCATCATGCTTATCATATACTATAGTTGCACTTTTATCTTGCTTATCTTATCAATAAACACTATTATTGATTTTTTGCTTAGAGGATTTGTTATTATCAAAAGGGGGAGATTGTTGGACATGTGTGTCACATCCCTTTGTTTGAGAATAACAAATCCCATATTGTATTTGATATTGCTTGTAGTGTGTTTATAGTGTGCAGGAACTATAGGTGCAATACTCCACAGGTAGAAAGCAGCTTGGAACTATCTTTTGAAAGGAGCAGCGCTACCGCCAGCGCTACCTCTACCGCCAGCGCTATCTCTCACTACCGCCAGCGCTATCGATACCGCCAGGCTCTATCTCGAGTTCGTACACAGCGACGGTTTCGCAACCGCTACCGCTACCGCTACCGCTACCGCTACCTCCAGCGCTATCTCCCGCTACCGCCAGCGCTATCGCTAACGCCAGGCGCTATCTCCAGTTCGTGTACATCGCCACGCCGCCGATGGTTTCGCAACCGGTCCACACGAACGCTACCACCGGCGCTAGCCACTACCGCAGGCGCTAGCTCCAAGTTCTATAAAATGGTGGGCTCTCTCTCGTTTTGGTTAGAGATTCCAGAGAGGTTGCTTGTGCCACAACTCCAGTGCTGTTATGCTGCCGAAGATGGATCTCCCACAAAAAGCTTAAGGATAATTCTGGAGGAGGACTACGTCACGCTACATCCGAAGGACGATCGCTTCTACCTCGCTTATGCTACAGCGATCCTTCATCCTCGACTCCAGAGATCTCATATAGGGAGTTTTATTATTGTTTTTCATTATTTCCATTCCATACTTCTTTGTAACCGTTTAGTTAATTCGCCTTGTGTTGGCGACTAGGTCTGGGTAGGACTTAGGGGGAAATTCGCCTTGTGTTGGCGACCAGGTCTAGGTGATTAGATCTAGGGGGTGCTCGAGGCCATATCTGGGGAAGGATTGGCTAGAGCGGCTTGAGGCCATATCCGGGGAAGGATAGGCTAAAGCCAACCGGTTCGTGGGGATACGAGTCGGTATAGAAAAGGAAAAATTATTTACATATGTACGCCTCCGATTTCTAGCTATATTGAAATCAATTTTTGTAAACACCTTTTTATATAAATACAATCATGTCTCTAATTGTGTTTACTTGATTTCTCTCCTTTGGCGTTATCTTTAATATATTGGTTACAAAGTTTTTCAATTCAAATTACTTTAACTAAATTGTTTATTTCAATCTCTTAATCATAAAACAATTTAATACTTATTTCTAAAGATGAAAATTATGATATTCTCACAAATTAGCTAAATTGTTATTTTGCCTTTCTCATATTATAAAACAATTTAGTAATTTCCATAAAAATTATAAAAAGAATTTTATTCCCTTATTCACCCCCCCCCCTCTAAGGGCGCCGTAAGTTCCAACAGAGAGGTGCGAGGACCGGGCCTATGTGGGGACCCGAGAAGGGATCGGAGTAATCCACGGGGGAGTAGGGGTAGAGGCAACCCGGAAGGCGAGCCTCCATACCATCTACTGTCGGAGCGTGGCTTCGACGTCCACGGCTCCACCCCCAGCAGAAAAAATCACTCTCTCTCAAAGGGACATGCCGGGTCATGAGGACCCTTTCTGCGACACACTGGTCATCCAAACCGCCATCGAGAACTTCACGGTGTCCCGGATTCTCCTGGACAATGGAAGTTCCGTCAACGTCATCTTCAAAAAGGCATTCAATGAGATGAAGGTGGAAGCCAAAAGGGTGTTGGCCTCCGATGAACCATTGTTTGGGTTCTCCGGAGAGAGGAAGGAGGTAGAGGGGGGAGTTGGGCTCCACGTAGTCCTGGGCGGGCAATCTCGGAATTGCCTCTTCGTCATAGTGGATGCCCCCAGTAGCTATAGTGCCATCTTTGGACGGCCACTAATAACAGCCTTCCGCTGCGTCCCCTCCACCTTCCACCAATGCCTCAAGTTCAGCTCAAGGGGAGTCCAGATTCGAGTAGAGGGGATCCGAAGGTTGCGAGGTAGTGCTACGTGACGGCGGTCAACACCATCTTCTGGATGACCGAGGTGGAAAAATGGGATCAGGAGATGGGAGAGTCGGCGGGTCTCGGAGAGGCAGAGGAGGAGGAAGGGAAGGAAGGGTCGGCAGAGCCGATGGAGGAGGAGAAGGAAGAGGTAGAGAGTCGGGCCCAGGAGGAAGGGGCGGGAGAAGTGAAGAAGGTCCAGGAGGGAGAAGAAGAGGAGAAGGAAGAAGGCTGGGGAGAGCAGTCCCAGCTGGAGGCCGTAGAGGAAGTCGTAGAGCTCGAGTTCACCACTCGAGCTGGGGGGGGGGGGGTGGAAAAGGTCCGCATCAGCGGGGAGCTCGACCTCTAGGAGCAGAAGCAAATCCTGGCTTGCGTCCAGGAAAACGTGGATGTCTTTGCTTGGAGCACCTCGGAGATGCCCGTGATCAATGCAGACGTGGCTTGCCACCGCCTCAACCTCGACCCAGGCACCCGCCCCATCTGTCAAAAGAAAAGAGCCACATCAGACAAGCTGGAAGGACCCATCCGAGAGGAGGTGGGAAAGCTTCTACATGCAGGTTTTGTATCAGAGATCCAGTATCCAGGCTGGGTCTCCAACGTGGTGATGGTGAAAAAAGGAGGAGGTAAGTGGAGGATGTGTATCGACTTTATCTTGCTTAATAAATCGTGCCCCAAGGATTGTTACCCCTTGCCTAGAATCGACGCGCTGGTAGATTCAGCCGTCGGTTTCCTTGTAATGTCTTTCTTAGATGCTTTTTTAGGTTATCATCAGATCCGAATGCATCCCCCCGACATCAAAGATGTCTCCTTCATCACAGGGGATGGATGCTGTTGTTATAAAATGATGCCTTTTGGGCTCAAGAATGCAGGGGCTACATACCAACAGATGACGGACAGGGTCTTCCGAGAGCAGAAGGGAAGGAACCTGGAGGTCTATGTGGATGACCTCATGATAAAGAGCCAAGACCTCAAGTCTCACCTCCAAGACCTGGAAGAGACCTTTGGGACCTTGCGGAAGTACAAGATGAAACTCAATCCCCTGAAGTGTGTCTTTGGGGATAGCAGGGGAAAGTTCTTAGATCACTTGCTCACCCCGGCAGGGGTGGAGCTTAACCCAGATAAGGTTTAGGCAATCGTGGAGTTAGGGTCGCCAAGAAACGCGAAGGAGGTTCAACGCCTCACAGGAAAATTGGCCGGACTCAGCAGGTTCCTCTCCAAGGTGGGTGAGAAGTGTGCACCTTTCTTCAAGGCGCTACGGGGAAATAAGAAATTTGAATGGACCTTGGAATGTGAGGAAGCTTTTCAAGCTTTGAAAGGGCAACTCACCCAGACTCCTCTACTCCAAGGACCAAGGCAAGGGGAAGATCTATCCCTATACTTGGGGGTAGGATCGGAGGCAGTAAGTTCGGTGTTGGTTCGGGAAGAAGGGAGGAGGCAGTTCCCCATCTACTACGTCAGCCGAGTGCTGAGGAAGACGACGCTCCGATACCCAATTTTGGAGAAGCTAGCTTTTGCTTTAGTGGTATCAGCCCGGAAGCTCAGACCATACTTCCAAGCACACTCAATCAAAGTGGTAACCGACCATCCGCTTCGCAAAGTCATGGAAGGGGTGGAGCATTCAGGGAGGCTAGCCAAATGGTCCGTAGGGCTAAGTGAGTTCGATATCGCGTTCGAGCCTAGGGCGTCAATCAAGGCACAAGCGGTGGCGGACTTCATGGCGGACTACGCAACTGAAGTGGGAGAACATGAATCACCTTTGAAAGTGAGGTTAGATCTTAAATTAACTTTAGAGGGGGGGGGGGGGTGAATAGAGTATTAAAACTTTTTCCCTTAGTTGTATTTGCGGAATTAAAAATACTGATATAAGTATATGTGTATAGAGTGATTTGTAAAAACTAAATAACAACAAATAAAGAAATCAGCACAACAACAAAACACAAAAATTCACAGCACAGAAGACACAAGGAAATTTATAGTAGTTCCCTAATAACCTGGGTACGTCTACTCTTCTACCACACTTGGTAGGATCCACTAGGAGGTTTGATCATGTGCCCTCACACCAAGGTGATTTTGTTCAGGTGTCCACACACCACAGAGCTTTTGATCAGGTGATCAAAACCAACTAGATTTTTTGATCAGGTGTCTTGCCACCAATGGGGTACGCTTTTGAAGGGAGTTTTAACCCTGTACAAGATGGGATAAAGAGGGGTTTATGAAGTTCTTCTCTGTCAAGATGCTGAGAGAAGACTCTAGTGGATGTATGTTGAAAAGCTCCCTGTCTGATATGAAGTTATTCGACAGTCGATTGGCTGGAGCCTTTTCTTGAAGAAATAATCTTCCTGTAGCAGATGAATCTGAGAGACAAGAATTCTTCTCAAATTGTTGTTGCTCTTTTGAAGATCTGAAAACTTGCAGCAAATGACTGAGAGAAGAATGTTGAAGATGTTCTCAGTGTGTAAGAGCTGCTGGAGGAGGAAGATGAAGATCTGTGTAGCTGTTGTTCTTCTTGTTCTTCCTGTCTCCTTTTCTTTCTTTCTTTTTCCTCTAAGTTTTCTGTACAGCAAAAACTGTAAATATATCCTGTATATTTCTTTTCGTGTAAAACTGAATGTAATGATCTGTTGTATATTAAGCTGCTATATCTTCTTCCTTATTTTCTTTTGAATCTCTGACAAACATTAATTGCAAATCCCCTATATTATGGAATATAATATATCTGAGAAGATATTCTGGGAATAGTACATCTGCAATGCCATTTGCCTTTTCCTTTTCCATGAAATGTCCTTTTCTGCTGGATGTCAACGGCTATAATCTTGGAATAATAAAAGGAAATATATTTTTCTTACTTGATCTGATAGAAAGAGCCGTTGCTGTTAGTCGATCTGAGTTCAAAGAATGAAATGAATATAATCCTTCTGAAATTTCTGAACTTGAATAAGATTTCTTTGATCTGAATAAAATTCGTCGAACGCAGATTCGTCGACCTCAAGATTTTCGTCGAACACAACATTTACTTCGTCGACCTCAAATGAATCTTGCTGGAATAATTAATTTTGTTGAGCTGTGAGAACTTTCGTCGATCTGAAGGTGTTCGTCGAACGCAGACTGGAGTTCGTCGAACGGAAGGATTCGTCGACCGCTGAGCCTGGATAATTTTGTCGACCGCTGAGCTTGAGTAAAATCATCGACCGCAGAGTCGGGTTCTGTTCGTCGACCACTGAGACAATCTGTTTGTCGACCGCTGAACCGCAGAGACGGGATCATCGACCGCTGAGACAAGATCGTCGGCCGCTGAGACGGGCATGAAGCAAGCCGTTCGTCGAATGCAGAATGTATTTAGTCGAGCGCTGCACTTAGACAAATTCTTCGACCGCTGAGATTTGAGCTGTTCGTCGAACGCAGAATATAAGCCGTTCATCGAACGCAGAGTGCTTGCCATTCGTCGAACGCAGAGAGCACGCCATTCGTCGAACACAGATAGCCGTTCGTCGAATGCAGTGTGGAGTTCGTCGAACGCAAAATCTGAATGAATTCTCTAGTTCTAACAGCCAAAACTCTTGACCCATAAACTATACATTGGGGTCAACTTTGTCCTTAGTCAACATATAGTAATCCTAGCCCAAATCAGAAATAGGGTTGTTCCAACAATCTCCCCCTATTTGGGTTAGGACACTATTTGACAAAAATTGAAAATAAACAAACTCTAATACAGCAAAAACAACAGAGCATGAATATATCTGATATATCTTAAATATTTTATCAGATATAAAATGAATAGTACTCTGAGTTTTGAAACATTTCAATGAAAATAAAACTGATAGAAATACAATCAGAACCTTGATTTTCTCTGAATTCTTTCTTTCTGAATTCTGAAATTGTCTGAACTGTATTGTTCTGAATTCTGATCTGTAACCGAACTGTATCTGCTATGTAAATCAGCTTTTTGAATTTGTCTTTAGCTGAGTTTTTCTAAATTCTTATTTGCTGAGCTTGTAGCAATAACTGATACTGAATTTGCTATATCAAATTCTTCTTCTGAGCTGTATCTGCATCTGAACTTGATCAAGAATTTTATCTGAATTTTTCTGAAACAGAAACTGCAAACAACAAACTGCTGTGAGGTTTATCAAGCTTGTTCATACAACAACTCCCCCTGAGAGTGTCTCCCCCTGAGACTGGAGGTTCTTCAGCTTTCTCCCCTTGCCTAGTTTATAGAACAACTCCCCCTGAGCAGAACAGGGCATCAAATGGAGCTTGTTCATAAAAACTTCTCCCCCTGCCTAGTTTCAGGAAAGTCCTGAAGCTAGGCCCCTTGACGAAGGGACATTTGATGGAGGTAGGGAAGGATGCAAGATTGTTATTGCTATTGTTCCTGCACAATAAAATAGAGATCAAGTGCAAAGGGAACTAGAAAGAGAAGCAATTCTGTAGGCATTCAGCTAAAACATAAAATTTGATTAATGATGACAGGCTGAAATAAAAAGAAGCTTCAATTCAATAAAGAGATGGGTAAGTAGAAAACTTATTTTTTAACAGATTGAATCTCCATCTATCATTCCTAGCTGATTTATAAAGAAAATATGTTTCTTTTCATCCAAGGGCTTGGTGAAAATGTCAGCTCTTTGCAAATCAGTAGAGATGAATTGTAGGCAGATTTTGTTTTTATCCACATTATCCCTAAGGAAGTGGTGCCTAATTTATATGTGTTTAGTCCTACTATGGAGAACTGGATTTTGTGCTATAGATATTGCACTAGTATTGTCACAAAATATAATTGACTTATTTAAGTTGACACCATAGTCTAGGAGCTGATTTTGTATCCACAATATCTGTGAGCAGCAACTGCCTGCAGCTATTTATTCAGCTTCAGCTGTTGATGTATACACATATGTTTGTTTCTTACAAAACCAAGACACAAGCCTATCACCAAGAAACTGGCAAGTTCCTGATGTGCTTTTCCTGTCTACTCTGCATCCAGCATAATCTGAATCTGAGAATCCAGTTAATTCAAATTCAGATGCCGTTGGATACCAAATTCCTAGATTAGGGCAACCCTTTATATATCTCAAAATTCTTGTTAGTAAAATTAGATGAGATTCTTTGGGGTTAACTTGGAATCTAGCACAAATACAAGTAGCAAACATTATATCAGGCCTACTTGCTGTTAAATAAAGTAATGAGCCAACAATTGCTCTATATACCTTCTGATCAACAGGTTTCCCTGATTCATCAGTATTAACAACAACATTAGAGGGCATGTGTGTTCTCATGGTGGAAGAATCAGACATACCAAATCTTTTCACTAATTCCTTAGCATACTTAGATTGGGATATGAAGATTCCATTTGGAGTTTGCTTCACTTGAAGACCAAGGAAGTATGATAGTTCACCCATACTACTCATTTCAAATTTAGATTGCATTAGATTAGAAAATCTTTTGCATAAGTTTGAATCAGTGGAGCCAAAGATAATATCATCTACATATATTTGAACTAGTAAAGTTTGATTTTTATGTATCCTGAAAAATAAAGTTTTATCTACTATGCCTCTATAGAATTTATTCTCTAAAAGAAAACTAGCTAAGGTCTCATACCATGCTCTGGGAGCTTGTTTAAGACCATAGAGAGCATTATTAAGCTTAAATACAAAAGAAGAGTGAGTTGGAGAGATGAAACCTGGTGGTTGTTCCACATAGACTTCTTCTTTGATTTCTCCATTCAAAAATGCACTCTTTACATCCATTTGATAAACCTTGAATTTCTTGTATGCAGCAAATGCAAGGAAAATCCTGATTGCTTCTAACCTTGCAACTGGTGCAAAAGTTTGATCATAGTCTATTCCTTCTTCTTGTGAGTATCCTTGAGCTACCAGTCTAGCTTTGTTTCTCACAATATTGCCATCTGCATCTAGTTTATTCCCGTAGACCCACTTAGTTCCAATGACTGGATAATTCTTTGGTCTAGGAACCAATTCCCAAACTTTGTTTGTCTCAAACTGATTGAGCTCCTCTTGCATAACAATGATCCAGTTGGGATCTTGTTCAGCATCTTGTCGGGATTGAGGTTCAATCTGAGAGAGAAAACAAGTGTGCATCATATTCTGATTTACTTGATGTCTTGTTTGCACACCTACTGAAATATCACCAATAATTTGAGATATTGGATGATCTCTAACTGTGATGTGATCAACAGTACGAGTGAGTTCAACAATGATTTCCACTTGGGGAATTTGTTCAGCTGGATGATGTTCTGCTGTAATCTGATTTGAACTGTCAGCAAAATCTGGATGATTTTCTTCTTCACTTTCTTCAGCATTCTGCTGTACAGGATTTAGAAATCCTTCTTTATGTAGAGCTAATTGATCTAGCTACTCACATAGTGTAGGTACCTGTAGGTTTTCCATGGTAGAAGAATTCTTCTCCTTATAAAACATATTAGTTTCATCAAAGGAAACATGCATAGATTCTTCAATTTTAAGAGAAGATTTGTTATAAATCCTATATGCCTTGCTGATTAAAGAATAGCCTAAGAAAATTCCTTCTTCAGATTTTGGTTCAAATTTCCTAAGGTATTTCTTATCATTATTATGAACAAACCATTTACTTCGTCGACCTCAAATGAATCTTGCTAGAATAATTAATTTTGTTGATCTGTGAGAACTTTTGTCGATATGAAGGTGTTCGTCGAACGCAGACTGGAGTTTGTCGAACGGAAGGATTCGTCGACCGCTGAGCCTGGATAATTTTGTCGACCACTGAGCTTGAGTAAAATCGTCGACCGCTGAGCCGGGTTCTGTTCGTCGACCGCTGAGACAATTTGTTCGTCGACCGCTGAACCGCTGAGACAGGATCGTCGTCCGCTAAGATGAGATCGTCGACCGCTGAGACGGGCTTGAAGCAAGCTGTTCGTCGATCGCAGAATGTAATCAGTCGAGCGCTGCACTTAGACAAATTCTTCGACCACTGAGATTTGAGCTGTTCGTCGAACGCAGAATATAAGCCGTTCGTCGAACCCAGAGTGCTTGCCATTCATCGAACGCAGAGAGCACGCCGTTCGTCGAACGCAGATAGCCGTTCGTCAAACGCAGTGTGGAGTTCGTCGAACGCAGAATCTGAATGAATTCTCTAGTTCTAACAGCCAAAACTCTTGACACATAAACTATACATTGGGGTCAACTTTGTCCTTAGTCAACATATAGTGATCCTAGCCCAAATCAGAAATAGGCTTGTTCCAACAACCTTCCCCGGTCGCCTGGAAGATGCTAGTGGATGGTGCGTAAGGAAAGCATTCCTATGGAGGAGGAATTATCCTAATAAGCCCCCAAGGAACAAAGATTAAGCAGGCCCTGAGCATCCATTTCCCTATTACCAACAACCAAGCCGAGTACGAGGCAGTGATAGCGGGCCTGTGGCTGGCCAGGGAGCTAGGAGTACAAGACATGGAGGTCTCAATGGACTCCATGGTGGTGGCATGCCAAATCAGGGGAGAATTTGAAGCAAGGGAGCCAACCCTCCAACGCTACCTGGAGAAGGTCAAGGGGGTCATCGGCCAATTTTGCACCTTCTCCATCACACATGTGCCGAGGGAGGAGAGCACCCCGGCGGACCTCCTAGCCAAGTTTGGTCCTCGGGCTGGAGGGACAGTAGCGGAACTCTTCCGACCTTCCATTGAAGAGGGGTAGTTGATGGAGGTGGATCAACGAGCATCGTGGATGGATCCCTTGGTCACTTTCCTAGCATCGGGAAAGTTCCCGGAAGGGGATGTGGATAAATGACGCTTCAGGTACAAGTCAGCCTATTACTCCTTACATGTAGCAGGACTATATAGAAAAACACTCTCGGGGCTCTTGGCTCGTTGTGTGTCTGAGGAGGAGGTCCTGAGAGTCCTCGAGGAAATCCACTCGGGGGAGTGTGGAAGTCACTCAGGGAGCCAGACTCTAGAGGGGAGAGTGCTGAGGCAAGGCTACTTCTGGCCGACTCTCAGCAGGGATACAGCGGAATTCGCGAGGAAGTGTTCAAAGTGCCATCTCTATTCTCCACTCCAACTCCTCCCAGCCCAAAGGCTCTGGACCATCACAGCTCCGTGGCCCTTCGTTATATAGGGCTTGGACCTGGTAGGTCCTTTCCCACAAGCTAGTGGCCAAAGGAGGTTCCTATTGGTAATGATTGACTATTTCTCCAAGTGGGTAGAAGTGAAAGCCCTGGCCAAGGTAAAATCTCAGGAGGTGAGAAATTGTGTATGGGGCGAGATAATTTGCAGGCACGAGCTGCAGTTGGCCATTGTGACGGACAACGGACCCCAATTCGCCAGCGAAGAGTTTGTTATTTTTGCACCCAACTCGGCATAGAACTCAGGTTCGCGTCGGTCCACCACCCAAGGAGCAACGGTTAGGTGGAAGAGGCGAACAAGATAATTGTCAACTTGCTGAAGAAGAAGGTGGAGAATCTTAGAGGAAATTGGGTGGAGCAGCTGACCTCGGTCCTATGGGCCTTGAGGACCACTCCAAATACGGCCACAGTGGAGACCCCCTTCAAACTAACTTATGGGTCTGAGGCCATCCTCCCGATAGAATTCGAAGTCAAAACCCCCAGGGTGATAGCCGCAGGCGAGGGAGATGAAGAATGGCTATCGGGGAATGAGGCAGAGCAAAGGCTGTCTCTGGACCTGGTAGAAGAGCTCCGAGACCTCGCTACTGTAGGGAGATGAAGAAGTCAAGAGGCGGATGGCCTGGTACTTCGATCAACATATCAGGATAAAGCAGTTCGAGAAGGGAGATCTGGTCCTGAACAAGGTAGATGCGGCAGGGAGAGGAGCTGCTGTTGGTAAGTTGGAGCCCAATTGGGAAGAGCCTTACATTGTAAGCGGAGTGCTCAAGTCGGGGGGGGGGGGGTACCACCCCCAGGATGTGGAAGGGGTATCCCTCAGCCGAGCCAGGAGTGGGGATGATTTGAAGAGATTTTATCCTTAGCAATTTTTTGTAAATAACTTTTGTATGTTTCCTCCTCAATACATATATTTCGAAGTAATTCTTGAGCAGGTTACAAGTTTATTTGGCACTGGAATGCCCCAGATAGATTCCGCTGCCGGGCTCTCATAGACGGTGGGTCAGGTTGATCTCTGGAGAGGCTGGCGAGTGGCAAGTTTCTTTGGCGCGTGAATGCCCCAGATCAATTCCGCTGCCAGGCAATCATAGACGGTGGGTCAGGTTGATCTCTAGAGAGGCTGGCGAGTGGCAAGTTTGTTTGGCGCTGGAATGCCCCATATCGATTCTGCTGCCGAGCTCTCATAGACGGTGGGTCAGGTTAATCTCTGGAGAGGCTGGCGAGCGGCAAGTTTCTTTGGCGCTGGAATGCCCCAGATCGATTCTGCTGCCGGGCTCTCATAGACGGTGGGTCAGGTTGATCTCTAGAGAGGCTGGCGAGTGGCAAGTTCTTTGGCGCTAGAATGCCCCAGATCGATTCTGCTGCTGGGCTCTCATAGACGGTGGGTCAGGTTGATCTCTGGAGAGGCTGGCGAGTGGCAAGTTTCTTTGGCGCTGGAATGCCCCATATCGATTCCGCTGCCGGGCTCTCATAGACGGTGGGTCAGGTTGATCTCTGGAGAGGCTGGCGAGTGACAAGTGCTTTGGTGCTGGAATGCCCCAGATCAATTCAGCTGCCGGGCTCTCATAGACGCAGGGTCAGATTGATCTCTGGAGAAGCTAGCGAGTGGCAAGTTTCAAGGCGCTGGAATGCCCCAGATCGTTTCTGCTGCCGGGCTCTCATAGACGGTGGGTCAGGTTGATCTCTGGAGAGGCTGGCGAGTGGCAAGTTTTTTTGGCTCTTGGATGCCCCAGATCGATTCCACTGCCGACCTCTCATAGATGGTGGGTCAGGTTGATCTCTGGAGAGGCTAGCGAGTGACAAGTCCTTTGGAGCTGGAATGCCCCAGATCGATTCCGCTGTCGGGCTCTCATAGACGGTGGGTCAGGTTGATCTATGGAGAGGTTGGCAAGGTTACAAGTCATTTGGTGCTGGAATGCCCCAGATCAATTCCGCTGTCGGGCTCTTATAGATGGTGGGTTAGGTTGATCTCTGGAGAGGCTGGCAAGGTTGCAATTCCTTTGTTGCTAGAATGCCCCAGATCGATTTCGCTGTCGGGCTCTCATAGACGATGGGTCAGGTTTATCTCTGGAGAGGCTGGAAAGGTTACAAGTCCTTTGGTGCTGGAATGCCCCAGATCGATTCCGCTGTCGGGCTCTCATAGACGGTGGGTCAGGTTGATCTCTGGAAAGGCTGGCAAGGTTGCAAGTCTTTTGGTGCTGGATTGTCCCAGATCGATTTCGCTGCCGGGCTCTCGTGAATGGTGGGTCAGGATGATCTAGGGAGGGACTGGAAGGTAAGTTTCTCCTAGAAGGGGACCTGGCTCGCAAACAACCTCAAGGCCTAGGCGAGGCGAGACCAGGAGTCCGTTAACGTAAGAGAACAGGTCGCGAAAGAGCGACTGAGCCTGTTGTTCGCGAGGCGCGTTAAGCCCGTCCCGAGCTCGCAAATTTACTAGTAAATTTTGGTGGTGTGAGTAGAAATGGCAAATCTGAGAGGGGTCGCCGTTGCGGTAACCCACGAGCAACAAGGGAAGCTCGCGAGAAGCGAGAGCGAGCGGGGCGAGGAAATATTTACCCCGCTCGCAATGTTTCCTTGCAAGGTACAGTCTAAGCAAGGATGGGTTCCTAAAGTGGGATAGCCTTATCATCGCCGCGGAAGAGAAAAGCGTGAGAACGACCCAGATACGACACCGAGATGGGGAAATTATTAAGCGAGGAGATGCGAACGCGAGTGCCAAACGAAGACATTAAGACTTGAGCGTAAGGAAAGCAGAAGTACAAAACGTTGGAATCACGTGAGCATAAAATGGGCGGGCGCGAGTAAAAGATAAAAAAGAAGTTACACTTAAAAGATAGACAAAATATTTCCTTCATGGCTCAAGGATGTTTACAGTTAACGGCGAGCTCGCTGGTCAAAAACAAAAGTCTTTACATTTGGTAAAAAATAAAAACATCAGAGCAGCCCACCGGAGAATTCTTTAATCGCTCCCGCGATCTTCCGCCTCAGTGATCGGCGCGAATAGATCAAGGACGACGTCCTCGGCGGTGAGCTCCATTGCGTCAGGGACGACCAGACCTGCTCCATTGAGGGTGTCGAAGAAGAGTTCGATGATCCCTATCGAGTTCTTGCGGGCTCCCTCTTTTTCACCCCGCGACTGGCCTCGAGTCCTGACTCGCGAAGGGGGCGGGGGAGCACTGCCAGGGTCAGGTTGCGAACCTGGGCCTTGAGGCAAGTATTCTCCATCTCCAGGTCGGAGATCCTCGCGGTTAACTTGCTCACGGACTCGGCATCCTGCAGAAAGGAAGTTTGCAAAGGCAAAGCGCGAGACAGAAAAAGACTTTTGCAAGCATTACTTACCAGGCCGCCATGAAGGCTGGCGAGGAGGCCCTCAGACAAGGCCTCCTTTCCGTTAAGCTCCGCGACCTCATCCGCGGACTTCCGGAGCTCGACGTTGAGCTCTCTGATTTCCCTGTCCGCGGTGAAGTACCGATGGCCCACCATGTGGGTAAGCTCCGTCGCCCGGAACTGGGCTCGCATGGCGTCATAAATGAGCCCTTTCGGTGTGAAGGTCCTGAAGAGGGAGGCGTCCTCATGGCCGTAGAGCCCAAAGGCGAGGGAGAACGCCTCGCCTCCAATGTTGCCACTCTCCACCCAGGATGGGAGGATGGAGGAGCAGACGATCTTATTCTACTCGGGGTCCCATGCAAGCAACGGCTCGCCAACTGCGTCCGGGAGCTTCGCGCCGAGCCCGAAGTTCTTGTGGCTCGTCGGCTTAGGCTTGCCGTCTGCTTCTTCAAGCTCCCCACCCTCCAAGGCGGGCTCCTGATTCGCCAGCGGGGAAAGAGGGGGCTCAGATCCGGATAGATCAACAATATTTTTCCCCTTAGTAGCAAAGGGGGCCTTCTTGGCCTTCTTCACCTGTCCCTGCGAGGCGGGCCGACTTGGAGGGCGAGGATGCTTCTTTCCCGATGAAGAGCTCAGGAGGTCGCAAAATGCCTCGGCGGCCACGCTCGCGAGCGGTCCAGTGGCGAGGGAGGAAGAAGGCGCATGCGGAGGGTTGAGCGGAAGGTCCCGCTCTCCTACAACGGTGACTAAGGACATTAGCTAACGAAAAGGGGGGAAGAAGAATAAGGAAATTTGCGAGTGCAAGTCAGACCTTCCCCCTGGGGGACAGGCATCAGCGAGTCCACCCGCTTTTGGAGGTAGACAACCTCGAAGTTCTTCCCCAGAAAGTATTGATACAACTTTGCGTCATCGCCCCTAGTGTTGTGGGAGGGAGGAAAGTGGCCTCGTCTAGCCGGAGTGGGGTGTAAGAGAGATTGCCGAAGGGACCCTTCACCAGGACGTACTTCTGCGTCCAGTAGTGGGACTTGTTGACGGTTTCGCAAAGGGTGACGTGTTGGCTCGCGAAATGAGTCGTCCCATCCCTGTATGCGCGGAACGAAAACACCTTGCGGAAGACAAGTAGACTAAACTCAATCTTCTCGGCTCGCAAGTAGCTGGCAAACGCGACAATGACGGCGAGCACATTCGGCGTCAGTTGGCTGAGTAGTATACTGAAATACTTGAGTACCTGGAAGAGTCCTTAAGGGTTAGAACGCCTTTGCGAGGCGAGCCAGAAAATACTAACAATATTCTTCGCTAGGAGAGTTGGAAAGATGTACCTGGCGCACTTCAGGTCATATCGGGAGTCGCAACCCATTCTCAAAGTGAGCAATGGGGATGGCGAGCTCGTCGGCGGGGGGATCATTGATGGTATCTCTGTCGGTGGGGCAGCGGGCCACGAACCCAGGGTGCAGGTATCGGTCCACTGTGGCTAAATATTCCTCTTTTGTGAGGTTGGCGCAGAAGAAGGGGCCCACGCGAAAGGCTCCAGCACACTTGGCTCGCCCCTCCGTCTCCACGTCTGCGACCATGGCGCTGAAGGGCTGTGAGTCAGGGAATTCGCAAGAGCGAGCTAGGGTTTGCGAGAGAGCTAGAAGAAGAGAAATGTGAAGGAAGAACAATAAATGCGGTGGTTAGAAAGTAAAGAGGCAGACTATTTATAGAAAGGAAAGGAGCGGGAAGAATTCGAAGTGCTGGTAGCTGCGGATAACGGATGCGCGCGGTATTTTTCCGTCTCCAGGGGCCCTACCCGCTCCTAGCGAGTTGGGGTCTCGCCAAAGTCCCTCCCGCTAGTCATCGACGAGCTAGGTCTAGATAAAGAAATAAAGCGAAACGCGAGAGCAGGTCACGACAATGAGAGATAAGAGTATAATAATCGGCGGAAGTATTCAATAAGCAAGCGAGCCCGACATAGCAAAGAAAAAGATAAATAAAACAGAAAGTACTAGCCCGCAGGCGAGTCAAAAATATCATTATTACAGACCATTAAGTTGTTTGCGACCCCTCCCTACGAAGGGGAGGGTAAAGAAAAATAAACGAATAGCAAGCAAACTTCGAAGAGAGGCTCCTCAATAGCATAACCACTTCCAGCGACCGCGACCCCGCACACCTGAGCGAGGGGGAATTCGCGGGTAGTGGTACTCGCTAACCGACCGCGCCGCGTCAGTCATCAGCCATGCGTAATCCTCAATCCTAGCAATGTACACCCAGGGGGAAGTCACCTCGCCATGATCGGCCGACCGCACCTCAGCGAGGACGCGCACATTCGCGTCCTCCATCACAACAAATCTTTCCTCAAACGCGAGCCGATCCTGCCGATTTTGTTCATGTAGATCCCGCAACAGGGAGGTATGCTTCTGGAATATCTCGGTGACTCGCCTCATCATTTGCTATGGATCACCGGGGTCCCCCAGAAAATCCACGACCTGACTCGGCGAGGGGGGGGGGAGGCAAAATCTCCAATGCACTAGGCTCCGACTCGGTGGGCGGGTTCAGCGGATCACCTGCGAGGCAGAAATCAGCAAGTAGGTAGAAAACGACACCCTATAGAGATGGTCTAACTGTTGGAGTTTCTTAGGTGATCTCAAAGCAATCAATAGTTAGTCTTGCTGCCAACGCAATATGAGCCTATAGGGTCGCACATAAAAGCGTTTGGAGAAATTGGAGAAAGGATTGTGTTGGCCTTACTCATATTGGATATAAGTGGAGGACAAATCCTGTGACTGCTTGGAATTAAGTTGAGAATGTCTCAACGGGAAATCGTTTAAAGGGTTTAAACGAATGGGTATTTACTTGACAAATTCGGCTAAAGGGTTTAACCGAACTGCGTCAAATTCGGCTAAAGGGTTTAACCGAATTAGCTTGATTCGACTAATAAGATTCGACTAATGTGATTAACCGAAATTGTAACAGATTCGACTAAAGGGTTTAGCCGAATCATGTCAGTTCGACGAAATGGTTTCGATGAATTGATATAGCCGAATTTATATAGACGAATTCGTCGAAATGGTTTCGCCGAATCTGAGTCGAATTCGGTTATATTGTTTAGTCGAATTCGGCGAATGTAAATCTGGACAGAAATGTTCTGTTTTTCCTCTGGTCTGCGGATAGCCTAATTTATACCTTGCGTATAAAAGGAATGTGATTGGGGCTTGGGCATATACGGTTTTAGATCGAGCCTTTTCGTGATTTCTGGACAGCCAAATACGGAAGTGTTCCGATAGCTCTCGTCTTGTCCGCCGACCTAATCGCCGCCGACAGTCGCCGCCTCCCCTTCAACGGATCTAGCAGTTTGTGGGGACGCAGAGGACGTTCTTTCTCTGACCCATTCCTTGTTCGACAAGGCTTTGGGGTTCTCCATCGTTCGTGTGGATCGCTGTAGAGGAGCCGATACATTTCGGTTCTTGGAACTCAGATTTTGTCTACCCGATTTCATCTTGGAGCACCTTGGTTGAGTATTGACTCAATCCCGCAAAAGTACTTTGTATTTTGATTTGATTATTCTCTTGAATCATGAAAATCACAAGATCCTTACTCTTTGGGTTGTTCTAGTTTTCTTCCGCTGCGCTGCCCCTTGGACCCCGTTAGGGGCTCTGCGCCTAAGACCCCGCCAGGGGCGCGGCCCCTTGGAACCCCGCCAGGAATGCATGTGATTGCGTTGCGATTTCATTGTTTCAGAGATTGTTTCTCCTTTGCAGTAACCTTCCCTCGATATGGTTTGTGAAACCAAATGTTTAGATTATTGAATCTGACATGAGAGACGAGCTTGTCTACTGCACAAGTGGAGTTGCTTTGCTTGTGTTCAATGCATGTAAATCTGAAGATCTAGAAGTGTTCTAAGTATTCAGATTTAACCCCCTTTTATCAAACTGTTGATAATCCTTTTATGTGCACATAGGGGATACATTTGTTTTGTGTATGTGCATGGTGATTAAATGTTAATCACGATGAAATGTTCATCTATTGAAAAATAAAATCCCTTATCCAATATTAAGTATACGGATGCCTTCCGATGGATGACACTCTTCCTGCCTCGATCGATGAAGTGTGGGCTTGCCAAAGCAAGGTGCATTAATCTATCTTGGTAAGGGTGCGAGCGGATAATTGTGATATCCCACTGTCGACATCGGGTCTAACTTAACTAGGTGACCTCAAAGGTTGAGTGCCTAGAGGCATAGGGTTGGCATGCTCCATATGATGGATGCGAATAAAGAGTTATTCACCAACCATACAAGAGTTGCATAGTGATGCAATTGGCAAGTGTTGTCTATCTAAATAACTGCATCGTGAGAGAAACACCAAAGTGGACTCATTGTGTTGGTGAAATACGGATCTTGTCCACTAATAGAGTAGCTCGCATAAACTCTCCGAATCGAAATTAAGGGTTATCGATTTGATTAAAATAGTGGGAGTATTTAATTAAAGTCCTTATTAAAATAAATGTATTTTGAAATATAGTACTGAAAATCAATTGCAAATTTATTGTAGAATTTCCATGGCAAATACATCTCACTCTACCCTGTCCCTGAGAGCCATTCTTGAGAAGGACAAGCTCAACGGGACGAACTTCCTCGACTGGTACAGGAACCTGAGAATTGTTCTCAGGCAAGAGCGCAAGCTCTATGTCTTGGAAGGTGAAGACCCCACAGAGCCGACCGGAAATGCTTCGAGAGCAGATAGAGATGATTACAAGAAGTATCAGGATGATACCTTGGATGTGGAGTGCCTCATGCTTGCTACCATGTCCTCTGAGCTTCAGAAGCAACACGAGAGCATGTGTGGTTATGAGATAATCGGGCACCTCAAGAAAATGTTCGAGGGGCAAGGCCGGCAAGAGAGGTTTGACATATCCAAGACATTATTCCAGTGCAAAATGGGAGCTCGAGACTCAGTAGGGACTCACGTACTCAAGATGATTGGGTATATCGAGAACCTTGAAAGACTGGGTTTTCCCATGGGCCAAGAGTTGGCCACGGATCTGATCCTGCAATCGTTGCCGGACAATTATGAGCAGTTCGTCTTGAACTATAACATGAATGAAATAGAAAAGACGCTGCCCGAGCTCCTTGGCATGTTGAGAACTGCCAAAAATAATATGAAGAAGGTCAAGCCTACTAGCCCCATACTGATGCTGCATAAAAGCAAGAGCAAGACTAAGGGATTCAAGAAGACGAAGATAGGATCTAAGTCTCATCTTGATCCCAAATCTTCTGCACTGAAAAAGAAAGGTCTGGCGAAAGTAGGAAAGTGCCACCACTGCGGTAAGGCAGGGCATTGGAGGCAGAACTGTCCCCTCTATATTGAGGATCTGCAAAAGAAGAAGGGAAGTGTGACTTCCACTTTAGGTATTTATGTTATAGAGATAAACCTTTCTGCTCCTTCATCTTGGGTATTGGATACCGGATGCGGTTCTCACATTTGTACAAATGTGCAGGAACTGAGAAGGAGAAGAATGCTGGGTAAAGGGGAGGTAGACCTGCGCGTCGAGAATGGTGCAAGAGTTGCTGCCATCGCCGTTGGTGTCTATTGCCTTTTTTTGCCCACTGGGCTTGTAATAGAATTAGATAACTGTTATTTTGTTCCAGCCATAACTAGAAACATTATATCCATATCATGTCTTGACATGAAAGGCTTTTCATTTATAATTAAGAACAATTGTTGTTCGATTTTTATGAATGATGTTTGTTATGGTGTAGCCCAATTGCTTAATGGTTTATATGTTTTGAACTTAGACCATCCGATCTATAATGTAGAAAATGCTAAAAGACTAAAAACAAATGATTCAAATCCTACGTACCTTTGACATTGTCGTTTAGGCCATATAAACGAGAAACACATATCCAAGCTCCATAAAGATGGACTACTGGACTCATTTGATTATGAATCATTTGAGAGATGCGAGTCATGTTTGTTGGGCAAGATGACGAAAGCTCCTTTCACTAGTTGTAATGAGAGGGCTGATTATCTCTTGGGTATAATACATAGTGATGTATGCGGACCCATGAGTTCTATGGCTAGAGGTGGGTTCTATTACTTCATTACATTTACTGATGATTTCAGTAGATACGGATACGTGTTTCTTATGAAGAACAAATCCGAGACCTTTGAAAAGTTCAAAGTGTTTAAAAATGAAGTGGAGATCCAATTGGGAAAAAGGATAAAAGCACTCCGATCTGATCGAGGTGGCGAATATCTGAGTCATGAGTTTCGTGATCATCTGAAAGAGTGTGGTATTGTATCACAGCTTACTCCGCCCGGAACACCTCAAAATAATGGTGTTTCTCAGAGGAGGAATCGTACCTAGTTAGACATGGTGCGATCGATGACGAGTCATGCAGATTTGCCCGTTTTCTTTTGGGGTTTTGCTTTAGAGACTGCTGCTTTCACACAAAATCGAGTTCCAACAAAAATGGTTCTAAAGACACCATATGAGATATGGACTGGGAAGCGTCCTAGTATATCGTTCATTAAGATTTGGGGTTGTGAGGAATACGTGCGACGTCAAATGCCTGACAAGCTAGAACCCAAATCAGATAAATGTTATCTAGTGGGGTATCCTAGGGGAACCAAAGGATACTACTTCTACTTGCCGTCTGAGGGCAAAGTGTTTGTCGCAAGGACTGGCGTCTTTTTAGAAAAAGAGTTCTTATCCAGAAAGACTGCAAAGGTAGAACTTGAAGAAGTTCAAGAGCCACAAACAATGAACGAACCGGAATTGGAACCTGAGCAAGGACTACAAGAGGTTGTGGCTGGAGAGCCTGCTCAAGAAACACAACTCCTACGTAGATCTAGTAGACCAAGATTTGAGCCTGAGAGATATGGATTTCTCATGACTCAAATAGGTAATGTGTTGCTTATGGATCATGATGATGAGCCTGCAACCTACCAAGAGGCTATGAATGGACCAGACTCCGAGAAGTGGCTTGAGGCCATGAAATCTGAAATGGACTCCATGTACACAAACCAAGTTTGGACCTTGGTGGAACCACCTGAAGGGGTACGACCCATAGGGTGCAAGTGGGTCTTCAAGAAGAAGACCGACATGGTTTGGAATGTACAGACATTCAAAGGTCGGCTGGTGGCTAAAGGTTTCAGGCAAATTCATTGTGTTGACTATGATGAGACCTTTTCCCCTGTAGCCATGGTCAAGTCCATCAGAATTCTACTTGCTATTGCTGCGTATTATGACTACGAGATCTGGCAAATGGATGTCAAAATGGCTTTCCTTAATGGAAACCTCCTTGAGGAAGTGTACATGACACAACCCGAGGTTTTTGTATCTCCAAGTGAAGCCACTAAAATATGCAAGTTGAATCGATTCATTTATGGATTGAAACAAGCTTCTCGAAGTTGGAATCTGCGTTTTGATGAGAAGATCAAAGAGTTTGGTTTCATCAAGAACGAAGATGAGCCTTGTGTTTACAAGAAGATTAGTGGGAGCGTTGTTGTTTTCCTGATAATGTATGCAGATGACATACTGCTGATCGGGAATGACATTCCGACCCTGAAAGTTGTTAAGAACAACCTAGGAACTGCTTTTCTATGAAAGACTTGGGTGAAGCGACTTACATACTTGGTATTAAGATCTATAGAGATAGATCAAAGAAGTTGTTGGGTTTGACCCAGAGTACATACATTGACAAGGTGTTGAAACGGTTCAACATGCTTGAGTCTAAGAAAGGATTCTTACCCATGTCACATGGTGTGAGTCTCTCTAAGGACCAGTGTCCTAAATCTTTGGAAGATAAGGACCGCATGAAGATGATTTCATATGCTTCGGCAATTGGATCAATCATGTACGCAATGTTATGCACTCGACCTGATGTCTCTTATGCTTTGATCATGACGAGCAGGTATCAGTCTGATCCTGGTGATGGTCACTGGATAGCTGTCAAGAATATTCTAAAGTACTTGAGAAGGACTAATGATATGTTCTTGGTGTATGATGGAGAGGAAGAGCTCGTTGTAAATGGTTACACAGATGCTAGCTTCCAAACTGATAGGGACAATTCAAAGTCTCAATCAAGTTTTGTATTTTGCCTTAATGGAGGAGCTGTAAGCTGGAAGAGTTCCAAGCAGGAGACAGTTGCCGATTCTATGACAAAAGCCGAGTATATTGCTGTCGCAAATTCGTCAAAGGAGGCTGTGTGGATTAGGAAATTCATCGGCGAGCTAGATGTAGTTCCTAGCATTGTTGGTCCCGTAGTTCTCTACTGTGACAACAACCGTGCAATTGCCCAAGCTAAGGAACCTAGATCTCATCAGCACTCCAAGCACATACTTCGGCGGTTCCATCTTATTCTAGAGATTGTCGATCGAGGAGATGTGGACATTTGCAAAGTACCGATTGAAGAAAACACAGCGGATCCACTGACAAGGCCTCTTGCGCAAAAGAAGCATGATGGTCATGTTAGATCAATGGGTATTAGATACCTGAATGATCGTCTTTAGTGGGAGCCTTGTGGATTGTATGTTTGCCGGTTGTTTATTCATTTGATGAATTGTGTTATGTACTGTATGTTTCATTTTACATTTATGGCAAGTTCTTTTATTATGTCAACCGTTTCTATTTGATAGACTAATTAACATAATGAATGCCCTTAGAATGTTTGCTTCCATAGGAATTCAAGTACGTGACTTGAATGTGAGGGTCTATGTTAAATGAAGCTTCATTCTTAAATGGTCCCTGGTCGAGGTATCATCCTAGAAATTTAGGGCGAGGATGAGACCATAAGACCAGCATGTGCGTTGACTGATGACCGGTTCTCACAGGTCATGATATTGTGATATCAAGTCATCACATGGGTACTTGTTAAGAACAAGTTGTACTGGACAGACCCCCGTGAGACTACTTTGTGGATTGTTATATGAACGCGTCACAAGTAGGTCTCAAGTGACAATGGTGTTTGTGGTCCTTTGACCTGAAGTCATAGCATTCATCAGGTGAGGAAGAGCGTACTTTGATGCAATCTAAAGTCTTCTCTTGAGAAAGGTTGACGATAAAGGTGGTTGTTGGGTATGTTACGAATCATTTGGATTTTGTGTGTGAGCAGAAATGGGATTTGTCCTCCTGTATGACAGGAGTTACATCCATGGGCCCCTTGATGGAATGAGACTGAGAAATGCTTGTCCATGCTTGGTTGAGTCAATATATGATATTGAGCTCACCAATTTCAGACAGTCTATTCTAGATCAGGAAATTGGAATTGAACAATTATGAGGGTGACACAGTCCATGGCTCTAGTTCTATCCAGATGTAAAGGACAAAGGGACATGAAAACACTGATACATTGGTCATGACAGGCTTGTTGAGTTATGAACTCTTATTGCTTGGGTAGCAATGATGTATTGCTAGATGTCGCTCATTGTTTGTGAGACTTTTGTTGATACTTTGTGATCAAGTGGGACACTGTTGGAGTTTCTTAGGTGATATCAAAGCAATCAATAGTTAGTCTTGCTGCCAACGCAATATGAGCCTATAGGGTCGCACATAAAAGCGTTTGGAGAAATTGGAGAAAGGATTGCGTTGTCCTTACTCATATTGGATATGAGTGGAGGACCAATCCTGTGACTGCTTGGAATTAAGTTAAGAATGTCTCAACGGGAAATCGTTTAAAGGGTTTAAACGAATGGGTATTTACTTGACAAATTTGGCTAAAGGGTTTAACCGAACTGCGTCAAATTCGGCTAAAGGGTTTAACCGAATTAGCTTGATTCGACTAATGAGATTCGGCTAATGTGATTAACTGAAATTGTAACAGATTCGACTGAAGGGTTTCGCCGAATCATGTCAGTTCGACAAAATTGTTTCGACGAATTGATATAGCCGAATTTATATAAACGAATTCGTCGAAATAGTTTCGCCGAATCCGAATCGAATTCAATTATATTGTTTAGTCGAATTCGGCGAATGTAAATCTGGACAGAAATGTTCTGTTTTTCCTCTGGTCTGCGGATAGCCTATTTTATACCTTGCGTATAAAAGGAACGTGATTAGGGCTTGGACATATACGATTTTAGATCGAGCCTTTTCGCGATTTCTGGAGTGCCGAAGACGGAAGTGTTCCGATCGCTCTCGTTCCGTCCGCCGACCTAATCGCCGCCGACAGTCGCCGCCTCCCCTTCAACGGATCTAGCAGTTCGTGGGGACGCAGAGGAAGTTCTTTCTCCGACCCATTCCATGTTCGACAAGGCTTTGGGGTTCTCCATCATTCGTGTGGATCGTTGTAGAGGAGCCGATACATTTCGGTTCTTGGAACTTAGATTTTGTCTACCCGATTTCATCTTGGAGCACCTTGGTTGAGTATTGACTCAATCCCGCAAAGGTACTTTGTATTTTGATTTGATTATTCTCTTGAATCATGAAAATCGCAAGATCCTTACTCTTTGGGTTGTTCTAGTTTTCTTCAGCTGCGCACATTTGATGTGTTCATGTCATTATGAATGGCATTGAGAATAACCCAACACTAACCTAATGGAGAAATTTGGGTACTGGGTCACTGGCGAGAGGTGCCCGACCGACCCTGGAATGCTTCGACGAAGGCAGGGGTGATGGCTTTCCCCCGCCTGGGAGGGAACGCGGTTCTTGCAACAAGTCCTGGCTCGGCAAGTAATGTGCCTCCGGGACTCCTTAGTCCCATAGTGCCGAATCCGGGAGTGATGATAGTCTGATTCGGCGGGGTCGGCGAGTCCGAGGGAGGAGGAATTCGGTCCTCCAAATTTGCGACATCAGACACTGCATAAAAAGAAAAACTTAGCGAGTAAGAAAATATGCCACTTAGGAAGGCGAGGAGAACTACTCACCCCGTGGCGGAGGCGGGTCCCGCAGGTCAGCGACCCCCAGATCCGCGAGAAGAATATCGGCCCTGCCAGGGGTAGGAATGTTGGTCTCCATAATTGATTTCCCTAGGGTATTCTCTCCCAGGGAAGCATTCTGCAAGTGAAGAAGCAAGGTCAGAGGGGAAGGGCATTAAATCGGCGAACCTGACAGTAGTACCTGCGAGGCAAGCTCGTCAGAAGGGGATGGAGAAGAAAATGGGGACCTATCCTCGCCAAGCGAGCGCCGGATGGTCTATGCCGTCTTAACGGGGGGGGGGGGGGGGGGGGGGGGGGGGGGTCGGAGGCCACGCATGCAGCGGAGAGGCCCAGGATGCTAGTGTAGTGGCCTTTCCCTTTTGCGCTGCCTGCGAGGCCTTTAGGCGAGCCAACATCTCCTCCTTTTTGGACATCGCGTTGAGGCTCGCGGCGAGTAAGAAAAGGGAGAGAGGGAGAAAAAGTATGGACACCTGACGAAAGAGGTGGTATTTATAACGTTAGGCATGGGCCCCACCAAAAGATTCGGGCCACGTTGTTGAAAGGCCGGGGAATATCCGAGGTTGGGTGATTCTTCGCGAGCCCAGGTAACCTCGCGAAGAGCGGGGATTGTGTACAACCCCGATATTCGCCAGGAGTTGGGCATATATTCGAAAAGCCCACAGGCAGGGGAGGTAAAATGGAAGGCGAGCCAGAGTCTCAAATGTCACAAGGAGGTGGGCGAGTCGGGCACTCGCCGACCGCTCGAAGGAAGGCGGGCGAGCTAGATCTTCGCGGTCCGCTCGCAGCGGTCTTCTGGACAAGTCGGATCCTTTCCAAATTTTCGTGTTTCGCAAACTGCACTCAGCGTTCGACAAAATCCTTTCTTCGTTCGACGAACGCCCGACTTCAGTTGAGATCGATAAACTCAGCTCAGCGTCTCAGCGGCAATTTCCATCTCGACGGCTGAGAGGAAAAATCCCTCTCGCAGGAGGCGAGCGAGCAGGACTCTTGATGGGTAATCGCGGGAAGAAGGCGAGCCAGATCCTCGCGGGCCACACCCGCGGTCTCATAGGCGAGCCAGATTCTTTTCGAGTTTCGGTATTCGACGAACTTCATTCGCGTTCGATGAACGTCACACCTTAGTTGAGATCGACGAACCCGGCTGTGTTCGATGAAGTGCAATATTCGCCAGGGGGTAAGTGGTAAGGAAGGCGAGCCAGAGTCTCAAAGGCCGCCCGCAAGAAGGTAGGCGAGCCGGGCACTCGCCAACTATCCACAGGAGGCAGGCAAGCCGGAGACCCGCCGACCGCTCGCAAGGAGGATGGGCGAGCCAGATCGTCGCGAGCCGCTTACAGTGGTGTTCTGGGCAAACCAGTTTCTTCCTAAGTTTCGTGTTTGACGAACTCTGTTCTGCGTTCGACCAAATCCGTTCGACGAATTTGCTGCTCGGTTCGATGAACTTGCTTCTTAGTTCGATGAACGCCACGCTTCAGCCTCGACGGAATCATCTCAGCGGCTGGGCTGGGAGGGCCGGCCGTCTCATCAGCTATTTCTGTCCCGTCCCAGCGGACTCGCTGAGACAAGCAATTGTCTCAGCAGGCTCAAGCATCATTTTAGCGGGAGAGCTCGCAGGATGAAGTGCGAGACCCGACCTCGGCGGATGTCATCAGAAGAAGGGCGAGCGGGCCTTCGCAGAGCGCTCGCCTAAGAGGGGTTTCCGAGCCACACTTGCGAGAAGACTAGCGGGAGCTCTCGCGAGTAGCCCTCTCGCGGGCGACTCGCCCATAGGATAGGTAAGAAAAATTACCTCTCTACCCCCAATGGTCTGCCGTTAGCCCGTCCAAACAGCGGAGTTTGGCTGTTAGCAGGCCAAATTGGGGTGCATTTAGTAAAACCAAAAGGCGGAATTTCGCTATTAACAGACCACGAGCAAAAAACTATAAATAGACCTCAAAGGGCACCTTGGGAGAGGATTCCGATCTCAGGTCTCTGAGCTTCTTCTTCCCTCGGTTACTTTGGTTTAGCTCTCTAGCTCTCCAAGGTGCCCAAGTCTCAGCTTTGGCTTGGGAGGGGAAGCGCTCAACGATCTTCCGGGTTTGTGCTGGGACCTCCTCGCTGTGACTAAGGTCTTAGTCTGTTTCCGAGTCCCCAGTCTGCTCCTTTCGAGGGACTAGTAAGGGCTAGCTTCCCCTCAACTTGTTGAGGGCCCGAGCTTCACAAGAGACTGAGAAATCGGTTTCAACATTGGGTGTACTAGCTTTATCCTCAACAATGGGAAAAGTCATCTTGCCAAATTTGACAAGAAGGCTGATGATGGGATATTCTTGGGATATTCCTCATCAAGCAAGGCCTATAGGTGCTTCAATAAAAACTCTCTCAAAATCATGGAGTCTGTGCATGTGGTCTTTGATGAAACTAACATGTTTTACAAGGGGAAGGAAACTTCCACCATTCCTACTCTACAGGAAGAAGACCAGCTAGCAAATCAAGTTGAGAGGATGAGTTTGGTGTACCATCCATCTGTATGTCAGGTAAAAGGACAACTGGAGATTGACTCCGGCTCAGGTGAAGATTATGCAGCAGGTGAAGAGTAAACTACAGCACCTGGGTTACCAATCACAGACATAATTCAAGTAAATGAGGATGCATCTCCCACTGTCATTGAGCAAGTGACATCTCAGGAAGAAGAGAACCTCATAGATTACTCAACAAGATCCAGGATAACTCAAAAGGATCATCCTCCAACTCAGGTAATAGGAGACTTGACACCAGGAGTCAAAACAAGGAAATAACTCACAAGTGAGACAATGCTGCAATGTTTCTTGTCACAATATGAACCCAAGAAGTTTGAAGAAGCAGACATCGACCCTCACTGGATATCTGCTATGAAAGAGGAATTGACACAGTTTGAAAGGAACAAGGTCTGGACACTAGTTGAAAGACCAAAGAATTACCCAGTTATTGACACCAAGTGGGTGTTCAAAAACAAAATGGACTCAACAGGAGTCATAATCAGGAATAAGGCTAGACTTGTGGCCCAAGGGTACAGACAAGAGGAAGGAATTGACTTTAACCAGACATTTGCTCCAGTGGCAAGGCTGGAGGCAATCAGAATGTTCCTAGCATATGCCGCCCACATGAAGATCAAGGTATACCAAATGGATGTCAAGAGTGCATTTCTCAATGGACAACTTCAAGAAGAGGTGTATGTGGAGCAGCCACAAGGTTTTGTCAATCCAACTCTTCCCTCTTGTGTATATAGACTAGATAAAGAGCTATATGGTCTCAAGCAAGCTCCAAGAGCTTGGTATGAGACCTTATCCACTTTTCTCCTTGAACACAACTTTGAAAGAGGAAAGGTGGATAAAACCCTTTTCACAAGAGCACATAAAAATCAGCTACTACTTATACAAATATATATAGATAACATCATATTTGGATATACTGATCAGTCTCTCTGCAAAAGGTTTGCCTACCTAATGCAGTATAGATTTGAAATGAGTAGCATGGGGGAATTATTCTATTTTCATGGTCTCCAAGTGAGACAAAATGCAGATGACATCTTCATGTCCCAAACCAAATGTACCAGAGAACTCATCAAACGATTTGGGATGGAAAATGCCTCTATCATGAAGACCCCCATGGCTACCAATGCTATTTTGGATAGAGATGAAAAAGGTAAGTCCTTTGATCAAAAGACTTACAGAGCAGCCATTGGCTCTCTTCTCTATCTAACAGCTAGCCGACCTGATATTATGTTTGCTACCTGTATCTGTGAGAGATTTCAGGTTGACCTAAAGGAATTCCACATGATTTCTGTCAAAAGAATTCTTAGATATCTAAAGGGTACTCCTGAGCTTGGTTTATGGTACCCAACTGAATTTGGATTTGAATTGGTTGGTTATTCAGATGCAGACTATGCTGGATTCAGGCTGGATAGAAAAGGCACATCAGGAACATGTTAGTTTCTGGGTCCTAGACTGATTTCCTGGTTCAGCAAGAAGCACACCACAGTCTCCAATTCTACAACTGAAGCTGAGTATATAGCTGTAGGAAGCTGTTGTTCACCAATTTGGTGGATTCAAAATCAGTTGTTGGATTACAACTTTTCCCTTGATAATTCCACAGTTTATTGTGACAGCTCTAGTGAAATTTCAATTGCTTCCAATCTTGTTCTTCATAGTAGAACTAAGCACATAGAGATAAGGCACCACTTTCTCAGAGACAATGTAGAGAAGGGGAAGATTAACCTTCAGTACATATCTACTGACACTCAAAGGGCTGACATCTTCACTAAGCCTCTTGATGAAAGTAAGCACAAGTTCTTCAACAATGCGCTGGGGATGCTTGATGGAGCTTTGTAGGTCCCCTTTATTATGTATGCAGACCTATCTTCTAAAGAAAATTATTGCTGGGAAAAAACAATAAAGATTTTAAAGTAAAACATAACTATTTAATCAGAGCTGTGTTGAATTCAAATCGACGCACAGTCAACTTCTACTCGATGTCAGCTTTGAGAGCTCTCTGGGACAAATCATTCGAATACCACTCGACGTAACGTCGAATACTGGTCGACGCTTACGTCGATATCATCATTGATGATTATATTTCGAAGCCACGTTGATTTCCACTCGATGCTCCATCGAGTTGACAGATCGCGCGCATTGACATGTTTTGGCGTGCTGAATTCCGCTCTTTTCGACGTTGCTTTGAATAAAACACAAAGTTGTGACGATTCATCTACTCAAAGCAACTTATGCGTTTAATTCCATTGCGCTATTTGAATTTTTCTCCCTCTTGCTCTCCCCATCTTCCCTTTCTTCATCTCTCTCTTCGTTTTGTGCAGGTACTTGCAGCACGACAATGGCATCTCTTTAAGACATTGCTGATGCAGTCGATCAAGCCATGGAAACTCTTCTCTCCCAGTTCAGCTCTTTATATCTGGACTTCTCAAGGAGTTGCTATCGCAAGCTCTGCGCCCAACACAAAAGAGTGCAAGACCTTAACTCTGAAATCAAAACTCTTGATGTAGTGATCAGATTGTCGGCTGTGCCTGGCGATGCCTTTATATCTCTTATCAGAGATATAAAGCAGGGTGAGAAGGGTATCAATAGGCAGCCTCTCCCAGACTTAGTATATACAACAGTACTTCCTATATCTTTTGTGTCTGAAGGAGAGACAGCCATCACATCTAGGCTGCATCATGAAAGTTCATCAATTCAGGGGGAGCCAATCCTTCCAAGGATCCTGCCTGTTTCTAAGGGGGAGTCCTCAGTTCAGGGGGATATTCCTCTACTTTCAAATGATCAGACATAGCTCAATTCTCTACAAAATTCTATGAAGACACTAGACCATCTATTCCTGATCCACTATCATTCAGAGTGTCTTCTGAAGATTCCTCTACATCACCCTCTCCAGTTAAGGTGGCTGATCATGATCCTGTTTCATCTGACCCAGCACCAGCTCAACCAACACCTCCAGCTCAACTTACACCTCAAGGTCAACTTCCACCTTCAGCTCAGATCCTATCTCCACCTACTCCAATTCACCAATCAATTCTTCCAACACCTTTATTCAGTGGAAGACCTCCATATAGAGGTAGAGGGAGAGGAAGAGGAAGAGTAAGAGGAAGATTGCCCATTTGGCAGAGGTACACAAAAGAACAAAGGAAGGAGTACAGAAAAGATAAATCATATTACAAAAAGTATGCAAGGGTTGAAATTCCTGAGAACACAATGAAAACTTACACAATTCAGAACTTGACAAAACTTTTGAGGAGATTGCTGATAGAGAAAGGTATGAATATGAGACTGCCCAAAAGGAGCTTCAAGATAAGAAAAATAGGTTCATTGACATTCTGAAAAAAGGAAAAGATGTTATTGAAAAGGAGGAGCTGGCCAGAGCAATTCCAATCAAAATCTACTCTATTTGATCATTCAATGTATACTACAAAGAATCCCCAACCCAAAATGCAAGAAGGAATAGGGCAACTCCATAGAGGAGGTATTGGGTGCAATCCAAAGTATGCAGTACAACTTCCCCTGAAAAGAAAGATAGGAGGAAAGTCACCTGAGGAGGAGATAGAGAAGAAGTAGATCATGTTTACAAAAGCCTCAACTTCTGGGAAGGAACAAGCAACTGCTGATAAATTACAAGCAATGGCTGATGAATCAAATCCTGACAAAGAACCTGAATCAGATGATCTAAATCTAGAAGTCATAAATCTGATGACAGCCAAATTCTTTGGTCTTGGTTTCACACTAAAGGATGTTCATCCTAATACTGAAATGGACCTGGAAAAACTGTTCAAGGGTCATGGAAGAATACAGAAGAACCTAGAGAAAGCTACCCCCAGCAAACTTGAGATATGTGGAAAAGAAATACATAATGGTATATGAGGACTTATTCATCTTTCTCAAAGAAAGGAAGTGATAAATATTTATTTTGGTAATCTTTGATAAACTTCTGTTGATCATTAATCATATACCTTCTCTATTTATCAGCTCATCTAGCTTATTCATTTAATGTCTATGCTGTCCTGTATGTATTTTTGTTTTATGCAAAAACTGTGTAAAATCACTTTGAACAAACTATAAAATTTGTTAAGATAAATAAGGGGAGATTGTTGGAAAAAACCCTTTGATTTAACTTAACAAATTGCATAAAAATGATTTTATCCCTTAGGTTGAATTACCCATTGTATATTGAGGGTAATCTGGTCATTAGATGTCTTAGGATGTCACAATCAACTTAGGGTGTCAAGACCAGATCAAGAGAAGCAAAATTTGGGCAAAGTTAATATTTGCGTCGAATAGAATTTGACGCAACATCGAGTTAAAGTCGACGCTACTCTGACTAGAAGTCCAAGCAACTCACCCCTTCTGTCGAGGTAGATCAAGTCGAGTTAGGTCGAGTAGATATTGACGTAGAGGGATGGACTTATCGAAGTACCTTGAGAAGTCGACACAGCGTCTACTTCAACTCAACGAAGAAGGAAGTATCAGTCGAAGCCATTTAAAGTCGACGCAACGTTGACTTCATCTCGACGCAGATAAAGAAGCTCAGAGCCATGCCTTCAACTCAATGGTTACGTTGATAGGGTATCGACGCATCATCGACTAACAGATTTCAATCAAAGCAATGATGAATTCGAAGCTGCTCCTACATGAACTCGAAGGTGCGTCGATAAGAGAGGAAGAGAACTCGACGCTACGTCGAATACAGTCTGAAAAGGAAACCTTTTCAGCTGTCATATTGGACCCTCTCTTATGGCCCACATCATTGAAGACCTTTATCCAACGGCTCATTAATTTCCTCAAATAGAAAGAAGAACTAAAAGAGGACAAAAAGCTTTCTAGGAAGCATGCTTAATGTTGGTGAACGGGTCGGGAATTAAAGTAGGAAAGAAAGAGAATTGTCCATTGAAAAATACATTTTTTGGACTTACCAGAAAGGGAAACAAATTCAAATTGAACAGGGATAATAAAAGGGCAGAGAAGAAAGAGAAAACTAAGGCATTCATTACAATCGACCATACTGTTCTATTGGGGTTTTCCTCTTCTTCTTCTTCCTCCCCCAGGAACTCTAATAGAGAACATACAAAGAAGAAACAACTACTGCTCTCCCTCTCTCTCAGAACAGAGCAAGGCTGCTCATCATCACAATCATATAGCAACCAGAGTTCAATCAGAAAGAAGAAAAGGATCTGACATTCATAGCTCCTGCAATACATCACTATCATAAGCAGGAGTTAATCAAGAGCAGATCCAGTGAAAGATTCAAAAAGTTGTTCTTCATTCAGCCTTCATAAGAATTCTGAAAACAGAATTCTTACCCTTCTCTCCTTCTTTCTTTCTCAATCTCATTTCCCCATGTAAAGAGTTTTGAGAATCCCTCTTCCAAAGGATTCAGTGGTTCAAGATCTCCTTATCAAAAGATCTGGTGGTTCAAGATCTCCTTATCAAAAGATCTGGTGGTTCAAGATCTCCTTATCAAAAGATCTGGTGGTTCGTGATCTCCTTCAAAAGACAAGTGGTTCTAAGAGTCTCCTTATCAAAAGACTCATGCACTGGTGGTGCATCTTTACTAGGTGGCAGTAGAGAGGAGTACCCACATTTTGATGAACCTCTATAAAAATCTGTGTCTTTTGGATTGTCTATTTTCTGTGCTTCCCCTCATAGCTTAGATTACTTTACTGTTTCTTGCTTTTTATTTCAGCATTGTTTTATTCTAGATAAGTATTTGTTGGAGCATAACACTTAGGTTTTTATTGTGCTTGCACAGTTATGTTAGAAATAATTTTAAATCTCTATTCACCCCCTCTAGAGGATTCACAGAGGCATAGTGTGCACTTTTAGGGAGGATATGATTCTGGGCTTCTCTCTCCATAGGATATTCTTGGTTAGCTTCTTAGGCTCTCCAAGGTGCCTGGCTTCAATCTTAGCTTGGGAGGGGAAATGCTCAAAGATCTTCCAGGTGTGTGGTGGGACCTCCTTACTACAGCCAAGGGTCTGTGTCTAGTTCTTACTCTTCGATCGAGTTCTTCCGTGGGATAAGTAGGTGCTAGCTACTCCATTTTTTTAGGGGACCAAACTCCTCGTTGGGCCGATTCTCGGTTCCAACAATGATGATATATGACTTAGCTAGTCTTTCTTTGAGTAATCACAATGATATCATCGCGTGTACTCTGTTGACACGATGATATTTTCCTTAGCATACTTTCTTCGAGTTATCACAACAATATCATCGTGTGTACCTTGTTGACATGACGATATCGTTGGGTTCATCTTATTGTCACATCGATATTTGACTTCACTTCTTCTACTGCCTTCTGCGAGGCCTCACAATGATATCATCGTTTGTACCTTGTTGACACAACGATATATGCCTTGGCTGACTTTCTTGAGTTCTCACAACGATATCGTCGTGTGTACCTTTGTTGACACGACGATATATGCCTTAGCAGACTTTCTCGAGTTATCACAACGATATCGTCGCGTGTACTTTGTTGATATGATTATATCATCGTGTTATTCTTATTATCACGTCGATTCTTGATTGACTTCTTCTACTGCCTTCTACGAGTGATCAAGATGATATCGTCGAGTGCGTCTCATATACACGATTATATTTAACTTAACCATTTTATGCTTGATCTCCAAACATTATATAAGTTATATATGATTTTCCAACTTGTTCATGTTACATCAGATAGAAATCAAATACACAATGCACTTATCATTGACTTAACGACTTCTCCAAATCTGGAACATTGTGGGCAATGTTCCCAACAAACAACTTATGTTGATGGATAATATCTATTCAAAACGCAAACGCAGTTTTACAGCTGTTAGAAAATCACTTCTTTTAAAATAACTGATAAGCTATTTTTTCAGGCGCCGTTCGGGTCCAGCTTATGGCTTCCCATAAGCGCGTACCTCTTAAAAGCCCCAGGCGTTCACTGAAACCCACCGTTGGCCCTCGCGATTCCTCCTTTCCTCTCATCCAGTCGAAGGGATAACATCGCAAGATGTTAGTTAACAACATAACTAATAAAATCTTTTCGATCAGCATTTATGCACAAACTGTCCCAGCAGTCTGCAGCTTATTCATCATTGCTTTTATAACACCTCTATTCAATCAGCTCTATTCGATCAACAACGTTTTCATTAGCATAAGTTGTCCCAAATAGAGCCTTAGTCTTGTCCTCTGATCTCTCAAAAATAGTCCTTCCCTCAGAGTTGAGCACACTGAATTTTATTGAAACAACTTTTTTTATCTTTTCCTTACAGATGGTTGAACTTTTCAGCCAATTCCCTTTCCTAAATTGGAAGGCTTACCAGTTACTAGTTGTCGTCAGCATCCTGGAACACGAACCCCTACTTTCTTCTTGAGACACCCCAACACTATCTCCTCTCTCGGAGTTGTTATTCATCGTAGCTGGTTCAACATCATTAAGTGACCTCACTCCCTTCCTACAGTTCTTCAAGACCGGTAAAGTATTCCTCAGCAAGAACTCCTTAAGATTTCCAGTCAAAATTATGAAGGTTTCCTCCAGAAACATCCTCTATGCTGCAATAGTAAGAAGTTAGGAAATATAGAAGCAGATAACATGGAAGGAAAAAATAGCTTACATATATTTAGATCCAGGATCAACACATCATCGAAAAAAGCGACAATAGAAGTGGACATCCAATATCTTAACATTAAAAAAACTTATACCTGATTGGGTTCCCCAAAATAGGTTCGATTAAACCAAAAATTTTTTGTCGTAATCTCGACCGGCTCGCCGACATAATTCCTAGGGCCTACTCTTGCGCAATTCTGAGTCTGTTTGGTCTTCCATACGGACCTCGAAACACACATACACGCATAGATGCTAACCGCACCACTCATCATGGAGGAGTAGGTAACTCCCACTACATTGGGGGAAGGTCCCCACTCCCTTACTAGGAGGAGAGGAAACCTAACACAGCCAAAACCACCCACGACCGTCGGGGACGCAAGCAAATGGGCGTGCATCCCTTGTCGCGCCACATATGGCCCCGACACACGGCAGGGGATAATCAAGTGACCGCCCATCCACACAACCATCATTGACTGGGCGGCCTCCCAGCTGTATTGTCGGGCACATCACTGGCTGGCAGCGCACAAATGTGTGCGGCTCTGGCTGGCCGCACGCAACCGTGTGCGGATCTGGCTGGCAGGGCGCAACATTGCGCGGCCTTGGCTGACCGCGCTCAACCACGTGCGACCCTAATTGACTATGCGCAACCCTGCGCATGGCCCTGGTTGGCCGCACACAACCTCGCGCGGCCCTGGCTGCATGCGCGCGACACCGACCGCGCGTAATCGTGTGTGACCCTAGCTGGTCGAGCGTCACTCGTGCGGCTGCCTGACCACAAGACTGGTTGACCGCATGACCACACATGGCCATCCAGCCATCCGGCCGACCTCCGTTGATCGGCCCCCGCAGCGTGACCGCCTCGGCTGAGCAACTTCCGCACCACTACCGTCGCTCCCCATCATCCACAAAACCACCCATTATGGGGTGCGGGTATAACCAAATTCCCATAATGGGTGCGCATTGCCAAACATATGGTTACAGGCGTGCGTATAATGATAATTCTCATAACGGGTGTGTGCATAGTAAATTATATGGTTACAGTGTGCGTATAGCAAAATACCATATCATGGGTGTGCGTATAGCTTAATACCACATCATGGGTGTGCGTATAACAAAATTCTCATCATGGGTGTGCGTATAAAACATTCCCATCATGGGTGTGCGTATAGCAAAATATCCCTTCATGAATGTGCGTATTGGAAAATACTCATCATGAGTGTGCGCATAGCAAAATATCCCATCATGGGTGTGCGTATAGCAAAATATCCCATTGTGGGTGTGTGTATAGCGAAATATCCCATCATGGGTATGCGCATAACAAAATATATGGTTATGCATGTGCGGATAGCCAAACTCCCTAGCCACTTAATTAATGAAATGCCACCCTCAAAATCTATAAAAGGGCCATAAGACCCTCATTTGAAAGGAACTTGTTTCCTACGCCCAAGAGAGCTTCAGATGATTCCTTCAAAAATTTCCCTGCGTGCTCAAAGATTTCCTCGACTATCTTCATCAACTTCGAAGATTGTTTGAAGATTTCCTTCTGAGACTCAAAGATTCCCTTCAGCTCCTCACGCTCCCTTCAGGGAACCAGAGGTCCCCTTCATCTCCCGACACTCCCTTCCGGGAACCAGAGGTCTGCTTCAGCTCCCGACACCCCCTTCCAGGAACAACAGGTCCGCTTTAGCTCCTGACGCTCCCTTCCGAGAACCAGAGATACGCTTCAGCTCCTGCGCTCCCTTCCGGGAACGAAAGGTGCGCTTCAGCCCAACGCTCCCTTCCGGGAACCAGAGATCCACTTCAGCTCCCGACGCTCCCTTCTGGGAACCAGAGGTCCACTTCAGCTCCCAATGCTCCCTTCCAGGAACCAGAGGTCCGCTTCAACTCCCTGTCACTCCCTTCCGAGAACCAAAGATCTGCTTTAGCTCTCGCGCTCCCTTTCAGGAACCAAAGGTCTAATTCAGCTCCCAACACTCCCTTCCAAGAACCAAAGGTCTACTTCATCTACCAATGCTCCCTTCTGAGAACTAGAGGTCCGCTTCAGCTCTTAACACTCCCTTCCAGGAACTAGAGGTCTGCTTCAGCTCCCAACGCTCCCTTTCGGGAACCAGAGTTCTGTTTCAGCTCCCGACGCTCACTTCCGGGAACCAGAGGTCTGCTTCAGCTCTCGACGCTCCCTTTTGAGAACCATAGGTCCGCTTCAGCTCTCGACCACTTTACTAAGGTCTACCAGAGGATGAATCAAGGACTTCTCCCGACTCTGCCGCTCGGATCCAGAGCACCTGTTGCTGATTCCTCCATTTCAGATAACTTCCGAGCACATCCTCCACCATCATATTCCTGCCAACTCCAGTAGTCCTGAAGAACTATTGTAACGAGTGGTGTCTTATTACCCTCGAAAAAATAACTATTATGACTCTCTAAAGATAGTGAAATTTGGCCGATATAGGCCCGACACCGTGGTTTTTATCCCCATTTCTGCGGTTTTTCCACATAAAAACTCGTTTGCCAGCCGTCAGCATTTTTCTGTGACTGTTTGCGTCCTCGACTCGCTCACGAGCTAGGATGGTTCATTTTTGACCGGTTTACGAGCGCCTTGAGTGACCCACAATAGTTTCGCGCTGTATATGCGAAAGGTGTTCCCAGAACTCTGAAAACCTCTTGAAGACAGCACTTGCTTTGCAGCGGTACTCGTGACTAACATCAATGGAAAATGCAAGTGCTCACACACCCAGCGAGAGCTTCTCCGGAGAATACGTGTTGGGTATTGTATCCATTATTACCTTGAGTTGAAGAAGTCCCCCTTGAACTAAGATGGATTGATTTTGTATTTGATGCTGGATTTTAGTTATGTTATTGCAGGACTTTAATTGCTAAGTACAAACCAATGTCAGATTACAATGGGTCATAAAACACAGGACTATGCAATGTAATTGCTCATTGTGTAGGACATAATGTTGATTCATGCGTAATCTCTCTATTGGGATGTACTTTGTTTCCAAGTGCAAGGGGAAAATCAAGTAGTAGTTGTTTACTGGATTCTAGATTGATAGGAATGTTCTAAGTAAAATTCATCGAGTACTCACGTAAAGACTCATTTCATTCGTCGAGATCTCACGTGAGCACTCGACAAATTTGTCGAGTTTACTCAAGAGCTTTCTGAAAGTATAATATCTTGTTTCTAGTTTTTGGCCAAGTAAAATTCGTTGAGTGATCTATTGATTTCTTATGAATGCTCGATGAATTCGTCGAGTACTCTCGAGAAGTATTGTGATCAATAAAGTAAAGTTCTATTCTATTTCAAATCAAAGCCAAGTTTATTTCGTCGAGTGGTTAAGAATAATTAGTCGAGTAATCCAGGGATGTCACGTGAATACTCGACGAATGGGCTTAACAGTTTGTCTTTTTGAAATAGTTGACGACTTTCCTTTAGGGCACCATCCATGTACATTACACGTGGAGCTCCATCATGAAGTATCATTCTAGCCGTTAGAAGAGGAATCCCTATAAATAGTTAAGGGTTGTTTTTAGAAAACCCTAATCGTGAAAAATTAAGAAATACACAATTCTCTTAGTCGGCATTTCTCGCAACAAAAGATCTCGTCGCCGACAATCTGATTTCACGATTCCTCTCAAAGAAAAGTTTCGACAGGATCTCTGATTTCAAATACTTCAAGGTTCTTTAGATCCAGTCGATTCTCAAGTTCAGATCAAGATCTCTCAAGTTCAAGTCATTCTTCTTCTTCAGCCCTCAATTTCAAGTTGCTCTCTCAAGGAAGGAAGAAGAATCTTTTTCTCAGATCTGAAGTTGAATCTCTTTGAGATTTCTAAGAAGATGGTTTTCAATCTATTATTTGTAATGAAAACTTTTACAACTCTTGTAGGAAGTTTTGCTTCCGAGTTTTGTAGATCCTAGTTTAGAGGATCGAGTGTAGGAGTGGTTGTTCTCTGAGTTTTTGTAGGGGATGTTGTCTCCGAGCTTGTAGGAGTTGAAGACTCTGAGGTGTAAGATTTGTTGAAATATGAGTTTGGTGAAGTAGCCGAGTCTAGCCTGAAGTGCTAGATAGGCGGGGAGGGAAAGTGGACATACCCATTCTGGGGAACAACTATAAATCCTTGCGTTTGTGATGTGTGTTTTCTCTTATTTTGTGTGCATAATTTCTATAGTATTTTAATTCCACATAATGCCATAAAACTCACCTATTCACCCCCCTCTAAGTGATCTAGGTAGACAATTAGATACTTTCAATTGGTATCAGAGATAGGTTTTTCATTAATGGATAACACCTTGAACAAGATCTCTATCTAGTTGTTAAGAGAACAACATGTCTGGAATGGATAGAAGTAAAGATATGTCCTTGATGCGTGTCGGCAAGTGCACCGGTCGCTGTCAAGTAATAATTGTGAGAATAAATTCCCCGGATGTCGGTCTCTTGAGGAATGCAGGATGGGTGAACGAATCGCGCAGTGATGATTGTTACACAAGCGTTCAACAAACACAAAGAGGGGTTTTTGGTTGGTTTTCCTAATCTTAGCAATAACAAAAGAAATGCGGGTCGAAAAACACCGCTTCGCAAAGTGAAGTGGATGCAACGGCCGCGATGCCGTGCTTCGTGAGGCGGATGAAGTGAACTCAAGTGCGAGAGGGTGAGGGTCGCAAACACCTCTTCACAACCGCCATTAGCTCTTGCTAACGCGGGTCAAACACCTTGCGTGCGGGCGCGAGTGAGTGAATGAGAACGGAGTGAATCACAACCAAACCATGAAGAATAACAAAGACACATTCATTTAAACAAATAACATCTCAATATTCGAGTTTTACACGGTTCAAAGAGTACAACGAGGAAAGAGGAAAGGAATAACCGATGGTGAAGACTAGCGGCCGTTCACGGCCGGAATGGTAGGTTGTCGGGCTACCTCCGGACTCGGACGGACAATGCTTCCGGCGTAGAGAGCTGTCACGATCTCCCTACGTGCTCCGTCGTCTTCGACTTTAGGTTTCTTCTTCTTCTCACCGAGCGGAATGAAAGAATGCTTGCTTGGAGGCTTGCGGACGATGGAGAACACTCACGGACAATGGAGGAGGTCTTAGTATGGATGGAGGAGGCTTCCCTTTGCGTAGGAGATGAAGTGGAGGCGTCCCAAGGTGGAAATCGGCGGCGTACGGAACAGGAATCCCGCTCCCCGCATGAACGATCCGCCCTAAAATCGCAACAGGCGTTTAAATAGGCGCTGGATTAAATACTGCGCACGATCATTGGCGCACGACCAGTGGTCGTGCGCACTGGAATTCTGCGATCGTGCGCACTGCCTGGGTGGAACCTGCAAGATACGAAATTATAAAATAGAATGTTCGCACGACCAGTGGCGCACGACCGGTGGTCGTGCGCACTGGAGTTGATGGTCGTGCGCACTGGAGCAAACAGAACTCGGAAATAAAATGATGAGTGCGCACGAGCAGTGGCGCACGACCGGTGGTCGTGCGCACTGGTCTTGGTGGTCGTGCGCACTGCACCAAACAGAACTCGTGAAAAGGGTTAAGTGCACACGATCAGTGGCGCACGACCAGTGGTCGTGCGCAATAGAACCGGTGATCGTGCGCAGTGTTCCTGTGCAGAATTGCACCGGGAACACTTGCACGACTCCTATTCCAGCATAACCACAGGTCTAGCCACTGAAAGTGGCACCTAACAGCACAAGAATACTACTAAAGACAAAAAGCACGAAAATCACACCAAAGTGGGCCAAGATGTGCACCTAGCATGGATTATCAAATATAAACTAAAACAAGGCTAAAGTGCGGAGAAATGACTAAATAACGGCCCGGATGAGTCCATAAATGTGTATATGATCAGGACTCATCACACCCCCAGACTTAACTGTTTGCGCGTCCCGAGCAAACGAATCCGGCGGAGCGTGAAAACGATAATTGACATAGAGAATTACACAAAGGAGTACGGTGCGAAGTAACATACGCATGCAAGTAGAGAATTTAGTAGAAGGAGATTCTAGATATGCTAAATAATTTACAAGAGTATTAAAGCGTAATTAAAGATTTAGATGTACTCAATTGGTGAATTATGAAGAATTTGACGATCATGCCCGGATGAAAGTGACGAGACACTGAGGCGGGTGCTGCAAAAGATCGGGGCTTAGGAATAACTCCGCTGAAATCCATCAACGTCGTGAACCATACGCTCGCCCGGTCACACTCTCTCCACGGCGCTAGCAAACTCGCAAATCAAATCAGCAGGACTTATAGGATTAAAACGAGGCTTAGGTTACGGTATGATATTCAAAGTTAAACACGGTGGCTACGCAACCCAAGTGAGCTAACGGAACGCTGCACCATACAAGACCAACGAACAATGCTCGTGTGACACACCCCAGACTTATCATGAAAACCAGGTGTGCACACAGCCTACTTCACAAATACCAACAGATTTTCTGTTTTTAGCTCGGGAGGATTTTTTTTAAAATACTCTTTTTTTTTCTTTTACATATTTTACTTCTTTTATGTAACCCCCGGTTGGTTCAAAATCAGCAGACAGAATTTATTTTTCCTTCATAACACAAGGATTCCACACTCCACACAAGTTTAGAATTATGAGCGCAGTTAAAAACATTTTGGTTGCGGGAGTAGGATAGGCTTCAGGCTTTGGTGGATGAAGAGGAGCTGAACAAAGGATTGGTAGGCACAAAATTGGCTTGCAAAGGTGAATGAAATGGACATGGAATAACAAAGCTCAAACTAGCCAAAGGGTGGCCTACATCATGTTTGACTCAACGAGTAGCTCTCACCCATGCTTCGAGAGTCGCTAGGGGCAAGTTCTTAGCCCACGAGAAAGATAAACCTTCCTCCCGACTCGAGCAACACACGACTAGCAATCGCACACACACAACACCGGGTTATCGTCAATTCCATACAAATTCACCACTTGAGTATATTAAATCTAAATTTACGCAGAAATACTAAACATAAATTAGATGCATAAAGAAAATCTTGTTCTACACAAATTCTACCATAGCATGCGAAGTGACTAGAACACTACATGAGTCAACATCGCACTCCAAATAATAATTCCTACGTTAACAACCTATTTCATACTCCAACCAAGATAGTTTACAACGGAACAATAACAAAAAGATAAGCGCGCACTCAAGTGGGTGAAAGGGTGTGTGAAACATGGAAAACAACGATAATGATAAGATAAATAAGAATCAACCTTCTAGTATGCGGTGCACTCGTGCACAGTGGATAACAACAACCGCTCCCCCAGACTTAAGCTAAACAATATCTCTAGAAATTTGAAGCAACAAGAGGGGAGGAAGTGTTACCCAATGCTCAGAAATGAGCATACCAGACGATTGGCGTAAATAATCAAGAATAGTCCGCAGCATCCGCTCCATCGAACACAAAACCTGCAAGCACAAACTCAAAGCAACAAAAGCAGATACAAAAGCTGAACTAAAAGAAGTTAGATAAAAAGAAATACGAAAACAGGAAATCTGGGTTGTCTCCCAGTAGCGCTTTCATTTAACGTCCTTAAGCTGGACCAAATACCTGTATTAGCAGTGTTTATAAAGTGCAAGAATTAAAAAGAAAGAGTTCTCAAAAGTAGAGTTTCACAAAAATAAGAGACAAGAAGGGGAAATCAGCTGCCGGTGTTTGTATGATGCCCATCTCCCAATGTCAACAACTGACACTCCTTGTTTATAGTGGCGCCATCGTATGACTTCAGCCGATGTCCATTGACCTTAAACTTGTCCCCCTTATCCCCAGATATTTCTATGGCACCGAAGGGGGAGACATCAGTCACGGAGAAAGGACCACTCCACCGCGATTTTAGCTTCCCTGGGAAGAGGCGGAGACGGGAGTTGTAGAGCAACACTTGGTCCCCAATTTTGAACTCCTTAGGAATGATATGCCGATCATGCCATTTCTTTGTTTTCTCCTTGTAGATACGAGCGTTTTCATAAGCGAAATGACGGAGCTCCTCTAACTCGTTGAGTTGGGAACGACGCACCTCGGCCGCGGCTCCAATGTCCATGTTCAGAAGTTTGGTTGCCCATAATGCTTTATGCTCCAGCTCTACAGGGAGGTGGCATGCCTTGCCGTAGACTAATTGAAACGGAGTCATGCCGATGGGTGTTTTGAACGCAGTCCGGTAAGCCCATAATGCGTCGTCAACCTTTTTAGCCCACTCCTTCCTATTTGAATGTATTGATTTCTCAATTATTCGCTTGAGCTCGCGGTTGGAGACTTCGACTTGCCCGCATGTTTGGGGATGGTATGCCAAAGAAATCTTATGATGGACCCCAAACTTCTTCATGAGCTGCACAAACTGCTTATTGCAAAAATGACTACCGCCGTCACTGATGATAGTTCTCGGCGTCCCAAACCTGGAGAAGATATTCTTGTGGATAAAGTGTAGCACTGTGTTTGCATCATTCGTGGCAACCGCCTCAGCTTCCACCCATTTTGAAACATAATCCACTGCCACAATAATGTAATGCTTACCGTGAGACATTGGGAAGGGACCCATGAAGTCTATTCCCCAGACATCAAAGGGTTCGCAGACCAGCATGTTATTAAGGGGCATCTCATCACGTCGGGAAATATTTCCGGTCCTTTGGCACTCGTCGCACTTGGTGACATAGGCATGGGCGTCCCGGAAGAGGGTCGGCCAAAACAATCCACATTGCAGGATTTTTCGTGCTGTTCGAACGGCCCCGAAGTGCCCGCCAGCTTCTCTGTCATGGCAGTGCTGCAATATAGACTGAAACTCAGCTTCCGGAATACAACGCCTAATAATCCCGTCGCTGCACGTGTGGAATAAGAGCGGATCTTCCCAAAAATAGTATTTTGAGTCAGAGGCAAGCTTCCGTCTTTGCTGAGGGGACAGATTCGGGGAGAAGGTTTTACAAGCCAAGTAATTAGCGATATCTGCGTACCAAGGTGCGGTTGGGGAGGACGTAGTAATTGCGAATAACTTTTCATCCGGGAAATAGTCGTCTGTTTCCTCCTCAACGCTGTTGGGAGTGTCGTACTCCAATCGCGAGAGATGATCCACAATCACGTTCTCCACCCCTTTCTTATCTTTGATTTCCAGATTGTATTCCTGCAAAAGTAAAATCCAATGAATCAGGCGCGATTTGGATTCTTTCTTACTGAAAAGATACCTGAGAGCGGCGTGGTCCGTATACACGATCACTTCGGAAAGTACCAAGTACGAGTGAAATTTTTCAAAAGCGAAGACCACGGCTAGCATTTCTTTCTCTGTGGTGGTATAATTTGCTTGAGCACTGTTAAGAGTTCGACTGGCATACGCAATAGTGTGAAAAGTCTTGTCTTTCTTTTGACCGAGTACAGCACCTACGGCCACATCACTTGCGTCGCACATGATAATAAAAGGCAAAGTCCAGTCGGGCGCCACCAAAATTGGGGCTGAGATGAGTTGTCCCCGTAAAGTTTCGAAGGCTTGCATGCATGCTTCGTCGAAGTGGAAGGGGACGTCCTTAACCAGCAGGCGATATAAAGGCTTTGAGATGGAGGAAAAATCCTTGATGAACCTTCGATAGAAGCCCACATGACCAAGAAAACTTCGGATGCCTTTCACTGACATGGGTGGAGGGAGGTTTCTGATAACACTTACCTTCGCTTGATCCACTTCAAGCCCTTTGCAGGAAACTTTATGTCCCAACACAATTCCTTCGCGCACCATAAAGTGGCATTTCTCCCAGTTCAAGACAAGATTGGTGTCTTCACACCGCTTCAAGGTCTTTGCCAAATTCGCGAGGCAAATGTCAAAGCTACTGCCAAATAGAGTAAAATCATCCATGAAAACTTCGAGGAAGTCCCCCACCATGTCAGCAAAAATGGCGAGCATACAACGTTGGAAGGTTGCGGGGGCATTACACAGTTCGAATGGCATTCTTTTGAACGCGAAGGTACCGGAGGGACATGTGAATGTCGTCTTGTCTTGATCAGATGGGTCAATTAGAATCTGATTGTACCCTGAGTATCCATCCAAGAAACAGTAGTAATCCTGCCCCGCTAACTTTTCTAGCATCTGATCAATGAAGGGGAGCGGAAAATGGTCCTTGCGCGTCGCATCATTCAGCTTGCGGTAGTCGATGCAGACTCTCCACCCGGTGATCACTCGGGTTGGTAGCAGTTCGTTTTTTTCATTGGCAACGACAGTAATCCCTCCCTTCTTTGGTACCACCTGGACTGGACTGACCCATTTGCTATCGCTGATTGGGTAAATGATGCCAGCGTCTAACAGCTTTATAACTTCAGCCTTCACAACCTCTTGCATTTTCGGGTTCAGCCGCCTCTGGGGCTGTGCTGTCGGTTTGTACTGATCTTCAAGGAGGATCTTATGCATGCAGACCGTGGGGCTGATTCCTTTAATGTCAGCAAGAGACCGTCCGAATACCATGTGGTACCTTCTCAGCACGCCCACTAATGCAGTTTCGTTGGCGGCAGACAGGGCTGTGGAAATAATCACCGGATGCATGTTATTTTCTCCAAGAAAAACGTACTTTAGAGAATCCGGGAGTTGTTTGAGTGCCGGACAAGGATTTGGATTGGCAGAATCGTTGGAGGGTTCTCCGATTGAGTGTGACAAATCGGGCTGGTTTGAGTGTGCACCCCCTTCTTCCTTGTCTTCGTGCTGCCAACACACCTCACTGTCATCCAACTCCACAACGTTCTGACCATCGAATTCTTCAAGCGCCTCTGCTGGTTCGCACTCCGAGATTTCAAAGAGTTGCGACGGGCTGTGGACGTTGAAAGATATAGCATCCTCCCCCAGTCTTAGTGTGAGCTCCCCCTGCTCCACATTAATAATAGCACGAGCAGTAGCGAGAAAGGGCTGCCCCAAGATAATGGGAACATTTGAATCGACCTTCATGTCGAGGATGATAAAATCAGCTGGAAAAGTGAGACCGTTTACAACTATTGTGAGGTCCTCGACGATTCCTGACGGCTTCTTGATCGACCGATCAGCTAGCTGCAGCATTACCTGCGTTGGCTTCAAGATCCCAGCACCAAGTTCACGAAAGATAGAGAGCGACATCAAGTTGATTGATGCCCCCAAATCACAGAGTGCCTGGCTGAAACGGTGATGGTCGATCCTGCAGGGAATCGTAAAGCTGCCCGGATCCTTGCACTTTGTGGGCAAATTGGAAATGATGGCGGAGCACTCCTCGGTGAGGTCAATAGTTTTGAGACCCTCCAACTGCTTCCGCTTCGAGATCAAATCTTTCAAAAACTTGGAGTAACCTGGCATTTGAGAGATAGCTTCAATCAGTGGTATGCTCACTTGCACTCCCTTCATTATTTCCAAGAATCTGCGGAATTGCTTCTCGGATTTCTCGTTTCGCAGCCTGTGGGGGAATGGGGGGTGAACAGCACTTTTCGAGGTTTGTGCCTCGCTCACGGGATGCGGCTCAATATGACTCTGAGTTAGCTTCTCGGAAGTGTCTTCATTATGCTTGTCAGTGGAACACGCAAGTGGTTCCTGTCGAGGAGGATTGTCTACACTTCTCCCACTTCTCAATTGCATGGTGTTCACTGACTCAGGAGGCTGACTTGCAAGCCCAGAAACGACATCGGACAGCGTCCCTATAGTAGATCGAAGCTGTTGGATTGCGGCAGATTGGTCATTCATTTTGTTTAATACCCCGACCACCAAAGTTGCTAACTGTTCTGGTTGCTCTGGCGGCATAAAATCCGCTGCTCCTTTGGATGTCACGGCATTAACTGCAGCAGTGCTTGGGGAGCGAATAACATGACTCTAGTGCTGACTGGTGTGAACAATATTCACGATCACTTCCCATGCGTCCTTCCCTGATTTATTAAACAGGGCCCCTCCAGCTGCCATATCAAAAAGTAGACGGAATTTATTCAGCACTCCGAAATAAAAAATCTGAATTAAGAAAGCCTCTGAAAGATCTTCACGGTAGCATCCCCTATGCAAGGATTGGAAACGCTCCCAAGCATCAACTAACATCTCCTCCTTCCCTTGTCCAAAGGTTACGAGTTCCCTGTACTTGTCCAAGGCTTGGGTACGATGTTGAAACTCTTGAAAAAATCTCCCCTCGAGTTGTTTCCATGTGGTCACCTCTCTTTTCCGAATATCCCAATACCAGCTTTTGGCTTTTTTATGCAAGGAGAATGAGAATGCCAAAATCTTTTGTAGGTCGTTTTCAATTCCATTGAATACACATGTGTAATAGATTTCTAAAAAGTCCTGCATGTGTTGCACCGCGTCTTCATGCTCATCCCCGCTGAACTTGCAGTTCCCTGACATGTACTCAATGACGTCGGCGGAGATCCCGAAGTCATGATTGTTCCTTTCTGCTTGATCCCTTAAATCATCCAAGCTTCCCTGATAGATGCATTCCTGAATGGAGGTCATGCTACGAATACTAGCAAACAAAACGATTAGCGAATGATGGAAAAGGCGAAAGTAATCAGAAGCGCGTATCGAAAAGAAACGGAGACACCAGAGGTGAACAAAAGAAGTGAAAAGAAAAGAAAATTCTCGTGCAACAAATCTTCACGCAGACAAATTCATCACGTCTGCACTCCCCGGCAACGGCGCCAAAAACTTGATGCGTGTCGGCAAGTGCACCGGTCGTTGTCAAGTAATAATTGTGAGAATAAATTCCCCGGATGTCGGTCTCTTGAGGAATGCAGGATGGGTGAACGAATCGCGCAGTGATGATTGTTACACAAGCGTTCAACAAACACAAAGAGGGGTTTTTGGTTGGTTTTCCTAATCTTAGCAATAACAAAAGAAATGCGGGTCGAAAAACACCGCTTCGCAAAGTGAAGTGGATGCAACGGCCGCGATGCCGTGCTTCGTGAGGCGGATGAAGTGAACTCAAGTGCGAGAGGGTGAGGGTCGCAAACACCTCTTCACAACCGCCGTTAGCTCTTGCTAACGCGGGTCAAACACCTTGCGTGCGGGCGCGAGTGAGTGAATGAGAACGGAGTGAATCACAACCAAACCATGAAGAATAACAAAGACACATTCATTTAAACAAATAACATCTCAATATTCGAGTTTTACACGGTTCAAAGAGTACAACGAGGAAAGAGGAAAGGAATAACCGATGGTGAAGACTAGCGGCCGTTCACGGCCGGAATGGTAGGTTGTCGGGCTACCTCCGGACTCGGACGGACAATGCTTCCGGCGTAGAGAGCTGTCACGATCTCCCTACGTGCTCCGTCGTCTTCGACTTTAGGTTTCTTCTTCTTCTCACCGAGCGGAATGAAAGAATGCTTGCTTGGAGGCTTGCGGACGATGGAGAACACTCACGGACAATGGAGGAGGTCTTAGAATGGATGGAGGAGGCTTCCCTTTGCGTAGGAGATGAAGTGGAGGCGTCCCAAGGTGGAAATCGGCGGCGTACGGAACAGGAATCCCGCTCCCCGCATGAACGATCCGCCCTAAAATCGCAACAGGCGTTTAAATAGGCGCTGGATTAAATACTGCGCACGATCATTGGCGCACGACCAGTGGTCGTGCGCACTGGAATTCTGCGATCGTGCGCACTGCCTGGGTGGAACCTGCAAGATACGAAATTATAAAATAGAATGTTCGCACGACCAGTGGCGCACGACCGGTGGTCGTGCGCACTGGAGTTGATGGTCGTGCGCACTGGAGCAAACAGAACTCAGAAATAAAATGATGAGTGCGCACGAGCAGTGGCGCACGACCGGTGGTCGTGCGCATTGGTGTTGGTGGTCGTGCGCACTGCACCAAACAGAACTCGTGAAAAGGGTTAAGTGCACACGATCAGTGGCGCACGACCAGTGGTCGTGCGCAATAGAACCGGTGATCGTGCGCAGTGTTCCTGTGCAGAATTGCACCGGGAACACTTGCACGACTCCTATTCCAGCATAACCACAGGTCTAGCCACTGAAAGTGGCACCTAACAGCACAAGAATACTACTAAAGACAAAAAGCACGAAAATCACACCAAAGTGGGCCAAGATGTGCACCTAGCATGGATTATCAAATATAAACTAAAACAAGGCTAAAGTGCGGAGAAATGACTAAATAACGGCCCGGATGAGTCCATAAATGTGTATATGATCAGGACTCATCAGTCCTCTCTGAATTGTCGGTGTACACTAAAGAAAATTTCCCTATGTGGAAGGAAAGAGTAAGATTCTACATGGAAGCCGCTGATCCAAGAATATTTTAGATAGTCAAAGAAGGTCCTTACATTTCTACGACTGCTTCAACCATAGATCCAAAAGTGCTAGTTCTTAAGAAAATGTTGGATCTAACCAAAGATGAGATTGCTCACGTCGCCTTGGATAAAAAAGAAAAGAACATAATTGTCAGTGCAGTTAACGACTCAATGTTGCAAAATCTATTTCGCTGCAAGTATGCCAAGGATATGCGGGATTCTCTGGTTTTTCTCATGGAAGGAACTGAGGAAGTGAGGGATGATTGAAGATCTCTGCTCAATCAAGAGTACGGGGCTTTCAAGCAAGATTCAAGGGGTACTATTGCTGATAGCTATGAGAAGTTTTTCAAGATCATCAATGGCCTAAGGAACTATGGTCATGAATTCTCCAATGGAGAACGAAATGACAAGTTCTTGAGATCCCTGACGAAAGAATGAGACACAAAGACAATTGCCATTAGAGAATTTGGTAAGCTGGCTACCATAGAGCCACAAATTCTGTTTGGAAAGCTTTTATCCCATGAGCTTAAATTAAACATAAGAAATGCAGAAGAAGAGGGAATCAAGACTTCCGATAGAGAGAAGTCTATAACACTGAAGGTCGAAGGGTCAAGAAAAGGTTAAGTTGTGTCACCTGTCAGGACACAGACCTCAGATGAGTCTGATGACTCAGAAGCTAGCCCCTTAAGCTCTGAAATGTTAGATGGAGAGTTCTCGTTACTCTCCAAGCAATTCAAGAGAATTCTCAACAAGAGGAAACAAATGAGAAATCAATTTTCCTCTTCTGACTACAGAAGATCATGACATGATAATGATCATCATAAGAAAAACTACATCAACACTGACATATATAAATCTAAACCAAACAAACATAATTCTTCTGACGTCGTTTGCAATTATTGTAATAAGCCAGGACATATGATTGCGGAATGTCTATACAAGAAGAAAGAAGGATCTAAGAATGAAGAGAAAAGATCTTTCAAAGGTAATAGAAAGAAGGAATGAGTTTTATCGCAAAGAAGTCAAAGACTCTAAGCGACGACAATTCAAGTGAGTCAAGTTCAGATGAAGAAGCCTATTTTGGGGTTATGGATCATTCAGATGAGGATAACTGCGACACCCCTTATGATGGGAAGGTAAATTATAACATTCCTCTATCTGAATCTGAGATAGGATCCAATGCTGATGAAGGCTACTCTTCTGAGGAAGATTCAGACTTAATGGCTTAGCACCAAGCATTGTTGAAGGTATTTGGCAGATGCCGCAAGGCAGTCAAATTTCAAGCCAAAGAGATTGCCTCTCTCAAGGTATTGGAATCAAAACTGATGAAGGAAATTGAGGAATTGACTCCTCTCAGAAATGAAGTCCAATCCTTGAAAGACAAACTTGAATGCTCCACTGAACTAGTAAGTCTGAAAGAGAAAGCCATCAAAGAACTGGAAGAAAAGTTAGTGGTTGAAAGGAAGCTTGTAGAAAGCTTCTCGAAGCCAAAAACTATCCTTCCACTTATTGATGGATTCTCATTTGCTGAGAAGGGTAGTGGTGTTAGTCATCAAGCCGAAAAGGGTAAGGCTGCTAAGAGAAGAGCTGCCAATGGTAAGGGAAAGGTTCCTCAAAGTTAACCTTCCTTCAAGATGGTTGTTTTTCCGACAAACCAATATGACTTTGACACTTTCTATGGTCATTTATCAAGACCAACTTATGTTGACTCTAACAAAAATAACCAAGGATGGAGCCATCCTAGAAACTTTGGAACGACTGCTCTCAAGGCACCTTATGAAGAGATGATCCTAAAGGATTATGGTCCATTCATTCATGGATCAGATGCTTAGAAAGCTCCAAAGATCAAACCTGTTGCTACAAGGCCACTTGAGACGAAGAATCCATGTGTTTGTTGTACTCATGAGGCTTCTACCTCCAAGTCAGTTGCTCCTACTAGTCCTCCCGTTCAAAAGGTAAAACAGGAAAATAAAAGAAGATACAACCGGTTTGATTGTTGGTGTTGTGGCATGATTGGTCACTTTGCCATTGATTGCTGGTTTAATCCAATGAATTATAAGACTCCACGAGTTAACACTGCAAGAATGACCCCTTACAATGTTAACACTCCTAGTGGTGCTCATCTAACCAGGAACCAAGGACCCAAATCTGTTGGGTTCTTAAGGGTAATTGATTTGTGAATACAGGTATGTCCAAAGGCCAACAAAACTCATATCTGGTATTTGGACAGTGGATGTTTACGACACATGACCGGAACAAGAAGCCTACTACAGAACTATACCCCAGTCAAAAATGGCCCAAAAGCTATTTTTGGCGGATCTGATAGGGGAATCACAAAAGGCTATAATATGGTTACTAATGATATAGTTTCGTTCACAGACGTGGCTTATGTTAAAGGATTACAACATAATCTCATTAGCATAAGCTAGTTATATGACAAAGGATTTATGGTAGAGTTCTACAAGGACAAGTGCTTGATAAAATCATCTGATAATTCAGAAACTATTTTAACAGGCACTCGGAGTAGAAATATTTATTGCTTAAATTTTTTTTTGCTTAGAATCTTCTACACCAGTGTGCTTTTTGGAAAAGATAGTGCATCTCTATATGATTAGTGACATAAGAGATTAGCACATATAAATTTCAAAACTATAAATATGTTATTTTCTCACAACTTAATACGTGATGCACCCGATGTTAAGTGCATTAAGGAGAAGCCTTGTCATGCATGCCAGATGGGTAAGCAGACTATGACAACCTTTAAAAGCATATTATTGGCAAAGATTCTTCCAGATGCTTATATCTGTTTCATATGGACTTATTTGGTCTCCTGTCAGCTTGTAGTTTTGGAGGTAAAACTTACACCTTCGTTATTGTTGATGATTACTCACGTTTTGCATGTGTATTCTTTTTAAAACGCAATTTAGACACCTTTGATATTTTCACCACCTTTGTTAGGCAGATCCAAAATGAACTCAACTGCTTTGTGGACAAAGTTTTATGAAAGTCTAGGTATCTTTCATGAGTTTTCCTCTCCTCGTACTCCACTGCAAAATGCAGTTGCCGAGAGAAAGAATAGAACACTCATTGAGGCTTGCAGAATAATGTTGAATGAATCTTCACTACCAGAGTACTTCTAGGCTGATGCTGTCAACACTGCTTGCCACGTGCAAAACATTGCACTAATCAACAAGAATCATCGTAAGACACCTTATGAACTTCTAAAGGGCAAGAAACCAACCGTGTCTTATTTTAGAATCTTTGGCAGCAAGTGTTTTGTACTTAATAATGGGAAATATTACAAAGCTAAGTTTAGTGAAAAATGTTTTGAAGGTATTTTTGTAGGATATAGTAGTCATAATATGGCATATAGAATTTTCAATAAGAAATCCCTGGTTGTAGAAGAATCAATAAATATTGCATTTGATGCGACGAGTATGCTTCGTAGCAGCTCTTCTAGTGTATTTGTTGAAGATGCAGGTGTTAAATTAAAAGAGCTCAGCCTAGAAGAAGCAGCTGAATATGATGCCCCAAGGTCAGTCAAAGTGAGCTCTCAAATCTTGTTTGAAGAAGAAGAACATCAAGAGGTAGAAATTGCACCAGAAGTAGAAGAACCTCCTGGTGGCACAGAGACTGTAAGAAATCCAGTAATCAGACACTCAAGAGATCACCCAGTTGATCTGATCATTGGAGATCCTCGTGATGGAGTTAGAACAAGAAGAGGTACAACTAACGAAATATTGCACTTAAGTTTTCTTTCACAGATTGAGCCAACGAAATTTGAAGAGGCAAACCAAGATGCCTAATGGATCGTCGCTATGGAAAAGGAGCTCAATCAATTTAAAAGGTGCAAAGTTTGGAAGCTAGTACCAAGGCCCAAAGGTCAAAATGTGATAAGGGTGAAATGGGTCTTCAGAAACAAGCTGGACAAAAATGGAGTAATCACCAAGAACAAGGCCAAACTTGTGGCTAAAGGTTACCGACAAGAAGAAGGGATCGACTTCGATCAAACATTTGCTCCAGTGGCCAGACTCTAAGCGATCAGGTTGTTCATAGCGTATGCTGCTCACAAAGGGTTTAAAGTCTATCAAATGGTGGTGAAGTCATCCTTCCTTAATGGTAATTTAAAGGAAAAAGTATATGTGGAACAACCCCAGGTTTTGTTGATTCTTCTTTCCCTAACTGTGTTTAATTTTTACGCAAAGCTTTATATGGTCTGAAATAGGCTCACCGAGCTTGGTATGAGACATTTTCTAGCTTCCTTCTTGAGAACAAGTTCATAAGAGGAAAGATAGATAAGAAATTATTTCTTAGGGACGTGAAAGACAAGATTCTGCTAGTTCAAATATATGTCGATGATATTATCTTTGGATCTACAGATGATAACCTTTGCAAAAAGTTCTCTAACTTGATGCAAGGGAAATTTGAAGTGAGTAGTATGGGTGAGCTGAAGTATTTCTTAGGACTTCAGGTGAAACAATTTGAAGATGGAATTTTCATCTCGCATACGAAGTTCACCAAGGAGTTAATTAAGAAATTCGGAATGGAGAATGCAACCTCTATGAGGACTCCAATGGGTTCAACTATGACTCTGGACAAGGATGAGAAAGGGAAACCTTTTGATGAAACCAAGTACAGAAGCATAATTGGATCCATGCTCTACCTTACTGCCAATAGACCAGACATAATGTTTTCAACATGTATATGTGCTAGATTTTAGGTGAACTCTAAGGAATCTCATTATGCTGCTGAAAGAGGATCTTGAGGTACCTTAAAGGCACACCAAATCTTGGTTTATGGTACCCAAGAAGTAATGTATTTGAACTAATTGGATTTTCAGATGTTGATTTTGTAGGAAGCATGAACGATAGGAAAAGCACTTTTGGGACTTGCCAATTTCTTGGATGGTGACTTATTTCTTGGAGCAGTAAGAAGCAAAATTGTGTAGCAATCTCAACTGCTGAATCAGAATATATCTCCACAGGCAGTTGTTGTGCATAACTTTTGTGGAGCAGGAATCAACTAAAAGATTATAATTTGAAGATGAAGGAGATTCTGATGTTTTGCGACTCATATAGTACCATAACAATTGCAAATAATCCAGTCTCTCACAGCCGGACAAAGCATATTGAGATACACTATCATTTCATCTGGGAGCATGTGGAGAACAAGGACATTAATCTTAGCTATGTCCCGACGGATAAGCAAGTTGCAGATAATTTCACTAAGCCAATGGATGAGGCCAAGTTCACTTTCTTCAAAATGGAGCTTGGTATGCTCAACAAGGAATCAAGAAAAGTTTAAGAAATCTGGAAATTAAGGAAGATAGTTGAAATTACTCTTGTCATTTCGACGAATTCGTCGAGTCTTCTCTTATTATTTCGATGAATTAGAAAAGTCTCTCGAATTATTTCCATGAATCAACTTATTTAGTCGAATCATTTCGACAAATTAGCCGAGTATTTCCATTTCATTTCGACGAATTTTCATCAGTCAGAAATCTTTTCTAATTATTATATTGGATTCCCATAGTCACTTTTCCAATAAGGTACACCCCTCTATTTATTTCAAATTTTAATACTATATAAATAGAATAAGGGCTTCACGACAAAACACGACATTTCATCGATACCTTACAGAAATCTAGTCGGCAAACTCGCTCTTCCTCCTGATGGTTCGTCTTCTCGACCTCCAATGGCGCGCAGAAGTTCTGGAAATCTGCAGGTCGGTGGGGAACTTGTTTGAATAGGTTTTGCAAGCGCCTCCGACGAATTCAAGAACATAGTCCTAATGCTAGAAGTTGTCGGTCTCTCGTTCCTTCTAGAGAATTCGTGATGAGTGCTGGGCATAGAAGTTTTGGAGTTCTACAAAAATGCTCAACTTCGTCGTGAAGGTACTGTGATCAAGAGTAATGTCAGGAACACTGTGGTTCGACTGAAGCCAAGTCTTCTCAATAAATATTTGCGCCTACCCATGATTGATGAAGAAGATGTATTGGAAGACATAGATTACAACAGAGCTCTATCCTTCTGTGACTTGGCAAAGGGCTCTACTTCAATTCGATGGAAAGCAATGAATGAAGAAGGAAAATTACTAACCGATATTATTGGAAAGGTTCTACTGTGCAACATAGGTTCTCATGATTATATTTCAAGTGACATGTTCAAGCTTTTGATAGCTGTAATTTGTAGAAAGATAATTAATTTGGGAATAATATTGTTTGACAGAATCAAAGCAACTCTCATGACACCTAATTTTGGGAGTATTCTCACCATGTACTTGAATCAATTTGACATGAATCAATTTGATATGTCCTCTGTCATGCCCATACATCATCTCAAGAAGATAGATTCTTTAATTTTCAGTAGGTGGAAGAGAAGAATCACAAAGCCTGGTGCAAGTAAAGATGATGAAGATAGGGAAGAATTTGAAAATGAGCCAAGGATTCAGTCTCCACACCCCCATGTTACACCTCAGATCTCTAATGCAGATGTTGAGGGGGAGAATCTTGATGTACAAGATTCTGAAGATCAGCAAGATTGTTGGAACCTTAGTTTTGATTTGAGTTAGGATCCATCTTTAACGTCTATGTTTCTATCATATCACATCTTATAACTTAGATCAAATCCCATTAAGATAGAAGGCTGAATATATATAATTAATAGGCTGAGAAAATAAGAGAAAGATAAAAATTATACATGTTCTCTACGTTCGACAAATGGCTACCTGCGTTCGACGAACGGCGCTCTGCGCTTGACGAATGGTATTCATTCTGCGCTCGACGAAATCCAACCGGCTCAACGTTCGACGATCCCATCTCAGCGGTTCAGCAGTCGACGAACAGATTGTCTCAGCGGTCGACGAACAGACCCCGTCTCAGCGGTCGACGATCAGACCCCGTCTCAGCGGTCGACGATCAGACCCCGTCTCAGCGGTTGACGAACAGACCCCATCTCAGCGGTCGATGAAAAGTTGCGTTCGACGAACTCAAGTCTGCGTTCGACGAACATCTCAATATTTCAGCGGTCGACAAAATTATCCAGGCTCAGCGGTCGACGAATCCTTTCGTTCGACGAACTCAAGTCTGCATTCGACGAATATTCAGCAGAAGCTCAGACCGACGTATTAAATGATCAGATCGATGAACGTGAAGCTGAGCTCGACGAAATATCTCCAGCATTATTTTAATATCATTCTCAGTTCGACTAATATTATATATGCTGACAGAGAAATATTTTGAATAGTTTCAAATTATATATTGCTGCCTTTCCTTTGTTTGAATTAGCCATTGCAGAACAATAAATGTTATAGCCATTGCAGCAAAGCCAAAGACGACAATTTATGTTCTCGAGGATTTAGGAAATCAAAGAGACATTATCTCTTTCCTCTCTTATCAGCAAAGAATTCAAATCAGCCGAACAGCTCTCCAGAATATATACTCAGAGAGAAGATCTGAGAAGTATAACAACAAGGAGAAGAAATAACTTTTTGCTAACTCTTCTTTTCAGAACATATTCATCCTGAGACACCAATCAAGATCATTTGCTCAGGGATCTAAACTGCAGAAGAAGAAGAGTATTTACAATCAAGAGAAGAAGCATCCACAAGATGTCATCAATTCATATCAGACAGGGGGAGCTCTTCAACATCATCAAAGATCCAATCTCAACAACCAATCAGGATCTTCAAGAGTCTTCTCAGCAAAGAGAAGAACAATATATCTTTTCTCCTTCTTACCCCATCTTGTACAGGGTTAAAACCCCCTTCAAAAGTTTAACCATTGGTGGCAAGACACCTGATCAAAAAATAATGTTGGTTTTGAGCACCTAATCAAAAGCTCTGTAGTGTGTGGACACCTGATCAAAAATCCCTTGGTGGCAGGGCACCTGATCAAAAACCTGTAGTGGATTCCTACCAGTGGGTAGAAGAGTAAATGTACCCAGGTTGATGGGGAACTACTATTAAATTCTTGTGTCATATGGTTGCTTTGTTTTATGCCTTTTATTTCTTTTTGGTGTGCTGTGATTACTGTGCCTTCTTAGTGTTTGTTGTTATTACACACTCAGCACTACATATATATATCATTATTTTGAAATAAACCTAAAAAGAGATTTTAATTTAAGAACTAAACCTCCTTTCAATTGGTATCAGAGGCATATCAATTGACTTTCAAAGATCCATCTGAAGATCAGCCCCAAGTACCAAATGTTACCTCCCCTCTTGTGCCTGATGTCCAGAAAGATGTTCCTGATGAGAATAAAATTGCTAATGAAGTTACAAATGATCAGATTATTGGTGAGAAAGGATCCGCATCTGGTGGAGTCCTAGTGCTTGAGAAAGATCATGTGGAGAAGGAAGTTGTTGTAGAGGTTGAGGGGGAGAAATCAATTCACTCTCCCCAGGAGGCCCTCATTACTGATTTTGCCTCTAACAAAATAAGAGAGGATGAGGAGCAGGAGAAGACCTTGGTCAAGGATCATCAATCTCTAGGAGAGGGTCATTCTTGTCATTTTTCTTCAGATGCTGGAAGTTTTGGAGCCCCCAGATCTCATGATCTTTATATTCCTCTTTCTGATAGTTCACTGCTAAAGTCTATAGAAGCTATGCTAATCACGCAGAAAGAGTATTTTGACTTCTCCACAAGTGTTTGACAAAGTCAAAGAAGTGGAAACTGATTTAAATAATGGCTTAGGTGAGATGAAGCATATCATGAGAAACTTCAAAGCAGAAATGGATGAATGGTTAAACCAAGGAGGTAAAGCTGTGGATCTCACAATGCAAGGTATTCATCATGTGAAAGTGCACTGTGTGCCTCTGAGAATAATCTAGAGGGGGGAGGGGGGGGGGGGGGGGGGGGGTGAATAGAGGTTTAAAATAATTTCTTTCATATTAGTGCAAATATAATAAAATACTAAGTATTATGCTCAACAATTCCTCACACAGAATAAAACAAATGCTGAAATGTAAAGCAGGAAAATAGTAAAAGAAATGGACAGCACAAAAATTTCACAACCAGAAGACACAAAGATTTTATAGAGGTTCCCCAAAATGTGGGTAGTCCTCTCTTCTACCACCTGGTAGAAATGCACCACCTGTGCCTGAGTCTTATGATAAGGAGACTCTCAGAACCACTGATCTTTTGATAAGGAGATCATGAACCAACCAGATCTTTTGATAAGGAGATCTTGAACCAACCAGATCTTTTGATAATGAGATCTTGAACCACTGAATCCTTTGGAAGAGGGATTCTCAAAACTCTTTTACAGTTGGTAATAAGAAGGATGAAAGAAGAAAAGGGGAGAAGGAAGAATTCTGTTCTCAGAATTCTTATGAAGCCTGTCTCAAGAACAGCTTTTATTTTCTTCTACTAGATCTGCTGATGATGAACTCCTGCTTATGATTGAGATGATTTGCAGGAGCTATAATTGTCAGATCTTTTCTCTTCCTTCTTGATTGAACTCTAGCTACTATGTAATATTGATGATGAGCAGCCTTCAGTTGTTCCGCAGTAAGAGAGGGAGAGCAGTTGTTCTTTATTCTCTGTATTTTTCTCTATTAGGGTTCCTGGAGGAAGAAGAAGAGGTGGAAGCCCTAATGGAAAAGCTTTGGCCGATTGTGATGAATGTTATCTTCTTTCTCTGTCTTTTCTTCTCTTTTATTGTCCCTCTTCAAATTTGAATTGATTTCCTTTTCTGGTAGGTCCTGAAAAGGTATTATGCACTGGACAATTTCTCTTTATTTCCTTCTTTAATTCACGACCCATCCACCAACTGTAAGCTTGTTTCCAAGAAAGCTTTTGTGTCCTCTTTTTAATTCTTCTTTCTATTTGAGGCAATAATTAAGCCGTTGGAGAACGGTCTTTAGTATTGTGGGCCATAAGAGAGAGTCCAAAATGACCACTGAAAAGGTTTCCTTTTCAGAATGTATTCGCCATAGCGTCGAGTTCTCTTCCTCTCTTATCGACGCACCTTCAAGTTCATGTAAGAGCAGCTTCAAATTCATCCTTGCTCTGATTGAACTCAGCTAGTCAACGTTGCGTCGATACCTTATCGACGTAACTGTCGAGTTGAGGGCATGGCTCTGAACTTCATTATCTGCATCGAGATGAAGTCGACGTTGCGTCGACTTTAGATGGCTTCGATAGATATTTCCTTCTGCATTGAGTTGAAGTAGAAGCTGCATCGACTTCTCAAAGTACTTCGATAGGTTCATGGCCTCTACGTCGATATCTATTTGATGCAACGTCGACTTGATTTAGTTCGACAGAAGGGTTGGACCACTTGAACTTCTAGTCAGAGTAGCGTCGACATTAACTCGATGTTGTGCCGATTTCTATTCGACGCAAATGTTAACTTTGCTCAAATTGTGCTTCTCTTGATCTGGTCTTGACACCCTAGGTTGAATGTGACATCCTAAGAGATCTAATGACTAGATTACCCTTACTATACAATGGGTAATTCAACCTCAGGGATAAAATCACTTTTAGGTAATTTGTTAAGTTAAATTCAAGGGTTTTTCCTAGCAATCTCCCCCTATTTATCTTAACAAATTTTACAGATTGTTCAAAGTGATTTTACACAAGTTTTTCATAAACAAAAATATGTAAGACAACATAGATACAGAGATACCAAAATAGCTTAAATAGGCTGGCAAATAAGAAACATCTGTTTAATTATCAATAAGTGTTTTTATCAGAGATTACCCAGGGAAGAAGTCTACTTCCTTCCTTTAAGAAAAGTATAAAGATCCTCATAGACCATCCTGTATTTCCTTTCCACATATCTGAAATTTGTAGGAGTGGCTTTCTCTAGACTCTTCTGTATCCTTTCATGACCTTTGAACAGTTTTTCCAAATCCACTTCAGCATTAGGATGAACATCCTTGATTGTGAAGCCAAGACCAAAAACCCCCTGAGTTTAGGATGTCTCAATGTTATCATGGAATTCTTGTAGAGATATGAGATAGATGTGATCCCCCTGAGTTTAGGGTTTTAGGGTTTAGGGTTTTTAGGGTTTAGGGTTTAGGTCTTAGGGTTTAGGTTACGTCGATTTGAATTCGACGACGCTCTGATTAAACAATTATGATTTTCTATAAAATCCTTGTTGTTTTTCCTAGCAATAATTTTCTATAGAAAATAGGTCTGTATACATAATAAAGGGGACCTACAAAGCTCCATCAAGCATCCCCAGTGCATTGATGAAGAACTTGTGCTTACTTTCATCAAGAGGTTTAGTGATGATGTCAGCCCTTTGAGTGTCAGTAGATATGTATTGAAGGTTGATCTTGTTGGAACATGGACTTCCGCATCTCCTAGGTTTGAGAATAATAAATCCTATGTGTATTTGATCTTATGTGTGCAGGAAACAAGTCCATATGACTCAAGGATAACATAAGATGGTTGCCGCCAAAAAATTTAGCCAGTAATTCCAGCATGCCCACTAGTGCCGGCGGTAGCACCTAGCGCAGGCGCTAGATCTGATTAGAGCAATTTCAGGAGGCAGATATAGAAGGATACAGCGCCAGGCGATAGAAGCTAACGCAGGCGGTATCACCTAGCACGACTGGTATCTACTAGCGCAGGCGTCAGCACAAAGCAATAGAGGAAGGCAGACGGCTTACTTACAATGAAGGATTCTTACGCAGAGAATATTTCCTAATCCGGGATAGCGCCGGCGGTAGCGATAGCGCAAGCTCTAGCGCCAATGCTATAAAAAGGACCCCTTGGATCCGTCTTCTTCATCCTCTTATGATCCTAAATTCCAGAGCTTCGTGCCACACAATATAGAGGAAGATTCAGAGAGATACTCCCACAAATCCATGAAGGCTTAAGGAGATCCGTGGAGAAGATTTCAACATGCTTCATCATCATGACGAAAGACCGCATCGACTACGATCATACTCTGTGGTTCTTCGTCTACTTCTCCAAGAGATCCATATAGGGAGTTTTCATATTGTTGTTATTTCACATTTTTCTTGTAATCGTTTAGTGAATTCGCCTCGTGTTGGCGACTAGGTCTGGGTCAGACTTAGGGCAAAAATTTGCCTCGTGTTGGCGACTTAGTCTAGGGTGTAGACCTAGGGGGTGCTTGAGGACATATCCGGGGAAGGATTGGCTAGAGCGGCTTGAGGCCGTATCCGGGGAAGGATAGGCTAGGGCCGGTTCGTGGATTTACGAGTCGGGATAAAAAGCAAAAAGGATTTTATTATTCGCTTTCGATTTCTAGCATCATAGAAATCTAGTTTTGTAATCATTTTTATTAATTGTAAATCATGAATCCCTTTGTGTAATAAAAATGATTTGTTCTTCATTTCTCTAAATTGTTTATTATCCTCTCTTTCATTATAAAACAATTTAGATCGTTAGTCAAAATCACTATTTTAATCTCTCATTATTTCAAGTATATCAAAATATAATATAAATTTTTAAAACCCATATTCCCCCCCCCCCCCCCCCTCTAAGGGCGCCTACCGATCCAACAAGTGGTATCAGAGGGGTTTTATTCCAAACGGTCTACCAACCAGGAATAATGACGTCTCATGATCTCGCTTCTACTAGTGGGGGAAATTTTTATGAAGAAGGGAAATCTCTAGCACCACCTTTATTTGAAGAAAGAAATTATAAAGGATGGAAAATATTGATGAAAATTTTTCTTAAAGCTTTAGATGAAACAGTTTGGAATATTACTATTTAAAAGCCACCTATCATATTAAATAGAAACGAAATGGTTTTAAATGCAAAATCTATGAATAGTCTATTTTGTGTGTTAGATCAAAATATTTCCAAACTCATTCATACTTTTCCTACTGCATATGAGATGTGGAATTTTCTTGAGATAACTTATGATTCTTCATCTAAAAATATGGAACCAGCACAGGAAGAGAAGGACATACAAGCATCCATCATTACTCAAGAAGATCTCACTCGTAGCAAATCCATGGAAATCATGAAAATTGACTTAGACGAAGAGAGCAATTCATCAAGAGATGATGAAAATTCATCTATAAAGGAGGAAGGCCTAGAAGACGACAAAGGAACTTCATGTTCACATCTTGCCTCTTCCGATAGTGCTGTAAGAAAGTCTAATTCTTCTTCTTATTTCCATATACTAAAAATTGCTAAACATAAAATGAAGAAATTTAAAATTGCTAATAAGAGATTACGTTTAGAAAATAAAACATTGAAAGCAAATGTGTATGAAGAATCCAAAAATGATGTGTTTGAATCTCCATCATGCTCTTCATTTGAAAATTATATACCTTGTTTTGATTATAATGATATTAAAGAAAAAATCAAGGATTTTGAAAAAGAACTTTTAATTTCAAAAGAGCATAAAGAAAAATTGGTAAATGAAAATAATATTTTATTTAATAAACTTGAATCATTAAAACTATTTGTGGAAAAATTTACAAGTAATAAAAATTCTTTTATTTCTAGTTTATCATCTAACGTATGTAAGACTTCTACTAGTATTTTAAAATCTATTAAACATGCACCTAATAGAATGTTTAATCATAAAAGCATAATGAATTCTAACCCCCATTATATATCTCCCAAATTAAATTCATATGTGGACAAATTTCCTATGAAAAATAATTTCAAAAGTTATTATTATTCTAAGCCTAATTTTAATGAATATGGAAATTTGATGCACAATATTAAATCAAAATATGAATGGAGACCCAAAATAAAAAATGAAACATTAACTCCACTTGAAAGGATTCATTCGTTTTTGTCTCCTAAAAAATTATCATGCTATATTTGGGTGCCCAAAGAAACTGTTACACTTGGTTTCCTTTGGATACCCAAATCTCTTATCTACTAGTATCATTCATTTGCATGAAGTAGAAATAAATCAAAATGAATTACAAAATACTCTACTTCATGATATGCCTAATGTTCCATTATTTTTCTTTTTGTTCTCCTTTTTAAGCCATCATGGCATGTTCATCTAATATAATAATTGAAATTTGACTTTGTCCCCCAAAGCCTAAATGATGTTTACAAATCAAAGTAAATCAAATGTAAAAGTCAGGTTTTCATTAATGAATGACCAATCTATTACTATTAAAATCATTACCCATAAATATCATATAGTATTCATATAAATTGAACTATAAATTTGCTATAAGATATTTCAAATTAAATCAAGTTATTAGGCTATTAAGCTCTTTAGACTTCAACAACAAAATTAGAGAAATAATAGGATCTAAAAGAAAGTTCAAGATCTGAAAGAAAGCTCAATTTTCAATATGTTTTTCTTTTTCCTTTTCAAAATAGAACTGTATTGTGTTCACTCCTTGATGTCAAACATGATCTAAACCATCACTAATGTTCACCTATCAAAAATTACATATATATTCAAAATTCATAACTAAAAAGAAAAACACTAAAATGTATTGAAAGAATTTACCATCGTAATCAATATTGAATTCACATGCACCACCATGATGTATTGATGTCCTTTGCTAAAATTCTCTAAAATCATATATCATAATTCATATTAAGAATCATCTAAAACAACTATTTCTATCACATTTATATGAATTATATTATGACAATTGGTATTATAATTGCTTACCATGGTTGGTGTATTATGTGTGTATTGTGATTTATTTCAAGTTTGGACCTTAGAATCATCTTGATATCAATAAGATCAAATCAAATCTTCACTTCATTCTAGGTCTATAAATTTAAACAATATCATAGTTTGGCATATCATTAATCTCAAACTTATCATACTAACATTGTCACCTAAAGAATATTTGTGTCTATGTTTAGGTTTTATATGTTTTGCCAAGATATTTAGTCCAGGTATTTTTATCTAGGCCATACCTATTTTTATGCATGAACATTATTTTTAATCACTAAAATCATGCATATTTGATTTGTTCATTCATGTCTTCTTGTGTTTACATTACCTATCACTTTCAGCTTCATTATTTTGATAAACACAAGCGCTAGAAAAATCAAAATGAAGTCATATAAGAAAATGCTAATGTTTCATGCAATTTGCACTATCTAGATATCTCCAAAAATTCTGAAATTTTTGCATGAAACTAATCTGTGGACACTTAATCAAAGTCAAAAATCAAAATTTTCAAAATCTCAAAATTTAGTGTACTGTTTGCCGCGCCAGTGCTAACGCCAGCGCTAGCTCGAGTGTCCGATTGTCTGTAATTTTAAAATTCTGAAAAATCACTAAAAATATATTATTTTATATGTACTACTCATTTTTGCATCTATGCCTATAATTGATTTTTGATAAAATAAAATACAAAATTACAAAAGCCAAATTACAAAAAATATTTTTCTTACTTTCTTTCTTTGGTTATTTGTTTGATTTCTATTTCTATATGCAAAAATCAAATACACAAATATAAAACAAAAATAAGTATCAAAAATTATCTTTTGACCTTAACTTTTATATTTACATGTATCTTGCGAAAGAGAGATTTGGCCTTTCACCACATCACATCTCATACCGGGCGAACCCCTCACAGGGCAGCCTTGGGAAGTCCAAGATCAATTATAAGAGTTCAATTTTTAAATCAAAATTCTTTTTATAAAATATAAAAAAAACTGTATGGACTTTATTGTGAAAATCAAGCATGATTTAATCTATCATTTAGACCTTCTACTATGTTGCAATTCATCTTTTCAAACTACTTTGAACATTTTTTTTGTTTATCATGCATTGATATATCTAATCACATGAGCATCAATTGTATTGTAAAAGGTGTGTATAACTAAGCTTAGCATGCCTCTAAGTATGAGTAAATGTTTTATGATTGATAATGATATTTATTCACTCACTTATTTTGGCTAAGTCTACATGTGTTCTTAATCTAAGAATGCTTGTTAGTGTATTGTAATTGTACAATGAATTAAAATTGCATGAGTATCTTACCTACACTACATTTATTTGCACTCTTAAATATTAAAGAAAAGTGGTTGTGCTTTTAAAATTTAATTGGTTTGCAAAACAAGTGTATTCGGAGAACTTTGTACAAAACAAAAAAAATCATGAAATAAATTGACAAAGTTAACTCCACCAAGCACTACTTGAACCTCTTGATAAGTCTTAATAAGCGTTGTGAGGTTGAGCACCTTGGAAAGAATAGTAAAGTGTCTTGTGCAAACCATAGTTTTTTTTACACCACTTATTCTTAAGTACACCGGATCACAAAAAATCGTTATTGAAAAATAAAATTGTGTGATCCCCCAAGCACTACTTTGCACCCTGATAGGTCTTAATAAGCATTATGTATGCAAAGCACCTTGGTATTTGTACATTTTATTTGTGCATTAAAATGTGTGGAAGTAAAATTATTTTTATTTTTTTGTGCATGTTACTCTACACATGTATTGTATTTTTGATTAAATCATTTGTTTATTCTATTCAAAATACACTTATGTGCACATCATTATCTTCCATAATACTTCTTCTCATGAGTATTGGATCCTAATGCTAATTATGTACTACTCTTTAAATATAAATGCACTAGATAACCTAGCATGCTCTCTACAATGTTTTGTATGTTTTTGAATTTGTGAATTAAAATAACATTGTTTTAATCTCTCTTTGATATCATTATTTCATGCTTGGTTACTTTATTGTCAAACTTAAAGATTTTAAATGAAAAATGATTTACAAAAACATCTTCATTTTTGGAATTTAACGCATATATCTTCTTATGAATCGTCAAGTTTACAAAAAGATGTTTCTTGTATTTATATAAGTCTTACGCATCATAACCATATAATTGTTTTACCTTGCGCCTTAATGCTTATTTAAAGTCTCTTCTTTTGTGTGCATCATCACTTGAATATTAAAATTCCTTTCCTTCAACAAGTGGTAGACTTGCTTGGTAAAACTTCATAGTGGTTGCTCTAAACATGAATATTTTTGTATGCTAAAAACTCTGATTTATTTCTATGAAAATATTTTTATGCTAAAAAACTCTGATTTATTTCTATGAAAATGCTAAAAACTCTGATTCATTAATGGATTTCAAAATAGCTATTTGAGTTTTTTCAAAAAGATTCAAATAAAACTATAAACCCATAGGCTATGAACTTATCATTAAATTTAAATGCTTAATGTTTCCAATAATTATTATCCCATGATTATATATCTCACCTTAGTGGGGGCGTAGGGTTGTAGACATTAGATAACCTGATCCCTAAGTCATGTCTTGTCTTTAACCGGGGAGGGTTCCAGTGGGGCCTTGCGAGGCACTAGGGGATAGAGTGCTAGGTTGAGTATTTTCTAGTGTTTGCATATGAGTCTAACACCACATCCTATGACATGTATGCAGCTCCTCATGACCATCAATCACTTAGTACGGGGCTAGGGTGTAGACATATTATCTGGGTGGATTGGTTACTTGGAAATCATTACCTTATTATGCTTAAAACTCCTTTATCATTTCATTTCCTCTAAAAGCTCGATCATGCCTTATCCTTTTATAAAAAATCCTCTTTTTATGTTTATTGCTTCCTTGAACACTTTTGATAATAACAAAAGGGGGAGAACTAACATGATAAATATTAATCGCTATCAAATGGGAAAACTAACATGATAAATGTTTAAGATAATAGCTTACATATTAGGGGAGCATTCACATAGGGGGCATGTATTTAGGGAGAGCAGCAATTCTAAACACTAAAATCAATAATTATCCCAAGTCACCTCTCTCACACACACACAAGTAGGTTTCATCATGCTTATATATTAATGCTCTGATTTATCATTAATGGATTTGTTATTATCAAAAGGGGGAGTTTGTTGGAACATGGTCTTCCGCATCTCCTAGATTTGAGAATAACAAATCTAATGTGTATTTGATCTTGTGTGTTTAAGTGTGTAGGAAACAAGTCCATATGACCCAAGGATAACATAAGATGGTTGCCCCCAAAATTGAGCCAATAATTCCAGCATGCCCACTAGCGCCGGTGGTAGCACATAGCACAGGCGCTAGCTCTGATTAGAGTAATTTCGGGAGGCAGATATAGAAGGAGATAGCACCAGGTGATAGAAGCTAATGCAGGCAGTAGCACCTAGCACGGGCGGTGTCTACTAGCGTAGGAGATAGCACAAAGCAATAGAGGAAGGCGGCCGACTTACTTAAAATGAAGGATTCTAACGCGGAGAATTTTTCCTAATCTGTGTTCTAGGAGAAAAGTGGATAAGGTCTCATACCAAGCTCTTGGAGCTTGCTTGAGACCATATAGTGCTTTATCTAGTCTATATAAAAAAGAGGGAAAAGATAGATTGAAAAAACCCGGTGGCTGCTCCACATACACCTCTTCTTGTAGTTTTCTATTGAGAAATGCATTCTTGACATCCATTTGATATACTTTGATCTTCATGTGGGCAGCATATGCCAAGAACATTCTGATTGCCTCCAGCCTTTCTACTGGAGCAAATATCTGGTTAAAGTCAATGTCTTCCTCTTGTTTGTACCCTTGGGCCACAAGTCTAGCCTTATTTCTGATTATGACTCATGTTGAGTCCATTTTATTTTTGAACACCCACTTGGTGCCAATAACTGGAGAATTCTTTGGTCTTTCAACCAATGTCCATACCTTTTTCCTTTCAAACTGTATCAGTTCCTCTTGCATAGCTGATATCCAGTAATGGTCACTATCTGCTTCTTCAAACTTCTTGGGTTTATATTGTGACATGAAATATTGCAGCATTGTCTCATTTGTAGGTTGGTTCCTTGTCTTGACTCCTGCTGTCAAGTATCGTATTACTTGAGTTGGTGGATGGTCTTTTTGATTCATCCTGGATCTTGTTGAGTGATCTAGGATATGCTCTTTTTCCTGAGCTGTCACTTGCTTAGTGACAGTGGGAGCTTCATCCTCAGGTACTGGAATGATGTTTGTGGCTGGTAACCCAGGTGCTGCAGTTTCCTCTTCATCTCCTGCAGAATCTTCACATGAGTTAGTGTCAATCTCCTGTTGTCCTTTCTCCTGACACACAGATGGATGGTCCATTATGCCCATCCTTTCAACTTGTTCTAATAGCTGGTCTTCTTCCTGCAGAATAGGACTGGTGAAAGTTTACTTCCCCTTGTAAACCATATTAGTTTCATCAAAGACAACATGCACAGACTCCTCAATTTTGAGAGAGCTTTTATTGAAGCACCTATATGCCTTGCTTGATGAGGAATATCCTAAGAATATCCCATCATCAGCCTTCTTATCAAATTTGGCAAGATGACTTTTCCCATTATTTAGGATAAAGCAAGTACACCCAAAAATTCTAAAATACGTGAGTATAGGTGTCTTTCCCTTCAATTACTCATAGGGAGTCTTCAACTTAGTCTTGTGGATGAGACTTCTATTCAGAACATAATTTGCAGTATTCACTGCCTCAGCCCAGAAGGAATTTGGCAAATTATATTCAGCTAATAATGACCTTCCTGATTCAATTAGGGTTCTATTTTTCCTTTCAGCCACACCATTTTGTTGGGGGGGGGGGGGGGGGGGTTCTAGGAGCTGAAAAGCTTTGCCTGATACCTTCATCCTCACAGAATCTACACATTAACGGATTCTCAAACTCAGTGCCATGATCACTTCTGATCACATCAACATGTGTATTGAGTTCAGATTGAATCTATCTAATGAATCTTGAAAGGATCTTGAAGGTGTCTGACTTAGCTTTTAGAAAGAACACCTAGCTGAACCTAGAAAAATCATCAACAATGACTAAGGTGTAGGAATTTCCTGCTAAGCTTTGAGTGTAGATAGGACCAAACAGGTCCATGTGCAACAGGAATAGGATTATAGGGTAATCTGTTGGAACAACCCTATTACTTATTTGGGCTAGGATCACTATCTGTTATTAGGACTCAAGTTGACCCCATTGTATAGTCTAAGAGTCAAGGTCTAAGGTTGTCTGAGTTAGCTAGAACTTAGAAAACTTCCAAGTTTCTGTGTTCGATGAACATCATTCTGCATTCGACGAACTCCTTCCAGTGTTCGATGAATGTTGTGTCTCAGTTCGACGAACTTGTTCTTCTGCTCGACGAATTCAGTCTTCCAGCCAGTTCAACGGATTCTATTCTTCAGATCGACGAACTCTAGATTGAGATTGACGAACTCAACTTTGTGTTCAACGAATAAGTAACTAAATGTTCAGTTCGACGAACTAAACTCTCAGCTCGACGAACTCAACTTTTTGTTCGACGAATTTCTTCTCCAGCTTGACAATTTCTGAAGGATTAGTTATCTATTTTCTCTGAACTGATATTCACTAAACAACAACGGATCTATTCATTCCTTTGGACTTATTCATTATCAAATAAGTCAAGATTTGTTCTTTCCTTTTATTATATTCCTTACTATTCTCTTCTTTTGAGAATGTAGCCGTTGACATATTGGAAAAAGACACTTTCATGGAAAAGGAAAAGGAATTAATGTATTATTGCTGAATCAGATTGCAGTCCCAAGAAAGATTTAATTCAGATTATTCTATTCTTTAACTAGAGGATTTGAATTTAAAAATCAATCAAATATCTCTAAGGAAAAAGGAAGAAGCAGGATATAACCAGAGAAGTAATATTTTTGAGAAACACACAGAGTCAAAATGACACAGAGATCTTCTTCCTCAACAACAACATTTTCATTCTCTGAGAACTATAACCATTTTCTCTCAATTTTCACCTACTGGTTCTAATCTTCAAAGAGCAACAATAATCTGAGAAACATTATCTCTCAGATTCATCTTCTATCAAGGAAGATCTTGTACATCCAAGAGGAAGCTCCATCCATTATCTGTCAAGATATTTTATCATGCAGGGGGAGCTTCATAACACAACAATCCACTAGTCTTCTCTCAGATCTTGTTGACAGAGAAGAACTTCATAAACACCTTTTTGTTTATTTTACCCCATCTTGTACAAGGTTCTAACTCCCTTCAAAAGATAAACCTTTGGTGGCAGGGCACCTGATCAAAAACCTGTGTTTTGGTTTGAGCACCAGATCAAAAGCTCAGTGGTGTTTGGGCACCTGATCAAAAATCCCAGTGGTGATAGAGCACCTGATCAAAAACCTAGTGGATTCCTACCAAGGGTGGTAGAAGAGTAGATGTACCCAGTTTGATTGGGGAACTACTATAGATCCTTGTGTCTTCTGTGTTTTTGTGATTTTCTGTACTGTGCTGTGCTGTGTTGCTTATTTATTTTGTTTTTATACTCACTCTGTTACACACATACATATATCACTATTTTGATTCCGATATAAAATAAGTTAAAACTTTTAATACTTTATTCACCCCCCTCTAGAGTATATCTAAGATCTAATACCTCACTTTCAGAATCATTCTTACCAATTGGTTTGAATGAAGTTTTGATCTGCTTTCCTAGTTGGCAGGCTTTACAAGGATGGTCTTTACTGAACTTACCTGCTGGTAAGCCCCTTACTAGGTTAAGCTTGGAGAGTTTGGCAATAGTCTTAAGGTTAAGGTGAATAAGTCTCCTATGCCACAGTTCACTATTTTCTAACTGGGAATTGAATAAGCAGATCTCAGACTTTGTGTACTCAAAGTCTACAACATAGACCTTACCTTTCTTAAAACCAGTCAATACTATTTGGTCAGACCTAGTACTAACTATATGTCACAAAGACTTTATGAATACAACTTTGTATTCACCATCACATAGTTGGCTAATACTAATTAGATTATGTTGAAGTCCCTCAACATAAGCTACCTTAGAAAAGGAGACTTCACCAACCCTGATCAAACCATATCCTTTGGTTTGACCAGAGTGGGAATTCCCAAAAATTACCTTAGGCCCTTCCTTGGCCTTGAAATTCTCCAGCAGTTCTTTTGCTCCTGTCATATGCATGGAGCAACCACTGTTCAAATACCACTGCTGATTTGTGGTTGAACAGTCACCCTTCTGCACATTAATTTAAACATTAGTATAGACCCTCACATTCTCGGGTCTCTTTCTTCTATCATCATATGAGGATATAAAAGAATGAGATAGTCTTCCATTGTTCCCCCTTAGATGAAGAAGTGCTGCATTATTATGCCAGCAATATTTGGCAATATGTCCTAGTTTAGAGCAGCAAAAACATCTAGGAATAGAGGTAAAAGGAAGTTTTGATGTTTGATAATGTTGTGCAGAAAATATGAGTCGAGAAGAAATCGACGCATTTTTAGAGTTACGTCGAGTGGAATTCGACGTAACTGCATAGTCCTATCGATAGTCATTCGAGGCAAGATATTGGTTGCGTTGAGTGTAATTCGACGCACCCTCATAGTTGCTTCGAATTGATGTCAACGCATTTGCTGGATTCCGTCGAGTTGCATTCGACGCATTCTTAAAATTATGTCGAGTTCTATTCGACGTATGATTCTTATCATTAAGTTTTTCATTTGATTTTTCTAAGGGATGTGCCTAAGATTCCTTGTTGATCACTAATGTTTACCCTATTAAACATGGTGAGTTTATTGGGGTTATTATTATTGTGATCTTCACATGATTCTTAAATATTATTAGATCTAGAGCTAAATGATGCCACAGGTTTTTCCCCAACATGTGTACGGTTTATTAGGGTGCTAGTGGATGGTTGTGATTCCTGATCAAGATGATCAAATCCCTTGGAGAGATTTTGTGAGATATCTTTAATCTTTTGGCTCCTTCCATTTAAGGAGTCCTCAAAGCCTTTGTGAGTTCTTTCTTTAAGTCTGAGTTTTCAATATCTAATAAGTATATTTCTTTTTTCTTTCCTAAACAGTTCACCTCTCATATTGAAGTTAACTGAGAATTGATTATCTATCCTAAGTTCTTCTAGTTCTGATCTGATTGTTTTACGTTCCTTTTGGTTGTTAATAAAGTCTTGGCAGAATTCTTCAAAACAAATCTTAAAATCACTTGATGAAAAATCAAAGTCATCAAAGATTGTTACCTCATTTTCTGCAGAGGAGTCTTCCAGGGCCATTAGACAGGCTTCTTCTGGTTCATCATCTTCATCATCAGATGAGGAGGAGCTTGATTCAGTGTCTGAATCACTCCAAGTTTCAGCTATGAAACCTTTCCCTCCTTTCTTATCCTTTCTCAAGAAGGATTTCTTTTTGTGCTCCTTTCTCTGCTTGTTTTTCTTGTTCTTTTCTTCCTCAGGACATTCAGTAGAAATATGCCCTGGCTTTGTGCAGGAAAAATAAATAATCTTATGTTTAGGACTTTTATCATACCTTGGCTTGCTTGAGCTCCTCTCCCTCCTTCTGGAATCTTCTGTCCTGACCCACTATTTGAATCTCTTAGACAAGAGATTAAACATTTCTTCTTCTGCTGTGGAGGACTCTACTTCTGTAGTCTTTAATGCAAGAGTCCTTTCTTTAGGAGTTGGTGTCCTTTCTTGAGCTTCTGACTCAGCCCTGCTTTTCAGTAAAAGCTCATAGGACTTGAGCTTTCCTAGGAGATCATCAGTTGATATCTCTTTGAGGAATCTAGAATCTCTAATAGCCCAGATTCTAGAGTCCCATGTGCTTGGGAAGCACATGAGGAGCTTGTCATTAATTTCTGTTAGAGAAATTTCTTTGTCAAGTCCTCTCAGCTCATTTATGATGAGACAGAATATGTCATACATCTCTATAATGTTAACTTTGCCCAAATTGTGCTTCTCTTGATCTGGTCTTGACACCCTAGGTTTAGTGTGACATCCTAAGAGATCTAACGACCAAATTACCCTTACTATATAATGGGTAATTCAACCTAAGGGATAAAATCAATTTTATGTAATTTGTTAAGTTAAATTCAAGGGTTTTTCCCAACATCATGTCTATGACAGGGTAGCTCATCTTTCAACTGAAAATGATGCAATGATGCAGCACTCTCATGATTCAAGCATGCATTATATTGATGAGCAAATGGCTAGGTATGGTGCTGATATTGTCTCTTCCCTAACTCAAGAAGTTAGAAAGGGGGAGATAAAGTTACAGGCCCAAATGGAAGAGCTAAGTCATGAGGTGAAAAGAAAATTACATAAAGCAAATGTATTTAATTATCAGAATTTTAAGTGGCTTCATGAAGAGTTAACTGTGAAAGTTTCAGATGCACCTGTTGAAGGCTCAATGCAACCTCAAAATTTTGAAGCAGGACAGTATGGTCCTCTAGAGCAATATCCTCAGGTTTGGTCTGGTCCTGCTGAAGAAGAATTCTTTGGAGAACCCTCCAGGCCTCCTTTGAAAAGAAGAAGATATGGGGAAGGTCCCTCAGCTAGCAGATCAGATCACAATCAAAGCAGAGCTGAAGTTTGGAGTCCAATCTCCAAAGGCATTATTTTGGATACTTTCACTCTAGTGGATATTCGGAATGAGAACCGTGATGATTATTACAGCAGAGATGAATGGGAGAAGCATGAATTATCAAATGTGAGGAGAAGGATTCATTTCAGGAACAATGGAAGCTCAGATGATGTACCTCTTCCTCCTCCGCTCCCAAATATTATCCCAAGCCCTTTGCTTACTTTGACAAGCAGTTCGAGAAGCGCAAGAGGCAGAAGTCTAAAATGTCTCTGTGAAATGTTGTGTGAATTATGAATTCCTTTAAGAACATTTATAATGACATTAATATTTTGATAATCTAGTCTTTAATTTTAAATTCACTATATCATTTTTCTGCATCTATGATTATTTTTATTCTCTGTGCAATTCAACTTAGTACATAGGGTTCTGACTTCTTCAAATATGGAGAGATTGTTGGGTATTGTATCCACAATAACCTTGATTTGAAGAAGTCCCCCTTGAACTAAGATGAATTGATTATGTATTTGATGCTGGATTTTAGTTATATTATTGTAGGACTTTAATTGCTAAGTACAAACCAATGTCAGATTACAATGAGCCATAAAACACGAGACTATGCAATGTAATTCCTCATTGTGTAGGACATAGTGTTGATTCATGTGTAATCTCTCTATTGGGATGTACTTTGTTTTCAAGTGCAAGGGGAAAATCTAGTAGTAGCTGTTTCAAGATTCTGGATTGACAGGAATGTTCTAACTAAAATTCATCGAGTACTCACGTGAAGAGTCGTTTCATTCTTCAAGATTTCACGTGAGCACTCGACTAATTCGTCGAGTTTACTTGAGAGCTTTATGAAAGTATAATATCTTGTTTCTAGTTTTTGGCCAAGTAAAATTCGTTGAGTGATCTAGTGATTTCTTGTGAATACTCGACAAATTCATCGAGTACTCTCAAGAAGTCCCGTGATCACTGATGTAAAGTTCTATTCTATTTCAAATCAAAGCCAAGTTTATTTCCTCGAGTGGTTAATTTCACTACAACAAATTAGGCTTACCGCGACGTTTTTTAACACTTTTAGCGGCGCTTTTAAAATGTCGTCGTATCTTCCGCGGCATTTGTACAAGCGCCGCGAAATCGCCGTAGAAAGAAGCGCCGCGGAAAACATTGCGGCGTTTATATTTAAAAGCGCCGCGAAAACCTTTGGCGGCGTTTACTGTTAAAGTGTCGCAAAAGCCTTTACCATTGGCGGCATTTTTATATATTAAAACGCCGCGGATGTAGCAGTTTTAAAAAAAAATTACATCACTATGGCGACGTTTGTAAAGAAAAGCGGCGCCAAATATTTTATTTTTATTTAAAAAAGGCTGAGAAATACATTCCAGACCATTACTCTCATCGTTGGCTACCATTCCAGAACATAAATCCTTATTCCAGAACATACATCTTACATTTTTTTACAAATCTTCTTCGACACCACTCCAAAAAACGCATAAAAACTATTAAGAGCATCATTAATAAGAAAATATAAACCTCAAATTACAACATCATTATATACTTGCAATTATCCGCAATTGAGGCAGGACTGCAATTGTAAGTAGCAACAATAACCAAAACACACCCAAAGATCCAAGACTCGAACAATAAGCAAGCTTAGTAAATTTTCTATGAGAATGCTAAACATGTGCTCCAATGCAGCAACATCTGAAAATATACTACATGGATATGGCGTGTCTCTTGTTGAACAACTATCAAAATTATCCTGGACATAAAGAGAATGAAAGCTTAGCTAAGGATATGACTAGACCAACATGAAAAAGAACAAGGAATATTATTGCAAAAGTGAAAAGAGATCAAAGTCATAAAAATTATTTATGTATACAATAGGCATAAAGCGTCACTTCTGAATCTAAAATGGGATGAACAAGAGAAAAAGCAATTACCAGATCAAATTCACCTAATGGCAGACAAGACTGCTCTTTAAGACAGGAAGTTGAGTCGTGAGTTTCAACTTTTGTTGTCTGGTGAATAAAAGTACATAGTATCACGTTATGGTAAAAAATTTAATGCAAAATTTTACATTTCAAATGTCAAGCTCAAAATTTGTTACTAACTTGCATGACCAGATCAAATTCTGCAACATTGATGGATAAGCTTTGTAAATTTTTTCATTCTGTGTGACCATCTGCACTAATAAAAAAATACTTACTGAAAGAAGAAAATTAATTAAGTAAAGCATATCAACAATATGTTCACTTAAAGATAAGAATTAAAGACATTATTTTCCATTCTGTAAAATATTTTCTGATTTATTCGTAATCACTGCTGCTAACACAGCAAAAACGTAAGAATTAAAGTATTTTCTGATTGATTTGAATCAACAATATGTTCACTTAAACGTAAGAATTAAAGACATTAAATTTGAACTACTCAGCAAAAAACAACAACAAAAAACTGCTGCTAACACAATGCTAAGAATCTGCGTACAAAACTAGTAAAAAATTGCTTTGTATACCGGACCATATATTCTAAAATGATATTTTGCAAAAAAATATGAGATGCATTGTTTTGTCTAGACAACATTTATGTCGGCCGCTACAACACTAACCTCATCACTACTGATCGCACATAACATGGAATTCACTAAGTTGTGGATTCCATGTGATACATGGTTAATCAACACGAAAAAACCTTATCATTAGTCAAACAACACTTTCAAATATCAACATTATGAACTTTTTCTGATGATAGAATGAAACAAGAAGAATAAATAATCTTCAAAAAAGTTGCATACATTCCTAAACCACAGTACAATAAAACAGCAATCTCTTCTAGAGATCATGAAGAAGAAACAAATGAAAATGGATCATCCAAAAGAAATCAGTGGTAGCAGAAACAAATAGAAACAACTTAACAAAAGATTCAATACTAGAACTCACTCAAACTACAATAAGGAGCCTGCTTCTATTGACCGTTGTGATGGTTAGCTCAACAACAATGTTTTAGGACATGGAAGCAAGAAAGAGAATACCTCTAAATGCACTACTCTCCTTGCATGCATATGTTGATATCAGGATAGGGCTTCTGCTCCGACGGAGGCTGCAGGCCTTGCTAGTGAACTGCATGGAAATACGGTGGATTTAGGTTGTTGTCCCCGACTGCATTATTTGGATAGCGCCGCTAAGAATCTGCATACACAAAACTGCTGCTAACACAATGCTAAGAACAAGGAATCTGCATACAAAAGAATTATACTTACAGATTTTCACCAGCACTAGATATACCTTTCTACTTGCAAATTACATTGACTCTCAGATTTTGAATGACCTGCAACAAAGCCTAACTACACCAAAAAAAACTTGATAGAAGGAATAAAAATGACAGGAGGCATTCATTTTTTACATATAGACCAAAATTGGCAGCATATTTTAATGAGCAATTATTCCTAAGAAAGTAGACAGAAGGCAGTAAAATAGTTTATACACATAAACAACTGAAAGAAAATAGTTGCATGGATAAAAGATCTCAAGTAAATTCAAGATGCGCCACCATCATTTTCTCCTTGATTCCCTGCTATCAAATACCTTCATTAGTCTTTCAAAGTCAGACATACATTAGCACACAATTCAACATCATTTTTTGTTACCTTCTTCGGAGTTAACTCTTGTAATATGATTTGTTTGAGGCGTGTCATTAGAAGTAGTCACATTATTTGAGTTTCGTCCATGAATAAGAGACATCATCCTCGCAAACTGCACATGTATAAATTTTCAAGATAATTATAATTTATAGCAATTGAAATTAATAGCCTTACACATAACTAGTATCAACCAACTATACCTGATCCAGATATAGATGTATTCCATGTTGTCCTGATGTTCCAGAGCGATCGTCTCTAGAACCTTGGTGTGAAATAGCATCCACAAGAAAATCCATTGTTGTTTGCATAGTAGCCATCTGTGATTTTAAGTTAGCTATCTCTTGTGATTCATTTGAATTTCTTTGTCTCATGCCCATAGTTTATGAGCGACGAGATAGTTTGGGATAAACTTGAATAGCAGTGACACCAGTTCCCATGCCTCGACATTGACCATAATATTCTGCTCCGAATGTCGACCTAAACCACTTCACTTTTTAGAGATGAGATGGAGCCCATTATGCACCATAAAGTTTAGAAAATATATCACTTAGGCAATTGTTTTATATTTGTAGACCTAAGATATGATAATGTGAAGGAGTAGACCTAAGATATGATAATTTAGAAAATACACCACAATGTTTAGGAGCATGATTTTCACCTAAAAGTGGCTTCATGAATGTCAGGCATCGACATGTCTGGAGGGCATTGTGACATTTGCTCCTCTATTGCCTTGTCTAAAGCACACTACAAGGTATAAAAAAATTGAATTCATACGAAGCAAGTTTATGTATAATCAACTGGCAGGAAGTATGTTGAAGATAAAAACCTCCTTACTTTTTTGGAAGTGGCTTCATCATCCACCAAGTTTTTACCCTTTTTCTATGAAGTGTGACTATCTACATATAGTTCAAGGCGTGTTGGCTCCCTTTCCAATTCATTAGCCTATGGAAAAATTAAATTAGCAATTGTGTTAAAAATGCTAGAAGCATAAATGAACAATTGTTTTATATTTGTACTTGTACAACATACCAGCATTTTCTTACGATTGGCAAGACTCATTCTTCCAAGGGCATGTGCCCCAATTTGCTTACTTCGGCAGATTTTATTTTTTTCACTTATATTCTGCTAATACGACATTTCGATGGTCTTACCTTCCCCTTTGAAGAAAACAAATAAAATAGAATAAAAATAGTCTTACCTTCCCCTTTGAAGAATACCAGTATGTTACAATATCGGCAAATTGACTTGCAGGCATATTTTTTGGGCCACCACGAGCAATAACAGATGCAGGAGTGTCTAAGGGTCTATAATACATGCTCTTAAATTTTGCTTTGTAATCCCTAAATGATTCTCACAGAAGTTCCATAATATGCTTCTTGTCAGTCTCATGAACATCATAGCGATTCTGCAGAAAAGATAAAATGAATAACCAAAATGAAGAAAGTATGTGTTAATGTAAGTGATTGAAGATGTGCACCTTTATCAAATTCCATGCTATCTTTGCTATAGTTGGACACATGCCTCCACGATTGAGAAATCATTGGAAATAAAGATACATTTTTAATCACTGTGCCCAAAAAAGAGGAAAGTTGAACTTTTCCATCACCTATGAATTGGCCGTACACATTTCTCTCCATTTTAATGACTTTATCCATGGGCATTAGATGAATGCGTTTGCATGTTGTTTCGCCTCGTCCTTTTTTATGCTTAGTTGAGTCTAGAATCAACAAAATAATATCATTAACAATAATAATAACATATTGAATTTGAAGTATTTATTGCCAACTGAATTACAAGTATGTGGTTCATCTGCATTGTGATCAGCTTATTGATCACTAGCTTGATTGTCATCGTTACTTTCATTTGATGAATGAAATGCCATGGTTGCCGCATCGTATAATGAATCCTCATGGACCCGAGAAGTGCTTGCATTTGTCTCTTCATCCACAACTTCATTGCAATTTTTGGAAGGAGTATCACCACTTTGATCATTGGTTAGTGGCGTGGGATCTATTGAAACATATAAATGTTTTGGATCCAATTTTTTTTAGGAGGCATTGACTATCTGCATTATAATAATAACATTAACAACATCAATGATAAGTTAATAAATGCATTGTTAAGTAAATAATTGAGAACATACTTAGTGAAATTCATCTTTCTCTTGGCACAATAATGGGGCCAACATCAGTTCTAACTATCTCGACATCCTCATCATTGTCTTGGTACAAGTTCTCAACATTTTGTATTTCATTAACATCACATTGAATTAAGGTTTGATGGACATCATTATTTGTAGTTGTGATGTCTCCCATTTCATACTCATTTCGCGGCACCATCCTCATGACTACTTCCCAACGTGATTATTTGGGATCAAAGATATAATATACCATTCTTGCTTGAGAAGGAAATATGTAAGGGTCATGTTCTAGTAACATACCTGTATGTATTAATTGAGTGAAATTAACTAAAGTGAACCCAAAAGAATCTTTCTTCACGCCCACATTGTTTGTGAGATTCACCCAATCACATTTAAAAAGCATCACTTTTGCAGCGTCAAAGTAATCTAGTTCTAATATCTCAGTAAGCCTACCAAAATAATTGATATCTCCGTCTAATCCACCATGGTCAGACATTACTTCAATCCCGCTATTTTGCGTTCGTTTACAAAGTTCACTTTCTACCGTTCGGAATGAAAAACCGTTTATATTATATCCTTTGTAGCTACGAACAATAGAGTTGGGTCCAAGTGCCAACTGTCGTAGTTGTGGATCTTTAATGGTTACATCGTCTATAACCTGAAATGATAGAATGTGCACAAAATGAATCACATTGATAATAATTTATAAGTATTCATAAATATGAATGATTTTTACCATGCGTTTAAACCATTCTGAGAATTCATTGCAAAGCATTTTTTCCAACATATCTTCTTCGATCCGTTGTGGTTGGTGACGATTCTTCAATTCTTCCCATAATTCACTAAAAGCATTAATTAAAATAATGATCAACATCTTTTCTGGAATAGAATTATTACGAAAGAGTGTTTGAAGTTTAATTAAAAAATTTCCTTCGAAAAGTCTCGATTTCAGCAAAGTTGAATAGAACATATCGATGTGCTTGTGTTAGGTTAACCGGGTCTAATTTCTTCAAAACGACACCTTTTGTAGCACTCCCCACTTGTGGAAGCATCTTAAATGTTGGTGTTGGAGTTGTCAAATTTACACTATTATGACTTGGTCGATTAAACCGAGTTTCGATTCCGTCTAAGAATCAAGAACAAAATGTTAAAGTCTCTTCTGCTATATAACCTTCTGCTATCGATCCTTCTGGTCTTGATTTGTTTTGAACAAATTTTTTATAGTGCCCAAGTTCTCTCTCAATGGGATACACCACCTAAATTGTACCGGACCACCAAGATAGCCTCTTTTGCAAGATGCACCATAAGATGAATCATTATTGTGAAGAACGATGGGGGAAATATTATTTCAAGCTAGCATAATGCCAAAATTAAGCGATTTTCTATCTCAACCAAGTCAAAAAAATTTCAATTTTTTTGAACACAACTGTCTAAAAAACATGGACACTTCCATCAACGGGATTACAATATGCCTTGGTAAAACTGATCGTAAACCGACAGACAAGAACTGTTGCATGATGATGTGATGATCATGACTCTTCAACCCTTGCATTTTATATTGTGTGACTTAACACAAAGTGATATGTTGGATGCGTATCCATCGGCAACTCGTATTGACTTTATCATACCTAAGAAAATTTGGTTCTCAATTTTATTCATGGCAAAGCATGCTGGAGGAATGACCTCAATATCATCATCTCTTTCCTGAATCCATAATTGTTTTAGAATCTTAAGATCCTTGCAATCTCTTCTAGCACGTACATCATCCTTGTTTTTACAGGGTCGCCTAATATGGTGCTTAGGATATTATCACATACATTCTTCTCTATGTGCATGACATCAAGACAATGTCGCAATAAATTTGTTTTCCAATAAGGCAGGTCAAAAAATATGCTTCTTTTTTTCCAATACATAGTCGGTCCTCGTGATTGATTTTCTCTACCAAAAATAACTTGAATATCTTTAATTGCCTCAAATACATCTCTTCCTTTAGGTGGTTTGTATTACCAACACTTAATTCGTGACGGCTAAATTTTCGTGATTTCCTATATGGATGATCAACTGGCAGAAATCAATGGTGCGATTGAAATGCTATTTTTTGACTGTGCTTTAACCAACATGAGTTAGTGTTCAACCCGCATGATGGGCATCCAAGTTTAGAATGTGTATTCCTTCCTGATAAATTACCAAACCCAGGAAAATCACTAATAGTCCGAAGTAATGCCACCCGCAGTTTAAATTTTTTTTCCTATGAGCCATCAAACACTTCTATACCCTCTTCCCACAACTCTTTCAACTCCTTTATTAATGGTTGCAGATAAACATCAATATTATTACTAGAAATTTCAGGACCAGGTATCAAACCTGACATAATGATAGATCTTTTCTTCATGCACTCCCAAGGTGGTACATTATATATGGCTAACATAATTGGCCATGTACTATGTGTGCTACTAAGATCACCAAAGGGATTGAAACCATCAGTGGCAAGAGCGATGCGAATATTACGAGATTCACTAGAGAACTCTTGGTGTCTTCGATCAAAATCTTTCCATGCCAAGCAATCTCTAGGGTGGTGCATTAAATTATCATGGTTAGGCTCTTTGGCATGCCATTGCATCATTTCGGCTGTCTGTTTACAAAGAAATAGTATTTATAAATGCTCTTTTAATGGGAAGTAACGAAAAACTTTTTGGGGGATCTTTTTTAAAGTCCTCATATCTTGTTGCTTACGTTTCCTTGACTTGTGAACCAATTGACTTTCAACTCCTTCGACCCATCGTGACTTCCTGCACACAAAGCAACTATTACTACTTTTGTGTGGTCCCCAAAATAATGAGCAATCATCTTCACATGCATCAATCTTAATGTAATTGTGGCCTAATTTGGAAGTAATTTTCTTTGCCTCATTATAGTTAGCGGGCAGTGTTTCATGTCCACCTGGAATCGCACCCTGTAGAGTTTTCAACAACATACTGAAATGTACATTACTCCAATTTCCAAGTGTTTTAATATGCAGAAGCTTTAATAAAAAGGATAACTTCGTGTACTCCAGACATCCTTCCAACAACGGTTTATTTTCCTCCAAGAGAGACATATATAAAGTATTAACGTTTGCAGTGTTGGGAGCTGGAGGAAAGTCAAATGTCTCATCTTCACCATAATGATCATTCCTGAATTCTTGTTCACCTGCTTTCTCATCATGTGTCAAGTTAGGGATGACCGCATGCAACAATTCACCAATGAGACTAGTAGAGCTGTAATTGGCATTAAGTAGGTTTGTAGTACCAGAAAAGATGTTACTAGGTTGGACCCCGGTGTGAGATAATCGACCATCGTGGTATATCCAATCTGTGTAGTTTACCATAATACCATTCCATACCAGATGCCCCTCTACCTCTTCCCGATACCACATCTTCATATTAACAACCTTTCTACAAGGGCATGAGCATTTTTCACCAACTGGTGTATATCCATAGAATAAATCTAGCAAATATTTCATGCCTTCTACATAGATTTTTGAGTGGCTTGGCTCATTCATCCATTTTTATCCATTGGTGATAAAATTACTATGATGTGTACCTACATAAATAAATAAAGTAAATACACCGATCAGCTTGAACAAAGTGTAAGTGATTTATCTTTCAATTAGCAACTACATCGATATATGCATATGAAAATTCTGGATAGTAGTAACTAACATGCAATGCTTATTTGACAAAATCAATAATGTATGAGGCTGAATTAATTGGGCTTAACTCTGAGATTCTTTCTCATAGTTTCTCATGATGAAGACATTTTAATTATAATATGTTCCCACTAGCTAATTGAATGGAGAAGATTTATTTAAAAAGCAGCATCACCAAAAAAATGATGATTAAGGCATTAATTAATTAGTGCACTTTAATAACAACCCATTAGAGAACAAGAAATGTAAACCCACCACTTAAAAGTCTGTACCTTGATCTCCTCAGACAAATTCATTCTAACAAGGAAAGGGATCATGCATGAAGCTTAGAGCAAATACATGAAGATATTGATTTTGTTCGATAAAACCATGCTTTAACATAAAAGGAACTCAAAATTAGCAGCCTCGACATCAAAATAATGATGAGAACTCAATAATTACAAAACAATAAATACTAACAACACAACCAGAACACAATACAACTAATACTAAACTGAGACTAGCCCTAAATTCAGGGAAAAAATTGATAAGCAATAGAACGAACCCTGTGGAGAAATGGACTATGAGGCAGGAGGGAGCCACACGTGCATAGCTCTTGCTGCGACGATATCAACGACTTGGGATTTCAATGTGTTATACCATCCGCCTTGCTGCTTTCATGATTCCTAGTTGAATCCCTGCGAACCAACCAGCGAGAGATTGGAGATGATGATCTGATGCAGATTCTCGCATTAAATTGAAGAGGGTGTGAAGAGACTCAAGATTGCGAGTGCTCGTACCTCCGACGATTTGAGCTCCAACGAGACGGCGGGGTTCTTGGGGGAGATGGGCGGTGTTCTTGGGTGAGACGGTCGGGATTCTTGTGGGAGGGGCGGGGTTCTTGCGGTAAATGAAAGTATAGGTCGACGTCGGCGAAGGCTTCGGTGGAGGAATCGGCGAGGGCTTTCGCTGGAAGGATCGGCGAGGGATTTCGCTGGAGGGATCGGCGAGGGCGTTCGCTGGAGGGATCGGCGAGGGCTTTCGCTGGAGGGAGCGATTTGGGGGCTGGAGACGTGCGGAGAACCACTGACGAGTTAGGTTAAAACATTTTATTAAAATATTTGGCGGCGTTTTTTAAATATAAAGCGCTGCTAATGTTGTATGTAGTTATTAGCGGCGCTTGTTGATTTAAAAACGCGGCTAAATATAAATGTTATTGCGGCGCTTTCAAAAGCGCCGCTAATAAAACGCCTCTGTATCCCTGTTATGTTGTAGTGTAAGAATAATTCATTGAGTAATCCAGAGATGTCACGTGAACACTCGACGAATGGACTTAACAGTTTGACTTTTTGAAATCGTTGACGGCTTTCCTTTAGGGCACATGCCATGTACAGTACACGCGGAGCTCTGTCCTGAAGTATCATTCTAGCTGTTAGAAGAGGAATCCCTATAAATAGTTAAGGGTTGTTTTTAGAAAACCCTAACCGTGAACAAATTAAGAAATACACAATTCTCTCAGTCGGCATTTCTCGCAACAGTAGATCTCATCGCCGACAATCTGATTTCGTGATTCCTCTCACAGAAAAGTTTCAAAAGGATCTCTGATTTCAAATACTTCAAGGTTCTTTAGATCCAGTCAATTTCTAAAGTTCAGATCAAGATCTCTCAAGTTCAAGTCATTCTTCTTCTTCAACCTTCAATTTCAAGTTGCTCTCTCAAGGAAGAAAGAAGAATCTTTTTCTCAGATCTGAAGATGAATCTCTTTGATATTTCTAAGAAGATTGTTTTCAATCTATTATTTGTAAAGAAACCTTTTACAACTCTTGTAGAAAGTTTTGCTTCCAAGTTTTGTAGATGCTAGTTTAGAGGATCGAGTGTAGGAGAGGTTGTTCTCTGAGTTTTTGTAGGGGACATTGTCTCCGAGCTTGTAGGAGTTGAAGACTCCGAGGTGTAAAATTTGTTGAAATCTGAGTTTGGTGAAGTAGCTGAGTCTAGCCCAAAGTGCTAGATAGGCGAGGCGGGATTGTGGATGTACCCATTCTGAGGATCCACTATAAATCCTTATGTCTGTGTTGTGTGTTTTCTCTTATTCTGTGCGCATAATTTCTAAAGTATTTGAAAGACTTTATTTAAGGGTAGCTAATCACCTAGAGGGGGGGGGGGGGGGGTGAATAGGTTATTTTGAAAACTATTTGCAATTCTTGATTAAAACCTAAATGAATGATCAGAGCTTTCAAGAAAATAAACACAAACATAACACACAGAATTTTATAGTGGTTCCCCTTATCTTGGGTAATCCACTTTCCCCCTTATCCCCTCTAGCAGTGTGCTAGATAGGGTTTATATCTCCTCTAGATCTCAGACCACCAAACAGGTCTTACAGCTCAGATCTCAATAGTTCCTACAGACTCAGATCTCAACAGATCTTACCCTCTCAGATCTCAGCAGATCTTACAAACTCAAATCTCAAAAGATCCTACCTCAGCCTTTATAACAATAGGCTTACACTCAGATTCACCCCTGAATCTTACAACTCAGATCACTCCTGATCCTACACCTCAGATCCTTGAAAGATCCTACACTCAGATCTGACAACTCAGATCCTACATAATTTGAAAGAAGTAGAAACAATACTTAGACTCAGATTCACCAATGCATTGAGTCTTCTTGATCTATCTGAAAAGATCAGATAGAAAACTTCACCAAAACAGCATCAGCAAAATGATCTTCTTGATTTGCACAGGTTGGGATGATTGTTCTTCTTTAGGAAAACAGATTCTTCCTTCTTAATCTTCACTCTTCAGAAAATAGTCTCAGCACTAGATTGCTAAGGAATTTCTTGTAGTACAATTCTGAAAGAGGAGATGGCTTCTTCAGATTCATCCTCAGATTTTTTTCTTGAACGACGGAGAAGATGATGGATTTTAATAGGAGAGTTCTACTTCTGAATCATAGGTTATCCCTTCTATTTATAGCCCATCATCCGCGACATCTGACACACTCCTCCACGTCAGCATGAAATTAAGTCTTCAACGGTCTTTAATTGCTTCAGAACAGACAAAGGCTCAGCTAGCTGTAGATGAACTGTTATGCATTTCTCAGCTCAGAGCTTTTCAGAAAAAGGCGTTGAGCATTGTGTATCTCTGTCGACGCTTTTTCTATAAGGTGTCGATCGATGTGTAGTATCTCGATGCTTTTAACTTTGCCTTCATATCTCGACTCTTTTTGCTGGCGTTGAGCTAACTGAAGTTTAGTCGACACTTATTATTCCACGGAGTCGAGCGATATTCCTTGGCTCGACGCTTCTAAACTTGGTCTTAGATCTTCATCGGCGACCTTTTCTTTTTGAGCAGCAGACATGGGTCGACGCTTCTGAGTCACAGGCATCGAGAGATATGTAGTGTCTCGACGCTTGTGAACTTAGATGAATTCCTTGAGCACTTTGCTTGACCTGATCCTCTGCACAATGATTCTAGAAAGTATATCAAATACATTCTAAGGTATATCTTTGACTTAGGAATGGACTTATCCAAATCTAAGACATTGTGGACAATGGTCCCAACAATCTTCCCCTATTTGAAGAAGTCATAACCTCAGTTAATGATATATCCCTCTTTACAAAGATAATCAATATTTTCTATACAGGTAATCAAAATATAATGAGTATAATACCTTATAAAATCAGATTACCAAAACATTCTAACAAAAGAAATTATCTCAGACATGATTTCTCATATGAGCACAAAGTCACAAGCAGTTCAGAATAAATCATGTCAAGATAAGGAAAGAATCACATCACAGGCATATATATATGATAATAAAAGATAGTTTGCTCTGGGAGCACATCAAGATTGTTCAAAGTTATATCAAATACATTTGTCTGAGAATTCTAAATAAAAATTAAAATCCTAATGCTGTTCAGGTTCCTTGATCTCTATTCCTCTTTTGACTCTCTTGGAAAGGACTTCAGCAACCTCTTTTCTTCTCTTGAAATAGCCAAACGGCTTTGGAAAATATGTGATTGGCTCCTTATCACCTGCCTGAACTTTCCCAGCCAATTTGTCAGCTTTGAATTTCATCTTCAGCTCCTCCTGATCCATGTGCTTCAACCACTCAGCTTCAGAGTACCATTTCACTCTTTCTTCTGTATTACCTTTCACAGCTTCCCATGCTGCCAGAATCATTTCTCTTGAAGAGGGAGACCAATGTTCATAATCAACCCTTGATTGAACTTCTTCTCTGAACTTCCTTTTGCTAGATTCTACTTGTTCACTGGTAAAGTTCTCTCTCTTGCTTTTACCCTCAGGACTATACATTTTGGCAATTTGCTTTTGGATTTGTGTAAGAGATGCTGGCTTGGTCTCAGAAACTTGATCATTATTATTATCTATGGGAGGATAGCAAAAAATTTCTCTTATAGAATTAGAGGTTGAAAGTGCACAGTTTACCTCACTAGAATTCTCTAGAGGGGGGGGGTGAATAGAGATTAAAAATTATTTTGTGCAAAGTTTATATATATATATATATGTGTGTATGATCACAGATTATAGCTTCCCACACATGAACAAGAATTAAACAATTAAAGAAAGTAAATGCAAGAAAAGAAATCACAACACAACACAAGAAAATATAGTGGTTCCCCAAACTTTGGGTAATCCACTCTTCTACCCCCTTGGTAGGAATTCACTATCTTGTACTGAGTCTTTTGATAAGGAGACTCTTAGAACCACCCCGAGTCTTTTGACAAGGAGACTCTTAGAACCAACTGAGTCTTTTGACAAGGAGACTCTTAGAACCAGTACACTGAATTTTTTGAAGAGAGATTCTAAAAACTCTTTTACAATGTTATAAGTAAGAAAGAAAGAAAGAAAGAAATAAGAACAAGAATGAATCTTCTTCCTAGCAAGAAGATTGGAAGCACAAGAAGTAGTGAATGAAAATCTCTCTTCTATAGTGAGAAGGAGATTGTAAAAACTTTTCTCTCTTTTGAGAGAACTTTCAGAGTTTGCAGTAGAATGGCTTCTGAAGAAGAAGGAGAAGATGAAAGCTTTTTATCTGCAGCACACTATCTCTTTTCTCAGTTTTTCTCTCTACTCTCTTGGGAGCTTTTCCTCTATTTCAAATGTATGTGGTGGATCACTCAACTGTCATTTTCTGCCGACCTCCTCTTTATTTATAGCTCTGTGTAAAAATAATGCTATAGGAGGATAATTAATTAGCAGTCAGAGAATTGGAAGAATAGAAATATTTCCATAATTAGCATACCAATAGAAGGAAAGAATTCATTCCAAATTCGAATAATATCCATAATGAGTTTTATCAGATTAGCCAAGAATCAAATAGAAGGAAAGAATGATTCAGAACGGCTATAAAATATTAATATTATTCCATATAAATCAGATCTATTGAAAGAAGGAAAGAGATCTGGCGCATATTTGAATTCTGTCATAGTAATCGACGTGCGTCGATTACTATTCGACGTAAGCGTCGAATTCATCCTGGCTGGACGTCGAGAGAAGAATAAGGAAGGTGCGTCGACTAAGGTACGTCGACTTCTCTATATGCGTCGACTAGAAATCAGAGTAGCGTCGACAATACATATGTCGAAATCTTCCTAAAGTTACTTCGACTTAATCTGAAGGGAACGTCGACTACAGCTCGACGTTGCGTCGAATACTATTCGACGCATATTTACTTAACCTTGTTTTTCTTTCTTAGAATTCATATTCAACTTAATTTAAGGGGTTAAGAGAAATCATTTTCCCAACAATCTCCCCATATTTGTCTTAACCCTATTTAGAGGGAAATTGTACTAACATAAAATCAATCCAGCACAGCATTTGTATATAAAAGAAATATATCAAATAATCAAAAAGTGAAATTTAGAAGAAGAGATCAAATGTTCCAGAATCATATAAATATATGTCATGTTCATTCCAATTAGTACTCAAAAATATATCAGCATTGTTTTCAAATATTACTCAGGAGGGGTAGGAGGGGTCTTTCTCTTTCTCTTGAATACTACTGTTTTAGGAGAGGAGAGTTTTTCTTTCTCATTTGTAGGAAGTTCTCCTAGCTCCCCCTGGGTCTCAGCCATTTGCTCCCCCTGAGTCTCAGCTTCATTTATAAACACAGCTTCCAGCTCCCCCTGAAGTTCAGTTTCTTTATCTTTCTCACCATCTTCCTTTGCAGCCTCATTTTCTGCTCTGCTTCCCTCCCCTTGTAGTAGTGCCATTTGATTTGCAGCATCCCTTGCTATGTTGAGTACCTCTATTGTTTGTTCATCATTATGTAGCTCAGGTACTGTCTCATTCCCAATGATTTTGTCAGATTTTGGAGGAGGGGACTTGTGAGAAAGAGATTTAGGATTGGAGGGTTGCTCTTCATCTAGATTCTCCCCCTTCTTGACCTTCTTGGCCAAGGAGGTTAAGAAAGACCTAGTCACTCTAGAGGAAGAGAGAGAAGATTTCAGATCTTGCACAGAGGCACTGACCCCATCTATTTGGGTGTGCATGTGAAGGATGGAGGAATGAATCTTGGAGCAATGCTCATCTAGCATTGCTTGGAATCTTTGAGCTGTAGATTGTATGCACTGGGTGATGAGAGCCTCAGTGGATTCAGATGGTTCATGGTGTGAGAGTTGATGAGGAGGTGATGGTGGAGGAAGAGGTGATAGAGGAGGAGGAGGAGATAATGGATGTGGAGAGAGGATTCTATCATCTTGAGGAGGTATATTTGATGGAGGAGGTGGAGGAATAGATGAGACTTGTGCATGTGATTGAGGTGGTATTTGTGATTGTGTGGATGATGAAGGTACATATGAGAGATTTGTTGAAGGAGGAGGAGGAGGAGGATGAGCAGGAGAGTTAGAGGGAGAGGGAGATCTTTCAGGGATGGAACCAGGCTTAGGGATTTGCCTGGTCCATTTAGAAAAGAGAGCAATTGACATCCTCTTCCCTGGAGGAATGGGGATTCCTTTTGACCTACATAGGTCAGGAAAGGAATGGAAGAGGACTTGACTCATGATTCTCATGTAGGCATTCTCTTTGTGAGAGTATTTAGAGCCTATCATCTTGAGTAGCCATGTGGCCCAGTCTACCTTCTTCTTCAACACAAGGGCCCCCATGATGTTCAGTTGTTGTTTTGGTACTGCATCATGTGCTGAGATCTTGCACAATAGAACTTTCCCTACTATATCAGCCAGCAGCCTATATTCATCAGAAAAGTCTACCTTTTTCAGATGGATTGGTCTATCTTTTGATAATTTCATGGTGGTGAGCAAATGCTTGATTTCATCAGGTGTGAGTTCAATGGATTCATCACCTATTAGGGGAATAATCAAGACTTGTTTAGTCATTCTTTTAGAGGCTCATTGTCTTTCCTTATTTCTTTTAAACTAAGATGATAGTAGGATATACCTGATGGAAGATCAAAGGTGGCCCTAATATGTTCTGCTGAGATTGAGTCTGGTGTCTCATATAGTGTTCCCTGGATTTCTCCTTGTTCAGATATCTGAACATGAGTTATTAGCTCTGTGAGCTCTGATTCCAGGAGCTTGCACCTAGTGGAGATGAGTTTGTCCAGTCCTGCTTCAGTAAAGAGAGCAATGATGCTCTTGTAGTTTTCTGCGGCAGCTTGGAAGGACTCAAGGTCAATGTCGAAGCCTGAGTTGGTCTTGGGAGCCATTTTAGGTTAGTGAAGGAGAGAGGAAGAGATTAGCTGGTCTGAGGAGCACGAAGAATGAAAGAGGCAGTGTCGTGAAGGTTTCTAACTGAAGAGTCTTTTTAAGTCAGGTGAAGCGTCGAAACTGGACTCAATTCGAGGTTTATTCAGTACTTCAGTGGATGTGACCGAAAATAATTTAGCATTGCCGCTCATTTTTATGAGGTCGACATTACGTCGAGTGGAATTCGACGTGAGCGTTGATTTAGTCTGCTTTGGCATGCAAGGGTTTCTTATCGACGTATGCGTCGATAGCAGTCGACGCATGCGTCGATTGTGCTTATTGATCTGAGTTATCGACGTTGCGTCGATTAGAAGTCGACGTGACTTTTAATTTTCCTGAAAAGTTCTGGGTGTTTATTTCTTTTTATCTCTTCTTAATCCTAAGGGTTTCTAAGGTAGCCTAGGACTGGGTTTTAAGACTAATTTGATTGATTATACCAACACTTTTTGGCAAGGTGGCCATTTTTGTTGCATATGTAACACTTGAGTATCCTACTTTTGTGAGAGTTTGAGTTTAAAGGTGAATAGAAGTGCTGACTAGGATACCGGTGTTGATTAGGATAGAAGGTTTCATTAGGATGGGAAGTTTGGTTACTAAGTTTTGGTAAAAATTTTGGTTAGAATGTTGATTAGGATAGAAATTATAATCAGGATGAATGGGTCCTGAATAAAGGTTACGATTAAAGACTTTTGGAGGAAAGATGTTTAAATTGTTCTGAATTTTTGTGCGTCGATATCTATTCGACGCATGTTGATAGTCACGTTGATTTGTATTCGGCGCTTTCTCCAGATGGTGTCGATCTGATTTCGACGCATAGAAAAAGTTCGTCGATTGGAAGTCGACGTGCTTTTGTTCATCCATCTAGAAGAGGTCGAAGCATCTGAGAGATTGCGTTGAGTAGAAGTCGACGCACTATCGTGCATGCGTCGATATGAAGTCGACGCAACTGTATCTTCATAAATTTTCATTTTGCCTTTCTCTGTTTTTACTCCTTTATGTCTTGTTTTTCTTGGTTTGATTGTTTCTTCAGATGAAGTTTGTGAGTCATCAGCTGAATAATAAGATGTTTCAACAAATTCCTTTATTTCTTTGAAGGAGTTTTCTTCCTTATCTTTTGGGTCTTTTTCTTGGTTTGTCATTTTGACAGGTTTAGTGAATTTTACAGGGCTCATCCAAGCAGGTTTGTTGGATGGAATTAGGCTGATTGAGGGATCAGCCCCTAACCCAAGATGGTTGTGTCTTATTGTTTGTTTTTCAGTGATTTCCTTAAGAGTTTGGCTTCTCATTTTTATTGATTCTTCAAAGGCTTTTGCCTGGGTTACTTTATCCTTAAGGAACAGATTTTCTATTCTAGCCCTTTCTATTTCCTTTTCTATTCTGCTAGCTATTGATTCATAATCTTTAGAGGATTTAATTTCTGTGTTTCTCTGGTTTTTTGCTACATTGATTTGTTCTTTTAGATCTTTAACTTCTTCTTTTGTTTTTAGTTGATCTAGGTACATTCCCATAAAATCATTTCTAAAATTATCACTTTGAAAATCTATTTCATCAAACATGCTTACCTCATCCTCATCCTCAGATTCCTCAATGAGAATGAGGTTCTTTTCTTTTTCATCATCAGAAGATATGCTTTCTTTTGATCCTGTTTCACTCCATGATTTATCATCATTCTTTGAGTCTTCAAAGGCCATCAAGCATAGGTATTCTTGCCTAGATTCTTCATTGTCACTCTTAGAGGATGAACTATCCTCAGAGTTTGTTTCACTCCAGACTTCTGCAATGAAGCCTCTTTCTTTCTTCTTCCCCTTTTTCTTCAGATCTTTCTTTTTCAGATCCTTTTCTGTTTCAGCATTCTCTGGACATTCTGGGGCAATGTGTCCAGGTTTCCTGCAAGAATAGCAAATAATTTCTTTAGTGGGGGTTTTGTCATACCTTGGTTTTGACTCCCTCCTTTTTGATCCGTCTGTCTTGACCCATTTCTTAAATCTTCTGGCCAAGAAACTGAATAATTCTTCTTCAGTGACAGGGGTTCCTTCTTCTGTTGCCTTTAGAGCAATGTTCCTGCTTTTTGAGGAAGTTTGAGTGTTTTCTCTTCTTTCCTTCTCCTCTCTAGTTTTCAGCAACTGCTCATAGGATCTGAGTTTTCCTAAGAGAGCATCTGTTGAGATCTCTTTTTGTCCTCTTGTGTCTCTTATTGCCCAAATTCTTGAGTCCCATGAACTAGGGAGACTCATTAGCAATTTGTCATTAATCTCAGTGAGAGAGATTTCTCTATCCAAGTCTCTTAGTTGATTGATGATCAGACTGAATCTATCATACATTTCAGAGATGCTTTCTTCAGCCTTCTTTTGGAAGTTCTCATATTGAGAGATCAATAGAGCCTTTTTATCTTTCTTTTCATCAGCACTTCCTTCCACCATCTTTGTGAGAGCATCCCAAATTTCTTTGGATGATTCACAGTCAACAACCTTTTGAAAAATGTCATCTGAGAGAGTTGAGACAAGTATTTTCATGGCCTTTAGATCATATGTTCTTCCCTTCTTTTCATCTTCTGTCCACTCAGATCTTGGAACAAGTGTTTGTGTGACATTGCCATTCGTATCCTTTCTATAAGGCTTTGGGGGACCTGTCATAGTAATATCAAACAAGTCAGCATCAATGGAATTCAAATAAATTCTAATTCTTGTTTTCCAAATTGCAAACTTTTCAAGATTGCACATTGGAGGTCTGGTGGAAGCATAATCTTTGATTTGTGCCATATGATAAAATAGTTTTGAAAAATATATATATATATGAGAGGTAAGATCTTTTTGATCAAGGAGTTATCCTTTTTAGATCAACCTGCCTCTGATACCAATTGAAAGTGCACAGTTTACCTCACTAGAATTCTCTAGAGGGGGGGTGAATAGAGATTAAAAATTATTTTGTGCAAAGTTTATATATATATATGTGTATGATCACAGATTATAGCTTCCCACACAAGAACAAGAATTAAACAAGTAAAGAAAGTAAATGCAAGAAAAGAAATCACAGCACAACACAAGAAAATATAGTGGTTCCCCAAACTTTGGGTAATCCACTCTTCTACCCCCTTGGTAGGAATTCACTATCTTGTACTGAGTCTTTTGATAAGGAGACTCTTAGAACCACCCTGAGTCTTTTGACAAGGAGACTCTTAGAACCAACTGAGTCTTTTGACAAGGAGACTCTTAGAACCAGTACACTGAATTTTTTGAAGAGAGATTCTAAAAACTCTTTTACAATGTTATAAGTAAGAAAGAAAGAAAGAAAGAAAGAAAGAAAGAAAGAAATAAGAACAAGAATGAATCTTCTTCCTAGCAAGAAGATTGGAAGCACAAGAAGTAGTGAATGAAAATCTCTCTTCTATAGTGAGAAGGAGATTGTAAAAACTTTTCTCTCTTTTGAGAGAACTTTCAGAGTTTGCAGTAGAATGGCTTCTGAAGAAGAAGGAGAAGATGAAAGCTTTTTCTCTGCAGCACACTATCTCTTTTCTCAGTTTTTCTCTCTACTCTCTTGGGAGCTTTTCCTCTATTTCAAATGTATGTGGTGGATCACTCAACTGTCATTTTCTGCCGACCTCCTCTTTATTTATAGCTCTGTGTAAAAATAATGCTATAGGAGGATAATTAATTAGCAGTCAGAGAATTGGAAGAATAGAAATATTTCCATAATTAGCATACCAATAGAAGGAAAGAATTCATTCCAAATTCGAATAATATCCATAATGAGTTTTATCAGATTAGCCAAGAATCAAATAGAAGGAAAGAATGATTCAGAACGGCTATAAAATATTAATATTATTCCATATAAATCAGATCTATTGAAAGAAGGAAAGAGATCTGGCGCATATTTGAATTCTGTCATAGTAATCGACGTGCGTCGATTACTATTCGACGTAAGCGTCGAATTCATCCTGGCTGGACGTCGAGAGAAGAATAAGGAAGGTGCGTCGACTAAGGTACGTCGACTTCTCTATATGCGTCGACTAGAAATCAGAGTAGCGTCGACAATACATACGTCGAAATCTTCCTAAAGTTACTTCGACTTAATCTGAAGGGAACGTCGACTACATCTCGACGTTGCGTCGAATACTATTCGACGCATATTTACTTAACCTTGTTTTTCTTTCTTAGAATTCATATTCAACTTAATTTAAGGGGTTAAGAGAAATCATTTTCCCAACAGAGGTCCACACAGCATGCTTAGAGCTGGCTTGAATCATTGACCTCTCCCCCTTTAGGACTTCTTCAACTATATGATCTCTTGTAACATTGTTCTGAAACCTAACTTGGCCCTCCAGATGATGTATTCCACTTTCAATGATTTTCTTGACTTTAAGAAGATGGTAATCTGTAGTATCTGTATTTAACTTTACTTGATCATTTAGAATTGAGGAGATCTCATCAATTTTGGCTAGTATAGCAGCATCATGCTGTTGCAGCCTAGCTTCTATCTTAGCTGTACATGTAAGAGTCTGTGCAACTTGTTCTTTGTACAACACTTGCATATTGTTGCTTAGAATTCCATGATTCACTTGTACATCATCTGTAGTCTTTGCAATACCTGCTTGTTTTTCTTTGATTTCCTTTGAATTCTCCTTGATTACATCCAGTTGTTCAGTTGTATAGTCCACAGAAGCACCAACTCTTTTGAAAAAATTTATCATTTCCACTCTCAGTGCATTAATTTGATGATTGACTTCAAATATTACCAATTTCATCTGAAAATCTACTTCATTTTTCATTTTTGTATTATTTTCTTCAATATATTGTTCCAATAATCTTCTTTGATTATTAAGCAACACCTCCAGCTGAGGTAGTATTGGACTTAGATCCACATTGATTTCTCTTGCCATTCCATCACTTCTACTACTTTCTTCTCTGATGAAAGAGTCATCTCTCTGGCTCATTTGTGAGCAAGAAGATTCTATCTTAATCACCTTTTCAGCCTCTTTCCTTGTGGCTTCAGACTCTCCTTCCAAATCCATAACATCAGCAGCAGGATTTTCTTGAGCAGGGATGTCAGGATGATACTCCCCCTCAAATGGTGCATTTGCTGAATCAAAATTCTCAGGGGCAAGGATCTCATGCTGAGACTCCCCCTCAATGTCTGCATTGTTAATATCAGAAATGTCTGGAGCAGGGATCTCATCCTGAGCCTCCCCCTCAACTGCTGCCATGTTAAATTCAGCATTATCCTGAGCAAGGATCTCATATGGAGCCTCCCCCTCATTCTGAGACTTCTCTTTATCTCTAGCAGGGGATCCTGGTTGACTTCCTCTCATTTCCTCTTCTTTCTCATTCTCATCTTTTTCTTTATTGATCTTGTCAATCCCTTCTAGTATTGGATCAGTACCTATTGGTGTGTCAGGAATACTGCCCTTGGGTTTGTTCCCTTCTTCTTCTTCAGATGTTGTGAGATTAGGATCATGAATTGGAGAGGATCTTGATTTTCTTTTGGAAGATGAAGAGCTTGATGAGCTAGAAGAGACCTTCTTCTTCTTTTTCTGCTGAACTTTCTTCTACTTGGGAGAATATTCTGTTGGTGGATGATTTGACAAAATTCTTTCCCATCTCTCTATCATTCTGATGTCCATTTTCTTCATATGATTTATCTTGGATCCAAGTTTGATATTTAAAGAATCTTGAATGACTTTTACTAAGTATAGAGACAATATCCTACCCAAGTTGGGTGCCTGGATACATTCAATCACTCTGTCAAACACCACCTTTCCCCAATCAGTTCTTAATGAATGAATAATCCTTGTCAGAAGAACAAACATTTTTCCTGGAGATTTTATCATGGGACCCTGTCTTGCATAGTAGTCCCTTTCCAATCACATCTGTCAGCAGTTTTCCTCTTGAATTCATCCCTTTCCTTAGTATACTCCCAGAAATTTCATGTGATGTTTCTATCCCACACCAGACTTGGGCTAATCTAATCTGCTCAAAACTCACTTCTTCCTCTTCTTCATTACTTTTGAATCTTGGCAGTTCTAGTGCCTTTGCAAGTCTTGAAGGAGAAATCTTAATCTTCTTACCATTTACAGTAGTTTTCAGCTTAGAATTGGCGGTGTCTATTACTGTATTGGAGAAAAGTTCTAATACCTCTCGTTTCCAAATTAGAGTCGATTCAGATAAAACGAATTCTAGTCCTGCTTTGTAGATTAGCTCGATGGTTTACGTGATTTCTTCGGGTGCTGTTTAAAATCCATTGCAAACGAGCTCGCCTCCTTCGTAAAGGTAATCACTGCTCTTGGGAGGCATTGTTGTTGTTGATTGTAGATTGAGAGTATTGATGGAAAGATTTTCTAGGGCAGATAATTTCGAATTGAGAATTCTAGGGCATATGTACTGACGAAGTGTCTTCCCTATTTATAGAATTTCTAGTTCAAGAAGATGAATAGCGGCGCGCCGGACTTATTTAACAAGATTGATCAAACGGTTCAAATTTACCCTGTCGAGACGGCCTTGCTCGACGCCATTTATCTTCACTCGATGCCAGGAATCTTCTCTCGACACCAGGTATCCTTGCTCGACGCCAGATATAACTCCACTCACCTTTTAGGACTAAATTAATATTTTCATTTATTTATTTCATTTTCTGTACTTATTTGAGAATTGTCATTTATTTTAATTTTATTCCATTTTTAGTATTCCTAATTCAATTTTGAAGTTATTGAATTTTGTTTCATCCAGGGGTTTAGTGAATATGCCAGCTACTTGTTTGCCTGTAGGAATATATTCAATTATGATGTCTCCATTTTCTACATGTTCTCTAATAAAGTGATATCTAATTTCTATGTACTTTGTTCTGCTATGTGATACAGGATTATTAGCTATAGCAATAACACTAGTTAGATCACAATATAAAGGAGATTTACTTAGCTTGATTTTATAGTCTTGGAGTTGATGTTGAATCCAAAGTAGCTGAGCACATCAGTTTCCAGCTGAGATGTACTCAGATTCTGCTGTAGAGATAGCTACACTGGTCTACTTCCTGCTACTCCAAGATATTAGTCTTTTGCCAAGAAATTGACAGGTGCCTGATGTGCTTTTTCTGTCCTCCTTGCATCCTGCAAAATCAGCATCTGAAAAACCAGTTAGTTCAAAGTCATTGCTTCTAGGATACCAAAGGCCAAGATTAAGAGTACCCTTCAGATATCTCAGGATTCTTTTGACAGTAGTATAGTGAGATTCTTTAGGGTTCACTTGGTACCTAGCACACACACATGTTAAGAACGTAATGTCTGGCCTGCTAGCAGTTAGGTAGAGCAATGAGCCAATGATACCTCTGTACAAGGTTTCATCAATAGGTTTCCCTTTATCATCCTTGTCCAGTGACATATTGGCTGCCATTGGAGTTTTCATGACAGTGGAATTTTCCATTCCAAACTTCTTGATGAGCTCTTTGGTGTACTTGGTCTGAGAAATGAAGATTCCTTCCTCAGACTGTTTCACTTGGAGTCCCAAGAAGTATTTGAGCTCACCCATGCTGCTCATTTCAAATTTCCCTTGCATAAGGCTTGCAAACCTTTTGCAAAGGTTATTATCAGTTGAGCCAAAAATTATGTCATCTACATATATTTGTACTAGAATAATATGACCTTTAACTACCCTAAGAAACCATGTCTTGTCTATCTTTCCCCTTGAGAATTTGTTCTCAATGAGAAATCTAGATAATGTCTCATACCAGGCCCTAGGTGCCTGTTTTAGACCATACAAAGCTTTTAATAAAAGATAGACATGGTTTGGATGAGTAGAATCAATAAAACCTGAGGGTTGTTCTACATATACTTCCTCCAGTATTGTTCCATTAAGGAATGCTGACTTCGCATCCATTTGATAAACTATGAATCCAATATGTGCTGCAAATGCCAAGAATAGCCTGATTGCCTCCAATCTTGCCATAGGAGCAAACACTTGATCAAAATCTATGCATTCCTCCTGTCTATATCCTTGGGCAACCAGCCTTGCTTTGTTTTTGACAATTACACCATTTTCATCTAGCTTATTCCTAAATACCCATTTGGTCCCTATGACTTTGTGTTTCTTTGGTCTAGGAACCAATATCCAGACCTTGCATCTTTCAAATTGATTTAGCTCTTCTTGCATAGCCAATATCCATGAATGGTCCTTATTGGCTTCATCAAATTTCTTAGGCTCTATTTTGGATAGGAAGCTGTGATGCAATGCCTCATGTATTGAGTTCCCTCTTCTGGTTTGCACACCTTCATTTGGATTTCCTATAATCTGTTCTTTTGGGTGATCCTTCAGATGTTTGGTTGCATTCCTCCACCTTTCATTCTCTCTTTGTGATTATGGTGCATCTGTTTGAGTTGGCTGTTCTAGAGGTTCTGGATGATGTGGTTCTTCAACAGCAGTTGGTTCTTCATGATTGCCTTCTTCTTGAGACTCATCCTCTCTATTCACAATCACAGTCCCATTACTTTCTTCATTGTCTTCAATGTGTTGTCATTGATACTCATCTCCTTCAATTTATGTGTAGAACCTGCATTACTAGAGAGACTTCCCAGATCCTTATAAATAAGGCTGGTTTCATCAAATACAACATGTATAGATTCTTCTATCTTATTTGAGATTTTGTTGAAGATTCTATAAGCTCTACTTTGAGAGCTATAGCCAACAAAGATTCCCTCGTGGGCTTTTTCAGCAAACTTAGTGAGATGGTGCTTTCCATTATTTAATACAAAGCATTTACTTCCAAATATTTTGAAGTAGGCTAAAGTGGGTTTTCTACCTTTCAACAACTCATAAGGGGTCTTATTCAGTCTTTTGTTAATAAGTGCCCTATTTTGCACATGGCATGCTGTGTTTACAACTTCAGCCCAGAAGTACTCAGGAAGAGAGGAGTCACTAAGCATGCTCCTACTGGCTTCAATGAGAGTTCTATTTCTTCTCTCAGCAACCCCATTTTGTTGGGGTATTCTAGGAGATGAGAACTCTTGTGAGATGCCAAGATTTTCACAGAATTTTGTCATTGCTCCTGACTGAAATTCAGTCCCATGGCCACTTCTAATTTTGACTACTGTATTTCCTATTTCATTTTTGATTTGCCTAACAAAGCTAGTGAATACTTTTATAGTATCTGACTTGTGTCTTAGAAAGAATACCCATGTGAATCTAGAATAGTCATCAACAATTATAAAGGTGTAAATCTTTCCTCCTAGGCTATAAATTGGCATTGGTCCAAATAGGTCCATGTGAAGTAGATATAAACATCTAATGGAATCCTTCTCACCTATTGGTTTGAAGGATGACTTGGTTTGCTTACCCATTTGACAAGCATGACAGGGACCCTCCTGAACACACTTCCACTTAGGCCCTGCTCTCACTAGATCTCCTGAAATAAGCTTATTTATAGTATTATAGTTTATGTGGGCTAACCTTTTGTGCCATTGTACACTACTGGAGAATTTATTTTCAGCAACTAAGCATATGGGATTTATTTGATCAGAACATATGAAATTTAAACAGTAAATGTTGCCACTCCTAGTGCCTGAGAGAATTATATCATTCCCTTTCTTAATCAGGCACTCATCCTTGTGAAATGAAATGTCATGCCCAAGATCACATAATTGACTTATGCTGATGAGATTGTGCTGCAATCCATCAACATAAGCAACTTTGGTGATGGCGACAATTCCATTTGTGATTTTGCCATATCCTTTAGTCTTACCTCTGTCAGATCCTCCAAATACAACATTTGGTCCATTCTTCACAGAGGTGTAGTCTTTCAGTAGACTTCTTGTTCCAGTCATGTGCATGGAACACCCACTGTCCAAATACCAGATAGGAATTTGATTGGTCTTTGGACAAACCTGCAATAAGAAAATTACTTTTTCTTAGGAACCCACACAGAGTTGGGTCCTAGAACTTTGTTAGTAAAAGCTGGTGTTTTTACTTGTTGTTTGAATCTTTGTGTTGTGTGTATTGCCACAGGTCTGAGTACTGGTTTCCCAGAATTAAATCTTGGAGCAGTTGGATTGAACCAGCAGTCAAGGGCAAAATGGCCAACCTTTCCACAACACCAACATTCATATCTGTTATATCTCCTTTGAGGTCTTCTCACTTCTTTGGGTTGACTTACATGTTGTTTAATTGCTTTATTCAATGGAGCTTTGTAAAGTTTTTAATGAAATTTACTGATTTAGTTTCCTTGACAACAGTGGTTTTCACTACTGGTCTTAGTTCCTCTGCTTTGAGTTTGGTGTTTGCTTTAAATACAAAGGAGTCATGATGAGTTAATTCTTTTTCTTTGTATAGAGATTTGGCATCATTGATACTTGGTTGAATTGAGTCATCTTTGCTATTTGAACACTCACCCTTCCAAAACTTATGCACAACTTTTTGATCATGCTCATTTGTGATAGGCATAGCTTTGTTGAATTTTATAGGTTGCATAGGTGTCTTGTCATTATTTTTAGATTTATTTTCTGCCTTTCCATTGTATCCTATGCCAGATCTGTATTGTGCAGAAAATGTGTCTATTATGGGAAGGATAGTTTGTGGTTTTGAGAAATTTGCCACAAGCTTCCTTTCAGCTAGGAGTTTTTCTTCAAGTTCTTTTATTAATTTCTCCTTAGTGCATAAAGTTTGAATGTGAATGATATACATGACTTTTAATTTGCTAAGCTCCTTACTTACCTGATTCAGCCTCTCAGCTGCCTCAGAGTATTGGGAGTTAGTTTGCTTTAATTCAGATATTTCTTTTTGTAGCTTTTGTTATGCCTTTTGCTCTTTTTAAGGGCGTTAAGAAGTGACTCATATTTCTCAATAATTTCATCTTCATGAAAGTTAGATTCCGAGTCATTCTCATCAGAAGAAAATGAATTTGTCTCAGGTTTAGAAATAATTTTAGGTTCAGATTCAGAATCAGATAAAGGAGTTTTATCAAGTACCTTCACATTAGAGATTGTCTCCTGATCCTCTTCATCACTAAGTGACATGAGTCCTGTATTTTCTTCTTCATCCTCTTCACTATCAGACCTTGATAGTGGGGCTCTTATCATAGGTGTATGGTTCAGAATGTCTTCACTTTCATTGACAGCCACCAGAGCTACGAGTGCCTCTTCACTATCTGAATCAGATGATTGAGATTCACTGTCACTGAGAGTGACTTTGCCTTTCTTGGCTATTAGGCTCCTCTCATGTTTCTTGTCAGATTTGTGCCTCCTTTCATCAGACTTCTTGTTGTTCTTTCTTTTTGAAGGACAATCAACAATCATGTGTCCAGATTTCCTGCATCCAAAGCACACAATTTCTTCTGAATTAGATTTATTATGTTTAGAGTTATACCTGTCCTTCTTGAAATCTTGTTTGAATCCTTCTGAAGAATTGGAGTGCTTCTTAGATCTGGATGACTGAGAAGGTCTAGTTTTCCAGTGTTGTTTTCATCTGAGCATCCTTTTCAGCTGTTTGGTGAAGAGAGCCAGTTCACCATCTGATATTTCAGAATCAGAATTACTGGTCTCTGATTTTTCAGATTCAGATGGTATCCTAGGGGATAATGACATTCTTTCTTTGCTTCTCTTAGAACTTTCTGCCTTCAGAGCAATATGATTTTCCTTGCTGTGTCCTTCTTCAGCTTTTCTGGTATTCAGGTGAAGTTCATGGGACAAAAGTTTCCCATATAGATTCTGTGGCTGAATATTTCCCAGATTTCCCATTTCCCTGATAGCACAGATCTTGATATCCCATTCTTTGTTCAGGGATCTTAAGAATTTATCATTCAGCTCATAATCTGTAAAAGTTCTTCCATAGGTTTTCAGACCATTTACAATTTTGAAGAATTTCTCATAGCAGATTGCTATTGAATCTTTCTTGTCTTGTCTGAAAGCCTCATATTGCTGATTTAGAAGAGACTTCCTGTCATCTATGACTTCCTCAGTCCCTTCCATATAGACAATGATAGATTCCCACATTTCTTTGGCAGTTTTGCAATGTACTAAGTTCTGGAAGGTTGAATCCTCAATTGCACTCACAATGATATTCTGAGCTCTTTTATCCATGGAAGCCCGAATCACTTCATCTTTAGTCATCTCAGAGTATGTTTTGGGAGTCTTGATACTTCCATCTGTGAATGAGACCTTCATTGGAACAAAAGGTCCTTCTAGTACAGTGATGTATATCCTAGGGTCAGAGGCTTCCATGAATAATCTGACCCTTTCCTTCCAAATCCCAAAGTTTTCTTTTCTACAGATTGGTAACTTCATTGATGTGAATTCCTTGTTTCCTTCACTGTTAGCCATCACAAATTAACAAATCTACCCTTAGGAGATCTTGTTCAGGCTGTTAAACCTTTTGTTGAACAACCTCCCTCTGATACCACTTGAAAGACTTTATTTAAGGGTAGCTAATCACCTAGAGGGGGTGAATAGGTTATTTTGAAAACTATTTGCAATTCTTGATTAAAACCTAAATGAATGATCATAGCTTTCAAGAAAATAAACACAAACATAAACACACCGAATTTTATAGTGGTTTCCCTTATCTTGGGTAATCTACTTTCCCCCTTCTCCCCTCTAGCAGTGTGCTAGATAGGGTTTATATCTCCTCCAGATCTCAGACCACCAAACAGGTCTTACAGCTCAGATCTCAATAGATCCTATAGACTCAGATCTCAACAGATCTTACCCTCTCAGATCTCAGCAGATCTTACAAACTCAGATCTCAATAGATCCTACCTCAGCCTTTATAACAATAGGCTTACACTCAGATTCACACCTGAATTTTACAACTCAGATCACTCCTGATCCTACACCTCAGATCCTTGAAAGATCCTACACTCAGATCTGACAACTCAGATCCTACAGAATTTGAAAGAAGTAGAAACATTACTTAGACTCAGATTCACCAATGTATTGAGTCTTCTTGATCTATCTGAAAAGATCAGATAGAAAACTTCAGCAGAACAGCATCAGCAAAATGATCTTCTTGATTTGCACAGGCTGGGATGATTGTTCTTCTTTAGGAAAACAGATTCTTCCTTCTTAATCTTGTCTCTTCAGAAAATAGTCTCAGCAGATTGCTAAGGAATTTCTTGTAGTACGATTCTGAAAGAGGAGATGGCTTCTTCAGAATCTTCCTCCGATTTTTTCTTGAACGACGAAGAAGATGATGGATTTTAATAGGAGCGTTCTACTTCTGAATCATAGGTTATCCCTTCTATTTATAGCCCGTCATCCGCGACATCTGACACGCTCCTCCACGCCAGCATGACATTAAGTCTTCAACGGTCTTTAATTACTTCAGAACAGACAAAGGCTCAGCTAGTTGTAGATGAACTGTTATGCATTTCTCAGCTCAGAGCTTTCAGAAAAAGGCGTTGACCACTGTGTATCTCTGTCGATGCTTTTTCTATAAGGTGTCGAGCGATGTGTAGTATCTCGACACTTTTAACTTTGCCTTCATATCTCGACACTTTTTGCTGGCTTTGAGCTAACTGAAGTTTAGTCTACACTTCTTATTCCACGGCGTCGAGCGATATTCCTTGTCTCGACGCTTCTAAACTTGGTCTCAGATTTCAGCGACGACCTTGTCTTTTTGAGCAGCAGACATGGGTCGACGCTTTTGGGTCACAGGCGTCGAGAGATATGTAGTGTCTCGACACTTATGAACTTAGATGAATTCCTTGAGCACTTTGCTTGACCTGATCTTCTGCACAATGATTCTAGAAAGTATATCAAATACATTCTGAGGTATATCTTTGACTTAGGAATGGACTTCTCCAAATCTAAGACATTGTGGACAATGGTCCCAACAGTATTTTAATTCTGCTTAATGCCATAGAACTCACATATTCACCCCCCTCTAGGTGATTTAACTAGACAACTAGATACTTTCAATACGCCAATCAAGCCTCCAACAATACGCATGTCAAAAACACACCACTTCTTGAGGATGTTGTCGCGGTGTCCACGTCCCTAGAACAATGCATCTGCCAGATAGAGGACTACCAGAATCAGGCGCTCACCATACTAAGGGATTTAGGGTCCCCTCGCGCTCCAATCCCACTTTCAGCGCTAGGCCGTCAACTTTCGCTATCTTCAGATTGTGTCGGGCCTGAACGGATCGCAAGAACCAAAAGCTCCACCAAAGACAAATTACCCAACATCATGAAAGCCGATGGAGGGATCGCTCATAGTAAACCATATTAACAACAAAGTAAGAAAAGAAAGAAAGTGCAGGGACTACCACCAACACCAAAAAGAAGCAGTGGATGCCGCATCAACGCCTGTCAACTAGGGGGCACCGTCAGCATCATAACTTCACCCCCCTCTTGGCCACTCAGGTAGAAGTTTTGCTCGCCATCCGCAACCACCCAACTTTTAAAAGGCCTAGGTCACTCACCCCGAATCGAGGGGAACAGTCTAAGTTCTGTAGTTACCACCAAGGTCGTGTATATGACACGAAAAAAATGCATGCGCTTGAAGGAAAAAAATTGAATGGCTCGTTCACCTAGGATTCATTGACAAATTTTTGCAAACTCAAACACATGGGAAATAGGTCCGAAATATGCCGACATGGAGGCAGGAAAGGGAGGAAGACGCACACAACACTGCAAATGAGCCAGGCCCCTTGGAGATACAGGTCCCTGCTAGGATCTTCTATGATCTAGAAATAATCAAGGAGTTAGTCTCACTGCCAACGTAATATGAGCTTTTGAGGTCGCACATAATAACATACGAAAATTTGGATAAATGATCATGTTGGCTTTACTTATATTGGATATGAGTGAAGAGCCATGCTTGAACTAATTGCTGGAGCATATGTTCCGCATCTGTTTGTTTGAGAATAACAAATCCCACATTGTATTTGATTTTGCTTGTCGTGTGTTTATAGTGTGCATGAACTATATGTATAATATACCTATGAGTAGAATGTTGAATGGAGACGATCCTCTGGAAAGACAGCTAACGCCCTGCGTTAGAGTTAACGCCCGTGTTAACTTATCATCGAGAAGGGATATCATCGAGAAAGGGATATCATCGAGAAAGGGATATCGTCGAGATAGATACCAAGAGCTAACGCTAGCGTTAGAAGCTAATGCGAGTGTTAGACCATGTTCTTACATGTTCTGCCACGACTTCAACGGTTGCGCGGTTTCTGCCATGATCGTACACGAGCTGATAATGATGGTGTTAGCTTACATTGTCTATTTAAAAGAAAGGAGCCTCTCATTCCATGGTTAATGCTGAAAATCTTCAATCTTTCGTGATAGCCTTCATTCCTAAGTTCTAGAGCATGTCCATTTTTGAAGATCGCTAGAAGGAGATTTCCAAAAATCCAATTTCAAGGAGGACACAAGCTTTAACTCTGATAATGTTCATGACGTTTCTTCATCATCTCCTTCAGAGCTCTTCAATATATAGAGTTTTCATTTCAAATTTTATATTGTCTTCTTCCTTTTTTCTTTTTGTGACAATAGTGAATTCGCCATGATTGTTGGCGACTAGGCCTTGTGAGATTTAGGGGGAATTTTCCACTGTGTGTGTGGAGACTAGGTCTAGGTGTTGATCTAGGGGAGGCTAGATGTCATATCATGGGTAAGATAAGCTATAGCCAGTCGGTCCTTGGGAGAAGGACCGGTGAAGAAACACAAAGTGATTTTATCCTTGTTGCCTCTATTTCAAGCGTCATTGAAATTATTATCTTTGAAATTATCTTTTGAAATATAATCATTGTGTTCATCCTCTCTCAATTTATAGCATTTTATTTGATTAAAGAATTTTAAAGAAAAATCACTCAGGCACCTTTTTAGAAGAGTTTTATTTTCTAGGGAGCTAATGCCTATCGTTAACACTAACGCCGACGTTAGCAAAAGGTTCCAGAAAATTTCCTTTTCTTCAATTAACTCAAAAATCACTCAGTTTTATTAAAAACTTGTAAACCCCTCATCCCAACTCTAAGGGCACCATAAGATCCAACACTTGTTATCATAGGAAGGTTATTCCAAAATGGTTTCACAACTAGGAATAATGACGCATCATAATCATGCTTTTCATGCGGGTCAAGGGATTAGTCGACCACCTCTATTTACTGGTACCGACAATAATTATTGGAATACTAGAATGCGTTGTTTTTTAATTGCCATAGATAATGATGTTTGGAGTATGGTAGAAGAATGCTACTCCACCAACGATTGTTGTTGGAGAAGTTACTATGGAAAAACCGAAAGACAAATGAGATGATAATGATAAGTTGAGATGTAAGAATAACGCAAAAGCTACGAATGCTTTATTTTGTGCTTTGAATATAACAGAAATTTAATCGAACTTGTGCTTGCAAAACTGCTTACGATATATCAAATTTATTAGAAATTACTCATGAAGGTACTTCACAGGTCAAGGATTCAAAGCTCTTCCAACTAGAATCTGAATATGAGAAATTCCGGATGGAGGCAGATGAAGACATAGATTCAATGTACACAAGGTTCACCAAGATTGTCAACGACTCAAAAGTGCTTGGAAAGATGTTCTCCAACGGCGACTTGGTGAGAAAAATTCTTAGGTCTCTCCCTCCAAAGTTCAATCCAAAGGTGACGACCATCTCAGAGTATCACGATCTAAAGAAGCTCCAAATTGAGAGCCTCATTAGGAATCTCAAAACCCACGAGGTTGAACTAAGAATTCAACAACAAGAGTACAATATGGAGCCAAATAAGAAGGCATTGGTGTTGAAATCAAAGAAAGAGGCTGATAGTGATGATGATGATGATGATGAAGAGGATGAGGAGAGCCTTTTTGTGAAGAAGTTCAAAAAGTACATGAAGAATACGAAAAAGAGAAACACTTTTTGGAAATACTTCATCAAGAAGGGATCTTCATTGACGAAAGAAAAAGGTAGTGACAACGATGATGAAGAACGGCCACCACCAGAGTGTTATCATTGTAGAAAGACCAGACACATCCGAAGCCAGGGCTCGAAATATTTGAAAGAGCAAAAATAAAAGAGGCACAAGGGCAAGGAGAAAAAGAAGGTACTAAAGGCGACTACAGGGGATGACTCCACCTCTGAGGAATCAAGCGGCTCATCCTCTAGCAATGAAGAAGAGGCAAACATGTGCCTTATGGGAAAGAGAAACACGCCATCCAATGATGAATGCAGTGTCCAAGGCGACACTGATGTAACTCCTTCCTCATATGATGATTTATATAGCGAATATTTACAAACATGCAAATACTTTAATAAAAGTTTAAAAGATGTTGATCTCTTGAAATCTGAAAATAAACTTTTATTAAAAGAGAATAAAGAATTAACTAAAGAAATTAAGCTACTAGGGAAAGAGAAGATGACTTGCCAATAGTGCAAACACCCCTTGGCAAGGGTGAAAGAACTTCAAGGAGCTCTTGCTAAGTCCCATTCCACATCGAATCTCTTACTATGGAAAAAGGGGACTTAGAAAGATCTCTTAAATCTTCTCTTTCTCAAATAGAAGAGGGAAAGAAAACCTTTGCAAATCGATGTGTTTTGTTAGTAACAAAAACACCTCACTTAAAGCCCAAATTCATGATTTAAACATGGCCATTAAAAAATTCGGAGTTGGCCAAAGGTCACTTGACATGATCTTGACCAACCAATGCCATGGTAGTGCAAAATATGGGCTTGATTATGTTTCTGGGAGATATTGCCCAATGTTAACTCTTAACATCGGCGTTAGCAGCAAATCCAAAATTCAATGTTTTGTTAATAAAAAATTAAATCAATCTACTATTATTACCTATTCTTCCAGCAAGAGTTCACACAGAACTTTGAAAAATGTCTCAACCCCTTTTATTTCATGTGCCAAATGTCATGTATTTGGACACACGATGGACTCTTGTAGGAAGAAGGGACAGAGTGCTTTAAAACAAATCTGGGTGCCTAAAGTTTTCACCTATTCTATGGGAGGAACCTCTTGGGTATCCGTATCTTTACTCTCATCTCATTTTTAGGTATGTTGGCAAGATAAGGACAAAGAAGACGCGTGGTATTTTGACTTGGGTTGCTCCAAACACATGACACACAACAAAGCAAAATTCCTTAGCCTTGTGATGAAGAAAGGAGGGATGGTGACTTTTGGAGAACGAAAAGGAAGGATCACGGGCATCGACACAGCGGGTAATGAATTGTTTTCAATTTCTAATGTATTATTTGTAGAAGGTTTGAAACACAACTTAATTTCAATTAGTCAATTATGTGATAAAGGTTTAAATGTATTATTAGAATCTTATACAAACTTTTGCAAAATCTTAAATTATAAAACAAATGAAGTCGTACTCACCGCACCTAGAATACATAATGTTTATATGAGTGCCTTCAATGATCTTTCACATTCTTCTTTAAAATGATTTATTTCAAAAATGAGGAATTAGAACTTTGGCATAGGCATCTTGGTCACTCTAGCACCTTGTTAATTTTAAAATTATCAAAAGATAAATTAATTAAAGGATTGCCAACGTTTATTGGAAATTTATCTTCTATTTGCTCACCTTGCCAAAAAAGAAAATTTACAAAAACCTTATTGAAAAGCAAAAAATATGATTTCTACTACTAGACCCCTTCAATTAATTCACATGGATTTATATGGACCGATTAGCACTACTAGTCTAGGTGATAGAAAATACACTTTTGTATTAATTGATGATTATTCTAGATATTGTTGGCCAATATTTCTTTCTTCTAAATCCGATGCATTCTTTGAATTTACTAAATTATGCATTTGTATTCAATATGAACTTGATTTAAAAATAAAATGCATACGCTCGAATCATGGAGGAGAATTTGAAAATAAAAAATTTACTTCTTTTGTAATTATCTAGGAATAATACATGGATTTTCAGCCCTACGTACCCCACAATAAAATGGTGTAGTGCAGAGGAAAAATTGAACTCTTCAAGAGCTAGCATGCACTATGCTCTCTGAATATGGGTTACCTAGATCATTTTGGCCGAAGCCATTAATACTTCATGTTATGTAATCAATCGTGTCATGCTTCGCCCTTTTTTAAAATTAACTCCTTATGAATTGTTTTTCCAAAAGAAACCTAATATATCTTACTTTCATGTTTTTGGTTGTAAATGCTTTATATTGAACACTAAAGATACCTTAGGAAAGTTTGATGAAAAATGTGATAAGCAAATTTTTATTGGTTACTCTTCAACTAGTAAAGCTTATAGAATATATAATAAAATAACTAAAATAGTTGAAGAGTCTATTCATGTACGATTTGATGAGCTTGTTCCTTGTGTAGACACTAATCCTATAGGAAATGAAGAGGAACCCCTCCCCACCTTGGAGCATGAGGACGATGAACTGCTTGGAGAAAGAGTGGAGAAATAGGAAGAGAAAGAAATTTATGTACCTCCAAGTGAGCTCAATTTTTCAAAGGACCATCCAAGGGAACTTGTTATTGGATAACCATCAAAAGGGGTAAGTACTCGTTCTTCTTTACATGAGTCTTTTTCAAACCTTTGTTTTGTATCCGATATTGAACCAAAAAATGTTTCAACCGCTTTAAATGATGAATTTTGGTTTCTAGCTATGAATGAAGAATTAAATCAATTTGAACGTAATAAGGTTTGGAATCTAGTAGAGAGGCCATCTAATCATCTAGTTGCAGGTGTTAAATGGATTTTAAAAAATAAATTAGATGGTGACTAAAGGATTACAAGGAATAAAGCTAGATTAGTGCACAAGGATATTCACAAATTGAGGGGGTAGATTTTGATGAAAGTTTTGCACTCGTTGCTCGCCTAGAGTCTATTAGAATTTTTCTTGCATTTGCGAGTTTTAAAAGGTTTAAATTATTTCTAATGGATGTTAAAAGTGCATTTTTAAACGGGATTATAAAAGAAGAAATTTATGTGGAACAACTAATACGCAAAAAGCAGATATACGCAAGTGCACGTATCGGTTCAAGTAATAAAGTGTGAATAAAGATCGTTTCCACGAGGAAGTGTCGAATCTAACGCTCGCAATTACTAGCTTAACCTTTTCTTTAAATCCAAGTGGATTAATTAAGATGATTTATGTTAACAACAAAAAATCAAATCTAGTTTCTATAATAACTACTTAGAAGTACTTTTAAATTAGTTGAGGAAAATATTCTTGTACATTGCTTTCCTTTGCTTAATGTGATGATTTCTTAAAATGACTTGATATGAATGCTAAAATAACTATCTTGCAACGATTTGAAAGTGGACCACGTTCTCTCTCAATATCCATAATTCGGTTATCCCTTATTCTCCTAGTTATCTCTAACTTAGGCAATAATAAAGTATAACATCAAGTGCACAAATCAGTGTTACTACTGAGAAGACAAAATCTCTTTCTCCCTTCTACAATATATTAAATTTATGATACACTTACGCCACTCCTCTCTCGAATCTTACAGCGCAGTATAAAGACGGGAACTTTGGTGAAATAATTACGCACCACCTCTCTCGAATCTCGCCGCACAATAATAGACATTCATCTAGCTTGACTCCTCTCTCGAATCTTGCCAAACAATTTAAAGATGAAAACTTAAGCCAAAATTTCCAAGACAAAATCATAAATTCGATAAAGATAGTATTTCAAACAATCCACAAGAAGATTAACATTAAAACATCACATCAAATCAAAGTACTCACAACATACAAGACTAGTAGAGTTTAGTTCATCACGAAGAACAAACACAACAAAATTGGATAGATCTTACAAGACATGATGTTTAGGAAATCTAAACGATGTAAGAAATCCACTTGATCTTGTGCAAATCCCTCTTGATGAAGATCCGGTGTAACCCCTCTTGTTCCTCACGCTAACCCTAGTTCTCCTCCCTTGATGAAGATGATCCACGATACAAATATATTAGCTCCCATTTCTCTCTCCTTCGCACCTTAAATGGTCGTGATTTTCCAAAGGAATGTGTTCACTGCTGAATAGATGCATCCCCACGTCCATGTAATTGCCAAAACTTTAATCATTTCGGATTTCAAACATTTGATTTTCGCCAAAAAATGTTGCAACATATATTTTTGAACTACGAAATGTGTTGCAACATTTCTATACTTCTCTTCTGAATTATACAGCAACTAATATGTTGCAACATGTTTTTATGAACTGCGAACTATGTTGCAACATTTCTTTACTTTCCTTTTTTATCATACAGCAACTAATATGTTGCAACATGTTTTTCTGAACTGCAAAATATGTTGCAACATTTCTTCCTGCATTTAATTAATTGTCTTTATCATTGATTCTTCAAGATTGATACTTCAGAATTTTTGCGCAATAACATATAAAATGATGATAATACCCAGATTTTCAACAAAACTCTATATTACTCATGTTAATAACATTTTAACTCATAATTATCAACATTTTAATCAAAAGGGTAATAATTAAATAACAAGATAACTTCTTTTTGGGAAGTTATCACACCCCCACACTTAGCTTTTTGCTAGTCCCTAGCAAAATAAATCATTAAAACTAATTGAATGAGTAAATATCTATCAACACATAAATTTGAGTCTCCTTACCCTTAAACATAATTAATCAAGATTACTCAAGTAATTTGCATTAACAATTGGTAAATATGCCAATCATTAAAATTTCAAACATGCACAAATCCGTTAGTTTGATAAGAGTTAAGTTCAATTATGATTTCCTAATGTTGTGTGTGCTATTCCTTAAATTTATTCACTCCCAAAAGTCATTAAACTTCCTCATAATTGGAAATGATAAGAATATTCTGAGTCTTTTATTTGGCCTCCACAAGAGTGTAGTAGTTCAATTTGAATAGAAATCATAAGGACTTGCGGTCAGAATGACTTTGGCTTGGTAAGAAACTTATGGATGAATTTTGATAGTGGATGGAATTTCCCTAGTTAAAATTCTTAATAACTGTCCATACTTTGAGGTTTGTTAATTTCTCAATCGTCATCATTTTTTTTTGCAGTCCATAGTTGGGATCATTCCAAATAGGTGTATACATACTTAGGCCACATATCACTATGCTACTTATACACTTTTCTTATGATCATAGTTGGGATCATTCCAAGCATGTGTAGACATACTTAGGCCACATATCACTATGACATTTGTACTTTTTTTTATAATCATAGTTGGGATCATTCCAAGTAGGTATACACATATTTAGGCCACATATCACTATGACTCATATATTTTTTTTCTATTAAACACTCAAAGATGGAAAGTTTACTAAGAAATAACTAATAAAATTATAGGGAAATTATGCATGTCCATTTGTATCAAAATTACAAGGCTCAAGCTCAAAGAGTTATGGATAATCAAAATAATTGTAGGCTTTGCGGTGCGAAATTGTCCAAAGGTGTCCTTAATCATTTTTTTCAATTAACTACATACCATCCATGTCTAAGCTTACAACATTGAATCAGTTCTTGCTCACCCCTCCGCAATATGTTTGGAAGTTAATAAAGTTATTTTGTAGGGAGAGAATATTTTTTAAAGGAATATTGTGCATAAAGGAAATACATAAGAGAGCTCTAACATATCTTATTAACTTCAAAAGCTAAAATTTGAACTTTTAGGACTGACAAGTCCACCAATCAATATAAATTGCATAACTTGAAATAAGAGTAAGGCTCCACAAATTATTATGCAATAAACTATCCATCACTCAATCGGTGAAGGTTATCACACCCCCACACTTGTTAATTTGCTAGTCCCTAGCAACGATATTGTAGAAAAAACATTTGAACCAATAAATAGCGAAGTAGGTACGTGAAAAGAAATTAAAATTACTACTCCCCTGAAATGTTGTTATCCTAGCCTGTGTTGTTGCCAAAGTATGTAGTTAAATGAACCAATAATGAGAGATCCTGTATAGCCATTAAACATTCCATAAGTAGCAAAACAACATGTTTACCTCAATATCAAGTGAAACATAGAATATCCAAATTGCCAATAAAATTAAGCAAACCAATAGCATATAACAAAAGAACTAATCAGCATCAACACATCATATTCAAAAGAACTAATAAGCAAACCATTAGCATATAAACAAAGGGCTAATCAGCATCAGCACATCATATCAAAAGAACTAATAATCATTCAAGTTCATCACATCAACACAAAAGATTAATCTCATATGAAAGTTTATCAACCAATATAACAAAAGGAACTAATAAGGCTATAATAAGAGGATCAATCGTCAGCACCACTCTCACTGTCATCGGCTTCCGTCGGATATGCATGCGAGCCATCAGTGTGTAGAAGGAAACCCTCGTTGTTGAACTTGGACTGGCACCTGAAAGCTGGTGTTGTTGTTGGTATCTTTGCCTTACGTAGTTGTTTCTCTATGTTCTGAGACATAAAATCCAGACGGTGATTGAAATAAATATATAGATACCGTAGATAATCCTTGGTGTATTCAATGTTGTCCATAATTTTTTCCTTATCCTGAAGCATGATGGGTGGCTCATCTTTGAGTTCAGGAGGATCTGATTCCATGTGATCCGTTTTGGGAGGATGATCAGTGGACACCTTAATATTTTTCATGATCACTGTCCTTGTGATATGATGACCAACCCTAGTAATGATGTCACTTTCCGCAGTACTAATCCCGGCATTTCGACACAAATGCGTAATTAAAGTGTGAAACCATAATTTTTTTTTCCTTTTTCTTTAGAACTCTCATGCAGAATTTGCGCAGAAATGATCTGCCCAACATTAATCTTGACTCCTTTAGGTATTCCAAATATCAGGAGGGCCCTTTCCATGGATACCTTGTTCGAATGTCGTGTAGGCATGAGGCTGGCATTCACAAATAATAACCATGTCTTGGCCTCCCTTGTGAAAGTGGAGGATTCAAAGATTCGTTTGCCCTTCTCAGCCCATGCAGGATCAATTGTATGGCAGAGCGCAACACCTACTTCAGCTGGGGTTAAGGTTGACTGCAGGCATGCATACTCATCAACTTCAGTGGCTTCTATACGCAGAAATTCTTTTATTGCAATAGCTGAAATGATCACTTGCTTACCACTCACAAATACAAATTCATCCGTCTAAAACTTGGCATTGGCGTAGAATTCAAGAACCCATGGAAGAATGGCTTCTCTTCTTGGATGACAAAAGGTTTCCCAACCCAACGTATTAATCTGTTGCACATAAACCTCACTCCATACCTTTACCTCAATATCAAACCCCCGCTCATAGATAAATGATTTCATATTGATATTGTCAAACCTTTCTTGGGCGTCTTCATTCACAAATCGCATAACCTTATTCGCCAGTTCCTTATCCTTTCATTTTCGGTTGGCCGACATTCCTAAAGAGGAGGTGGAGGTAACTAAGAAACAAACCTAGTTAACTTTTTAGAACCGAAAGAAGGATGACTTACCGAAAGAGAGCGTCTACGGGTGGTAATCTTGAGATATAGTCGATCGCCGCCACCTCCCATTGCTCCGGTGAAGTCGCGCATGGGATTCACCCCCCTTGCAGATCGTTTTTCGCTCGCCTAGGGTTCGTGGGAAACAATCGGGTCGAGAGTGATTGGGGTTTATGTCGAAAAGAAATAAGTTGGAGCCTTATAAATCGAACTGGTTCAATGGCGTGAAACGATAGAGGTACAAAAATGTTATGACTTCCAAAAAACGTGTTGCAAAAAAAAAATCTTCATAAATTTGACAGAAGTCAGAAAGTCGTAACTCTCAAAAATAGTGTTGCAACAAAAAAAATTCTTCATAAATTTGACAGAAGTCAGAAAGTTGTAACTCTCAAACACAGTGTTGCAAAAAGGTGCACTCGAATTTTGTTTTTAAATGAACACAGGATAAAATCAATTAGAGGAATGGAAATAATTAGCTTGTAGTTCTTGATCAAATGTTAAAATATAAACTTAATTTAACACTAGTAACAAACTTTTTATATGTTAAAATTTGGGTTGCCTCCCAATAAGCGCTTAATTTTAAGTCCCGGCAGGACTTTCTAAACTTGATGAGTTAGGCCAGGATAATGACCGTCGCTTCCTCGCGATCATTATTCATGAAATAGTGCTTAAGTCTCTGTCCATTCACCTTGAACTCGGATCCATCTTTTTCATTAATAATAGTAATGACTCCATATGGGTGAACCTCCTTTACTTGAAAAGGCCCCGACCACCTAGATTTCAATTTCCCAGGGAATAATTTTAGTCTTGAATTATATATGAGAACTAATTGTCCCACACTAAATTCCCTCATCATAATCCTAGAGTCGTGCCATTTCTTAGTTCGCTCCTTATATAACCTTGCGTTCTCATACGCATTCAACCTCAATTCCTCTAGTTCATTAAGTTAAAATAGCCTATTCTTACCTACTTCTTGAAAATCAAAATTTAATTTTTTAATCGCCCAATACGCCCTATGCTCTAATTCGACAGGAAGATGACATGCTTTTCCATACACCATTTTGTAAGGGGTCAAACCTATGGGTGTTTTGAATGCAGTTCTATATGCCCATAATGCATCGTTCAGTTTCTGCGACCAATCCTTACGTGTAATGCTAACTGTCTTCTCTAGAATGGACTTATTCTCTCTATTTGATATTCCAGCTAACCAATTGGTCTATGGGTGGTAGGCCAAACCAACCTTATGTGTCACTCCATACTTTCTTAAAAGTGCTTTAAATTGTGTATTACAGAAGTGTGACCCACCATCGCTTATAATAGATCGAGGCGTACCGAATCTAGTGAAAATGTTTGTTTTTATGAATTTAAGCACGACCTTAGCGTCATTTTTCTGCGTAGCTATGGATTCTACCCATTTAGAGACATAATCCACTGCTAGTAAAATATAGATGTTCCCATTTGAATTTACAAATGGACCCATGAAGTCAATACCCCATACATCAAATATTTCAACTTCTAAAATGTTATTTAATGGCATACTAGCCCTGCGATCTAGATTTTCTGTCTTTTGGCATCTATCACAGTGTTTAGCAAATATATGAGCATCCTTAAACAATGTTGGTCAGTAAAAGCCGGCCTCTATTACCTTAATAGCAGTTCGTTCTCCCATAAAGTGCCCTCCGTAAGGAGATGCGTGACATTTCTCTAGTATACTTGGAAACTCTATTTCTGGTACACATCGACGAATCATTTGGTTGGGACAAATTTTGTACAGATATGGAACATCCCAAAGGTAGAATTTTACCTGATGGAGAATTCTCTTCTTTTGTTGATAGTTCATATCTGATGGAAATACATTGCTAACTAAATAGTTATCATAATCCGCATACCAAGGAATGCTACCTACAGTGATAGATAATATACACTCGTCAGGAAAATTCTCTTTAATTTCTACATGACAATTCTTTTCATGCTCTTGTTCTAAGCGTGATAGGTGATCAGCAATGGGATTTTCATTCCCCTTATGGTATTTGATCTCAAGATCAAATTCTTGCAGGAGTAGAACCCATCTAATTAGTGTTGGCTTTGCATCCTTTTTGTCCACTAGATACCTAATAGCTGAATGATCAGTATAAACTATAACCTGAGTGTTGATTAAATAAGAACGGAACTTGTCAAAAGCGAATACTATGGTTAATAGTTCCTTCTCAGTGGTGGTATAATTCACTTGAGCATTCATAAGTGTTTTACTAGCATAGTAAATAGTGTGAAAGACCTTGTTTCGCATTTGTCCTAGCACAGCTCCTACCGCATAATTACTAGCATCACACATTAAAACAAATGGTAGTGACCAATCAGGTGCTATAACCACGGGAGATGAAACCAAACTTTGTTTTAATATTTTAAAATCCTCCAAACACTTATCATCAAAAATATAAGGTGAATCTTTTTCAAGTAAACTACATAACGGTTTGGATATTTTTGAGAAATCTTTAATGAAATGTCTATAAAACCCTGCATGGCCTAAAAAGCTACGAATGCCTTTGGCATTCGTAGGTGGAAGAAGTTTGTCAATAACTTCAATCTTTGCCATATCAACCTCCAAACCCTTGTTTGAAACTTTATGGCCTAACACGATTCCTTCACGTACCATAAAATGGCACTTCTCCAAATTCAAGACCAAATTGGTCTGAACACATCTCTCTAATACCTTCTTTAGAATTTCCAAGCAGTCATTAAATGATTGTCCAAATACAGAAAAATCATCCATAAAAATTTCTATTCCCTCATCTATCAAATCAGTAAAAATAGAAATCATACAACGTTGGAAAGTAGCGGGAGCGTTACATAATCCAAAAGGCATTTTTCGAAATGCAAAAGTACCATAAGGACAGGTAAAAGTGGTCTTTTCTTGATCTTTCGGTGCTACCATAATTTGATTATAACCAGAATATCCATCCAAGAAACAAAAATATTCACTTCCCGCTAATCTATCTAATACTTGATCAATGAATGGTAAAGGAAAATGATCTTTCCTGGTAGATTTGTTTAGTTTTCTATAGTCCATACAAATTCTCCATCTAGTTACAGTCCTAGATGATATTAATTCATTATTTTCATTTTTAATGACTGTCATTCTACCCTTCTTTGGTACACATTGCACCGGTCTTACCCACTTACTATCGGATATAGGATAAATAATGCCGACATCAAGCCATTTTATAACTTCCTTCATTACTACTTCTTTCATTGGGGGACTTAGCCTACGTTGATGTTCAATAGACCCATTTGTGTCTTCCTCTAATAATATTTTATGCATGCAAATTGATGGGCTAATCCCTCTAATATCGGCGATCGTCCAACCCATTGCCCCCTCAAATTCTCTTAGCACCTTAAGTAGTTATTCTTCGTTTTTCTGGTCTAGTGAAGCATCTATGATGACCGGCAATGTTTGTTTTTCTCCAAGAAATACATATTTTAAGTGTTCAGGTAAGGGCTTCAACTCTAGCATTGGAGGTTCTTGAAAAGAAGGCTTCATGATTTTAGGCTAGCTAGATCTTTCTATTGGTTCAAACTTTTTAACCAAAGGTAGACTCCCATATAACTCAAAAGCTTTAACACATTCTTCTATTTCTAGACCATCTTCTCATTTCTCATTAGTTAATAATGTTAACAGCATTTGCTCTAAATTTTCATTAGTACGCATGAGTTGGCTAGGTACTTCTATTTCTTCTATCGAGAAACATTCCTCGTTATCGATTGGGTATTTAAGAGCCTTAAGAATATTAAAGGTCACCTCTTCGTCATTTACTCTCATCATTAGTTCTCCTTTTTGAACATCGATACGTCCTACCCATAGCTAAGAATGGTCTCCCTAGAATAATAGGTACGTCCTTGTCTTCTTCCATGTCTAACACCACGAAGTCGGCCGGAAAAAAAAAATTTTCAACCTTAACCAATACGTCTTCAACAATTCCCTTAGGAAAAGCTAAAGTTTTATCGGCTAGTTGGAGGGTAAGAGATGTTGCAGCGATCTCTCCTAGGCCTAATTTCTTATAGATAGATAAGGGCATGAGATTTATACTAGCTCCCAAATCACATAATGCTCTACCGAAAAACTTCACTCCTATAGAACATGGAATCATAAAGCTTCCGGGATCTTTCAATTTTGGTGGTAGTTTCTTTTGTAAGATTGCACTACACTCTTCCGTTAGCGCTACAATCTCCTTATCTACAAACCTCCTTTTTTAGATAATATATCTTTCACGTAGCTAGGCATTTGTTCTAATGCTTCTGCGAATGGAATATTTATAGTAAGTTTCTTAAAGATTTCCATGAATTTCTGGAATTGCTTGTCAAGCTTCGTCTTTGCTAGCCTAGATGGAAACGGTGGAGGAGGATAAACAATTTCTTTCTTCTTAGCATTTTGTTGTTCCACTTCAACTACTTCTGGCTCCTTACTCTCTACAGGCTTTTCTTGTCCACTCTTATCTGTTTTACTAATGTCCTCATGTTGCTCATCTTCTCTAATTTTCTCCAACAACCCATCTCCACTCGCTATTTCTACCCCACTCCTTAATGCTATGGCCTTACATTGATTAGGTTGAGAATTTTGTATGGGATTTTGTATAGTGTCAGATGGAAGTGATCTGACTGGTCGTTGACTTAGCGCATTTGCTAGTTGACCTAATGTAGTTTCCATGGATCTGAGAGAAGATTCGATGCCAACCATTCTAGAATCATTCTTTTGGAACATTCCCAAAATGTAATCATCGGTCAATTTCCTAGAGTTCACTTGGTTGTTAGGAGGTGGATTTTGTATTGGGTTTATATTTTGATTAAATCCTGGTGGTTGATTCATTCCTTGATTATTTTCCCATGAGAAGTTAGGATGATTACGCCATTCCGGATGATAATAATTTGCGAAACCAGGTGGAATTTGTCTAGGTTGTCCACCAATATAATTTGCTTCCTCAGTTAGTTGATTTAGTTCCTCTACTGTGAGTGGTGCATTTGATGGGGAGGTAGATAAAGCATCTAACCTCTTATTAATTAGATTGAATTGCGATGCCATTGTGAATAAAGATCGTTCCCACGAGGAAGTGTCGAATATAACGCTCGCAATTACTAGCTTAACCTTTTCTTTAAATCCAAGTGGATTAATTAAGATGATTTATGTTAACAACGAAAAATCTGTTGGAACATGGTCTTCCGCATCTTCTAGGAGAATAACAAATCCTATGTGTATTTGATCTTGTGTGTTTAAGTGTGCAGGATAACAAAGTCCACATGACTCAAGGATTACATAAGAAGCTTGCCCCTAAAGTTGAGCCAACAAATCCAAAACATCTACTAGCACTGGCGGTAGTACTAGCGCAGGCGCTAGCTGTCGTTCGATGAACTATCAGCGACGCTCGACGAAATGCTCAGAAATGCGTTCAACGAAAATTCGCTCGACGAACTCTTAGCTGCGTTCGACGAAATTCCGATCGACGAAATATTTACTTAAACGCAGATGCCGGGAGCACTTATAGAAGGAGATAGTGTCAGGCGGTATCTGATAGCGCCGACGATAGCGAGGTGCACAGTTGGCAAGGGAAAGTTGTTTCCTCCGATTGAAGATCCCACAAATCCATAAAGACTAAAGGAGATCCGTGGAGAAGATTTCAACACGCATCATCATCGTGACGAAAGACCGCATCGACTACGATCATACTCTGCGCCTTCATCTACTTCTCCAAGATATCTACATAGAGGGAGTTTTTATATTATTGTCTTTTCATTTCATATCTTTTATGTAATCGTTTAGTGAACTCGCCTCGTGTTGGCGACTAGGTCTGGGTAGGACTTAGGGCTGAAATTCGCCTCATATTGGCGACTAGGTCTTGGGAGTAGGTCTAGGGGGTGCTCGAGGCCATATCCGGGGAAGGGTTGGCTAGAGCGGCTTGAGGCCGTATCCGGGGAAGGATCGGCTAAAGCCAACCGGTTCGTGGGGATACGAGTCGGTATAGAAAACAAAAAGAGTCCTTCTATTAGCTTTGATTTCTAGCTTCGATAAGAGATCAAGTTTTGTAATCATGCTTCTCAAGTTAATAAAATTATGTCTTTACTTTTATTTCACTTTATTTGTCTTGATCTTCTCTAGTTTAATAATCAAAGCTTTTTCAAAGTTATTCAAAATATATCTAAAGTTTTTTAAACCCTTATTCACCCCCCCCCCCTCTAAGGGCGCCTACCGATCCAACAAGTGGTATCAAAGCTAGGTTATTCCAAATCGGCTTAACAACCGGGAATAATGGCGTCTCATGATCTCGCTTCTACTAGTGGGGTAAATTTTATGAAGAAGAAAAATCTCTTAAACCACCGTTATTTGAAGGAAGAAATTATAAAGGATGGAAAATACTAATGGAAAATTTTCTTAAACGTTTAGATGAAAAAATTTGGAATATTACTATGCAAAGACCACCTAGCGTATTAAATAAGACGTATTAAATAAGAACGAAATGGTTTTAAATGCAAAATCTATGAATTTTCTATTTTGTGCGTTAGATCATAATATTTCCAAACTCATTTATACTTTTCCTACTGCATACGAGATGTGGAATTTTCTTGAAATAACTTATGATTCTCCTTCTGCAGGTATGGAACAATTACAAGAAACGGAGAATATGCAAGCCTGCACAGGTATTCAAGAAAGCTCCACACATGACGGATCCATGAAGTGCACATCAAATGGAAAAGGAGAAGTATTGTCTTCGGAAGAGGAGTACCAAAAAGATTTAAAAGAAACCATATGTTCAAATCATGCCTCTCCCGAAAGCAATGTAAGGAAATCAAATCCCATCTTTTGTACTTCTATTTCTACTTTACAATTGCTACAAATTACAAAGCGCAAACTTAAGAAATTAAAAAATGCAAATTGCAAATTGCGCTTAGAAAATAAAAATTTAAAGGCAAAAATTAATGAACAATCAAATTCAAATTTATCTAGTTCTATCCATGGTTCCTTAGTTGAAAACACTACACCTTGTATGGAATTTGATGAATTAAAAGAAAAATGCAAGGAACTTGAAAAGGAACTTCTTTTTATAAAAGAACATAATGAAAAGTTATCTTTAGAAAATTCATCTTTAAAAGGTGATTGTGCTACATGCAAAAGATATAAAATTGAAATTGAAGAGATAGATGAAACATTTGATGAATATAGAAACAATTATCAAGATCATATAGATTCAATTGTTTCAACCCTTAAAAATAGCACAATCGCTTATAATAAAGCTAGACATAATTTAAAGATTAAAAATGATGAATTAAAATCAAAAATCAACTTGCTTATGAAAATTGTAAATACAAATTCACAATATCAAACTATATCTAAAAACAAGTTGAATATGAATATGAACATCTCAACTAAGTCTAATAATGGGAGCAAGAATCACAAAGTGTTTGTAAATCAAAATCAAACTCATCATTACTTGCAAAATCATGTTTCTCCCAACTCAAAATTAAAATTGCACAAATTTCCTATGAACAATACATTTAATAATCATTACAATCATAATCAACAATATAAAGATTATCATAATGGAAATTTGAAAACTAAAAATAATGTTAAACCAAGATTTGAATGGAGACCAAAAGTTAAAGATGAAACACAAACTCCACTCAAAAGGTCTCATTCACTTCCATCTACCCAGAAGCAAACACGATGTATTTGGGTACCCAAACGAACCGTCACACCCGGTCCTCTTTGGATACCTAAATCTCCTATTCATTAGTATCCTATCATTTGCATGAAGTAGAAATCAACTCAAAATAAAATATCAAGTCTCTACTTCATGATAGGCTTAATTTCCTTTTTGTTTTTGCTTTTTATTTTTGTTGAACCATCATGATATGATCATTCTATATAACTTGTGATATGACTTTCTCATATTAAACCAAAATTCATAAATAAATCAAATTGAACTAAGTTGAATAAAAAGTCATATCATTTTTCAAGTGATCTACTTATCTTTATTTTTTTATTCTTCTAAATCCATTTCTTAAAAGTCTTATAAAGTTTGAAAAACTAATTGTGTCATATGATATTATTAAGACTAAATGAAATAAGTTTCATAATGGATTTAAAAGGTATTTTAGGGGTATTAGGCTAAATTTATAAAATGCATAAGTTTTGCTTAGGTAGTTAATATATTTGCGTCACTTTCAATTACCCCAAGTATGTTTGTCAAATCGAAATTGATAAATTGCATGAATATTATTTTACTTATTTATGATCATTTCACTCATGCATATGTTGTGCAAAACTCAATAATTAAGGTTTAATAAATATGAAACTCTAATGAAGATGAAACTCATGTACTAATTTTAACTTCCGCAACTTTTTGCGATTTCTTCTCGTCTCATCACTTCATCAGACAGACCTTACATTGCAAAAACATAATTAAGAAAAATCGGAAGCAAAATCGAAGAAAATCTAGGCTTTACGATCAAAATAAGCACTCTCTGTAAGCACTCCTAAAAATCTAAAATTTCAGCATGAAACTACTATTATGACACTTAATCAAGATCAACAATTAAAAATTTCAAAATCATCAAAAATCGGGTGCTGTTTCCCACGCTAGCGCTAACGCCAGCGCTAGTGCACCTATGTGTTTTTCTGTATTTTTAAAATTTTGAAAAATCCCTAAAAATATATTAATCTATGTGTACTATTCATTTCTGCATTTTTGCTTTTATTACATTTGTGAAAAATCAAATACAAAAATACAAAAGCCAAATTACAAAAAAAAAAATTATATGTTTTGCCTTTGTGTTTTTTTTGTCATTTGTGTAAATTCTATTTCTAAAAGCAAAAATCAAATACAAAAATATAAAACAAAAAAATTATCAAAAAATTATTATTTTTGAACTTAACTTTTTTACTTGTATCTTGCGAAAGGGTGATTTGGGCTATCATCTCATCATATCACCTAGTACCGGGCGAACCTCTCACAAGGTAGTCCTCGGGAAGTCCAAGATCAATTTTATGAGTTCAAAATTTAAATAAAAATTATTCTTCAAAAATATCAAAAATAGTGTATGGACTTCATTGAAAATCAAGCATGAATTAATCTATTATTTAGAACTTCTATAATGTTGCAATTTATCTTTTCAAACTATTTTGAACATTGCTTTCATCATGCTTTGATATATCTATTAATATGTGCATCAATTATATTAAAAATTTGTGTAGAACTAAGCTTAGCATGCTTCTAAGTATGAGTAAATGTTTTATGTTTGATAATGATATTTATTCACTCACTTATTTTGGCATTGTCTACTTATGTGCTTAATCTAAGAATGCTTATGTATGTTTTGTATTAGTACAATGAATTAAAATTGCACAAGTATCTTACCTACACTCCGTTATTTGCACTTTTAAAATTTAAGAAAAGTGGTTATCTTTCATATAAATTATATTGGTTTGCAAAACAAGTGTATTCGGAGAACTTTGTACAAAATAAAAATCATAAAATAAAGTGACAAAGATAACTCCACCAAGCACTACTTGAACCTCCTGATAAGTCTTTATAAGCGTTGTGAGGTTGAGCCCCTTGGAAAGAATAGTAAAGTATCTTGTGCAAACCATAACTTTCTTTCAAAATAAAAACCACTTGTTCTTAAGTACACCAGATCACTAGTCTCAACATTAAAAATTAAATATGTGATCCCCCCAAGCACTACTTTGCACCCTGATAAGTCTTAATGAGCATTGTGTGTGCAAAGCACCATGGTAGTTGTACATTTTTGTTTGTGCATTGAAGTGTGTGGAAGTAAAATTATTTGTGTTCTATTGTGCTCTTACTTTACATATTTCTTGTATTTTTTATTAAAACATTTGTTTACTCTATTCAAAATACATATATGTGCACATCATTATCTTCCATAACACTTCTTCTCATGAGTATTGGATCCTGAAGCTAATTCTATACTACTCTTTATTTATAAAATGCACTAGATAACCTAGCATGTTTTCTACAATGTTTGGTATGTTTTTGAAATTATTAATTAAAATAACATTGTAGTAATCTCTTTTTGATAACATTATTTCATGCTTGGTTACATTATTATCAAACTTACAGATTTTTGAAAAAAAAAAATGATTTACAAAAACATCTTCTTTATGAAATTTAACTCATATATTTTTTGGGGATCATCATTACAATAAGATGTTTCTTATATTTCTATAAGTCTTCCGCATCATCACCATATATTTCTACCGTGCGCTTTCATGCTTATATCAAAGTCTTAAATACCAAAATTCCTTTCTTTCAACAAATGGTAGACTTGCTTGTTAGAATGTATATTGGTTATTCTAACACAAATATTGTAATGCTAAAACTCTGATTTCTTAATGGATTTCAAAATAGCTATGTGAGTGTTTTGATAAATTCAAATAAAAATATAAATCCATAGGCTATGTCATTAGAATTAAAACGCTTAAATGTTTCCAATAATTAATATCCATGACTTCATTTCTCATCATAGCGGGGGCGTAGGGTTGTAGACATTAGATAACCTTTATCTCTAGTCATGTCTTGTCCTTAACCGAGGAGGGTTCCAGTGGGGCCTTGCGAGGCACTGGGGGGAAAGAGTGCTAGGTTAAGTTTCTGTCTAGTGTTTGCATATGGGAATAACACCCCAACCTACGACATGTTTGCAGCTCCTCATGACCATCCGTCACTTAGTACGGGGATAGGTTGTAGACATATTGTCTGGGTAGTTTAGTTACTTGGAAATCATTACATTTTGGTTATACTACAAACTCTGATTTATGAAAATGTTGTAATACTCAAACTCTGATCTATTTAAATGAACAGTATTCTAAAACTCCTTATGATTTCCTTCTCTATAAGCTCGATCATGCTTTGATCTTATTATCAATTTTTAAGTGGTGTCTTGATGTAGCACGTCCTACGAGCCTACACGGGGACGTCCAGGATAACCTCGATACCTTACACTCTCTCGACTTGGCACAATAACTAAACGCAGCAGTACAATTAGGTTATTTATTTCTCGCGCTAACGTGCGGATAGCCAACCCGCTAGAGATCGTATCACGGCTAGAGGCCAAGATCCGATCAAGCTAAAAGGACGAATATTTGCGTCCGAACGAGCTTTGTTGTACCAAAGAAAGATCCACCAAAATAAATCCGATTCGCAAACGGTTGATCTTTCCCCAACAAGAAAATAACAAGGTTCGCCAAACCTTTCGATAGTATCCGGAAGATCAAACAAAAAGATACAAATCTATTAAAGAAGACACCGCGAGAAATTTTCTTGCTTCGAGAAATCACGCAAAAATCGTCCACCACAAAAACGATCTAAGAAAGGAGATCTCTTGAGTAGAAATTTCGTTACCCCTCTCGGAAACGTAGATCCGAGATATTGGATCCACTAGAAAATAATCGCTCTCCTTTGGAACACGGAAGGGGCTCCAAATGATGAAGAAACTCGTTCGTCTTCCTCGCCTTTGCACCGGAGAGATTCACCAAAACCGTAGGCCCTTGCACTTGAAATCTTCTCCTCCAATATTGATTGACTTAGAGAAAATCCGTTGAAGAAGATTTCGTAGATGAAGATTGAGATTGAAGTGGAAGAAGAAGGTACGGAAAGAGAGTTGGAGAGAAAGAGAGATTGAAAGAGGGAGAGAGAGGGGAGCCGAACTTGGGAAGAACCAAGAGAGGGGGGCGGCGGCAATATGAGAGGGAGAAGAGAGGAGAGGAGAGAAATTAGGTTAGGCAATTTTTCAATCAAAAAATATTCTACCTTTTTAATTCAATTCTTAGCCTTATATAGGCCTTACAACATAAGTGCTAATAGCACACCAAACATAGCGCTAAACGCACACCAATAGTTCAAAATAAAATAATAAAATGCAATGTCATATTTAAATTAAGACATAACTTAGCAAAATATAATAATAATTAATTCTTGCGGCGTGGACGAAGATTGTAGCCGTGGCCGCCACGGCGCCGCATGTCCTTAGCCGGTGGGCCGTCATCATCATCTTCCGTCACTATTCCATGACCAACCATGTCGTGTCCCTCATCTTCGTCTTCAAGTTGGCCGTCTTGGTGGCAGTCGCCATCAATCCTCCCCCGCTCGAAAGAACTCATCACCGATGAGTGGTCTGGAACATAACGGTGAAAGAGATCCGCATCAAGTAGCTTCACCTCCGACGCGGAGAGCCAAGAGTCGTCCGAGGCAGGACGGCCCTTCCATCGAATCAAGAACCTGTGAACATCACCATCGGAAGTTGGGAACACAGCATCCTGCAAAATCCTGTCAGGCAAGAAAACGGTCCGGGAAAACCTCGGAAATGCGTTAGGCAAAGAAGAAAAAGAAGTGTCATCATCAACAGGTGGCTTACCTCCCGTAGAGTCCGTAGGAGAGGGCGATCCAGAAACAATCTCACTACCCACCCCATTAGAATTTTTAGTGGAAATATTAAACGGAGAGGCAGAAAGTTCAGGTGGTGGAGCGACATAAAGCGTTAAATCCGAAACGTTAAAAACAGGGGAAATTCCCCACTCAGCGGGTAACTGTAATAAATATGCGTTTTCGCCCAACTTCTTTAACACTCGAAAAGGACCGGCCCGCCTATTTGCTAATTTCTTTATGGTGCCTGAAGGCATCCGTTCAGGGGTTAAACGCACCATTACCAAATCACCAATATTCAAGTGGACCGCTCGCCTATTTTCGTTAGCATTCAATTGATAAATAGCATATTGTTTAGCTAGCATCTCGCTAATTTGCTTATGGAGATTGTGAACGTGCGAGGCAAAATCCTGGGCAAAATGACTAGATTTGAAAGATGGGGGTAGCGGTACTAAATCAAGAGGCACGGGTGCCTTATAACCATGTACAATTTCATTTGGAGACAACCCAGTGGACCTATTCCGTGAATTATTATAAGCTATTTGAGCATGAGGAAGAATAAGGTCCCACGTACCTTTATGATCGCCTACTAAACAACGAAGTAATCCACCCAAACTTCGATTGACCACTTCCGTTTGCCCATCCGTTTGGGGATGATAGGCCGACGAAAACATAAGTTTTGTACCCATAAGCTTCCAAAGCGTCTTCCAAAAGTAACTAGTGAATTTGACGTCCCTATCAGATACTATCGTTTTTGGAACGCCCCGATGCGCCACGACCTCTTTGAAATACAACTTAGCAACATGGGATGCATCGTTGGTATTGTGACTAGCGATAAAATATGCCATTTTAGAAAATCTATCGACGACGACAAGGATGGAATCGTGTCGCCGAAATGTCATAGGTAAACCCAAAATAAAGTCCATACTAACGTCCTCCCAAGGAACCGACGGAATAGGAAGAGGTGTATAAAGACCCGCGTTGGTCTTGTTACCTTTTGCTAATTGACACACACGGCAACTCCCAACGATCTTATTAACCATTGGCTTAAGTCCAGGCCAAAAGAATTTATCTTCCACTAGTGTTATCGTTTTATCCCGGACGAAATGTCCCCCTAGCCCTCCACTATGTAGCTCCCATACAATGAAATGGCGTAGTGAAGAGCGGGGAATACACAGTCGCGTATGCCTAAATAAATAACCATCACGAATGTAGTATGCCGAAATAGTAGAGGGAGCCTGTTCCTGAGCGGCTAAGTAAATGTCCTTAAAATCCGGGCATAGAACGTACTCGTCTTTAATGCGTTCAAATCCTATTACCGTCACCTCCATTTTAGATAATAATAATGTGACACGACTAAGGGCGTCCGCCACACGATTTAACGTACCCTTAAGGTGCTTAATAATGAATGTGTACTCCTGAAGATAGGAGACCCATTTGGCGTGCCGAGGGCTGATTTTACTTTGAGAGTTTACGAATTTTAGCGCTTCATGATCCGAGAGGATTACAAATTCTTTCGATATAAGGTAGTGTCGCCAATGTTGGAGACAACGTATTACGGCATAAAACTCGCGATCATAATTGGAATAATTTAATTTAGGGCCCGCAAGTTTCTCGCTAAAGTACCCAACCGGATGTCCCTCTTGGCTTAACACTCCCCCAATTCCTATCCCCGAAGCGTCACATGATAATTCAAACACTTTATTAAAATCCGGCAACCGTAGTAGTGGGGCTTCGGACATTCGATCCTTAATCATTTGAAACGCGCTAGTGGCCGATTTGGTCCATTTGAAATCACCTTGCTTCATACATTCAGTTATTGGTGCCATGATGCTACTAAAATTGCGAATGAATCGTCTATAAAACGTGGCCAAGCCATGAAAACTCCGAACCTCCCTAATATTTTGTGGTTCCGGCCATTCCTTTATCACTTGGACCTTCTTAGGGTCAACATGTATACCCTCGGCACTCACTATGTATCCTAAAAATTCCACGGAAGTTACACCGAATGCGCACTTCTTAAGATTAATGAATAAGTTCTCTTGGCGCAATGTAGTAAGGATTGTTCGCAAATGAGTTTCATGATCGATCGGCGAAATACTAAACACCAAAATGTCATCGAAATAGACTACGGCAAATTTTCCCATGTATGGCTTAAATACCTGAGTCATTAATCGTGAGAAGGTACTAGGTCCGTTGGTGAGGCCCTCTCCTAGCACTAACCACTCGTAAAGCCCGTCCTTAGATTTAAAGGCTGTCTTCCATTCGTCTCCCTCCCGAATTCTTATTTGGTGGTAACCACTCTTTAAATCCAATTTTGAAAACACGGTGGCACCGGATAGCATATCCAATAGATCATCCAAACGGGGAATGGGAAACCTATATTTGACAGTTATTTTATTAATGGCCCGGTAGTCTACACACAACCTCCAAGATTTATCTTTCTTCGGGACCAACAAGGCAGGGACGGCACAAGGGCTTTTACTATGGCGGATAAATCCCTTTGCTAATAAATCGGAAATTAATATTTGTAGTTCGTTATGCGCAGAGGGATTAAGTCGGTAATGGGGTTGATTAGGCAAGGATGAGCCCAGGACGAAATCAATTTCGTGTTGAATGTCCCGGATGGGTGGCAATTTGGAAGGCAAATCTACCGGATAGACGTCCTTATATTCATCCAATAACGTGCGCAGAGATAACGGTAGGTTTTCTAAAGACGGTGACTCTTCCTTAGCTTGTAGGCATACTAACGCATAAATGACGCCATCTATAAAGGTCTCGCGTTCTAACTCCTTCCTACTTATAAAACTTATGGTTTTCCTTTCCGCAGGCACCACTGTGTCCTTGGAGGCATTCGACGGGTCCTTAGGTGGTGTGGGTTTCAAAACAATGGTCTTACCATTGAACTTGAACTCGTAAGTGTTGGCTCTGCCAAAATGGGTCACGTCATAATCATAAAGCCATGGACGTCCTAGTAAAACGTGACATACATCCATAGGGATGACATCGCACCACACCTTATCAACATAGCTCTTCACTGTGAGCGGTACCAAACATCGTTTAGAAACTGCGATAGACGTTTTGTTCACCCATGCTATCTTATACGGATGTGGATGCGGCTCGGTGACTAAGTTCATTCGAGTGATGGCATTCTCCGAAACGACGTTCATACTACTTCCGCTATCGATTATTAACTTACACCACTTGTCACCGTTCTTAAAATTTACCGAAAAGATATTCGTCCGATTGTAATCGTCCGTCGCACGTGGTGTATTCAGAATACATCTCATAACCATCATAAAAGAGTCGTCATCAATATCACTCGGCTCGGCGTCAGACTCAGTACCGGCTTCGTAGACGATCTCGGTGGGATCAGACGTGGACTCTAATAGTGCTAGTGGTTTACTCTTAGTGGGGCACTCGCTAGAGTAATGTCCTTGGATACCGCAAGAATAACACGTGGCGTTTGTCTTATTTATCCGTCCTACCGGAATTCTCTCGCCCGTGGGATTCCTAGTGTTCCTAGCGGTGATAACTACCGAATTCGAATCAGTCGATCGAAATCTTCCTTTGTCCCTCATGGAGGACGAAGGTGGGGCTCCTAAAAGGGATTTTCCCTTCTGGAATGCTCGTCCCTTGGACTTGTAAGCGTTGTGCTTCTCTATGTCTAAAGCAGCATTGAATGTCGTGTTAAGGTCCGTATGACCATAACGCAATAGCTTGCCTTGGATATCTGGGTTAAGCCCCTTTCGAAAGCGAGATAATGTAACTTCGGGCATTTCCCGTATGTCACACCGCACCATCATATCTTTCAGAGTTCCCATATACTCCGATACCGATTTACTACCCTGACGATGGGTGGCTAACTCGTCGAACATTTGCGTTCTGTGATACGCAGGGACGTATTGGTCAGTCAAAAGTGCCTTCATGGCAGCCCACCCAATTGGGGGTGCCCCATTCACGGTACCTAAACGCCTCTCTTCGTTCAGCCAGAATGTTTTGGCTCTACCCAAAAGCATCATCCGTGCAACTCGCACCTTCTCACCATCCGTCAGATTCTTCCACTCAAAATAACACTCGATCTCCATAGTCCAGTTTAAAAATACTTGGGGCTCACCCAGTCCATCGTATGATGGTGGATCAATTTTAACGGCTCTAGTTACATCGAACTCATGAGGAGCACGGGGCGCTTGCTCATCGTTCTGATTACGATAATGGTTTGGTCTCTCATCTCGCTGGTCGGCAACGGGATTTCGGGGCGCCGCTGGATTGAAAGCTAACCCTTGTATTAACTGCGTGAGTGCATCGAACTTAGCATTAAATTCGTCTCGAAGCTCCGCAATCGTTGCAGGAGCGTGCCCGTCTTCAGGGTTATCTGCCATGGTGGAAACGGTTGGGAGATATTCCGTACCACGCCTCGTGGGCATACAACAATGGGACCAGAAATTTTACTAAAAAAAATTTTTTTTTTTTGAAGTCGCAGACAAGTTATAAATTCTAGACCGCTATTCGCAGACCAACTGGACAGAATTACGACGTTTCCAATTTTCAGGCTGACCTAACGAGGACGAATCGAAAAATTTTCAGTTTTAATGTTGCTTGAAATACGTGCAGGAAGCTACAGAAAAATTTTCAGATTTTTTTGATAAGTTTTTATATTCCGAGATTTTTACTAAATGCAGACCAATCCGAAAATTTTAGATTTTGACCGTGCTAACGAACGCACCGACTAGAGGACGGATAACCTACAGATCTGAGATTAAGGATGGTGTCGAGATAGAACTCAACACAACCTGGCTCTGATACCAAAATTGATGTAGCACGTCCTACGAGCCTACACGGGGACGTCCAGGATAACCTCGATACCTTACACTCTCTCGACTTGGCACAATAACTAAACGCAGCGGTACAATTAGGTTATTTATTTCTCGCGCTAACGTGCAGATAGCCAACCCGCTAGAGATCGTATCACGGCTAGAGGCCAAGATCCGATCAAGCTAAAAGGACGAATATTTGCGTCCGAACGAGCTTTGTTGTACCAAAGAAAGATCCACCAAAATAAATCCGATTCGCAAACGGTTGATCTTTCCCCAACAAGAAAATAACAAGGTTCGCCAAACCTTTCGATAGTATCCGGAAGATCAAACAAAAAAATACAAATCTATTAAAGAAGACACCGCGAGAAATTTTCTTGCTTCGAGAAATCACGCAAAAATTGTCCACCACAAAAACGATCTAAGAAAGGAGATCTCTTGAGTAGAAATTTCGTTACCCCTCTCGGAAATGTAGATCCGAGATATTGGATCCACTAGAAAATAATCGCTCTCCTTTGGAACACGGAAGGGGCTCCAAATGATGAAGAAACTCGTTCGTCTTCCTCGCCTTTGCACCGGAGAGATTCACCAAAACCGTAGGCCCTTGCACTTGAAATCTTCTCCTCCAATATTGATTGACTTAGAGAAAATCCGTTGAAGAAGATTTCGTAGATGAAGATTGAGATTGAAGTGGAAGAAGAAGGTACGGAAAGAGAGTTGGAGAGAAAGAGAGATTGAAAGAGGGAGAGAGAGGGGAGCCGAACTTGGGAAGAACCAAGAGAGGGGGGCGGCGGCAATATGAGAGGGAGAAGAGAGGAGAGGAGAGAAATTAGGTTAGGCAATTTTTCAATCAAAAAATATTCTACCTTTTTAATTCAATTCTTAGCCTTATATAGGCCTTACAACATAAGTGCTAATAGCACACCAAACATAGCGCTAAACGCACACCAATAGTTCAAAATAAAATAATAAAATGCAATGTCATATTTAAATTAAGACATAACTTAGCAAAATATAATAATAATTAATTCTTGCGGCGTGGACGAAGATTGTAGCCGTGGCCGCCACGGCGCCGCATGTCTTTAGCCGGTGGGCCGTCATCATCATCTTCCGTCACTATTCCATGACCAACCATGCCGTGTCCCTCATCTTCGTCTTCAAGTTGGCCGTCTTGGTGGCAGTCGCCATCATGTCTCCTTACCCGCTTTTGCTAATAACAAAAGGGGGAGAACTAACATGATAAATATAATCTGCTATCAAAATATAATGGTTAATTAAGATAATAGCTTACATATTAGGGGAGCATTCACTTAGGGGGAGCATATATTTAGGGGGAGCAATTCTAAATGCTAAATGCTAAAATTATCCTAAGTCATCACTCTCACACACACACAAGTATGTTTCTTCATGCTTATATATTAATGCTCTGATTTATCATTAATGGATTTGTTATTATCAAAAGGGGGAGTTTGTTGGAACATGGTCTTCCGCATCTCCTAGGTTTGAGAATAACAAATCCTATGTGTATTTGATCTTGTGTGTTTAAGTGTGCAGGATAACAAAGTCAACATGACTCAAGGATTACATAAGAAGCTTGCCCCCAAAGTTGAGCCAACAAATCCAAAACATCTACTAGCGCTGGCGGTAGTACTAGCACAGGCGCTAGCTGTCGTTCAACGAACTGTCAGCGACGCTCGACGAAATGCTCAGAAATGCGTTCAACGAAAATTTGCTCGACGAACTCTTAGCTGCGTTCGACGAAATTCCGATCGATGAAATATTTACATAATCGTAGATGCCGGGAGCACTTATAGATGGAGATAGAGCCAGGCGGTATCCGATAGCACCGGCGATAGTGAGGAGCACAGTTGGCATGGGAAAATTGTTTCCTCCGATTGAAGATTCTGCCGCGCAGAATGTGTCCTAATATGGGATAGCGCCGGCGGTAGCACTAGCGCAGACGCTAGAGCTGAGTCTATAAAAAGGACATCGTGGCTCCGTCCTCTTAATTCTCTTGAGATCTAGAATTCCAGAGCTTCGTGCCACAACAGATAGAGGAAGGATCAGAGAGATACTCCCACAAATCCATAAAGACTAAAGGAGATCCGTGGAGAAGATTTCAACACGCATCATCATCGTGATGAAAGACCGCATGGACTACGATCATACTCTGCGTCTTCATCTACTTCTCCAAGAGATCTACATAGAGGGAGTTTTTATATTATTGTCTTTTCATTTCATATCTTTTCTGTAATCATTTGGTGAACTCGCCTCATGTTGGCGACTAGGTCTAGGTAGGACTTAGGGCTGAAATTCGCATCGTGTTGGCGACTAGGTCTCGGGAGTAGGTCTAGGGGTGCTCGAGGCCATATCCGGGGAAGGGTTGGCTAGAGCGGCTTGAGGCTGTATCCGGGGAAGGATCGGCTAAAGCCAACCGGTTCGTGGGGATACGAGTCGATATAAAAAACAAAAAGAGTCCTTCTATTAGCTTTGATTTCTAGCTTCGATAAGAGATCAAGTTTTGTAATCATGCTTCTCAAGTTAATAAAATCATGTCTTTACTTTTACTTCACTTGATTTGTCTTCATCTTCTCTAGTTTAATAATCAAAGCTTTTTCAAAGTTATTCAAAATATATCTAAAGTTTTTTAAACCCTTATTCACCCCCCTCTAAGGGCGCCTACCGATCCAACAAAATCAAATCTAGTTTCTATAATAACTACTTAGAAGTACTTTTAAATCAGTTGAGGAAAATAGTCTCGTACATTGCTTTCCTTTGCTTAATGTGATGATTTCTTAAAATGATTTGATATGAATGCTAAAATAACTATCTTGCAACGATTTGAATGTGGACCATGTTATCTCTCGATATCCATAATCCATTTATCCCTTATTCTCCTAGTTATCTCTAACTTAGGCAACAATAAAGTATAACATCAAGTGCATAAATCAGTGTTGCTACCGAGAAGACGAAATCTCTTTCTCCCTTCTACAATATATTAAATTTATGATACACTTACGCCACTCATCTCTCGAATCTTGCAGCGTAGTATAAAGATGGGAACTTTGGTGAAATAATTATGCAGCTCCTCTCTCGAATCTCGCCGCGCAATAGTAGACATTCATCTAGCCTGACTCCTCTCTCGAAACTTGCCAAGCAATTTAAAGATGAAAACTTAAGCCAAAATTTCTAAGACAAAATCATAAATTCGATAAAGATAGTATTTCAAACAATCCACAAGAAGATTAACATTAAAACATCACATCAAATCAAAGTACTCACAACATACAAGACTAGTAGAGTTAGTTCATCAAGAAGAACAAACACAACGAAATTGGATAGATCTTACAAGACATGATGTTTAGGAAATCTAAACGCTGTAGGAAATCCACTTGATCTTGTGCAAATCCCTCTTGATGAAGATCCGGTGTAGCCCCTCTTGTTCCTCACGCCAACCCTAGTTCTCCTCCCTTGATAAAGATGATCCACGATGGAAATATATTAGCTCCCATTTCTCTCTCCTTCGCACCTTAAATGGTCGTGATTTTCCAAAGGAATGTGTTAACTGCTGAATAGATGCATCCCCTCGTCCATGTAACTGCCAAAACTTTAATAATTTCAGATTTCAGATATTTGATTTTCGCCAAAAAATGTTGCAACATATATTTTTGAACTGCAAAATGTGTTGCAACATTTCTGTACTTCTCTTCTGAATTATACAGCAACTAATATGTTGCAACATGTTTTTCTGAACTGCAAACTATATTGCAACATTTCTTTACTTTTCTTCTTTATCATACAGCAACTAATATGTTGCAACATGTTTTTCTAAACTGTGAAATATGTTGCAACATTTCTTCCTGCATTTAATTAATTGTCTTTATCATTGATTCTTCAAGATTGATACTTTAGAATTTCTGCGCAATAACATATAAAATGACGATAATACCCAGATTTTCAACAAAACTCTATAGTACTCATGTTAATAACATTTTAACTCATAATTATCAAGATTTTATTCAAAAGGGTAACAATTAAATCACAAGATAACTTCTTTTTGGGAAGTTATCAACAACCCCCCAGTTTTATTAATGAAAAATTTCCAAATCATGTGTTTAAGTTAGAGAAAGCACTTTATGGTTTGAAACAAGCATCACATGCTTGGTATGAAAGATTGACATTATTTTTATTAAAGCACAATTATAAAATGGGAAGTGTGGATAACACACTCTTCATTAAGCATGTTAATAATGATTTGATTGTATTGCAAATTTATGTAGATGATATTATTTTTGAAGCCACTAATGAAGAGTTGTGTAATGAAGTAGTTTTAGTGATGAAAAATGAATTTGAATTGAGCTTGGTAGGAGAACTCACATATTTTCTAGGATTTCAAATCACACAAAGACATGGTGGTATTTTTATTTATCAATCTAAATATGTTCATGATATTCTCAAAAGATTTGGATTTGGAAACCTAAAGCAAGCGAATACTCTAATGAGTGCATCACTAAAGTTAGGAAAAGATAAAACCAGTATTTCTATTGATCAAACATTATATAGAGGAATGATTGGATCATTATTATATTTGAGTGCATCTAGACTCGATATCATGTTTGTCATTTGTTCATGAGCTGGATTTTAAGCTAACCCCAAAGAATCACATTTAAAAGCGGTTAAACGAATTTTTAGATATCTAATCAGATCATCTAGATTAGGCTTATGGTATCCACGTAATGAATCCTTTATTTTACACAACATTTTTGATTCAGACAATGCGGGTTGTTCATTAGATCGTAAAAGCACTAATGACATGTTTCATTTCTTAGGCCCATCAATCATATCATGGTCGAGTAGGAAACAAAATTCTATTGCCCTTTCCACCACCGAGGCTAAGTATATCGCACTAGGAAGTTGTTGTGCACAAGCCTTATGGATGACTCAAACTTTAGAGGACTTTGGAGTTCATCTAAATAACATAGAATTAAAATGTGACAACAAAAGCGCTATTGATCTTACTAACAATCCCGTACATCATTCTAGATCTAAACATATATATGTCCGACATCATTTTATTAGGTATCATATTAAAAAGGAACATGTAAGAATTAGCTTTATAGTGACTGATTCACAACTTGCAAAATTTTTTACCATACCACTCCCCGATGCATGTTTCAACATGCTTTGGTTAGAATTGGGTGTCTTAGAAATATCCCATTAAATCCAATAAAAAGATATTTCTCCTCAAAATTGTCAAAATTCAAAAATTTTTTAACTATAATTGTTAACGCCTAGCGTTGTGTTTAACTCCTAGAGTTGTGTTTAACGCCTAGCGTTAGCCAATTTTTCCTAAAATTTTAACTTTCTTTCTGTCTTTCTCTTTTTATGTCTCTTTATATCTCTACTTGCATCTTATTTTTATATTGATTTTTAGAAAAAACAAAACACTATAAAAATGAAAAACCACTTTTAAACCAACAAAAAACATGCTTAAAGAGCATTTAAATCAACTCAATAAGTCTGAAATTTCTACACTGAGAAGGCCTCTATATAAAAACTCTAAATTAAGAATTTTTTAAAAATAATAATAGAAATGGAGTACTGTTTCAGCGTTAAGAAACAACGCCGACGTTAACCCTTTTTGCTCCAATTTGTTTTTAGAAAAATTTCGGGTATTTTCTCTTATTTTTTGGTCTATTTCTCTGTTTTAAAAGTTTTTTATTTTCTTTTATTAAGTGTTTTGTTTTTCTTTTTACAAAAAATGCTTATGCTTAATTGGAAAAATGAAGGAGGTTTAAATTTATCACTTCAAGATTATTTACAATGTTTAATTTTAATTTCAAGTTTCATTGAAATATCATTTTGTGCTTTCATCATGCCTTGAATTTTTATCTTAAAATGTGCAATGAATCTGATTGTAGAGTTCATATGTAGAATTTTTTCAAATGCCTCTAAGTATGAGTAATATTTTATATTTGATAATGGTTATCTCACTCACACCTTTTGATAACCTACATGTGTTTTTAATCATTTATTGCATGATTGTGCCGTATAATAACTTAACATATTAAATTTCGTAAATAGCTTACCTACACAACATTGAATTCTTTCTTGTAATTCTTCGTATTCATGCACTTGTTATTAAAGAAACTTGGTTTAAGAAATAAAATATCTATGTTTGCAAAACAAGTTAATTTGGAGTCCTTGATCTAATATAAAAAAAAAACAAAATCAAATAAAAATATATATATGACAAGGATAACTCCACCAAACACTACTCACCCTCCTGAAAAGTCTTAATGAGCATTGTGAGGTTGAGCACCTCGGAAAGGATTGTAAAGTGTCTTGTGCAATAAAAAAATTTCACCACTTCTCTTTATACAAAAATCTTTATGTGCATTGAAATTTGTGGAAGTAAATTTATTAATGTTTATTTAATGATAGGTTCTTACATTATATTCTTTCATGAGATTTAATTTATATACATGTATACTTTATCAAAACACCTTTTGTGCACATCATTATCCTATATAAAACCTTGACTCATGAGAATTGGACCACAAAGCATCTCTACCTTATTCTCTACAAATTTGAATAAATGCAATAGATAGAAAAACATGCTCTTTACAATGTTTATTTTTACTTGAAATTGCAAATTACTTTACATTTTGAAGCTTATCTTTCATTGATATTTTCAATCATACTTACAATTTTTATAAATTCATGCATCTCGTGTACTTAAATTCAAATGTCTTCTTATTTGAATTAAAACTCATTATATTTAATACTTTAAAATTCTTAAAGATGTTCATTTTAAAGGATGCTTTCCCTATTTTTCGCCGTGTTTAATATCTTAAAAAATTATTGCTCAAGTTGTTGTTTCATTCATCTCTACATAATGCACAATAACTCTTATTGCTAAAATTCTACCCCACCTTCTTTTGATAATACCAAAAGGGAGAGATTAAATTAAAGAAATGTATTATTTAGGGGGAGTAAATCAGAATTGCATTTATGTAGGAAGAGTATCCATGTAGGGGGAGTATGCACTATTATCATGCTTATCATATACTATAAACACCTTTTTAGTAATAGTTGATTTCTTCCTACAGGATTTGTTATTATCAAAAGGGGGAGATTGTTGGAGCATGTGTTCCGCATCTATTTGTTTGAGAATATTAAATCCCACATTGTATTTGATCTTGCTTGTCGAGTGTTCATAGTGTGCAGGAACTATATGTACAATATCCATATGAGTAGAATGTTGAATGGAGACGATCCTATGGAAAGAGAGCTAACGACCCGCATTAGAGTTAATGCCCACGTTAACTTATCGTCGAGAAGGGATATCATCGAGATGGGATATCATCAAGAAAGAGATATTGTCGAGAAAGGGATATCTTCGAGATAGATACCAAGAGCTAATGCTAACATTAGAATCTAATGCGAGCGTTAGGCCATGCTCATACACGCTGTTGGGGAAATGATTTATCTTAACCCCTAGAATTAAGAAGAATATAAATTCTAAGTATGAAAAATTAGGCTAAGTAAATATGCGTCGAATAGTATTAGACGCAACGTCGAAAGGAAGTCGACGTCTCTCTCTGAATGGGTCGAAGTAACTCCAAACAGAATTCAACGCATTCTATGTCGACGTTACTCTGACTTCTAGTCGACGCATCTAGTGAAGTCGACGCACCTTAGTCGACGCTCCTTCCTTATTCTCCTCTCGACATTCAGTCAGGATGAATTCGAAGCTTACGTCGAATAGTAATCGACGCGCGTTGATATCTATAAGAAATTCAAAATCACGCCAGATCTCTTTCCTTCTTTCTATAGATCTGAATTTTATGGAATGACATTATTCTTTTATAGCCGTTCTGAATCAGCCTTTCCTTCTATTTGATTCTTGGCTAATTTGATTAAAATTATTATGGATACTATTTGAAATCAGAATGAATTCCTTTCCTTCTACAGAAATATTCATTATGGAAACTCTTATCTCTTTCTAATTCTCTGTCTGCTAATTGATTATTCTCTTTTAAGCCATATATTTTAAACAGAGCTATAAATAAGAATGAGGTCGGCAGAGAAAGACAAGAAGTGATCCATCATATACATTTGAAAAAGAGGAAGAGCTCCCAAGTGAAAAGTGAGAAAGTTGAGAAAAGAGATAGTGTGTTGCAGCAAAAGAAAAAGCCTTCATCTTCTCCTTCTTCTTCTGAAGCCATTCTGCTGCAAATTCTGAAAGCTCTCATAAAAGAGAGAAAAGCTTACAAATCTCCTTCTCATTATAGAAGAGAGATCATATTCACTATACTTGTGCTTCTAATCTTCTTGCTAGGAAGAAGATTCCTTCTTATATATATTGTCTTCTATTTTTCTAGTTCTACTTCTTCTTCTCTTTCTAATTTCATTCTCAAATATTGTAAAAGAGTTTTTAGAATCTCTCTTCAAAAAAATTCAGTTGTACTGGTTCTAAGAGTCTCCTTTTCAAAAGACTCAGGTTGGTTCTAAGAGTCTCCTTATCAAAACACTCAGTCTGGTTCTAAGAGTCTCCTTATCAAAAGACTCAGTGCAAGTTAGTGAATTCCTACCAAGGGGGTAGAAGAGTGGACTACTCAAAGTTTGGGGAACCACTATATTTCCTTGTGTTGTGCTGTGATTTTCTTCTAGTTATCTTTCTTCTTTACTTGCTTAATTCTTGTTGGTGTGTGGGAAGCTTAAATCTGTGATCATTACACATATATATATATATAATTATTAACTTTGCACAAAAATATTTTAAAATCTCTATTCACCCCCCCCCCCCCCCCCTCTAGAGAATTCTAATGAGGTTAACTGTGCACTTTCAATTGGTATCAGAGCCAGGTTGATCTAAAAAGGATAACTCCTTGATCAAAAAGATCCTACATCTTATATATATATATTTCTAAAAATTATTTTTCACATGGCACAAATCAAAGATTATGCTTCCACCAGACCACCAATGTGCAATCTTGAAAAGTTTGCAGTTTGGAAAACAAGAATTAGGATTTATATGAATTCTATTGATGAAGAATTATTTAATGTTATCTTGATAGGTCCTCCCAAGCCTTATAGAAGAGACTCAATTGGTGAAGTGACTCAAACACTTGTCCCAAAGGCTGAGTGGACACTTGAAGAGAAGAAGGCAGGAACATGGGATGCAAAAGCTGTGAACATTCTTGTCTCAACCCTCTCAGATGAAATCTTTCAAAAGGTTGTTGACTGTGAATCAGCCAAAGAAATCTGGGAGGCTCTCATAAAGATGGTAGAAGGAAGTGCTGATGAAAGAAAAGATAGGAAGGCTCTATTAATCTCTCAATATGAGAATTTCCAAAAGAAGAATGAAGAAAGCATCTCTGAGATGTATGACAGATTCAGTATGATCATCAATCAATTAAGAAGCCTGGATAGAGAGATCTCTCTCACAGAGATCAATGACAAACTGTTAATGGGTCTCCCAAGTTCATGGGACTCAAGAATATGGGCAATAAGAGATACAAGAGGACAAAGGGAAATTTCAACAGATGCTCTCTTAGGAAAACTCAAATCCTATGAGCAACTGCTGAAAACAAGAGAGGAGAAGAAAAGAAGAGAAAACACTCCAACCTCTTCAAAAGACAGGAACATTGCATTAAAAGCAACAGAAGAAAGAACCTCTGTCACTGAAGAAGAACTATTCAGTTTTATGGCCAGAAAATTCAAGAAATGGGCCAGGACAGATGGATCTAAAAAGAGAGAGTCAAAACCAAGGTATGACAAAACTCCCACTAAAGAAATTATGTGTTATTCTTGCAGGAAACCTGGATATATTGCCCCAGAATGTCCAGAAAATGCTGAGACAAAGAAAGATCTCAAGAAAAAGGGGAAGAAGAAAGAAAGAGGCTTTATTGCAGAAGCCTGGAGTGAAACAGACTCTTAGGACAGCTCCTCTTCTAAAAGTGACAATGAAGAGTCTAAGCAAGAAGACCTATGCTTAATGGCTCTTGAAGGCTCGAAGAAAGATGATGTTGCTGAATCCTGGAGTGAGACAGGATCAGAAGAAAGCATATCATCTGAAGATGAAAAAGAAAATAGCCTTATTCTCATAGATGAATCTGAGGATAAGGATGAGGTAAGCATTTTTAATAAAATAGATTTCTCATATGATGATTTCAAAAACAACTCTAGAGGATTATGTTTAGATAAACTAAAAGCTAAGCAAGAAATTAAGGATCTAAAAGAACAAATTAATATGGTTAAAAACCAGAGAAATAGAGAGGTTACATGTTCTAAAAATTATGAATTAAGGGCTAACATCATAGAAAAGGAAATAGAAAGGGCTAGAATAGAAAACCAGCTCCTTAAGGATAAGGTATCCCAGGCAAAAGCTTTTGAAGAATCAATAAGAATGAGAAGCCAAACACTTAAGGAAATCACTGAACAACAAACAAGGAGTCATAAAAATCTTGGGCTAGGGGCTGATCCCTCAACCAGCCTAATTCCATCCAACAAACCTGCTTGGATGAGCCCTGTTAAATTCACTAAACCCACTAAATCAATAAACCAAGAAGAAGACTCACAAAATGAGGAAGAAGACTCCCTCAATGAGATAAACCATTTTGTTGAAACATCATACTATACAGATGAAGACTCTCAAACTACTTCTAAGAAAGCAATTAAGCCAAAAGAAACAAGTTATAAAGAAACAAAACTCCAATCAGAAAAAGGGAAAAATAAAATCTGTGAAGACACAATTGCGTCGACTTCATATCGACGCATGAATGATAGTGCGTCGAATTCTACTCGACGCAATTGCTCAGATGCCTCGACCTCAACTCGACGCTTGAATAAAAGTACGTCGACATCCAATCGACGCAACTTCTTCCATGCGTCGATACCAGATCAACGCAATCTGAAGAAAGCGCCGAATATAAATCAACGCAACTATCAACATACGTCGAATGGATATCGACGCATACAAACTCAGAGCAACTTGAATGCCTATCCTCCAAAAACCTTCCATCGTAACCCCAATTCAGGACCTTTTCATCCTGATCGAAATTTTCATCCTGATCGAAATTTTCATCCTGATCGAAATTTTTATCCTGATCAAAATTTCTATTCTAATCAAAAATCTTTTCATAATCAAAATTACTATCCTAATCACCATCTCTATTCCTCCCTAAACTCAAATTTCCTTAGTCAAAAGAAAATTAGGTGTTATATTTGCAATAAAATTGGCCACACTGCCAAACAGTGTTGGCATAAACAATCAAATTGTTCTTAAAATTAGTCCTAGAGTAACTTAGAAAACTTTAGGAATAGGAAGAAATAATTTCTCAAGGAAAACCTAGAATCTGTCAAATAAAGTCACGTCGACTTCGAATTGACGCACCGTCGATAACTCAGTTCAGTAAATGAAATCGACGCATGCATCGACTCCAATCGACGCATACGTTGATAGGAAACTCTATCATTCCAAACCAGACTATATTGACGCTCACGTCGAATTCCATTCGACGTAACGTCGACTTCATGAAAACGAGCGGCAATACTAAAATATTTTCGATCACATCCACTGTTGTACCGAATAAGCCTCGAATTGTGCCTTGTTTCGACGTTTCACCTGACTTAAATAGACTCTTCTGTTAGAAACCTTCACGACCTCTGCATCTTCCATCCTTCTTGCTCCTCTGTCCAACCATTTCTTCCTCTCTATCACTGACCTAAAATGGCTCCTAAGACCAACTCAGGCTTTGGCATTGACCTCGAATCTTTCCAAGCCGCCGCAGAAAATTACAAGAGCATTATAGCTCTGTTTACTGAAGCTGGATTAGACAAGCTCATCTCCACAAGATGCAAGCTCCTGGAGACAGAACTCACAGAGCTCATGACTCATGTTCAGATATCTGAACAAGGAGAAATCCAAGGAACAATCCATGAGACACCTATCTCAATTTCTGCAGAACACATCAGGACCACCTTTGATCTACCAACAGGTACAATCAAATATTATCCTTGTTCAAATAGGGAAAGCAAATCATTTTCTAAAGAATAACGAAAATAATTCCCCTATCTAGTGATGAACCTATGGAACTTACCCCTGATGAAACAAAGAATTTGTTAATCACCATGAAGTTCTCCAAAGATAGACCAATCCACCTGAAGAAAATAGACTTCTCTGAGGAGTATAGACTGTTGGCAGACATAGTAGGGAAAATATTACTATGTAAGATTTATGCTCATGATGCAGTGCCCAAGCAGCAACTGAACATCATGGGGGCCCTTGTGCTGAAGAAGAAGGTAGACTGGGCAAGCTGCCTACTAAAAATGATAGGCTTTAAATACTCTCACAAAGAGAATGCCTACATGAGAATCATGAGCCAAGTACTCTTCCACTCCTTCCCTGACCTATGTAGGTCAAAAGGAATCCCCATTCCACCTGGCAAGAGGATGTCCATAGCTCTCTTCTCAAAATGGACCAGGCAAATTCCCAAGCCTGGTGCCATTCCTGAAAGGACTCCATCTCCTCCCAACTCTCCTGCTTATCCATCATCACCTCTTCCTCCTCCTCATACAGACATCTCCTCTGTACCACCATTATCCACATCTTCATAAATACCAACTCAGTCACCTGCTCAACCCTCTTCTATTCCTCCACCTCCTCCATCAAATACACCTCCTCAACACACTACAGCTCCCTCTCCACCTTCTACACATTCACCTCCACCATTATCTCCTCCTCCATCACCACATTCTGAACCATCTCCATCCACTGAGAACCTCATCACTCAATACATCCAATCCACAGCCCAAAGATTCCAAGCAATGCTGGATGGGCACTGCTCCAAGATTCATTCCTCCATCTTACACATGCAGACCCAAATAGATGGGGTCAGTGCCTCTGTGCAAAGCCTGAAGACCTTTATCTCTTCTTCTAAAGTCACTAGATCTTTCTTAACCTCCTTGGCCAAGAAGGTCAAGAAGGGGGAGACGTTAGATGAAGAACAGCTCTCCAGTCATAAATCTCTCTCTCACAAGTTTCTTCCTACCTCAAAAACTGATAGTCTTGCACTGCTCAAGACCATTGGGAATGAAGTAGTACCAGAGCTACATACTGAAGAGCAGACATCAGATGTACTGATTATAGCAAGAGAAGCTGCACAACAAGTGGATCTATTACAAGGGGAGGCAAGTTGAGCAGAGAATTAAGCTGAAGAGGAAGCTGAAGCTTAGGGGGAGCCAGATGTTGTTATACCTGAAAATGGAGATAAGAAAGAAACTGAAAAAGAAGTAGAAGGCTCAAAAGAAGTTCCATCCCAGGGGGAGCAACCTGCTGTAACTCAGGGGGAGTTTAGTGAACTACCTGCTACTGAGAAGGGGCAACCCACCTCTCCAAAAACAGTAGTATTCACTAGGAAAAGAAAAACTCCTCCTACCCCTCCTGAATGATGTGTTGAACAATATTGATACAATCTATATTTCTCTTCTCCATGCTTAAATTATGAAGTCTGTTTATATGATTATGATTGCTTAGCATATTTCTTCTCTATATAAATGCTTTGCTTTGTTGATTAAAAGCTGATACAATTTCTCTCTATAAAGGGTTAAGACAAATCGGGGGAGATTGTTGGGGAAATGATTTATCTTAACCCCTAGAATTAAGAAGAATATAAATTCTAAGTATGAAAAATTAGGCTAAGTAAATATGCGTCGAATAGTATTCGACGCAACGTCGAAATGAAGTCAACGTGTCTCTCTAAATGGGTCGAAGTAACTCCAAACAGAATTCAACGCATTCTATGTCGACGTTACTCTGACTTCTAGTCGACGCATCTAGTGAAGTCGACGCACCTTAGTCGACGCTCCTTCCTTATTCTCCTCTCGACGTTCAGTCAGGATGAATTCGATGCTTACGTCGAATAGTAATCGACGCACGTCGATATCTATAAGAAATTCAAAATCACGCCAGATCTCTTTCCTTCTTTCTGTAGATCTGATTTTTATGGAATGACATTATTCTTTTATGGCCGTTCTGAATCAGCCTTTCCTTCTATTTGATTCTTGGCTAATTTGATTAAAATTATTATTGATACTATTTGAAATCAGAATGAATTCCTTTCCTTCTACAGAAATATTCATTATGGAAACTCTTATCTCTTTCTAATTCTCTGTCTGCTAATTGATTATTCTCTTTTAAGCAATATATTTTAAACAGAGCTATAAATAAGAATGAGGTCGGCAGAGAAAGACAAGAAGTGATCCATCATATACATTTGAAAAGGAGGAAGAGCTCCCATGTGAAAAGTGAGAAAGTTGAGAAAAGAGATAGTGTGCTGCAGCAAAAGAAAAAGCCTTCATCTTCTCCTTCTTCTTCTGAAGCCATTCTGCTGCAAATTCTGAAAGCTCTCATACAAGAGAGAAATGCTTACAAATCCCCTTCTCACTATAGAAGAGAGATCATATTCACTATACTTGTGCTTCTAGTCTTCTTGCTAGGAAGAAGATTCCTTCTTATATATATTGTCTTCTATTTTTCTAGTTCTAGTTCTTCTTCTTTTTCTAATTTCATTCTCAAATATTGTAAAAGAGTTTTTAGAATCTCTCTTCAAAAAATTCAGTTGTACTGGTTCTAAGAGTCTCCTTTTCAAAAGACTCAGGCTGGTTCTAAGAGTCTCCTTATCAAAAGACTCAGTCTGGTTCTAAGAGTCTCCTTATCAAAAGACTCAGTGCAAGTTAGTGAATTCCTACCAAGGGGGTAGAAGAGTGGACAACCCAAAGTTTGGAGAACCACTATATTTCCTTGTGTTGTGCTGTGATTTTCTTCTAGTTATCTTTCTTCTTTACTTGCTTAATTCTTGTTGGTGTGTGGGAAGCTTAAATCTGTGATCATTACACATATATATATAATTATTAACTTTGCACAAAAAAAAATTTAAATCTCTATTCACCCCCCCCCCCCCCCCTCTAGAGAATTCTACTGAGGTTAACTATGCACTTTCACACGCACTGCTACGACTTCAATGGTTGCGAGGTTTCTGTCATATGATCGTACACGAGCTGATAATGCTGGTGTTAAGCTTAACACTGGCGTTGGCTTACATTGTCTATTTTAAGGAAAGGAGCCTCTCATTCCATGGTTAATGCTGAAAATCTTCAATCTTTCGTGAGAGACTTCATTCCTAAGTTCCAGAGCAAGTCCATTTTTGAAGATCAAGAGCTAGAAGGAGATTTCCAAAAATCATATTTCAAGGAGGACGCAAACTTCAACTCCGATAATGTTCATGACGTTTCTTCATTATCTCCTTCAGAGCTCTTCAATATAGGGAGTTATCATTTCAGATTTTATATTGTATTCTTCCTTTTTTTTCTTTTTGTGACAATAGTAAATTCATCGTGATTGTTGCCGACTGGGCCTTATGAGGTTTAGGGGGGAATTCACCGACGTGTGTTTGGCAACTAGATCTAGGTGTTGATCTAGGGGGAGGCTAGAGGTTGTATCTTGGGTAAGATAGGTTATAGCCAGCCGGTCCTTGAGAGAAGGACCGGTGAAGAAACAAAAAGTGATTTTATCCTTGTCGCCACTATTTCAAGCGTCATTGAAATTATTATCTTTGTAATTATCTTTTGAAATATAATCATTGTGTTCATACTCTCTGCATTTCTAGGATTTTATTTAATTAAAGAATTTTTAAGAAAAATCACTTAGGCACCTTTTTAGAAGAGTTTTATTTTCTAGAGAGCTAACACCCAGTGTTAACACTAACGCCGACGTTAGCAATAGGTTCCAGAAAATTTCCTTTTCTTCAATTAACTCAAATCACTCTGTTTTAATTAAAACTTGTAAACCCCTTATTCACCCCCCCCCCCTCTAAGGGCGCGATAAGATCCAACACTAATTGGAAGTTGGTCTGTGTCAATTAGACTATTTGTCGATATGTTGATATCGACTGGAATTGACTGTTTGTCTACTGATGCGTATTCGGCAAGTGCACCGGTCGTTGTCAAGTAATAAAATTGGGAATAGCTTCCCTGAATATCGTCTCTCAAGGAATGCAGGTTCTGGTGAACGAAACGTGTGGTTAATCGATTGTTATACGAGGTAACAAAGGAAAAACAAGGGCATTGATTTTGGGTTTCCTAAGCTAGTGCAGAAAAGAGAGATGCGGGTCAAAACTCCGCTTCGCAAGGCGAGGTGGGTGCAACGGCCGCAATGCCGTGCTTCGGGAGGCGCGTGGACGGAAAGTAATTAAGACGGGTGAGGGTCGCACACACCTCTTCTCCAAGCATCACCACTAGCAATTGCTAGGGCTTCACACACAACGAATCTTAGAAAATCACAGCAAAGAAAGTGCTATTCTCGCACTACCGCATCATTGCACAAGAACATTACAAAAGATTTATAACATAAAGTTAAATGATAGTTCATTACAACAACACAAGTAAAAGCACCAACATAAAGTTAGAGAAGACCAATAGGAAGAAATCACCGCGTCTTGGATTCTCGGCCAGAATGAGAGGTTGTCGGGCTCTCTCCGGGCTCGGCCCTCAGATGGTGTGCTGATTCGATGGAGGCTGTCACCGCTCCAACGACCTACAACTCTTCTATGGCTTCCCACGACAAGGAATGCTTGAGCACTTGGCGGAGGATGCTTGCTACCACTCCCGAATGGAAGGATGGTGGTGGAGAACGTCGGAAAATGGCCTCTTTGGTGGTGGAGGTGAAGGAGAAGCCCTCAGACCTCAAGAACGGCGGGAAGGACCTAATTTCCTGCTCCTCTCCCCGATCTCTCCTCTGCCTGCAATGTAACCTGCATTTTATACTAAACAGGCAGAAAAATGGTCACGCACGGTCGAACGCACGACCGTGCGTGCACCGTGCGTTATTAAATGATAAAACTAGACTTGAGGAAGACGCTGCGCCGCCCATGCGATTTACTCACGCACGGGCAAATCTGTCCGTGCGTTAAAACGGACGGATAAATTCAGAAATGACAAAAACTCAGAGAACACAGGCCAACCGTGCGTTTTACACACGCACGGGCAAATCTTCCCGTGCGTCAAAACGCACGAGCAAATTCAGATCGCTCGTTCTCTGCACAGAAGGTATCGCACGACTGCAATCGTCCGTGCGCCAAGGGAAACGCACGACCGTGCGTTTCACACAGTCATGAATTCTGGGAGAAAACTGGATCCACAATAATCCGGCTACCTGCATACAAGATAGAAATAGCTGGGAATACAACTCCAGCACCAGATAAACATAGAGAAATGGAAGGTGAGCACCATGTGCTTACCCCCAATAATAAGGAGCGCAATTGCACACCGAAACGGGCCTAATAGTGCACCTAACAGGGAATAGTGAATATGAATGAAAACATGCCTAAAGTGTGGTGCAAAGACTAGATGATCAGCCTAGATGAGTCCATAAATATATATATATATGGGACTCATCACACCCCCAGACTTAACCATTTGCACGTCTCGGGCAAACTACTCAACCCTCCTGTCGGAACAATTGGATGTTAGCTTGAGTGTGAGCGGTAGAGACCAATGCGAAGTCGCATGGGCACGTGCATAGAAATACATTAGAACAGAATTAAACTCAAGATTATATCTAACTATTTCTAGAACAGTGGTTTGAAATTTATTTTACTTGGATGGTGAATCCTGGTGAATCTTTCGGTTGCGCAAAAGGGAAAATAGTGTGACTAATGAGTAGAGTATTACTCGAATCGAAGCTCGGGACAAACGCCTAAGAAATCCATCAAAGTCGGTGTCCATAGGCTTGCACGTTCGCACTCTCTCGACTGCATGAGATGACTCGTATCTAAAATCAATAGGACTTATGGGTTAGAATTGAGCTTAGGTTGAGTATAGGCTAGGTAAGTAAAAGGACGATGGGAATTGCATTCAACACAACCTGAGCACTCAAGAGAATTACAATCAATACAAAATTTTCAAGAATTACACAACACCCCCAGACTTCAACTGAACACTAGATGCGTGCTAAGCCAATCATACTTTTTGCCTATGTCGAGAGAATGTAATTGAAAGTTCTTTTTGAACAAATTTTTTTTTCTTTTTCTATTTTTCTTTCTCGACAGAATTTCTTTTGTAGGCACAATAAAAAAACTTCTCCTTCAGCTTTTTCAAAGCTATCATACAACACGGAGATGACACCAAACATGATAGATAAATAAATTTCTTTCAGCTCACTTGTTGGTGCGAAAATGGGCTTGGCTGTATGGCTTTGGTTAAATTTTAGTGGAGCTAAACAAGGAGGAAGGGTAGGCTCACGTGGGCTTGCAACGGTGATTATGTAGGTAAGGATCTCAAAAGCACAACCGGATCAAGAAATGGCCTATATCACATTTTATGACGAGTACTTCACGCAATCGTTTCGAGATTCGCCTAGTGCAAGTTCTAGCCACCGAGAAAGGTTGTCCTTCCTTCCGACCCTAGTAATAAGCTACTACTAGTCTAGTTACACTCGACCTTATGCTACCATTGGATTCACTGGATTCACCACTAAAGTAACATAAATTGCAGCTACTATAATAGAAATACTTAAATTATAATATTGAATTTTATTCTGCTCTAATTGAATTTCTAGGCATGACAGGAGCACTTGACTAGAGCACTACTCGAGTCAACATTTTTCTCTACTCCTCACTCATACGCTAACAATCCAATTCTTACGAGTGGGGAACCTCGCAGCGATACCCAATAAGTACGCATGATCAAGTGCGGGTGAACTAGGTGCCAGTGTATGCAATATGTGCAACAAAATACAAATCCTAACTCATCACATTCTAACATGCCATGCAAAGTGTGTGCACGTGCACCGATCACTCTCTCCCCCAGACTTGATCAAAACTAACTAAAGTAACAGATTCAGAAATAAGTAAGAGAGGGGTAGAGTTGACCTATGCTCATAGAAGAGCATGCCAGAAGTGCGGTAGTTCCAACATTAATATTTTTCATACTTTCCTCATCCTCCACAGGAGAGCATCCGCCTACAATGTTAGCAAAACAGAAATAGTAATGCATAAAAGGAATTAAAAAGCAGACGGAACCGGGTGGTTCCCATGGGTTGTCTCCCAAGAAGCCCTTTTGTTTAACGTCCTTCAAGGTGGACCAAATACCTGTATTAAAGTTCGATAGCAGCAGTTAAAGAGATTGTTCCAAACTAAAATAAGAACGACCAACACAGCAAAGAGACAAAAAAGAGCACAAAATTAGACCGAAGAAGCAGCACAATCACAACCCCGATACCCCATCACGCATCAGCTGTATGCTGATTTGTGGTGGTTCTCCCCAGCTACGCGAGATGGGAGAGAGGTGAAGGATTTAGGGCCCAAGGAGGATGTCTCCCCCTTGCCTATAACCTCTTCCTTCTCGCGCCGGAGGGCAAAAGAGCGTGCTTCACGCAGCAGTTTTTCTTGCCTCAGCTTCTCCACAGTTGGAGAGCGCCAACGTTGATAACTGGCAGAATTTCCCGCCTTGGTGGTGGGTGGCTTCACTTTCGTTGCCGCCGTGGCAACCGGATCATCCCAATGGACCTGCTTAAAATGTTTACATTTGTTACTTTGACTTGGGCAAATTTTCATAAGGCGCTTTATTCCGCCTTCTCCCTCGTCATTCAATATTCTGGTCGCAGTGCTGTTTCTTGCCTCCTTCCCCTCTTCCGTCACAACTTGCAACTTTTCTTCATTCTTTGCTCCTTCTGGCGATTCTGTTCTTTTCTCGGCTTTTGCATCACTGGATAGTTTCTCAATAAAAACAAGGGGGGAGTGGATTACTGCTTCTGATACAATCTTGGGGCAAGTGGAGGGCGTCACCTTACAGGGTAAGACAACACACCCCTTAGAAAAGTCTAAGGTGGCACCGCTCTCTTTTAAGAACGGTACTCCCAAGATGGGAATGGATTGATTCAGACTTGGTCCCAAGACTTGGAAGTCGGCGACAACCACCGTCCCTTCAATTGTAACTTCCACATTCCTGACCTCTCCCTCAGCCTTAACTATAGTACCATTAGCAAGCACTAGTGACTTCCGTTCATCCGTATCCATTTTAAGTTGCAGTTTAGCAACATCCTGCAAAGCGAGGATGTTGCGAGATGAACCGGAGTCACATAAGGCTGTTGTTTCAGTATTATTAATGGAGCATGAGACTACCAATTCACTTAGTTCACCTATTCCCGCGTCGGAGAGACTCTTCCCTTGGTTAATTGGATTTTTTTCGGTATTACTGGGAAGGGTCCCTTGCGCACGCTCGGTTAGCACTTGAGCTAGTTGGCCCACTTGCATCTCCAAGTTACGCATGGACGCAGTTTGGTTCACCATATTAGTGTTGGCGACTTCCATAAACTTTTCCATCAACTCTTCCAGATTACTTTTCTTAGGGACTGGGGCACCTTGATTATAACCCGGCTGAGGCGGCCTTGGTTGACTTCCGGACGCTTGAGCATCGTATTGATGCTGGCCCGGTTGCCATCGTTGGCCTACAGCATTTTGGTTCCATGAAAAATTTGGGTGATTTCTCACACCCGGATTATAAACATTTCCGTAGGGTGCCTCCTTAGCTTGATTTCCAACGAAATTCACAGATTCATTTAAACATAGCTGAGATAATTCACCTGATAGTCCGCTACCTGGGCACTCGTATGAGTTGTGACCACCGCCTCCACATCCTTCACATGTAATGTTAGACGCGGGCGCAGCAGCGGGAGGTAGTGAATCCACCATGAATAGTCCCCGAGCTCTTCTAGGCGCATTTCTCCCCGCAGTCCAGAATGTGCTGTGGGATGCTGTGTCCTGCAGAATTCTGAGAGCTTCCTCGGGCGTGTGGTTCATCAGGGTTCCTCCTGTAGCAGCGTCAATCATCGCCCGATGGTTGGGCTCGATGGCGAAGTAGAAGGTCTCCACGATGTTCCACGGCTGGAGCTCGTGATTTGGGCATTTGCGCAGGAGGTCACCAAGACGCTCCCAAGCTTCTGCGAGGGTTTCCTGCTCAGCTTGCCGGAAGGTGGCGATCTCGCGCCGAAGGCTCACAATCTTGTCCATCGGGTGGAATTTGGCTAAAAATTTGGACGCGAGCGCATCCCAAGTGGCAGCAGTTCCTGGAGGGATAGAATGAAGCCACACCTTGGCTTTGTCCCACAATGAGAATGGAAATAGTCTGAACTTGACTGTTTCGTCAGTGATTCCTGCATACCTGAAGGTACCGCAAATGTCGGCGAACTCTGCCAAGTGGAGATGTGGGTCTTGAAAGAAATCGTTGTCTGCCTAAATCACCTAAAGGGGGGGTGAATAGGTTATCTCTACTGCTATTGCGGAATAAAAATTAAGTGCACACACAACAAGAGAAATCACAGCACAGAGACACAAGATTTATAGAGGTTCCCCAAGGTGGGTACTCCTCTCTCCCGCTTCGCCTATCTAGCACTTCATGCTAGCGTCGGCAACTTCGCCAAAACTCGGATTTATCAACAAATCCTACACTCTGAGACAACGGCTCCTACAAACTCGGAGAACAACCTCTCCTACAAAAGCACTCGGAGATAAACTCCTACAACTCGGAGCAAAATACTCCTACAAAAATAACTCGGAGAAAAATCCCCTACTAGAATCAAATAGAGTTTGAAATAAAATACTTCTATTAAACCTCAACAGAGATTAACTTCAGATCTTGGAAAAACTGAGTCTTCGTCTTCCTTGAGAACTAAAGCTTGGATCTTCAAAGATTTGGAAGAAAGGAAACTCGGCAAACCTGATCTGAATAGGTCTTTTGATTTTCTTGAAAAGATCTTCAAAAATATGGAGCAGCAAATAAATCAAAAGCCTTCTTATCTAAGAAATCTCTAACAGCACTGAAGAACGAGTCTTGAGGGCGCAGAAGTTAGATCTTAGAAAAACTTGTTCAGCGAGCAAGGAGGAAGACGGCTGGGTTCTTCTCTTTCTATCGGGTTGAATAATGATTGTTGTTTGCCCTAAAAATAAAAGACTATTTATAAGAAGAACTACAACGGCTAGAGAGACAGACAAGGAATGATCGACACGTGTGCTGCACATGGCGGCCAACCCTAATTTTCAAAAGCAAAACATAATTTTTGAAATCCGTCTGTCCGTCATTCGTCGAGACTTCACGTGAACACTCGGCGAATTGACTTAGCCATTAAAAAGACTGATCAAAGGCTTGAAAACCATCCCGACAACTTTCGACGAATTGACTTAGCCGCACAAATTCCTTCACAAAGCTGCCTTTTTGACTTCTGTCAGCATTCGTCGATATTCGTCGGGAGTTCACGAGAACATTCGACGAATGGACTTGGTCGCAGAACTTTCTTCATCAAACTGGAAATTTGGCTTCTGTCAGCATTCGTCGGGAGTCATCGGGACTTCACGTGACATCTCGACGAATTGACTTAGCAAAAATTCCTTTTCTTCTGAAAACCTGCTCCACTCCTCAACCTTGAAAGCCTTCAGTCGTGAGAATATGAAGTGCACCCCAAAAGAGAGATTACACATGAACCAATACTTTGTTGTACACAATGAGGGATTACATTGTCTAGAACTGTGTTTGGTGATCCATTGCAACCTGACTTTGGTGTGCACTTAGCATTATGACCTGTCACAACACATCTAAAGAAAGTTCATCAAATACATACTCAATTCAATTTAGTTCACTAGGGGACACCTTCAAATCCAGGTGATTGTGGATACAATACCCAACAATCTCCCCCTATTTGAAGATGTCATAACCCTATGCACTAAGTTGAATTGCACAGAAAGTATAATTGAATAAAAACAGCACAACCAGGCAGTAATAATTTAAAAAGAGAATCAATGTTTTATCCAAACACAAAAATATATATATAAACAAAGAAAAACAGCATGATTCCAGAACAGCTCAGCTCATGCTTGGTCCTTGCCTTTCATCTTTCCAAAAATTCTGTCCACTATCTCAGCTCTCTTTCTCTGTTCAGATTCCATTCTCTCAAAGAATGCCTTTGGCTTGGCCCAATATCTATCAAGAGCAGTCTCTTTAGATCCACCTGTCTTGAAATGAATTCTCCTTTCAGTTGTCCTTTTCTTGAACTTATCCCATTCCTCCTGACTGTAATGTTTACTGACACTTCCATTTTGCCTACTGACTAAGTTGAAAGCTGTAAGAATGATATCCTTTGAAGATGGACTCCAGCTTTCTTGGAAATTTCTTGGAGGAGGCAAATCATAGAATTCTCTGATCTTCTTGTGAGGATTAGACCTTTTTGCAGATGGTTTATCACCAAAGATCTTCCTTTTTAAAGATTTTTCAAAAGATTCAGGAGATTTGGAGCTTTCAAGCACTGGATCATCCCAGAATTCTTGGTAGGAGGAAACTGGGATGTCTGCTATAGCAAAATCAGGATCCTCAATAGGAAAATGAGAAGAATTTGGAGCACTTGGACCTGGAACACTTGAAGATGGAACAGCTGGTATCTTGTCCACCACAGTGAGTCCAAGCATGCCTGCAACTTCTTTGAACAGCCAGCTTGTAGATTCATGAGTGTACCAATTCACATCTACAACATTTTGTAATATGTTCTCCTTAAGCTCTTGCATCTTGGAAAATACATTTCCATCCAAGTCATTCACTCTACCAGCACTTTCTTTTATTTTAGACACAATACTCTCCTCCCCCTTTATGACATCTTCATGTAGGAGGGTATAGAGTTTGGCAAGTTGTCTTTCAACTTGATCATCCAGAAAAGTAAGCCCTTGATCATGAGAAGCTCTGAGAGCTGTTTGAGCAGAATTCAGATGAAGAACATCTTCACCAACCTGATGCAAGTTCTTTAGAGCATGCCCAACTTCCTTATTGGTGTGGTTCAATGCTTTTCCTGCTTTTGTCATCCAGGCTTCTTGATCACTCTTGAATTTGCCCATTTCATGTCTTATCTCAGCCATTTCCTACCTCAAAGCACTATCAACTTTATCAATTTTCTGATAAACTGATTTGATGGACTGATCAAAATGCTCTGTTTGAGCTTGCAGCAAAGTTGAAATGGACTTGAGCAAAGAAGATTGAGAGATCTCTCCAGTTTCAAACACATCAGGAGAGACTCTATCAGCTACAAAACTAGTAGACTGTGCTTGCTCATCAAGCACTGTTGCTCTTGGAGATTGTCTCAAAGTACTTTCTAGAGGGGGCAAGAGCAGCACAGGAAGGACTGCAGATGCACCCATAAATGTCTCTTCCTATTCTTTCTCCCCCTCAGTCAAAGACATCTTCTTTGCTAGCTCCAACTGAGCACCAAAACTGCCCTTGTCCAAAGCATCTGATTTCTCAGAAGGAACAGATTCATGATCTGCCAAGTCTTCATTATGTTCTGAATTATAAGCAAACTCTGCAGGGGATCTTCTGGAGTCTTCTAACATAGCAGCTTCATCTTTAGCAGCAGATTTCCCTTGACCTTCTAGGTCAGGAACAGTATCAGGAACAGCAGGACTGACTGGATCAACAAACACTGGATCAGGAAGAACTAGATCAATTTCACTGGGAGGAATTTCCTTTGAAGCAGCACTACTTTCAGCAATGTCTCTTGGGGTTGTAAGCTCCCACTCAACATGTTCACTTCTGCCTTGATCAGGAGTTGTACTGGGTCCACTACCCCTTGAGGGTTGACCTTCTTCATGAGTCCTATTCTCATTCTGCACAGGGTCCTCATCACCACTAACAACAACCTTGACTCCACCCTTTGGAATGACCCTTTCCCATTTGGAGAAAATAGAGGAGTTGATTTTCTTAGTGTGATGGATGGGTATACCTCTTCCAAGATTGAAAAAATCTGGATTACTACCCTTCAGCAACAAACTAATAATTCTTCCAAAATTTGGGGCATGAAAGCTGTATTTAATTTTCTCAAAAAGAACTTCACCAAAATTAAAATTCTTTCTACAAAAAATAGCTGTGTGAATCTTAAAAGCTTCTTCAGATAGGTAGTCATGTGAACCTACCTTGCACAATAAGACTTTTCCTAAAATATCACACAGAAGCTTACCTCCTTCATTCATGAATTTTCTTCTTATCTTTGAACCTTCATCAAGAATGCCACAGAATCTTTTGGCCTAGAGAAAATCTTCAGCAAACACTTCTTCTGATTCGACTTCAGGCATCCTCAAAATCCTGTTGATGCCACTAGCTTTCAAAACTATTTTACAAGACCTGATGCTGCTCTTTATCTTCTTGCCTTGACCAAAAATTTTTGCATTTCTGTAGAACTCAAGAACGTCTTGTTCGAGAATTTTAGCCGGCTCTTCCAAGACATAGCTGAGCCCGGCGACATCAAGCATCAAGATAATGTTTTTGAACTCATCTGAAGCAGTTCGAAAGCTACCTCGCACCAGCTCTCCACCTGAATGCAGACCTCTAGCGGCTTTGGGCGCCATCGAGCTTGACGAAATCGGGGAAGAGAAACAGTGTTTCACGAAAGAATCGAGGGAGACGGAGAGACGGGAAGGGTTTCACGGAAGAGTGCGTGGAATCACGTGTTCTCTTTGTTTATATATATATATATATATAATAAATTTAGGCGCGTACCTGATTTCACGGATGACTCTTCGGATCCAATAAATTGTATTTAATAATGAGGGTTCACGAGAGACGTGTCCGAGAAGAGAGATATTTTAACATGTGAAATCCCGTGAAACTTCATGAAATTTCTGGTTTATCTAGTGAAATCCAGTGTAATTTCGTGAAATTCCAATATTCTTGTCCTCATGATTCCTTGTTAAGCATTCCATGTTCCATTTTGAAGAAATTGAACTTGGTCTCGTCTAGAGGCTTCGTAAAAATATCTCCAATTTGTTTGTCAGTATTAACATATAACAAATTAATATCCTTACTCTCAACATGTTCCCGGATGAAGTGGTAGCGAAGCTCGATGTGCTTCGTTCTGCTATGAGAGACTGGATTATTTGCTATGGCAATAGCACTTGAGGAGTCACAGAACATGGGGATTTCTGTGAGCGTTAAATTATAGTCCTCAAGCTGATTCTTTATCCACAAAAGTCGTGCACAGCAACTGCCGGCAGAGATATACTCTGATTCAGCAGTTGATATTGCAACACAATTTTGCTTCTTGCTACTCCATGACACAAGCCTTTTTCCCAAGAATTGGCAAGTTCCTGATGTACTCTTTCTATCATCTTTGCTACCTGCAAAATCAGCATCTGAAAAACCAATTAGTTCAAAATCATTGCTTCTCGGGTACCATAAGCCGAGATTTGGTGTACCCTTAAGGTATCTCAAAATCCTCTTTGCAGCGGCATAATGAGATTCCTTACAGTTCACCTGATACCTGGCACAAACACATGTTGAAAACATTATATCGGGCCTACTGGCAGTAAGGTAGAGCAAGGACCAAATTATGCTTCTGTACTTGGTTTCATCAAAAGGTTTCCCTTTCTCATCCTTGTCCAGAGACATACTTGAGCCCATTGGAGTCCTCATAGAGGTTGTACTCTCCATTCCAAATTTCTTGAGAAGGTCTTTGGTGAACTTCGTCTGAGAGATGAAAATTCCATCTTCAGATTGGTGCACCTGGAGTCCTAAGAAATATTTCAGCTCTCCCATGCTGCTCATTTCAAACTTACCTTGCATCAAGTTAGAAAACTTTTTGCAAAGTTTGTCATCTATAGAACCAAATATAATATCATCGACATAAATTTGCACTAGCAAAATCTCGCCTTTTACTTCCCTAAGAAACAATGTCGTATCTATTGTTCCTCTTGTGAATCTGTCCTCAAGAAGGAACCTAGACAATGTCTCATACCCGGCTCGGGGTGCTTGTTTGAGACCATACAAAGCTTTATGTAAATAATATACATGATCAGGAAAGCTAGAATCTACAAAACCTGGAGGCTGAGCTACATATACCTCCTCTTTAAGGTCTCCATTCAGGAAGGCTGACTTCACATCCATCTGGAAAACCTTAAAGCCCTTATATGCAGCAAATGCCAGAAACAATCTGATGGCTTCAAGTCTTGCTACTGGTGCAAAGGTCTGATCAAAATCAATCCCTTCTTCTTGTCTATATCCTTGTGCAACCAGTCTTGTTTTGTTCTTTGTAATGATTCCCTTTTCATCAAGCTTGTTCCGGTAGACCCATTTGGTTCCAATTACATTTTGTCCTTTGGGTCTTGGTACTAACTCCCAAACTTTACATCTCTTGAATTGGTTGAGCTCTTCTTGCATAGCAAGGATCCAGGATGGATCGGTGTTTGCTTCTTCAAACTTCTTCGGCTCAATCTGTGAAAGAAAACTTAAATGTAACACTTCGTTAGTTGTACCTCTTCTCGTTAGAACTCTGCTTGAGGGATCTCCGATAATCTGATCAGCTGGATGATCTCTTGAATATCTGACTCCCAAGTTGTTTGCATTTTCAGGAGCAACTTGAGGTTCAGCCACCTCTGGAATATCTTCTTCTTCATGAACTTCTTGTTCATCTTCAGAGTGATCCGAGATCTCTTCTGCCAACATTGGAGCATCATCTGTGGTTTTTACTCCATCTTGCATAGAGAGTTCCTTTAGCTTTTCACATGCATCATCGATGAACACACTAGACGAGTTGCTATGCAGCAGGCTCGTCTCATCAAATATAACATGGACTGTTTCCTCTACCACCAGAGTTTTCTTATTGAAAATTCTATATCCTTATTATGGCTATTATATCCTACGAAAATACCTTCAAAACATTTTTCACTAAACTTGGTTGTAGGATGCTTCCCATTGTTAAGTACATAGCATTTACTGCCAAAAATTCTAAAATATGAAATCTTTGGTTTTCTGCCCTTTAGAATCTCATATGAGGTCTTACGATGGTTCTTATTGATGAGTGCTCTGTTTTGCACATGGCAAGCTGTGTTGATAGCTTCTGCCCAGAAATATTCTGGAAGAGCAGAATCACTCAACATAGACCTTCCAGCTTCTATGAGGGTTCTATTCTTTCTCTCGGCTACTCCATTTTGCTGTGGAGTACGAGGAGAGGAAAACTCATGGGAGATACCTTGACTTTCACAAAACTCTGTCATGGCCCCAGACTGAAATTCTGTTCCATGGTCACTTCTGATTTTGACCACTGAACAGTCAAGTTCATTCTGAATAAGCTTGACAAAATTAGTGAATATGCCAAAGGTTTCTGACTTAAGTTTTAGAAAGAACACCCATGCAAACTGGGAATTATCATCAACAATAACCAAGGTGTAAGCTTTCCCACCTAAGCTTCTAACTGACATTGGACCAAGTAAATCCATATGCAGTAGATGAAGACATCTGGTAGAATTATTGCCAATTATGCTCTTAAAGCTAGCCTTTGTTTGCTTACCCATTTGGCAAGCATGGCAAGGGCTTTCTTTAATGCATTTAACTTTGGGGGCATCCCTTACCAAGTTGTGAGAAAATAACATAGATATAGTTTTGAAATTAATATGTGCTAATCTCTTGTGCCATTGGTCACAAAGAGATGCACTATCTTTGTTAACAAAACACACTGGGGTAGAAGACTGTAAGCATATAAAATCTAAACAGTAAATGCCACTACTCCTAGAGCCTGTTAAAATAGTTTCCGCAGACACGAACATCTTTATCAGGCATCTATCTCTAAAGAACTCAACGGTATAGCCTTTGTCACACAGTTGGCTTATGCTAATCAGATTGTATTTCAATCCTTTCACATGAGCTACACGTATGAAAACGACTGAGCCGTTGGTTATTGAACCATAACCAATAATAATACCTCGTTCAAATCCGCCAAACTTTACTTTAGGCCCGTTCTCAACTGGAACATAATCCTGAAGTAATCTTCTTCTCCCGGTCATATGTCGAGAGCAACCACTGCCCAAATACCAGATGGGAATTTCGTTGGCCTTTGGATATTCCTGCAAACATGGATCATTACTTAGGAACCCAAACATTTTTGGGCCCTTGGTTCCTTGTTAGTGGAACACCACCTGGAACATTAACTTTGCAAGTGGTCGGTCTTGCAATGTTAACTCGTGGAGTTCTTGGCACAGTATGATTGAACCAACAATCTATGGCAAAATGACCAATTTTGCCACAGCACCAGCATTCAAATCTATTGTATCTCCTCTTTGTGTTCTGCTGAGCCTTTTGAACGGGTGGCTTTGCAGGAGGAGCAACCTTGGAGGTAGAAGCCTCGTTGGTGCAACATACACAATTTTTAGGCACAATAGGCTTGACCTGTGGTGCTTTCTTTGTTGGAGTTTATGAGGTGATCTCAAAGCAATCAACAGTTAGTCTTGCTGCCATCGCAATATGAGCCTATAGGGTCGCACATAAAAGCGTTTGGAGAAATTGGAGAAAGGATTGTGTTGGCCTTACTCGTATTGGATATGAGTGGAGGACCAATCCTGTGACTGCTTGGAATCAAGTTGAGAATGTCTCGAAAAGGGAAATCGTTTAAAGTGTTTAAACGAATGGGTTTATACATGACAAACTCGGCTAAAGGGTTTAACCGAATTGTGTCAAATTCGGCTAATGTGATTAACCGAATTAAGTTGATTCGACTAATGAAATTCGACTAATATGATTAACCGAATTTCTTACAGGTTCGACTAAAGGGTTTAGCCGAATCAGGACAGTTCGACGAAAGGGTTTCGCCGAATTTATACAGCCGAATTTATATAGTCGAATTCGGCGAAATGGTTTCGCCGGATTCGGTTATATTGATTAGGCGAATTCGGTTAATGTGATTAGCCGAATTCGGCGAATGTAAATCTAGACAGATTTTCTGTTTTTTCCCTCTGGTCTGCGGATAGTCGATTTTATGCCTTGCGTATAAAAGGACGTGATTAGGGCTTCGATAACAACTGTTTTTCAGATCGAGTCCTTTCGCGATTTAGAAGAACTGCCGATTGGAACCGTTCCGCACGAGGGCACATTCTTCCGTCCGCCAATCGTGTTCCGCCGCCGCTAGTCGCCGCCGTCGTGGTCGCCGCCTCCCCTGGATCGGATCTAGCAGTCCGTGGGGACGTTGAGAGCTTCCTTCTCCGACCTGGTTCTTGTACGACAAGAAGCTATGGTTCTTCATCGCTTGTGTGGACTTCTGTAGAGGGATCGATCTATTTCGATCCTTGAAGAACTCAAAGCAGATTTCGGATTTCTATTTGGAGCACCTTGGTTGAGTATTGACTCAATCCCGCGAAGGTATATTCTATTTGCTTTCTTACTCTCTTGAATCATGAAAACCGCAAGATCCGTTTATCTCTTTTTGGGTTGTTCTTGTTCATTTCCGCTGCGCATATTTGATATGTCATCCCTTATGAAGGGGTGTAGAAAACCCAACAGTGGTATCAAAGCTAGGTTGCAGTCAAGTGCGTGTAAATTGGGACATTTAGAAGCATTCTAAAAGCCCTAATTTCTTCTTGAAATATCACATTTGATGTGATTTTGTGTGGTTTCTGGTGGTGGGATTTCAAAATTTGGTCGGGGCACTGCCCCTTGGATCCCGCTAGGGGCTCTGCCCCTAAGACCCCGCCAGGGGCGCGACCCCTTGGAACCCCGCCAGGAACGCATGTGATTGCGTTGCGATTTTCATGTTTCAGAGGTTGTTTCTCCTCTGCAGTAACCGTCCCTCAAAATGGTTTGTGAAACCAAATGCTTAGATTATTGAATCTGACATGAGAGACGAGCTTGTCTACTGCACTTGTGGAGTTGTTGTTCATATGTCCAATGCATGTAAATCTGGAGATTTAGAAGTGATCTAAATGCTCAGATTTAGCCATGTTTTGTCAAAGTGTTGATAGACTGTTTTTGTGCACATCTGGGATGTATCTGGAATGTGAATGTTGTATCTTATTTTCTGATTGTGCACTGTGATTAAATGTTAATCACGATGAAACGTTCATCTATTGAAAACTAAAATCCCTTATCCAATATTAAGTATACGGATGCCTTCCGATGGATGACACTCTTCCTGCCTCGATCGATGAAGTGTGGGCTTGCCAAAGCAAGGTGCATTAATCTATCTTGGTAAGGGTGCGAGCGGATAATTATGATATCCCACTGTCGACATTAGGTCTAACTTAACTAGGTGACCTCAAAGGTTGAGTGCCTAGAGGCATAGGGTTGGCATGCTCCATATGATGGATGCGAATAAAGAGTTATTCACCAACCATACAAGAGTTGCATAATGATGCAATTGACAACTGTTGTCTACCTAAATAACTACATTATGAGAGGAACGCCAAAGTGGACTCGTGGTGTTGGTGAAATACGGATCTTGTCCACTAAGAGAGTAGCTCGCATAAACTCTCCGAATCGATATCAAGGGTTATTGATTTGATTAAAATAGTGGGAGCTCTTTAATAAAAGTCCTTATTAAAATATATATATATAATGTATTTTGAAATATAGTACTAAAATTTCACTTTGCAAAATTCCTTGTAGAATATCCATGGCAAGTGGATCTCACTCCGCCTTGTCCCTGAGAGAGATCCTTGAGAAGGATAAGCTAAATGGGACAAATTTCCTTGACTGGTATAGAAACCTGAGAATTGTTCTCAGGCAAGAGCGCAAGCTCTATGTCTTGGAAGAAGATCCCCCCTGAAGAGCCAGCCTCTAATGCACCACGTGAAGATAAAGAAACTTATAAGAAGTATGGAGATGACTCCTTGGATGTTGAATGCCTTATGCTCGCGACTATGAACTCTGAGATTCAGAAGCAACATGAGAACATGAGTTGTTATGAGATGGTTGAGCACCTGAAGAAAATGTTTCAAGGGCAAGCTCGCCAAGAGAGGTTCGATATATCCAGAGCGTTATTTCAGTGTAAGATGGGAGCTCGAGACCCAATAGGAACTCACGTACTCAAGATGATTGGGTATATAGAGAGCTTTGAAAGACTGGGGTTTCCTTTGAGCCAAGAGTTGGCCACTGATCTGATCCTGCAATCGTTGTCGGACAGTTACGAGCAGTTTGTCTTAAATTACAATATGAATGAAATTGACAAGACACTGCCCGAGCTCCTAGGCATGTTGAGAACTGCCGAGATCAATATGAAGAAGGCCAAGCCTGGCAGCCCCATACTGATGGTGCATAAGAGCAAGGGCAAGGCCAAGGGATTCAAGAAGACGAAGATTGGATCTAAGTCTCCTCTTGATCCCAAGTCTTCTACACTGAAAAGGAAAGGATTGGCTAAGGAAGGGAAGTGCCACCATTGTGGTAAGGCAGGGCACTGGAGGAGGAACTGTCCTCAGTATCTAGAAGATCTGCATAAGAAGAAGGGAAGTATGACTTCCACTTCAGGTATTTTCGTTATAGAAATAAACCTTTCTGCTCCTTCATCCTGGGTATTGGATACCGGATGTGGTTCTCACATTTGTATAAATGTGCAGGAACTAAGAAGGAGAAGAATGCTGGATAAAGGGGAGGTAGACCTGCACGTCGGGAATGGAGCAAGAGTTGCGACCGTCGTCGTTGGTGTTTACTGTCTTTCTTTGCCCACAGGGCTTGTAATAGAACTTGATAATTGTTATTATGTTCCCGCCATAACTAGAAACATTATTTCTATTTCATGTTTGGACATGATTGGTTTTTCTTTCGTAATTAAGAACAATTGTTGTTCTATTTATAAGAATGATGTTTGTTATGGCGTAGCCCAAATGTCTAATAGTTTATATGTTTTGAACTTAGACCATCCGATCTATAACATAGAAAATACTAAAAGACTAAAAACAAATGACTTGAATCCTACATACCTTTGGCATTGTCGTTTAGGCCATATAAACGAGAAACGCATATCCAAGCTCCATAAAGATGGACTACAGGACTCATTTGATTATGAATCATTTGAGAGATGCGAGTCATGTTTATTAGGCAAGATGACGAAAGATCCTTTCACTAGTCGTAATGAGAGGGCTAATGATCTCTTGGGTATAATACATAGTGATGTGTGCGGACCCATGAGTTCTATGGCTAGAGGTGGGTTCTACTACTTCGTTACATTTACTGATGATTTCAGTAGATACGGATACGTGTTTCTTATGAAAAACAAATCCGAGACCTTTGAAAAGTTCAAAGTGTTTAAGAATGAAGTAGAAAACCAACTGGGAAAAATGATAAAAGCACTCTGATCTGATCGAGGTGGCAAATATCTGAGTCATGAGTTTCGTGATCATCTGAAAGAGTGTGGTATTGTATCACAGCTCACTCCGACCGGAACACCTCAGCATAATGGTGTTTCTGAGAGGAGGAATCGAACCTTGTTGGACATGGTGCGGTCGATGATGAGTCATGCAGATTTGCCCGTTTCCTTTTTGGGGATTTGCTTTAGAGACTGCTGCTTTCACACTGAATCGAGTTCCAACGAAAATGGTTCTAAAGACACCATATGAGATATGGACTGGGAAGCGTCCTAGTATGTCGTTCATCAAGATTTGGGGCTGTGAGGCATACGTGCGACGTCAAATGCCTGACAAGCTGGAACCCAAATCGGATAAATGTTATCTAGTTGGGTATCCTAGGGAAACCAAAGGATACTATTTCTACTTGCCGTCTGAGGGCAAAGTGTTTGTCGCAAGGACTGGTGTCTTTTTGGAGAAAGAGTTCTTATCCAGAAAGACTGCAAAGGTAGAACTTGAAGAAGTTCAAGAGCCACAAACAATGAACGAACCAGAATTGGAACCTGAGCAAGGACTACAAGAAGTTGTAGCTGGAGAGCCTGCTCAAGAAACATAAGTCCTACGTAGATCTGGTAGACCAAGATTTGAGCCTGAGAGATATGGATTTCTCGTGTCTCAAATAGGTAGTGTGTTGCTTATGGATCATGATGATGAGCCTGCAACCTACCAAGAAGCTATGAATGGACCCGACTCCGAGAAGTGGCTTGAGGCCATGAAATCTAAAATGGACTCCATGTATGCAAACCAAGTTTGGACCTTGGTGGAACCACCTAAAGGGGTACGACCCATAGGGTGCAAGTGGGTCTTCAAGAAGAAGACCGACATGGATGTGAATGTACAGACATTCAAAGGTCGGCTGGTGGCTAAAGGTTTCAGGAAAATTCATGGTGTTGACTATGATGAGACCTTTTCCCATGTGGCCATGGTCAAGTCCATCAAAATTCTACTTGCTATTATTGCGTATTATGACTACGAGATCTGGCAAATGGATGTCAAAACGGCTTTCCTTAAAGGAAACCTCCTTGAGGAAGTGTATATGACACAACCCGAGGGTTTTGTATCTCCAGATGAAGCCACTAAAATATGCAAGTTGAATCGATCCATTTATGGATTGAAACGGGCTTCTCGAAGTTGGAATCTGCATTTTGATGAGAAGATCAAAGAGTTTGGTTTCATCAAGAACGAAGATGAGCCTTGTGTTTACAAGAAGATTAGTGGGAGCATTATTGTCTTCCTGATATTGTATGTAGATGATATACTGCTGATCGGGAATGACATTCCGACCCTGCAAGTTGTTAAGAACAACCTAGGGAAGTGCTTTTCTATGAAAGACTTGGGTGAAGCGACTTACATACTTGGTATTAAGATCTATAGAGATAGATCGAAGAAGTTGCTGGGTTTGACCCAGAGTACATACATTGACAAGGTGTTGAAACGGTTCAACATGCTTGAGTCCAAGAAAGGATTCTTACCCATGTCACATGGTGTGAGTCTCTCTAAGGACCAGTGTCCAAAATCTTTGGAAGATAAGGACCGCATGAAGTTGATTCCATATGCTTCGGCAATTGGATCAATCATGTATGCAATGTTATGTACTCGACCCGATGTCTCATATGCTTTAAGCATGACTAGCAGGTATCAGTCTGATCGGGGTGATGGTCACTGGATCGCAGTCAAGAATATCCTGAAGTACTTGAGAAGGACTAAGGATACATTCTTGTTGTTTGGTGGAGAGGAAGAGCTCGTTGTAAAGGGTTACACGGATGCAAGCTTCTAGACTGACAGAGATGACTCAAAGTCACAGTCAGGTTTTGTGTTTTGCCTTAATGGAGGAGCTGTAAGCTGGAAGAGTTCCAAGCAGGAGACAGTTGCCGATTCTACGACTGAGGCCGAGTATATCGCTGCAGCAAATACGGCGAAGGAGGCTGTGTGGATTAGGAAATTCATCAGCGAGCTTGATGTAGTTCCTAGCATTGTTGATCCCGTAGTTCTCTACTATGACAACAACGGTGCAATTGCACAAGCTAAGGAACCTAGATCTCATCAGCGCTCCAAGCACATACTTTGGCGCTTCCATCTTATTCGAGAGATTGTCGATCGAGGAGATGTGAGCATATGCAGAGTACCGACTGAAGAAAATATAGTGGATCCACTGACAAAGCCTATTGCGCAAAAGAAGCATGATGGTCATGTTAGATCAATGGGTATTAGATACCTGAATGATTATCTTTAGTGGGAGCCTTGTGGATTGCATATTTGTTGGTTGTTTGTTCATTGGATGAATTGTAAAATGTACTATGTATTTCATTTTATACTTATGGCAAGTTCTTTTATTATGTCATTTATATCTGTCTGATAAGATTAATTAGCATAATAAATGCCCTTAGAGTGTTTGCTTCCATAGGAATTCAAGTACGTGACTTGAATGTGAGAGCCTATGTTTATAAGAAGCTTCATTCTTAAATGGTCCCTGGTCAGAGTATCATCTTAGAAGCTAAGGGCGATGATGATACATTGAGACTAGCATGTGCGTTGACTGATGACTGGTTCTCATAGGTCATGATATTGTGATATCAAGTCATCACATGGGTACTTGTTATGAATAAGTTGTACTGGACAGACCCACCATGAGACTACTTTGTGGATTGTTATATGAATGTGTCACAAGTAGGTCTCAAGTGACAATGGTGTTTGTAGTTCTTTGACCTGAAGTCACAGCATTCATCGAGTGAGGAAGAGTGTACTTTGATGCCATCAAAAGTCTTCTCTTGAGAAAAGTTGACGATAAGGGTGGTTGTTAGGTATGTTACGAATCATTTGGATGTTTGAGTGTGAGCAGATATGGGATTTGTCCTCCTGTGTGACAGGAGTTACATCCATGGGCCCCTTGATGGAATGAGACTGAGAAATGCATGGCCATGCTTGGTTGAGTCAATATATGATATTGAGCTCACCAATTTCAGACAGTCTATTCTAGATCAGAAAACTGGGATTGAACAATTATGAGGGTGACACGGTCCATGCCTCTAGTTCTATCCAGATGTAAAGGACAAAGGGACAGGACAACACTGATACATTGGTCATGACAGGCTTATATGAGTTATGAACTTTTATTGCTTGGGTAGCAATGATGTATTGCTAGATGTCGCTCATTATTTGTGAGACTTTTGTTGATAAGTGGGAGACTGTTGGAGTTTCTGAGGTGATCTCAAAGCAATCAACAGTTAGTCTTGCTGCCATCGCAATATGAGCCTATATGGTCGCACATAAAAGCGATTGGAGAAATTGGAGAAAGGATTGTGTTGGCCATACTCGTATTGGATATGAGTGGAGGACCAATCCTGTGACAGCTTGGAATCAAGTTGAGAATGTCTCAAAAAGGGAAATCGTTTAAAGTGTTTAAACGAATGGGTTTATACATGACAAACTCGGCTAAAGGGTTTAACCGAATTGTTTCAAATTCGGCTAATGTGATTAATCGAATTAAGTTGATTCGACTAATGAAATTCGACTATTATGATTAACCGAATTTCTTACAGGTTCGACTAAAGGGTTTAGCTGAATCAGGACAGTTCGACGAAAGGGTTTCGCCGAATTTATACAGCCGAATTTATATAGTCAAATTCGGCGAAATGGTTTAGCCGGATTCGGTTATATTGATTAGCCGAATTCGGTTAATGTGATTAGCCGAATTCGGCGAATGTAAATCTGGACATATTTTCTGTTTTTTCCCTCTGGTCTGCGGATAGTCGATTTTATGCCTTGCGTATAAAAGGACGTGATTAGGGCTTCGATAACAACTGTTTTTCAGATCGAGTCCTTTCGCGATTTAGAAGAACTTCCGACCGGAACCGTTCCACGCGAGGGCACGTTCTTCCGTCTGCCGATCGTGTTCCGCCGCCGCTAGTCACCACCGTCGTGGTCGCCGCCTCCCCTGGATCGGATCTAGCAGTCCGTGGGGACGTTGAGAGCTTCCTTCTCCGACCTGGTTCTTATACGACAAGAAGCTAGGGTTCTTCATCGCTTGTGTGGACTTCTGTAGAGGGATCGATCTATTTCGATCCTTGAAGAACTCAAAGCAGATTTCGGATTTCGATTTGGAGCACCTTGGTTGAGTATTGACTCAATCCCGCGAAGGTATATTCTATTTGCTTTCTTACTCTCTTGAATCATGAAAACCGCAAGATCCGTTGATCTCTTTTTGTGTTGTTCTTGTTCATTTCCGCTGCGCATATTTGATATGTCATCCCTTATGAAGGGGTATAGAAACCCAACATTCTTAGCATTTGATCCATGAACGAATGGTACATGATGCTTCAATTGAATTTCCTCATAAGGAGCCTTGAGGGACCTAGATCCAAAGTTTCTGGGTCTGGTCCACACTGAGTTCACCTTGGCAGGCTCAACATGGGTTGGTCTGCTGAAGTGACCATACATGCTCTCAAAATCATAGGTGTTCGTAGGAAAAATCACCTTCTTGAAATTTGGAGCACACTGTGGACCTTTACCCTTTGCTTTAGCAGCTCTTCTTTTGGCTGACTTACTTAGGTTCCTTTCGGCAACATGGCCCAAACCCTACTACCAGAACCAGCAGTGAAAGTGTCTATGATAGGCAAAACTGTCTTGGGCTTAGAGAAGTTCATTGTGATCTTCTTTTCTTTCTCAAGCTGTTTTGTCAAATCATTGATAATTTCACTCTTCTGAATGCCTGCTGAAGTGGCCTCGGAGAGAGCAATCTTCAAGGATAAGATTTCTTCCCTGAGTAGGTTAGATTCTTCAATCTCCTTTCTCAGGTTTGATTCTTGATCCTTTAGGGATTGAATCTCCTTTGATTGAGTTTTAACAAGCTTTCGACACTTATTAAACCCCTTCAACATTTCCTCATACTTAGCAGTCAATTCAGAATCCTCATCCGAATAGTAGCATCAGATGACGTTTCTGAACATGAAAGAGGTGTAGAAGATAATACCTGACCGGTGAAAGGAACAATATCTTTATTATCATATGACATGGCCATTAGTCCAAAGAATGCTTCTTCATCTGAGTTAGACTCATTTGAGTCACTATCACTCAGAGTCTTGGACTTCTTGGCAACAAAACTCTTCTCCTTTTTCTTCTTTCCTTTGAAGGACTTCTTTTCTTCTTTTCTTGAAGATTCCTTCTTCTTGTGTGGGCAATCAGCTATAATGTGCCCTGGCTTTTTACAACAATAACAAACGGGTTCAGTATAATCATGTTTGTTCGGTTTAGAACCATACCTGTCGTTTCTGTCACGGTGTGATCTCCTGTGATCTCTTGAGGAAGATGAGCCTTTTCTCGTTTGTCTCCTCTTGTTAAGCAACTTTTTGAATTGCTTGGAGAGGAGGGAGAATTCTCCTTCAGATAGTTCTGATTCTTCAGAAGTGTTTTCAGCTTTATTCTCAGAAGTTTCATCCCTCACAGGGGATAGGGCCCTGCTTCTCCGGGAGCTTTCAGCCTTTAGAGCAATGGGCTTTTCCTTGCCAGAGCTACTACTGCTTTCCTCTTCTGACTTCCTGATATTCAACTTCAGCTCATGGGAAAGCAGCTTCCCATATAGAATATGTGGCTCCGTAGTAGCCAACTTACCATACTCTCTGATAGCTATCACTTTAGGATCCCATTCCTTAGACAGGGATCTAAGGAATTTATCGTTTAGTTCACCCGTGGTGAATTCCCTTCCATAGTTTCTCAAACCGTTTACAATCTTGAAGAATTTCTCGTAGGTGTCAGAAATTGTGTCTTTGCCTTGTTGCTTGAAGGCTTCATATTCTTGGTTCAGCAAAGACTTCCTGTCATCTCGAACTTCTTCAGTACCTTCCATCAAAACCATAATAGAATCCCACATTTCTTTTGCAGACTTGCAGTGAATCAGGTTTTGTAGCATAGAATCATCAACTGCACCTGCTATGATGTGCTTTGCTTTCTTATCTAGAGTGACAAGTGCAATTTTATCCTTTGTCATAACCATTAGTTTCTTTGGTACCTTTTTGGTGGGATCAATGGTAGAAGCAACTGTAGGAATGACGGGACCTTCCTTAACTATCTGGGAGATACGGGGATCATTTGCCTCCATGTGGAAAATAACTCTTTCTTTCCACATGGGGAAATTTTCCTTAGTGCAAACTGGGAGCTTGGAGGAAAATCTTTCCATGCCTCTGTCCATAGAGAGAGATCTTGACAACGAAGAGGGATCTTTAATCTAGGTGTTAACCTCTTAAAGATAACCTCGCTTTGATACCAATTGAAAGAAATCGTTGTCTACCTAAATCACCTAAAGGGGGGTGAATAGGTGATCTCTACTGCTATTGCAGAATAAAAATTAAGTGCACACACAACAAGAGAAATCACAGCACAGAGACACAATATTTATTGAGGTTCCCCAAGGTGGGTACTCCTCTCTCCCGCTTCGCCTATCTAGCACTTCGGGCTAGCGTCGGCAACTTCGCCAAAACTCGGATTTATCAACAAATCCTACACTCGGAGACAACGGCTCCTACAAACTCGGAGAACAACCTCTCCTACAAAAGCACTCGGAGATAAACTCCTACAACTCTGAGCAAAATACTCCTACAAAAATAACTCGGAGAAAAATCTCCTACTAGAATCAAATAGAGTTTGAAATAAAATACTTCTATTAAACCGCAACAGAGATTAACTTCAGATCTTGGAAAAAAACTGAGTCTTCTTCTTCCTTGAGAACTAAAGCTTGGATCTTCAAAGATTTGGAAGAAAGGAAACTCGGCAAACCTGATCTGAATAGGTCTTTTGATTTTCTTGAAAAGATCTTCAAAAATATGGAGCAGCAAATAAATCAAAAGCCTTCTTATCTGAGAAATCTCTAAAGCACTGAAGAACGAGTCTTGAGGGCGCAGAAGTTAGATCTCAGAAAAACTTGTTCAGCGAGCAAGGAGGAAGACGGCTGGGTTCTTCTCTTTCAATCAGGTTGAATAATGATTGTTGTTTGCCCTAAAAATAAAAGACTATTTATAAGAAGAACTCCAACGGCTAGAGCGACAGACAAGAAATGATCGACACGTGTGCTGCACATGGCGGCCAACCCTAATTTTCAAAAACGAAACATAATTTTTGAAATCCGTTTGTCCGTCATTCGTCGAGACTTCACGTGAACACTCGATGAATTGACTTAGCCATTAAAAAGACTGATCAAAGGCTTGAAAACCATCTCTGTTTTCATTCGTCGGAATTCGTCCGGAGTTCCCGAGAACTTTCGACGAATTGACTTAGCCGCACAAATTCCTTCACAAAGCTGCCTTTTTGACTTCTGTCAGCATTCGTCGATATTCGTCGGGAGTTCACGAGAACATTCGACGAATGGACTTGGCCGCAAAATTTTCTTCTTCAAACTGGAAATTTGGCTTCTGTCAGCATTCGTCGGGAGTCATCGGGACTTCACGTGACATCTCGACGAATTGACTTAGCAAAAATTCCTTTTCTTCTGAAAACCCGCTCCACTCCTCAACCTAGAAAGCCTTCAGTTGTGAGAATATGAAGTGCACCCCAAAAGAGAGATTACACATGAACCAACACTTTGTTCTACACAGTGAGGGATTACATTGTCTAGAACTGTGTTTGGTGATCCATTGCAACCTGACTTTGGTGTGCACTAAGCATTATGACCTGTCACAACACATCTAAAGAGAGTTCATCAAATACATACTCAATTCAATTTAGTTCACTAGGGGACACCTTCAAATCCAGGTGATTGTGGATACAATACCCAACAGGTCTTCACTGGGCATCCCAGAGAACTGCGCGTTGTTACGGATGATGTTCAGGATGGCAGGCTTGATTTCAAACTGATTGTTCATGATGTTAGGCCCAAATCCTGGATACACACTCCCAGCTGTAGGAGTGGTGTAGTCTCTCATGGTCCTAGGTCTCGGCCTGACCACCTCCTGTACATCCCTTAGATGATTTTGCCCCACATGGGGTACTCCAGGATTCACCTCATCTCTATCAGCGGGTGCTCTCGGCACAACTCCAGGTTTCGTATTAACTCCCATAGCCGCTTGCACGGCTGCATCACGCCTCAGTGCGCGCGCAGTGCGTTCAATCTCAGGATCGAAGGTTACTACTTCCCTTCCGGCTTGTCTCTGCATACACAAGAGAAAACATAAGGAAAAACAAAAATAAAAAACAACTGCTCCTATAACAAGGATTCACAACACAAAGCGTTGCACGCCTGCATTCCCCGGCAACGGCGCCAAAAACTTGATGCGTATTCGGCAAGTGCACCGGTCGCTGTCAAGTAATAAAATTGGGAATAGCTTCCCCGAATATCGTCTCTCAAGGAACGCAGGTTCTGGTGAACGAAACGTGTGGTGAATCGATTGTTATACGAGCGAACAAAGGAAAAATAAGGGCATTGATTTTGGGTTTCCTAAGCTAGTGCAGAAAAGAGAGATGCGGGTCAAAACTCCGCTTCGCAAGGCGAGGTGGGTGCAACGGCCGCAATGTCGTGCTTCGGGAGGCGCGTGGACGGAAAGTAATTATGACGGGTGAGGGTCGCACACACCTCTTCTCCAAGCATCACCACTAGCAATTGCTAGGGCTTCACACACAACGAATCTCAGAAAATCACAGCAAAGAAAGTGCTATTCTCGCACTACCGCATCATTGCACAAGAACATCATACAAGATTTATAACATAAAGCTAAATGATAGTTCATTACAACAACACAAGGAAAAGCACCAGCATAAAGTTAGAGAAGACCAATAGGAAGAAATCACCACGTCTTGGGTTCTCGGCCGGAATGAGAGGTTGTCGGGCTCTCTCCGGGCTCGGCCCTCAGATGGTGTGCTGATTCGATGGAGGCTGTCACCGCTCCAACGACCTACAACTCTTCTACGGCTTCCCACGACAAGGAATGCTTGAGCACTTGGCGGAGGATGCTTGCTACCACTCCCGAATGGAAGGATGGTGGTGGAGAATGCCGGAAAATGGCCTCTTTGGTGGTGGAGGTGAAGGAGAAGCCCTCAGACCTCAAGAACGGCGGGAAGGACCTAATTTCCCGCTCCTCTCCCCGATCTCTCCTATGCCTGCAATGTAACCTGCATTTTATACTAAACAGGCAGAAAAATGGTCACGTACGGTCGAACGCACGACCGTGCGTGGACCGTGCATTATTAAATGATAAAACTAGACTTGAGGAAGACGCCGCGCCGCCCATGTGATTTACTCACGCACGGGCAAATCGGTCTGTGCGTCAAAACGCACAGATAAATTCAGAAATGACAAAAACTCAGAGAACACAGGCCAACCGTGCGTTTACACACGCACTGGCAAATCTGCCCGTGCGTCAAAATGCACGAGCAAATTCAGATCGCTCATTCTCTGCCCAGAAGGTATCGCATGACTGCAATCGTCTGTGAGCCAAGGGAAACGCACGACCGTGCGTTTCACACAGTCATGAATTCTGGGAGAAAACTGGATCCACGATAATCCGGCTACCTGCATACAAGATAGAAATAGCTGGGAATACACCTCCAGCACCAGATAAACATAGAGAAATGGAAGGTGAGCACCATGTGCTTACCCCCAATAACAAGGAGCGCAATTGCACACCGAAACGGGCCTAATAGTGCACCTAGCAAGGAATAGTGAATATGAATGAAAATGTGCCTAAAGTGTGGTGCAAAGACTAGATAATCGGTCTAGATGAGTCCATAAATATATATATATATATAAATGGGACACATCATCTACTAGAACTCTGGTTGATATAGTGATATCGACTTGACTGTCTGTCGACTTGTCAATTTGTCGACTGGACCTCAAGCCGATAAAATGTGTTTATCGACATGATGCTTCCTGGATGTCGATTTGATCGACTGGAAAATTGTCGAGTGGACATCTAGCCGACATAATGTCTATATCAATTGGATCAAGTGTCGATTTGATCGACTAGACCTTTTGTCGAATGGACATCTAGCCGACATAATGTCAATATTGATTGGATACAGACTGGGTGTCAATTTGATCAAGTGGACCTCAAACCGATAAAATGTGTTTATCGACTTGATGTTGCTTGGATGTCGATTTAATCGACTGAGCAATATGTCGACTGGACATCAAGTCGATAAACAGTGTATATCGACTTGATGCGGTCTGGACTGTTTCTCCTTTGCTCTCGGGCGGAACCCGGTTCACTTAATAAAAGATTATGTGAACCTTCTGAAACATATATATATATATCAGTTTTTTTAGTTTTACTGTTCATTCAACATCTTCGCGAGAGGAGAAAGGTTCTGCTTGGTAGAGGCAGCGACTTCTTTTGGAGAACTGAATCTCGAGCTTTGATCCTCTCCTAAAAATCAAATGTATTAATTCGAAGGAGATGAAGAACTCGGTCATCCTCCACCTGCTATCATTCGATGACAACTGGGTGTTGTCAGCGTTAGTGTGGGTGCCCGTAAAGACATAGATCTAGTTCTACATTTTCGAGGACTCAATTGACGGTCAACATTGGACTATGTGATTCTGATACAGAAGTTCCAGCCTTGGATTGATTCTGACGCACCTTGAAATTCGGCCCTGGATTGATTCCAATGCAAATCGATTGCTAACCGTGAATCTCAATTCCGTAGCAGGTATATCTCTATTCTTTGGTGAAAGGTTTTCGCAAGATCTATTTTATTTGGGTTTTTCTTTATTCCACTGTGCATATGATGTCGATGTTGGTATTCCTAAGGTGATCTCAAAACAGTCAACCAGTTAGTCTTACTGTCAATGCAATAAGAGCCTATAGGGTCGCACATAAGAGTGTTGGAAAAGTTGGATGAAGGATTGTATTCGTCTTACTCATGTTGGATATGAGTGGAGAACCAAACATGTAATTGATTGTTGCGTCGAATTGTACTCGACGTTGCGTCGAGATTGTCTCGACGCAAGTCTTGTATTCGACACTGCGTCGAGACACACTGCGTCGAGAATGTCTCGACGCAGTGTATTCAACGTTGCGTCGAGATTGTCTCGACGCAAGTCTTGGACTTTATGTTGCGTCGAATTGTCTCGACAGACAGATTATATTCGACGTTGTGTTGAGAATGTCTCGACGCAGTATACTCGACGTTGCGTCGAGATTGTCTCGACGCAATTCTTGTACTCGGCGTTGCATCGAATTGTTTTGACAATACACATTGAACTACAATTAAGTCTCTGGTCTGCGGATAATGTGTTTTATACTTTGAGTATAAAACGGGAAATGATTAGGTTTCCAAAAAGAGATATTCCTTTCGTAAAACTATCAGGGCCAAAGCGGAAGTGTTCCGCACCGGTCTCGACATTCCGCGAGATCGCTACTACCGCCTCTCCCTGTCATCGAATCTAGCAGTTCATGGGAGACGAAGAGGGCATTCTTCCTCCAGCCCAGATCTCTTGTTGGACAAGAGTCGTGGGGTTCTCCTTCACTGTGCGCATTCCTATAGAGGTGTTGATCCATTTCAGAACTTGGAACTCAGAGCTCGTTTTTGGGATCAGACCTTGGAGCATCTCCGTTGAGTGTTGACTCAATCCCTTTCAGGTATATTGCAATTTGTTGATTCTTCTTTTATATCTTGATTCATGAAGTCGCAAGATCCGTAACTCTTTTGGGTTGTTCTTATTTTATTTCTGTTGCACACATCTGATGTGACGTTATAGAAAACCTAACAGTGGTATTAGAGCTAGGTTGGCGATCTAGTGCGTGTAAATCAGAGGTTTAGAAATGTTCTAAAAAATCTGGATTTCTTCCTGATACATCATTTTGATGCATTTTCTGAGTGGTTTCTGGTGGTGGTTTTTCGAATTTTTCGTCGGGGCTCTGCCCCGCACCCTGCAGGGGCACTGCCCCTTGACCCCTCTCATTGATCGGTTAGCGTGACTACCGCCAGGGGCGCTGCCCCTTGGAACCCCGCCAGGAACACATGTGAGTGCGCTGCGATTTCATTGTTTCAGGAATTGTTTCTCCTTTGCAGTAACCGTCCCTCAGAATGGTTTGTGAAACCAAGCGTCTTAGATTTTGAATCTGACACTGAGTGACAAGCTTGTCTACATCATAAGTGGAGTTGTTTTTGCCTGTGACCAATACATGTAAATCTGGAGGTTTAGAAGTGTTCTAAATGCTCAGATTTAGCCCGTTTATGTTATCAAAGTGTTGATATTTCTTTTTGTGCATATCTGGGATGTATTTGGTTTGTGAATGTTGTAATTCTGTGAATGTGCACATTGATTAATTGTTAATCGCTTATTAAGAAAAAAATCCCTTATTAAATATTAAGTATGTGGATGTCTTTCGATGTATGACACTCTTCCTGCCTCGGTATAGGTGCGAGCGGATAATTGTGATATCCCACTGTCGACATTGGGTCAAGCTTAACAAGGTGACCTCAAAGGTTGAGTGCCTAGAGGCATGGGGTTGGCATGCACCATATGATGGATGTGAATGAAGAGTTATTCACCAACCATACAAGAGTTGCATAATTATGCAATTGGCAAGGGTTGTCCACCTAAATAACCGCATTATGAGAGGAACGCCAAAGAGGACTCATCATGTTGGTGAAATACGGATCTTTTCCACTAAGAGAGTAGCTAGCATAACCTCTCCGAGTTGATATTAAGGGCAATCAATTTGAATAAAATAGTGGGAGTTTTTTAATAAAAGTCCTTATTAAATGAAATGTATTTTGAAATATAATACTGAAATTAATTTTGCATAATTTTGTAGAACTTCCATGGCAAGTGGATCTCACTCCACCTTGTCCCTGAGAGCTATCCTTGAGAAGGACAGCTCAATGAGACTAACTTCCTTGATTGGTACAGAAACTTGAGAATTATTCTCAGGCAAGAGCGTAAGCTCTATATCTTGGAAGAGGATCCCCCAGTGCCGACCGAGAATTCATCCCGAGCTGACAAAGATGCTTATAAGAAGTATCAAGATGAATCCCTAGATGTTGAATGCCTCATGCTCGCTACCATGAACTCTGAGCTTCAGAAGAAACATGAGACCATGTGTGGCTTTGAGATTATCGAGCACCTGAAGAAAATGTTCCAAGGGCAAGCTCGGTAAAAGAGGTTCGACGTCACTAAGGCTTTATTTCACTGTAAAATGGGAGCAAGTGACCCAGTGGGAACACATGTACTCAAGATGATTGGATACATTGAGAACCTTCAGAGACTGGGGTTTCCTTTAAGCCAAGAGTTGGCTACTAATCTGATCCTGCAATCGTTGTTAGACAGTTATGAGCAGTTTGTCTTGAACTACAACATGAATGAGATAGATAAGACACTGCTAAAGCTCCTAGGCATGTTAAGAACTGCCGAGAACAATATGAAGAAGACCAAGCCTGCTAGCCCCATATTGATGGTGCATAAAGGCAAGGGCAAGGCCAAGGGATTCAGGAAGACTAAGGTGGGACCTAAGTCTTGCCTTGATCCCAAATCTTTTACACTGAAAGAGAAGGGATCAGCTAAAGAAGGAAATTGCCTTCACTGCAGTAAGGCAGGGCATTGGATGAGGAACTGTCCCCTCTACATCGAGGATCTGAAGAAGAAGGGAAGTGTGACTTCCACTTCAGGTATTTTTGTTATAGAAATTAACATGTCTGCTCCTTCATCTTGGGTATTGGATACAGGATGTGGTTCTCACTGTTGGGCTGCGGTCAGCAATTGCCCCGGCGTGCTGCGCTATTCGAAGCGGAAGGGCATGTCCCCCGTGGGCCTAACTGGCTGCCCCGTGGATCTTGCTTGGGTGACCAGCTCTATTAATGATAGGTAGCGCCTTCACCAACAGTCCGGACTTTTGGTCGAGTTGGTTGCGCCGAGTCCCCAACAAGTGGTATCAGAGGGGGTCGCGGGTTCGAAACCCCGGGTCGTTGCTTGGGGGGATTGTTGGGCTGCGGTCAGCAATTGCCCCGGCGTGCTGCGCTATTCGAAGCGGAAGGGCATGTCCCCCGTGGGTTTAACTGGCTGCCCCGTGGATCTTGCTTGGGTGACCAGCTCTATTAAGGAAAGGTAGTGCCTTCACCAATAGTCCGGGCTTTTGGTCGAGTTGGTTGCGCCGAGTCCCCAACACTCACATTTGTACGAATGTGCAGGAACTGACAAGGAGAAGATTGTTGGGTAAAGGAGAGGTGGACCTGCGCATTGGAAATGGAGCAAAAGTTGTTGTCGTTGCCCTAGGATTGTACCGTCTTTCTTTGCCCACTGGGCTTATTTTAGAACTTTATAATTGTTATTTTGTTCCTGCTATAACTAGAAACATCATCTCTATTTCATGTATGGACATGAATGGTTTTTCTTTTATTACTAAGAACAATTGTTGTTCTATTTATAAGAATGATGTTTGTTATGGCGTTGCTCAGATGTTTAATGGCTTCTTTGTTTTGAACATAAATCATCCAATCTATAACAAAGAAAATACAAAACGACTAAAAACTAGTGACTCCAATCATACATATCTCTGGCATTGTCGTTTTGCCATATAAATGAGAAACGCATATCTTAGCTCCATAAAGATGGACTATTGGACTCATTTGATTATGAATCATTTGAGAGATGCGAGTCATGTTTATTAGGCAAGATGACGAAAGCCTCTTTCACTAGTTGTAGTGAGAGGGCTGATGATCTTTTGGGTGTCATACATAGTGATGTGTGCGGACCCATGAGTTCTATAGCTAGAGGAAGGTACTACTACTTTGTTACATTTACTGATGACTTCAAAAGATACAGATATATATATCTTATGAAGTGTAAATCGAAACCTATGAAAAGCTCAAAGAGTTTAAGAATGAAGTAGAGAACCAACTGGGAAAAAGGATTAAAGCACTCCGATCAGATCGAGGTGGTGAATACCTCAGTCATGAGTTTCATGATCATCTTAGAGAGTGTGGTATTGCATCACAACTCACTCCACCTAGAACACCACAACACAATGGTGTTTCTGAGAGGAGGAATTGTACCTTGTTAGGCATGGTGCGATCGATGATGAGTCATGCAGATTTTCCCGTTTCCTTTTGGGGATTTGATCTAGAGACTGCTGCTTTCACTTTAAATTATGCTCCAATGAAAATGGTTCTAAAGACACCATATGAGATATGGACTGGGAAGCATCTTAGTATGTCTTTCATTAAAATTTGGGGTTGTGAGGCATACGTACGACGTCAAATGTTTGACAAGCTAGAACCCAAATCGGATAAGTGTTATCTAGTGGGGTATCCTAGGGAGACCAAAGGATACTACTTTTACCTGTCGTCTGAGGGCAAAGTGTTTGTTGCAACGACTGGCATCTTTTTGAAGAAAGAGTTCTTATCCAGAAAGACTGTAAAGGTAGAACTTGAAGAAGTTCAAGAACCACAAACTGAAAACGAACCTGAATTGGAATCTGAGCAAGGACTACAAATAGTTGTAGCTGGAGAGCCTGCTCAAGAAGCAACCCGAGGGTTATGAATATCCTCAAGGAGGTCACAGTCAGGTTTTGTATTTTGCCTTAATGGAGGAGCTGTAAGTTGGAAGAGTTCCAAGCAAGAGACAGTTGCTGATTCTACGACAGAAGCCAAGTATATCGCTGCAGCGAATGCGGCGAAGGAGGCTGTGTGGATTAGGAAATTCATCGGCGAGCTAAATGTAGTTCCTAGCATTGTTGATACCGTAGTTCTCTACTGTGACAACAACGATGCAATTGCCCAAGCTAAGGAACCTAGATCTCATCAGCGCTTCAATCACATACTTCGGCGGTTCCATATCATTCGAGAGATTGTCGATCGACGATATTTGAGCATATGTAGAGTACCAACTGAAGAGAATACTGTGGATCCACTAACGAAGCCTCTTGCACAGAGAAAGCATGATGGTCAGACTAGATCAATGGGTACTAGATACCTGAATGATCGTCTCTAGTGGGATTCTTCTGGATTATATTTATGTCAGTTGTTATTCATGCGATGAATAGAGTGTTTCATATTTCATTTTACATTTATGGAAAGTTCATTTATTATGTCAACTGTTTCTATGGGATAGAATAATTAGCATAATAAATGCCCTTAGAATGTTCGCTTCCATAGGAATTCAATTTTTTGACTTAAATGTGAGGGACTATGTTTATTAGAAGCTTCATTCTTAAATAGGCCCTGGTCTGTGTATCATCAAAGAAGCTAAGGTCAATGATGGTATTATTAGACTAGCATGTGCGTTGACTGATGACCGGTTCTCACAGGTCATGATATTGTGATATCAAGTCATCACATGGGTACTTATTTGTGAACATGTTGTACTTGACATACCCACCATGAGACTACTTTATGGATTGTTATATGAATGTGTCACAAGTAGGTCTTATTTGGCAATGGTGTTTGTGGTTCTTTGAATTGAAGTCACAACATTCATCAAGTGAGGAAGAGTGTACTTTGATGCCATCAAAAGTCTTCCTTGAAGAAGGTTGATGATAACGGTGGTTATTGGGTATGCTACGATTCATTTGGATGTTTGTGTGTGGACAAATATGGGATTTGTCCTCCTATATGACAGGAGTTACATTCAAGGGCCCCTTGATAAAATGAGACTAAGGAATGCATGGCCATACTTGGTTGAGTCAATATGGGATATTGAGCTCACCAATTACAGACAGTCTATTCTAGATCTGGAAACTAGGATTGAACAATTATGAGAGTGACACGGTCCATGTCTCTAGTTTTATCCGGATGTAAAGGACAAAAGGACATGACAACACTAAAACATTAGTCAGAACAGGCTTATTGAGTTATGAACTCTTATTTCTTGGGTAACAATGATGTATTGCTAGATGTCGCTCATTGTTTGTGAGGCTTTAGTTGATACTTTGTGATCAAGTGGGAGACTGTTGGTATTCCTAAGGTGATCTCAAAGCAATCAACCATTTAGTCTTACTGCCAACACAATATGAGCCTATAGGGTCGCACATAAGAGTGTTGGAGAAGTTGGATGAAGGATTGTGTTGGTCTTACTCATATTGGATACGAGTGGAGAACCAATCCTGTAACAGATTGGAGTTGCGTCGAATTGTACTCAACGTTGCGTTGAGATTGTCTCGACGCAAGTCTTGTATTCGACGCTGCGTCGAGAATGTCTCGACGTAGTGTATTCGACATTGCGTTGAGATTGTCTCGACGCAAGTCTTGGACTTTATGTTGCGTCGAATTATCTCGACAGATAGATTATATTCGATGCAGCGTCGAGAATGTCTCGATGCAGTATACTCGACATTGCGTCGAGATTGTCTCGACCCAATTCTTGTACTCGAGGTTGCATCGAATTGTTTCGACGATACACATTGAACTCCAATTAAGTCTCTGGTATGCGGATAATATGTTTTATTCCTTGAGTATAAAACAGGAAATGATTAGGTTTCCAAAAAGAGATAATCCTTTCGTAAAACTATCCGGGCCGAAGCAGAAGTGTTCCGCATAGGTCTCGACATTCTGCGAGATCGCTACTATCGCCTATCCCTTTCGTCGAATCTAGCAGTTCATGAGAGACGAAGAGGGCATTCTTCCTCCATCCTAGATCTCTTGTTGGACAAGAGTCGTGGGGTTCTCCTTCACTGTGTGCATTCCTATAGAGGTGCTGATCCCTTTCAGTACTTGAAACTCAGAGTTCATTTTTGGGATCAGACCTTGGAGCATCTCGGTTGAGTGTTGACTCAATCCCTTTCAGGTATATTGCAATGTGTTGCTTCTTCTTTTATATCTTGATTCATGAAGTTGCAAGATCCGTAACTCTTTTGGGTTGTTCTTGTTTTATTTCCGCTGCACACATCTGATGTGACGTTCAGAAAACCCAACAGTCGATATAGAAAATCCAACAGTGGTATCAAAGCCAGGTTGTGTGATTACCAATATTTTAGAAATCCATCCCTTCACAGTTACTGTCTTTCTGTGTAGTTTGTGAAACTAAAGCACAGAAAGGCGAGCTTGTCTACTGCATAAGGAGAGATGAATTTGCTTGATTCTAGTGCTTGTAAATTTGAAGATTTAGAACTGTTCTAAATGTTCATTTTTATTCCTGGAATATCAAAGGTTGATAATTTTCTTCTATGAAAATACATTGGTTTAGATCCCCGTCAGGAGCGTCTGAAATTTCTTTTAATAAGAATGGTGTTATTTTTTTCATTTCATGACTTTGTTTGATTACGTGCAATTAATTAAATGTTAATTACGATACGATTAAAAGTTAATCTTCAATTATGAAAAATCCCTTAGATTTTATATCATGTATTTGGATGCCTTCCGATGGATGACACTCTTCCCACCTCGATCAATGAAGTGTGGGCTTGCCAAAGCAAGGTGCATCAATCTATCTTGGCGAGGGTGCTAGTGGATAATTGTGATTTCCTGTTGTCGTCATCGGGTCTAACTTAACGGTTAAGTGCCTAGAGGCATAAGATTTACATGCACCATAAGATGAATTCGAATAATGGTTATTAACCAACCATACAAGAATTGCATAATGATGCAATTGGCAAGAGTTGTCTACCTAAATAGCCACATTATGGGTGATCAGCCAAAGCTGACTCATGATGGGGGTAAAATATGGATCTTGTTCCACTAGAGAGTAGCTCGTATAAACTCTCTGAATTGATATAAGGGTTGTTAATTCGAAGAAAATAGTGAGAGCATTTTATAAAAATCATAATTAAACAAAATGTATTTTTAAAAATAGTATTAAAAGACTTTGCATAATTCTTGTAGAATTTCCATGACAAGTAATTCACACTCGACCTTGTCCCTAAGAACAATCCTTGAGAAGGACAAGCTCAATGGGACAAACTTCCTGGACTGGTATAGAAACTTGAGGATTGTCCTCAAACAAGAGCGTAAACTCTATGTACTAGAGGATGATCCCCTAAATAACCACTCGAATCTGCTTCTCGAGCTGATAAAGATACTTATAAGAAGTATCAAGATGACTCCTTGGATGTAGAATGCCTCATTCTTGCCACCATGACCTCTCTGAGCTTCAGAAGCAACATAAGACATTGTGTGGTTATGAGATAATCGAGCACCTGAAGAAAATGTTTCAAGGGCAAGATCGACAAGAGAGGTTTGATGTATCCAAGGCATTGTTTTAGTGCAAGATGGGAGCTCGTGACTTAGTAGGAACTCATGTACTCAAGATGATTGAAATTGAGAACCTTGAAAGATTGGGTTTTCCCTTGGGCCAAGAGTTGACCACTGACTTTATCCAGCAATCGTTGCCGGATAGTTATGAGCAGTTTGTCTTGAATTACAATATAAATGAAATTGACAAGACACTGCCCGAGCTCCTTGGCTTGTTGAGAACACCCAAAAATAATATGAAGAAAGTCAAGCCTACTAGTCACATATTGATGGTGCATAAAGGTAAGGGCGAGACTAAAGGATTTAAGAAGACTAAGATAAGATCTAAGTCATATCTTAATCCCAACTCTTCAGCACTGAAAAAAAGGACTGACCAAGGAAGTGAATTGTCACCATTGTAGGAAGGAAGGACACTGAAGGAGGAATTGACCTCTTTACATAGAGGATCTTCACAAGAAGAAATTAAGTATGACTTCCACTTCAGGTATTTTTGTTATAGAGATCAATCTTTATGCTCCTTCATCTTGGGTATTGGATACCAAATGTGGTTCTCACATTTGTACAAATGTGTAGGAACTGAGAATGAGAAGAATGGTTCTCACATTTGTTAGATAGTGATGAATGGGCTTTTTCAAGTGGAGTTAATGTGTGATTTTTAATTATGTGCCTCCATTCATACTTTGGATGTTTATCTTTCAAATTCATATAATGATTATATGACATCTTCGTGTGGTGATAGTTGTTTGAAAAATAATTCATTGGGGATTTAAGTTTGTTGATATTGTTTTTCAAAATATATTGATGTTGATAATCATAAAGAGTTTTAGAAAAGTCATTCTTTAAAAATTTATAAGAGTGAGGGTCTTTCTTAGGAAATGATTATTGATAAAGTGGGTAACAGTATGCATTAGATGATTGATTCTTAATTTGTTATTTTTTTATCTCCACTCTTTCTTGTAGACACACTCTTATAATATGAAATAAAACTACTGAAGTTTTGATTTTTTGATAAACTAGAAATAAGAGTGTGTCTAACCCGTAATTTGTCGAGATCAGTAAAGTCAGAGGAGATGGCTATTCGCAAGCCAACTCGCCAGGAGGGGCGAGTATCCCTTATAACTCGTGAGTATGGGCGAGTTCCTCTTGCAACCCGCCATTACGGGCGAGCATCCAAAGTCACTAGGGTATTCTCGCATATACCCCCAGGACTTGTCTATAAATAGGACCTCATGGGTACCAGGAATGGCAGGTAGAGACCCCCCAAAGAGTCTTACTCACTAAGTCCGTGCCTTCCTCGTACCTAGCTCAGCCCTTTGGTTTTGGAGGGGAAGATCTTCTAGACTTCTGGGTACGTAGCGGGGCCTCCTTGCTGTAACTCTCGGGTCGTGTTTATAAACAGTCCAGTTCTTTCCCTAGCCCTTGCCATCGGATCCTTGAGGTTAACCCGTGGGATCAGTAATCTCAGGTTACACTTAGGTCAGAATATTTGGAGCCGAGATTTTCCCGTCTTCAACACTTTAGTGCAGTGACATGGACCATAGCCGGAGGAAGAAATTTTTGCGAGAAGACTTCAGGGATAAGATGGCGAGTTGGAGGCAAAAGACAACAACTCGCGAGTGCTCAACAAGTTGGGCGAGTTCTCAGTAAATTGGAGCGAGCATCCTTGTTACTCGCCCATAGGCGAGTTCATGAAGGCGACTTCAGAGGCAAGCATCCTTGTTACTCGCCCATAGGTGAGTTCATGTAGGCGACTTTAGAGGCGAGCATCCTTGTTACTCGTCCATATGCAAGTTCATGCATGCGACTTCAGCGGCGAGCATCCTTGTTATTCGCCCATAGGAGAGTTCATGCAGGAGACTTCAAAGATGTGCATCCTTATTACTGGCCCATAGGCGAGTTCATGAAGGCAACCTCAGAGGCGGGCATCCTTGTTACTCGCCCATAGACGAGTTCGTGCAGGCTACTTCAGAGGAGAGCATCCTTGTTAGTCTCCCATAGGAGAGTTCGTGCATGTGACTTCATGTTGGTAACGACAAGTGCGATGACTTCATATAGGAGAGCTCCTTCTTTATTCACCCATAAGAGAGTTCTACTCGCAGGTGTCCTACTCGCAAGTTGGCGAGTTCCTGATGGTGAGTTCTGCTCGCAGGTGCTCTTCCAGCTAACAAGGTTTCCTCCTAAAAAAGTACAAAACCCATACGTGGACTTCCTATCTCCTTTATCATCAACATAGCTAGCATCAGAGTAGGCTTCGATCTTTAGATGATTATTTGAAAGTGCACAGTGTGCCTCTGAGAATCCTCTAGAGCGGGGGGGTGAATAGAGATTTAAAATATTTCTATCCTAACTGTGTAAACAATAAAATAAACTAAGGAATTATGCTCAACAAAATCACAAGCAGAATAATAATAGTGCAGGAAATAAATTGCTGAATAAAAGGAATTGGGACAGCACAGAAAAGCACAACACAAACACCAGAAATTTTATAGAGGTTCCCCAAAATATGGGTACTCCTCTCTTCTACCACCTGGTAGGAATGCACCACATGTGCCTGAGTCTTTTGATAAGGAGACTCTCAGAACCACTGATCTTTTGATAAGGAGATCATAAACCAACCAGATCTTTTGATAAGGAGATCTTGAACCAACCAGATCTTTTGATAAGGTGATCTTGAACCACTGAATCCTTTGGAAGAGGGATTCTCAAAACTCTTTTACAGTTGGGAATGAGAAGGAGAAAGAAGAAGGGGAGAAGAGGAAGAATTCTGTTCTCAGAATTCTTATGAAGCATGTATGAAGAACAACTTATTGATTCTTTCACTGGATCTGCTGATGATTAACTCCTGTTTATAATGGTGATGTTTTACAGGTGCTATGGTTGTCAGATCCTTTCTCTTTCTTCTGATTGAGATCTGGCTGCTATATGATTGTGATGAAGAGCAGCCTTCAGATCTTCTGTTCTTTGAGATGGAGAGCAACTATTCTTTCTTCTCTGTCTTTTCTCTATTAGGGTTCCAGAAGAAGGAAGAAGAATAGGAAGCCCTGATAGAAAAAGCCTTAGCCGATTGTGATGAATGCAGTATGTTTCTCTTTCTGCTCTTCCCTTTTATTGTCCCTCTTCAATTTCAAATCATTTCATTTTCTGGTAGGTCCTGAAAAGGTATTCTACAGTAGACAATTTCTCTTTCTTTCCTTCTTTAATTCACGACCCGTCCACCAACTATAAGCTTGTTTCCAAGAAAGCTTTTGTGTCCTCTTTTAATTCTTCTTTCTATTTGAGGAAATTAATGATCCATTGGAGAACGGTCTTAAGTATTGTGGGCCATGAGAGAGGGTCCAAAATGATAGCTGAAAAGGTTTCCTTTTCAGACTGTATTCGACGTAGCGTCAAGTTCTCTTCCTCTCTTATTGACGCACCTTCGAGATCTTATAATAGCACCTTCGAATTCATCCTTGCTCCGATTGAGCTCAGCAAGTCGACGTTGCATCGATACCTTATCGACGTAACCATCGAGTTGAAGGCATGTTACTGAACTTCATTATCTGCGTCGAGATGAAGTCGACGATGCGTCAACTTTAGATGGCTTCAACAGATACTTCCTTCTGCGTTGAGTTGAAGTAGAAGCTGCATCGACTTCTCAAGGTACTTCGGTAGGTCCATGGCCTCTACGTCGATATCTATTCGACGTAACGTTGACTTGAATTACTTCGACAGAAGGGTTGGACCACTTGGACTTCTAGTCAGAGTAGCGTCGACAATAACCAATGTTGCGTCGAATTCCATTCGACGCAAATGTTAACTTTGCCCAATTTATGCTTATCTTGATCTGGTCTTGACACCCTAAGTTGAGTGTGACATCTAAAGACATCTAATGACCAGATTACCCTCACTATATAATGGGTAATTCAACCTAAGAGATAAAATCACTTTTAGGTAATTTGTTAAGTTAAATCAAAGGGTTTTTTCCAACAATCTCCCCATATTTATCTTAACAAATTTTACAGATTGAATAAAGTGATTTTACTCATTTCTTTGCATAAACAAAAATACGTATAAGACAGCATAGACATAAGATAATGACAGACTGTTTTCACAGGCCATTTCATTCAATTGTCAAGAAATATATAGATATCCACAGCTGTTTTTCAGGAACTATAAAACTTTGCAAAGTACCTTACTGCTCCTTCTCAGGAGTTCTTCTTTTCCTTGAAAATACATTTACCTTCCTTATAACAATGTTCAGAGGCTCATCATCTTATGTAATAACATCTTTGGGAAGCTCCCCCTGAATCTCTTCAGCCTACTGGGCAGCTTCCTGAGCAGTCTTAGCTACTTCATCTAGCAGATTTTCATCCCAAACTATTGTTGTACTCACATCTGCCATCTTTGTATCCAGATTCCTTTGAACTACTGGAGCAGGCTCCCCCTGAATATTTGGGAGCTCCCCCTGATTTGCTGCATCTGTTTGCTCCTCATTCAGCATTTCTATTGCAGGCTCTCCCTGGATCCGTGCACCTTGAAAGGTGGTCACTTTGTTAGGAGCAGAAGTTTCATCAGCATCCCCTTTACCCTATCCATTCTCATCTAGAACATGTCTCTCTTCCTCCAAGATATTCTCCCCCTTCTTAACCTTGCTGGTCAGAGAGGTTAAGAACTCTTTTGTGACCATGGAGGAAGACATAAAGTCATTGAGACTCTGGAGGGACCTTTTAGAATTTAACAGTTCAGCATCCATGATGATTTCTTCGGATTGCTTCTTTTTAATTAATTTGGTTTGCGCAACCTTTATATGACGAGATTAGAGTTAGGCAGGTGTTTCCAAAGAGTCTCGCAAGTACTCCTACTTTGAGAAATTAACCGTTATCCTATCGAAGGATAGAAGTAACGGTCTTTTTCTGCTTTCGAAATATTGACGTTTACACCCTGACTACAACGCCGAATTCTATTGATTTTAAAATAGCAAAGGAGAGTTTTTCACGTTTCGGATTTGAAAAGCTTTTGTTTAAATTTTTTAATCCGAATTAATCATATAATAAAGGCAAGTATACCTTATCGTGAATAATACAGGATATTTTGTTTTATAAAATATCGAGGTCGTATATTTCCGCGGATCGTGTTGATTATGCTACTTTGAGGAACGAACTATTATTTTATCGGAATAAGTTTTTAATGTGGGTTTTTTAAATACGAATGATAATAAGCGTATAACTAGAGTTCCAAACGATGATAATAATAGCGCCCGATGTCGAATTACCTTGAGACGAAAATGGTCTTTTTTAGAAGTAAAAGTGATGACTTTTCAAAACATTAAAACGGCTTGGTCGTGGAGGTTCCATAATTATGAACGCTCCTCTCTCGAGGGTACGCCCACCTGAGATTATGAATTTTCAACCATCGAATCTTCTTAATACTCGCTTTATGTTGTGAACCCCGCTATTGGGTTTTTACTTCCAATTCGGGAGACTTACCTCATCCTCTCTCGAGGGTAAAGCGCACTTCTCTTTACCCGTGAGCGATCAGTCTGTACGCACGAGCCTCTCGGCTAACTAGTGTACGGAGATGGAAATGAAAATCACACATCGATTATATGGCTCCACTCAACGTTATTCTCAGGTAAACCTTAAGCATTAATTATTTTAGAAAGAGATGTTTTATTCTTAGAAAACTATTTTGTGTCCCAATGCTCTTCGACATCGTGCGCTCAAGGAAATTAGCCACTCATCGGAATGGAGACGGCATTAATAATTAGAAAATACATGTTTAATAATTTAAGCGGATAAAAAGAGAAATAAAAAGACTTATATAAAAGCAGTAATAGTATCCGTCCCAACCGTCTTAAGCAAGCGCTAAAGGAAATTAGCCTCTTATTCAAGATGGGGGTGGTATAGAAAAGAAAAGACTTGTAAAGGTGCAGAAATAATATCCGCCCCAACCGACTTAAATAAGTGTTAAAGAAAATTAGCCTCTTATTCAAGATGGGGGTGGTATAAACAGTTATATAAAGACTGAAATAAAGCTAAGTTACAAAAAAGAAAACACTATCTCATACACGCGTGCACTCTACTTGTAATAAAAAGACTGAATCGAAAGAAAGCGTTTAAACGAAAGCGATAAATAAAGCGTTAAAGAAAGCGATAAACTATTTTTATGAAAGCAATAAACTAAGTTATGAAAGCAATAAAACTATTCTCATACACACACACACGCACTAACATAAATAAAAAGGAAGATGATCCAAATGAGAAAACTACATTCTATTTCTAAAAGGTGAAAATTACAAACGAACATAAACTTAATTGCATAAAGAAAACTCACAATCACTCAAAAGAACTCAAAATAATATTACAAACACTCAAAATTTGGATGAAATTTACTTCAACCGAGCCCCTCTATTTATAGGAAAATTTTCACTTTTGCACGCCTTAGGTCACGGGCGTGTCTTCTAGTCACGGGCGTGACCCTGGGGCGTGACATTTGCGCGTGCTTTAAGGGTCGCATCCGCCGTCTTATGGAAGGTTTAGCCATCAAACATGGCTGCACACGGGCGTGACTTGAAGTGTCACGGGCGTGACAGTGGGCGGCACATATCTGCTTTAACTGGGGCGTGACGGCTGGCGTGTGCGCTGTATTCTTCAAACGCCTGGACAGAGAGAGTTCGTCGAACGCAGATCGCCATTCGTCGAACGCTGAGACAGTTCGTCGAACGCAGAGCGCCGTTCATCGAACGCTGGATGCTGAGAGGGATTTGTCGAACGCAGAGCGCCGTTCGTCGAACGCTGAGACAGAGAGAGTTCATCGAACGCAGCTTGATTTCGTCGAACACAGGGCAAGAGTGTTCGTCGAGCGCAGCTCGATTTCATCGAACGCAGGGAAGAGAGCGTTCGTCGAGCGCAGCTCAATTTTCGTCGAACGCAGGGCAGAGAGCGTTCGTCGAGCGCGGATTGAGAAGTTTGGCGTTTTAAAATTACACGCCCTTGGGTCACGGGCGTGACTTGTTGTCACGGGCGTGACTCAGGGGCGTGACTTGACAAAAATTGTCAAAATCTGCAAAAACAAAAAATAAAGTTAAGTTAGTAACAAAAATGATAAAACAAGCAATTTATTAATTAATTTACATAGAAAATTTACAATATTAATTAAAATTATACTAATAATTATACTAAAAATACACATATTTTACTATTTATCAAATACCCCCATACTTAAGCTTTTGTTATTCCAGAGCAAAAGTAAGAGACATCTATACGGGATTAACATAAGTTCTAATTTTTAGCTATCGTTTTTTTTAATCATAAGAGACTGAAAAATAAAAATTCGGAGTAATAAGAGTTAAGTCCTAAATTATGCAAATGATTTAAGTACAAAGAAATGTCCTAGCCAAAAGACTTCTTAATTAACCAAATAGCAAACAAAATTGCAATCATTAGTAAACGAGATTAGATCGAAATTATAATAACCTTTGTTTAAAGAAACATGAAGGAAAAATATAAGTTACTAATTATGCTCTCAAATGATTTTTTGAATTAGAACTAGAAACAATAATTTGGCTAAGGGAAAAGGGGGTAAAAAGCCTTGGCAAAAAGAAGAGTACTTGAATTAGGGGTGATGAATTTTATCCTCTCACCCCTCTTTTATAGTTTCCTTTGACTCCCATCGTTGATTTACGAGGGAAAATTGACCTCTTTTTTTTATTAACCCAATGCATGTGTTTACGGAATTTTTAATTCTCATTGACATAGGATCTCTTTTAACAATATTGGGTGCCTATGTTTACGGAATTTTTTTATTCCCATTGACATAAGATCTTTTTCTTCTTTTAATTTTTTATTTGTCATGCTAAATTGGTGTATACAAGGGGTTTTCAAGAGAAATTCTAGAATAATAATAAAAAGTTTTGAGAGCAACCTTAGTAATTTGAATATTCCTAGATTCCTAAAGACATAAAGTAGGGATAATTGCAGTCTAAAGTTGTTTTGCCAACATAATACACATGTCTCTATTTTAGCTAGTAGAAGTAGTGCTTGAAAACAAAGCCTCTGTTTAAATTAAAAACACAAGAAATTCTGTAAAACTTAATCCCGAATGTTTAAATCTATCGATCTTAAATAAACGAATGAATAGTAAAACTAGCGATTATGAAAATCCACAAACATAAACTCTCGAAACTAAATGCTTTAAGAATAAAAGTAAAGTTGGGTTTTATTTTTTTATTTTTTTTGTTTGTTTTTCAACTACTATATAGTTATATATATATTTTTTAAATGTTTTGGGGTTTTGCAATTTTTTTGGATTTTGTTTTTTTGTTTTTTTGGATTTTTGAAATTTTTTGTTTAAGCTTATATTTACAAAAGTAAGCAAAATGCAGAAGAAAACAGGAATTTTTTTTATAGTTTTGTTCTTTTTTTTGTTTAAATAAAGACAGTAAAACACCCCCATACTTAAAACCCTACATTGTCCCCAATGTTGTAATGTAAGTATGAAGAAGAGAAAATAAAAGATGTAGTATGTACGAAAAAGATAGAGAGAGCAAAAAGCTTCCCTGAACGAAAACTAGCGGGGCCAAATGAAACCCTGCAAAAAAAAACTTGTAAAAGAACAAAACATAATAAAATATTAGATAAATATGGGGTGTCTCCCACAAACGCTTTGTTTACCGTCACGTAGCTTGACTAATCTAAAGTACCGGGATCATCGTTTGATAGGGAGTGTTGTAGTGAGGGATTAACGTGCAGAGTAACTTCGTTATCTCCCACACGAAGGAGGAGTAGACCATTACTGACATCAATTAGCGCACGGGAGCTGGCGAGGAAGGGGCGACCGAGGATGATAGGTACTTCAGCATCCTCCTCGATGTCCAGGATGACAAAATCTACTGGGAAGATAAACTTGTCTACCTGGACCAGAACATCCTCCACTACCCCTATATGGTACTTTATCGAGTTATCCATAAGCTGGATACTCATTTTTGTCGAGCATGGGACGCCCAAGTCGAGTTGTTTAAAAAGACAAAAAGGCATCAAATTGATGCTGGCGCCCAAGTCTGCTAGAGCATATTTCAATAAAATATTGTCGAAGAGGCACGGGATGGAGAACCGTCCCGGGTCATTTAATTTCGATGGCAATTTGTTAAGGAAAACAACCGAGCAGTCCGCGTTAAGGGAAATGCGTGAAACATCGTCGAGTTTCTTTTTGTCAGAAAGTAACCCTTTAAGATATTTCGCGTATTTCGGCATTTGGGAAAGTGCCTCGCAGAAGGGAATGTTTATTAAAATTTGTAAGAATTTTTTATATTGCTCGTCCTTTCGCTCGTTGTTTATTGGTGAAGGATAAGGAAGAGGCGAGCAACAAATGTTCGATACAATCGGAAGACTCAGTGATTTATCTATTGAAGGAGAGGGTGTAAGGGTTGGTGTCGAAACATGTACCTTAGGCTCGACCCATTTTGGGGAGGTTACCTCCTTGCCACTGCGAAGATTTATGGCGTTGGCAGTTTCTCGGGGGTTCGGCTCCGTGTTCCCTGGTAGAGCTCCATATGGCCGCTCGGAGACCATCTTTGCTAGCTGTCCCACCTGATTTTCCAAGTTTTTAATCGATCCGGTAATATTCTGGATATTTGACTCGGTGGACGCAACGTATTTAGCAAAAATATCTTTGAGCGGAGAAGATTTTGGAGGTGGAGGCTGAAATCCATTTGGAAATCCTTGCGGAAATCCTGGCGGATTTACAATTGGGGGCCTCTGAGCATTATTAGGATTGCTCCAGGAAAAATTTGGGTGGTTCCTCCAACCCGCATTATAATTATTACTATACAGATTGTTATTAGGGTTGAAGGGGGGCCTAACTGGGTTGCCTAGGTAATCAACAGTTTCTTCGACAAAATTATTATTATTATTATTATTAATAAGCCAAGCGGGAGTGGAGGAGGAAGCAGTCATCTCCGCCACTTGCTTACTTAGCCTCTCCACTTGCGAGGCTAGTTGAGCAGTGGCATCCACTTCATAAATCCCGGCCGGTTTGGCAGGGCGAGATCTAGGCGCATTTCATTGATAGGCGTTCATGGCCATTTCTTCGAACAGAGCTTGAGCGGCCGCCGGGGTTTTGTTGTTTAACGTTCCCCCGGCGGCTGCATCGATCATCTGTCGCGTGGAAAAATTTAGGCCATTATAAAATGTCTGGACCTGTAGCCAGGACGGTTGCGCATGATGAGGACATCTACGCAGGAATACTTTAAAATGCTCCCAAGTCTCATAGAGAGACTTAGAATCGTATTGAATGAAAGAGGCGATATCCGTACGTAACTTAGCGGTTTTTGACGGGGGGAAATATTTAGTTAAAAAGTGTTCCGTCATTGGGCCCACGTGGTTATGGATCCTCTGGGAAGAGAAGTTAACCACGCTTCAGCTTTCGTCCGCAGTGAAAATGGAAATAAGCATACACGAATGACGTCGTCAGTAACGCCATTAATTTTAAAAGCATCGCATATTTCTAAAAAGTTAGAAAGATGTAAATTTGGATCCTCATCTGGCAAACCGTCAAATTGGACTGACTATTGTACCATTTGAATGATGCTAGATTTTATTTCAAAATTATTATTGGCCGCCGCTGGGCGAGTTATACTCGAACTTGTATCCTCCAAATTCGGCCTGGCATAATATGTCATGGTCCGTGGTGGGGCCTCATTTAGATTCGGATCGGCCATATTTTTAGTATCTCCGATAGACTCTTCGGGGGTTTCAAGTAAGTTTTGATCACGAGATCGGAGGCGCTCACGAAGGGTGCGCTCGATTTTGGGGTCAAAAGGGATATTCGAATCCTTCGAGGAGTTTCCTCGGGTCATATACTAATAATAAAAATGATATATATTTTTTTGCTTTTTTCTATGATTTTTTTATATATTTAATATATAAGATAAAAGTAATAGTAATTCCTTGTTTCAAATAACAACACTAAGAAATCCCCGGCAACGGCGCCAAAAACTTGATGATTTCTTCGGATTGCTTCTTTTTAATTAATTTGGTTTGCGCAACCTTTATATGACGAGATTAGAGTTAGGCAGGTGTTTCGAAAGAGTCTCGCAAGTACTCCTACTTTGAGAAATTAACTGTTATCCTATCGAAGGATAGAAGTAACGGTCTTTTTCTGCTTTTGAAATATTGACGATTACACCCTGACAGCAACGCCGAATTCTATTGATTTTAAAATAGCAAAAGAGAGTTTTGCACGTTTCGGATTTGAAAAGCTTTTGTTTAAATTTTTTAATCCGAATTAATCATATAATAAAGGCAAGTATACCTTATCGTGAGTAATACAGGATATTTTGTTTTAGAAAATATCGAGGTCGTATATTTCTGCGGATCGTGTTGATTATGCTACTTTGAGGAACGAATTATTATTTTATCGGAATAAGTTTTTAATGTGGGTTTTTTTAAAAACGAATGATAATAAGCGTATAACTAGAGTTCTAAACGATGATAATAATAGCGCCCGATGTAGAATTACCTTGAGATGAAAATAGTCTTTTTTAGAAGTAAAAGTGATGACTTTTCAAAACATTAAAACAGTTTGGCCATGGAGGTTCCATAATTATGAACGCTCCTCTCTCGAGGGTACGCCCACCTGAGATTATGAATTTTCGATCATCGAATCTTCTTAATACTCGCTTTATGTTGTGAACCCCGCTATTGGGTTTTTACTTCTAATTCGGGAGACTTACCTCATCCTCTCTCGAGGGTAGAGCGCACTTCTCTTTACCCGTGAGCGATCAGTCCGTAAGCACGAGCCTCCTGACTAACTAGTGTACGGAGACGGAAATGAAAACCACACATCGATTATGTGGCTCCACTCAACGTTATTCTCGGGTAAACCTTAAGCGTTAATTATTTAAGAAAGAGATGTTTTATTCTTAGAAAAACTATTTTGTGTCTCAATGCTCTTCGACATCATGCGCTAAAGGAAATTAGCCACTCATCGGAATGGAGATGGCATTAATAATTAGAAAATACATGTTAATAATTTAAGCGGATATAAGCGGATAAAAAGAGAAATAAAAAGACTTATATAAAAGCAGTAATAGTATCCGTCCCAACCGTCTTAAACAAGTGCTAAAGGACATTAGACTCTTATTCAAGATGGGGGTGGTATAGAAATGAAAAGACTTATAAAGGTGCAGAAATAATATCCGTCCCAACCGACTTAAATAAGTGCTAAAGGAAATTAGCCTCTTATTCAAGATGGGGGTGATATAAACAGTTATATAAAGACTGAAATAAAGCTAAGTTGCAAAAAAGAAAAACACTATCTCATACACGCACGCACTCTACTTGTAATAAAAAGACTGAATCGAAAGAAAGCGTTTAAACGAAAGCGATAAATAAAGCGTTAAAGAAAGCGATAAACTATTTTTATGAAAGCAATAAACTAAGTTATGAAAGCAATAAAATTATTCTTATACACACACACACTAACATAAATAAAATGGAAGATGATCCAAATGAGAAAACAACGTTTTATTTTTAAAAGGCAAAAATTACGAACGAATATAAACTTAATTGCATAAAGAAAACTCACAATCACTCAAAAGAACTCAAAATAACATTACAAACACTCAAAATTTGGATGAAATTTACTGCAGCCGAGCCCCTCTATTTATTGGAAATTTTTCACTTTTACACGCCCTAGGTCACGGGCGTGTCTTCTAGTCATGGGCGTGACCCTGGGGCATGACATTTGCGCGTGCTTTAGGGGTCGAATCTGCCATCTTCTGGAAGGTTTAACCATCAAACATGGTTGCACACGGGCGTGACTTGAAGTGTCACGGGCGTGACAATGGGCTGCACATATATGCTTTAACTGGGGCGTGACGGCTGGCGTGTGCATGATGCGCAAATCTTAGCACACCGCTATAAGCGGTAGCAAGACTGCGGTACGAAACGACAGTGTACCGATCGTTCAAGTAATATAAAATGTGGGAGTGAATCCCCAAGTATCGATCTCGAAGGAACATAGTAAGGTGGAGTTTACTATTGAGGAAGGACTTGAGATTAAAGTCCTTAAGTCGGATGGGTTGCGGAAATGGGGGGTTTTGGTTTGTGGAAATAAAGAGAAAATACTACAACTACTCCTATGCAATGCCGCTATGCAATGTTTCGCTTGGCGGGATGGAGAATAGGCAGTCCGGAAGAACAATTATAATGAGCGGTGGTCTGTCACCCTCGATAAAATTGAAAGTGGAGGTTAGATCTTAAGTTACTCTAGAGGGGGGGTGAATAGAGTATTAAAAACTTTTCCTTAGTTTTATAGTGTAATTAAAATAGTGTTATATATATGTGTAAGCAGAGTGAGAAATATATAAACAGAATAACTGAATAAATAAAGGCACACAGCATGTAACATCCCCAATCCTTCTAGACCCCTAGTTGGGGTTAGGGCATAGTGGTGAGATGAGTGGCCACAAGGGCCTTAGGTTAGGGTAGAAATTGCTAAGTGCACACCAAAGCTCAAAAACTAACCTAACCCTAAGCCCCTCAACTAGGTCAATTGACCCTCAATTGTCCAAATTGACCTCACACATGTTGTGCTAACCACTAAGGAAGACCATAACCATGGAAATTGCACTTGGATGGGACCCAATTGCATGAAATTGACCAAAGTCAACAATAGGTCAACATTAACCAAACTAAGTCAATTAGGGTTCAATTGACTCTACATGTTCAAATTTGACCTTACCACCACACTCTAAACACTTTAAGGAACTCATTGGACCTAAAAGCCCCATCACTTGGTCAACCAATTGACCAATTTGACCAAAGTCAACTTTAGCTTAATTTAGGTCAAAATCACGCCTTAAGGCTAAATTAGCCCAATTGGGGCCCCACCATGGACCAACCAATATTGGGTGGTGACAAGGGACCCAAGACCACCAAGTGGGGTCAATCCACTCACCTTGGTTGACCAAAGTCAACCATGGTCAACCTAGCCCTTTAAGGTGAATTCCAAGCCTAAATTGAGTGGAACCCCAACACCAATCAATTAACCATTACCCATGGACCTAAGACATGCCCATATCAGCCCTAGACTGAACCCAAGCAGTAAGCTTGATTAATCAAATGAAGGGGGACCAAAAGTGGATTAAAAAGCAAAAGTAAAAGGCAAAAGAAAAAGCTAACACCCCCTCCTCTACACTCCATCTCCAATCAGCCTAGGGGCCTCCCCTGATTGATGTGGGTCTGGGCTTGACCCAGAGGGAAGCAGGAGGCCGGCAGCTACAGGAGGGTGGCAGCAAGGAGAGGCCAGAGGTAGCTTGAATTCAAATCGACCTATAGAGGCCTCCCCACCCCAATTCAACCACACCATCACCTTCAGGAGGTAGAGAGCAGTCGAGAACGACACCTGGAGCAAAGCTAGAGCTGTAGAATCGGGATCGGGAGCAGGGCCGCCGGAGCAAAGCTTTTCCATGGCAAACCGTCGCCAGAGCTGTCGCCACGCCCCGATAACTGTTCGTTTTTCCTCCCCTCCCCCCATGCTAGCTTCCTTTCACTAAACGAGGAAGGATCGGGCTCAATTGAGCCCGGATCTACCCCTGAAATCCATGGATTTCGGCTCAAATTGGGACGCCTGGGATCGCCAGAAACCTCCGCCTCCGGCTGCCAGTCGCCGGTGGATAGTAGCCCTGACCACCACGAAGGTGTTGGTGGTGTTGGCCGGCGGTGGTGGTGGCTGGATCGCCGGCAATCTCCCCCGCAACATCGCCCGGCGCGGTTGAATCTCAGTCGTTGGCTGGAGGAGGAAGACGACGCCGCCGCCGCAGGATCTGCGCCAAGATTCGTGTGCGCCACTATTCTTTTAATTAAATTAATTCAAAGCTTTGGATTTTCTGTCCTTAATAATCAGTTCACTTCAAAAATAAATTAGGGCCTCCTAATGGCTGAATTAGAAAGAGTGCTCAACATAAAAGTTGTAGGCCTTGGTCTTGACTTTCATTAGGGATTGAGTTCAAGTCATTTGGTGACCCACAGCTCCCTAGGGAGCTGTTTTACTAGGACTGGTCCTACACTAGGTCAGTCCACTAAATTAATTACCTAGCCCAAACCCCTCAAGATTTGAGGCTGAGCTTTTAACCATGGGTAGGTATACCCTAGGGGCACCACCTGCCCAAGGGACAACCCTTGATGAGCAACTTTACCTAGGGTTTTTGTGGTAATTAGTATTTTTAAATTATGTTGATTTGTGGAGCATATGATGTCCAAATGACACCAAATTTTGGTGGCATGCTCTTTAGTACATGTGTAGTGCCTGTCTAAAGTTTCACTCCATTTGGAGTTGTTTTGATATGGGAAATGGGAAGCCCTAATGAGGGCCTTAAGGGGTCAAATTAGGGTTTAGGCCATTTGAGGAGTTGAGTGAGTTAGCCTCCTCCCATCATGATGATTATGTAGGTATTGTTATTCAAATGCTTGTGACACACCCTAACGGGCCATTTGGAGCCATTAGGGTGGTGTGACCTAAAACCCTAAAGGTAAACCCTTAAGGTTGCAAAGTTGGGACTTGTGAAGGACATATGACCAAATGTCCTTGCCTTGGCTCAGAATTTTGTAGGCAAGTTTTTAAGAGCATAAAATGACTTAGGTAATTTAATGGGAATTTTTAGTGTCATTTAAATATTTTTCTCCTAATAAATGAGATTGCCACTTTTTCATTAAATAAATAAAATGCATGGTCATATGACCTTGTATGGCTTTGAAACTTTATCAGTGTCTGAATAGGGATGAAAATGGACTATAGTAATTTTGTTATGATTTATTGAAGAATTATACCTTGTGTAGGAATTTTTAAGTGCTTACTAGCTTAGAAGGATTTAATTATGAAAAATGTCAAATCATTGGGTAAAATTATGATACTTGGATATCCATCATTTTATGTTGTCGTATGACCATGATAATTGTTTGGAAGCTTGTATATTTGTATTTCATGTACCTCATGTAGAAATTAGAATTTACAACACTTGGGTATTAAATCATTTTAAAATGTCAAATCATGGTGCAAGATTATGAAACTTTGTTATCTGCCATATTATGTTGATACATGCCCATGATAATTGTTTGGAATCTTGAAGATTTGTATTTCTTGCACCTCATATAGAAATTGGTATTTACAACATTTGGATGTAAAATCATTTTAAAATGTCAAACCATGGGGCAAGATTATGAAACTTGGTTATCTGTCATTTGATGTTAATATATACCCATGATAATTATTTGGAAGCATGTAGATTGATATTTCTTGTACCTCATGTAAAAATGGGTATTTACAACACATGGAAGTTAAATCTTTTTAAAATGTCAAATCATATGGTAATGACACAATCCTTTGGCAGAGGACTCTAGATCCCCATCTGGACACTTGGTAATATTTGTAGAATTTTCAGATGTGAAATACTATTTTTACTAATTATAGTGGCATTTTGGTAATTACACAACTATGATAATTTAGTAGACCAAATGGCATCCTAGGGTCATGGAACTCAGTGAACCACCTTGATATGGGATATTACCTTACTAATAATTTTCATGTAGCATGTAGAAGCATTTTGAAGGTAGTTCATGTGTAATTTGACTTAAGGCCTGAACTACTTTAAATTATAATAAATACCAAATTAATATGAAAAATTATGGAAATTGGAACATACCTTATTAAGGTCAGTGGGAGCCTAGTATAATTATACCAGACCTTGGTGATGAGTTTTTAGAAGGATTCCCTTATGAGGTTTGAGGTTAGTTCAACTTAGTGGTCTGCGTTTAGTAAAAATAGAATTTTGAATTTTAGGCAATTCAGACCCCTAGGTAGTGTTTAGTACTTATATCCATTCAGTATTTGAGTGATAACTCACAATGATTCAAGGAGGGTCAAACCTAGGGTTAGCTGTGAGGTTATGACAGGGTTAGTGTATGAGTTGTGGAGGTACGTCCACCCCATTGGGTGGGACGGGTGTTGAGCTAAGTCACTTAAGTATATGAAATAATGAAGGGTGAACCAAATGTTAATCACCAACTAAAGTAATTGTCTTGAGGAGGATGGTGGGGTTGAGCCCATTGAATCCGTAGTACCGTTGGGAACCCCTTTACGGGGTACACCGCGGGAAGTCCAAGATTCACCCTAAATATAACGCTAACTATATTGTAGGCAAGAGTAGCCTAATTAGGTCAGTAAACTGTTATGGATCTCCTTTGGGAAGGAGATGGGTTGGATCAGCTTGTGTGTTAGACCCTGAGCCGGAAGCTCGGGTGGACTTGTAAACACCTGTTACTTATTCAATTAGTGGCGAGTCTTCGGTACTAGGCTAGTCGTGTCACCGACGGTAGTACGTTGACTCAGGTGAGGGTGAGGTTTAAAAGGGCCGGTAAGTTTGAGTACCGCGGTCTGGAGGACAATCCCTAATAACCCACCCCGACCTTAAAGTCTGGTGGATTCCAGCAAGAGTACGCAGGAGCTCCGTTGTTGTGTTCTTAGCGTTGAGGCGTACATGAGGTCTAGGCTTGGTAGTGACCATACCCGCCTAGGATGTGGAGTGCCCGATCCACTGCCACCGTGAGCCACGACGGTCGGTACCCGAAAGGTTGGCTTCCTTTCTAACAAATTGGGAACTATAAAGCTCTGTGCGCATAGAGTCGTGTGGGTGAGTCGCATTGCATAAACACATTAAACCATCATAAGCATAGCATAGCATAACATACACATTAGCATACCCCCATCATATAAATTAGTATGGGCTCTTTTATATGATGGGTTACCTGGACATCTTAACTTATATGTCGTATGGGCGTTCACATAAGTTAAGGTACGAACCTGTGATGGTAGATTAGTTTTACTTACTGCATCGCATTTTCTTTCTATTACTGCTTTACTTCATGCTCTACTTTACTGTCATTTATATGCACTATACTGCTAGCTAGTTTTACTGCTTTACCTATACCTGCTAGATTAGTGTCATGTCACCTCTTCTTTGTTTACCCCTTATTGTCCTCCGCTTCTTCCTCCCGCTCGGTTCCTAAGAGTCGTGGAGGGAGGCGGGGACAAAATGACTTAGTCTTTATGACTAACGGTCGGTGTGACCGCAGGAGTCCGAGGAGACGGAGTTGTCCGGCGCGCAACTGGACGAGATGGCAGGACCTGAGCAGTGGATGCAGCGTACTACCACGACGCCACAGGTTGATGACTAGATAGTTAGATTTCCGCATTTGAGAGTTTTGTTGTAGTTTCCGCATGTTGTAGAGAGAGAGAGTACTTATTTTGGATATGTATCGGGCTTAAGCCCATTTTGCTCGTACTGTCTCTTTTTGGACTTTCTGTTTCATTATATATATATATGATGTTGTGATTTGTGGACATGCCTTTATTTCTGTACTTCACTTCGGCATATTTTACTTATGATCGTATAGCCGGCAGAATTGGTGATGAGCGTGTTAGCCAACCCGAGTGTTGGTGACACCGCAAGGCAGCGATTCTGGGCGAAGATCCATCTCAACCGTGCGATGCGGGAGAGGTTCGAGTTTTTAAGCACCCGAATGGGTCTTGAGAAAAGAGATCTTACACAGTACAGCACAAAGAAATAAACACACACAGAAGACACAAGGAATTTATAGTGGTTCCCCAATAAATCTGGGTAGTCCACTCTTCTACCACCCTTTGGTAGGAGTCCACTAGGAGGGTTGATCAGGTGCCCTAACACCAAGGTGATTTTGATCAGGTGTCCACACACCAGAGAGCTTTTGATCAGGTGATCAAAACTAGCTAGATTTTTTGATCAGGTGTCTTGCCACCAAGGAACTACACTTTTGAAGGGTGTATTAACCCTGTACAAGAGAGGTGAGAAAAGGGTTATAATGTTCTTCTCTGTCAAGATGCTGAGAGAAGACTCTAGTGGACTTGTTGTAAAGCTCCCCCTGTCTGATTGAAGTATTTGACAGATGTTGGAGAAGCTTTCTTTTGAAGACACAAATCTTCTGTAGCAGATTAATCTGGAAGAACAGGTTCTTCCGATTCCTTGTTGCTCTTTTAGAAGACTTGAACTTGCAGCAGAATATCTGAGAGATGGATCTTGAAGATGATGTTCTCAGAGAGAAGATGAGTGCTGCTTGAGGAAGAAAAAGAAGACTTGAGAATGATAGACTGAATGTTCTTCTTCTCTTTCTCTATCTTTGTTGTTATCTTTCCGTATTCTGCAAGAATGCTATTTTTAATTCTGTCGAAAGAGATAAGACAAATAATGTCTGTCTTGATATATTCTACTTTTGGAATAGAATAATCTGTCTTTAATTCTTTCTTGGAATAACAACAAAGACAAAATGACTTTTGTCAGGTCCTTTAATTCCTTAGCCATGAAATACTCCTTTGCATTAATTGTCAACGGCTATCCTTGTCTTGGAACAAAGGAAATAGGAATATATTTAAAGAAAATAATATCCTTACTTGCCTGCCTTGAATACGTCCAAATGTATTGAATATATCTGTTGGAGTCGTCGATCTGTATTCAAAGTGTTGAAAAATAACTGATATAAATAATTTGGACTTGTATTTGCCGAACTGAGCTTTAATACAGAATTTGTCGAGCTCTGGCTGGAATTCGTCGAACGCTACTCGCCATTTGTCGAACGCTGCTCAGAGAATGTCGAGCGCTGGAACTGGCCATAATACTTCAGTCTGCTGAGAACAATTCGTCGAACGAAGCTAGACATTCGTCGAACGCCACTCGACATTTGTCGAACACTGGGAACTTAAATTTTCCTTAAGTTCTAGCAACTCTAACATCCTAAAAAAAACTTGACCCTTAAACTATACAATGGGGTCAACTTGATTCTTAGTTAAAACATAGTGATCCTAGCCCAAATCAATAATAGGGTTGTTCCAACAATCTCCCCCTATTTGGGTTAGGATACTATTTGACAATCAATCAAATAAATACAATAGAAAAATAAACAGCAGAGCATACAAAATATATCTGACAGAATGAGAATTCATTTCAGCAGATAGGGTAAAAACAGTGCTCTGAGTTACAACCAAAATGTTGAACAATAACAGAATAAATAAGTCTTAACCTTTTTCACTTATTTGCTGATGAAGGTTTGAAGATGATTTTCCTGTTAGGATCTTCAGATTTCTTCTTGCTTATATAGAGATCCTGAGCTCCAATAATAGTCTGAGCTCTATCTTCAACAACAACTGCTTGTGGGTACTGCATCAAGAATTCTTCAGCATTGAAAAAGTTCTTTGATTTGTACTTTTCAAACTCCTTTCTTCTGTACTCTGACATGGTTGAGAACTGAGAGTGGTCTTTCCCTTCATCTTTTGCCTTATTAATCTGAGCTGAGGCAATTGTCTCTTTGAACCTAGTCATCTGTGCTAATTCATCAGCTTCTGTATTCACTGGGGACAAAGGCCTATCATTAGAATCAATAGCCTGCAATGAAGGTTTTTCAAAAGGAATGTTTATTTTCCTGTGCAAGGATCCATCAGATATTGTAAGCTTATATTCGGTAGTAACATTCTTGGAAGGGGTTGAAGAAAATCCTGAAGACCAGGAACTCTGATAACCAATTGTGTTAGCTGGTTTACTTGATTGCTGATTAGTGAACTTTTGAGAGGTAGAAGAAGGTGCTGCTGAGCCTGCTGCTGGAGGAGGAGGTGGATTAAACCTAACTGGCTTATCAGAATAATAACCAGTTTTCTTGAATTTCTTTCTCCTCTTAATTTCATTTCTGGAGAACTTCATCCAGTGAGGGGTATCTTTGTCAAGAGTGATATTATGAAGAATGTAACAAGGAATATCACTATCTGGGTTAGGAGGCTTGGGGACAGCCAAAGACTTTGCCTTTCTTTTCTTTCTCTTCCTTGATAAAGTATCATCAGAATCACTATCAGTATCTTCTTCATCAAAGTCAGAAGAGGGAATTGGATCATCATATAATTCATTGACCAATTTCATAGCTTTGATCTTTTGCTCTTCAGCTTCAAAAGCTTCATCTTCTGCTTTCCAAATTTCATCAAAATCTGGAATTGGTGATTCATCAAAGATAAAAGTTGGGACATCAAAACTATTGACAATTTCCTCTTAAATTTCAAATGATTCACTTGCATGACTTTGAACTGGAACTGAAACAAGAACTGGATCTGCAATTTGAACTGCAAAACTGCTGATAATCTTTTTCAGCAAAACTTTATCAATTGGAGCAGTATAAGGAACAATTGCTCTAGAATAATCTTGATGTTTTGGCAGAACTGAGTAAATAGAATTGAACTTAGACAGCAAATGAGTAATATCTAAATAAGGATGAATGTAGATATCATTTGTGTTGGGAAAATGATTTGTCTTAACCCCCAAAATGAGTTGAATATAAATTCTAAGAAAGAAAAATCGAGGTTAAGTAAATATGCGTCGAATAGTATTCGACGCAACGTCGAAGTATTGTCGACGTTTCTTTCAGAATGAGTCGAAGTAACTTTAATAAGAATTCGACGTATCCTATGTCGACGTAGCTCTGACTTCTTGTCGACGCACCTTAGTCGACGCACCTTCCTTATTCTCCTCTCGACGTCCAGCCAGGATGAATTCGACGCTTACGTCGAATTCTAATCGACGTACGTCGATTACTATGGTAAATTCAAATAACACCAGATCTCTTTCCTTCTTTCTATAGATCTGATTTATATGGAATAATATTATTCTTTTATAGCCATTATGAATCATTCTTTCCCTCTAATTGATTCTTGGCTAAATTGATTAAGTTGATTATGGATATTATTTGAAATCAAAATGAATTCTTTCTTTCTATAGATATAATAGTTATGGAAATATTTCTCTCTTTCTAAATACTCTATCTACTAATTGATTTCTCTCCTATAGTATTATCTTAATACACAGAGCTATAAATAAGGAGAAGGTCGACAGAGAACAATGAGAGGTGATCCACTCCATACATTTGAAATAGAGGATTCGGAACCAAGGAGCCTCCACAATTAAATCAGACAGGGGGAGCTCTCTTCACCATCTTCATCAAGATCCAACTCAACATCCAATCAGGATTTTCAAGTGTCTTCTCAGCAAAAAGAGAAGAACAATATATCTTTTCCCTTCTCCTTCCCATCTTGTAAAGGGTTAAAACTCCCTTCAAAAGTTTACTCCTGGTGACAGGGCACCTTAGCAAAAACCTGCAGCTTGGTTTATAAGCACCTTGTCAAAAGCTTATAGGTGAATTGGGCACCTGATCAAAACTCCCATTGGTGTGTGGACACCTTATCAAAATCACCTTGGTGTGTGGACACCTTATCAAAATCACCTTGGTGAGAGGGCACCTTATCAACAACCTCCTAGTGGATTCCTACCAGTGGGTAGAAGAGTAGATGTACCCAGGTTTTGGGGAACTACTATATATCTTGTGTCATCTGGTTATGTGCTTGTTTTTACTTTCTCAATCAGCACTCATATATATATTTATATATATCACTTAATTTGAAACAAAGTTAAATAAGACTTTTAATAAATGAGAACTAATACTCCTCTTTCAATTGGTATCAGAGGGAGGTTGATTTTTCACACAGGCTAACACCTGAAATCACAAAGATCACTTAGTTCTCTATTCTCCCCTTATTCTCTGAAAATGATTTTTCTGATTTCCTAATATATCTCTAATATGCTGATTTAATTTTTCTCTGAATAGGGTTAAGACAAATAGGGGGAGATTGTTGGGAAAATGATTTGTCTTAACCCCCAAAATGAGTTGAATATGAATTCTAAGAAAGAAAAATCAAGGTTAAGTAAATATGCGTCGAATAGTATTCGACGCAACGTCGAAGTATTGTCGACGTTTCTTTCAGAATGAGTCGAAGTAACTTTAATAAGAATTTGACGTATCCTATGTCGACGTAGCTCTGACTTCTTGTCGACGCACCTTAGTCAACGCACCTTCCTTATTCTCCTCTCGACGTCCAGCCAGGATGAATTCGACGCTTACGTCGAATTGTAATCGACGTACGTCGATTACTATGGTAAATTCAAATAACACCAGATCTCTTTCCTTCTTTCTATAGATCTGATTTATATGGAATAATATTATTCTTTTATAGCCGTTATGAATCATTCTTTCCCTCTAATTGATTCTTGGCTAAATTGATTAAGTTGATTATGGATATTATTTGAAATCAAAATGAATTCTTTCTTTCTATAGATATAATAGTTATGGAAATATTTCTCTCTTTCTAAATACTCTATCTACTAATTGATTTCTCTCCTATAGTGTTATCTTAATAAACAGAGCTATAAATAAGGAGAAGGTCGACAGAGAACAATGAGAGGTGATTCACTCCATACATTTGAAATAGAGGATTCGGAACCAAGGAGCTGATGAGTCCCAATTAAATACACATATATGGACTCATCTGGGCCGTTTTTCTAGTCTTTCCACTGCACTTTAGCCTTGTTTCAGCTCATATTTGATACTCCATGCTAAGTGCACCTCTAGGCCCGTTTTTGGTGTTATTTCATGTTCTTCATTTTTAGTAGTTTTCATGCTTTGTTAAGTGCCACTTTCAGTGGCTGGATTCGTGGTTGTGCTGGAACAGGAGTCGTGCAGGTGTTCCCGTTGCAATTCTGTACAGGAACACTGCGCACGATCGCTGGTTATATTGCGCACGACCACTGGTCGTGCGCCGCTGTTCGTGCGCACTTAACATCAATTTTATGAGTTCTGTCTCGGACAGTGCGCACGACCACCTACGATAGTGCGCACGACCACCGGTCGTGCGCCACTGGTCGTGCGAACATGGTATTTTATAAATTTCTTACATTGCAGGCTCCGCCCAGGCAGGCGCACGATCACAGGATTCTAGTGCGCACGACCACTGGTCGTGCGCCACTGATCGTGCGCACTGTTTATTCCAGCGCCTATAAAAAGACCTGCTCGCGAATTAGGTCGGGGAGTTGATTCCAGTCCGCCGTTTTCTCGCTCCAGAGCCTCGATTTCTCCCCTCCATCGCCGCCCACCATCTGGAGTTGCTCCGGGCTTGTTCTTCACGCCAATCTTGAGCCGGAGCTTCCTCTCGGCCTCCTCCTTCGTCCTAGCGCTTCAAAGGAAGATCTAGCCGCCATCGCCATCAAGCAAGAGGAAGTTTGCAACCTCTACCGGATCGTGACACGAAGAAGATGGGCTCATTGGAGAGTAGTGACAGCTCTCTCTACCCCGGACGTAGTTGCGGACCGAGCGTGGACGCGGATTGACAACCCAGCGATTCCAACCGTGAATCTTCAACGAGACTTCGGATTCGGTCGATTTCTTGCCTTGTTCTTCTCTTATTGATGTGTTTGTAGCTAGATCTCTCATGTATTGATGATGAACACTATGAATCGTGCTTGTAATCTTAATTTCATGTCTATGAGAAGTTATATTTTGTTCATATGTGTACGAGGTGCGCCACCATCCATCCCGCCGTCACGTTCGTGTGCCGCACTAGCAATTGCTAGTGGCGTGCTTGTCGACGAGGTGCTTGCGACCCTCATTCGTATGCCTATTCTTCCATCCGCCTAGCGAAGCGTGGCATAGCGGCCCGTGTAATCCATTCCGACTCCGCCGGTGCGAACCATTCCATCCGCTTGCCTACTCGTCCATCCGCCTAGCGAAGAGTGGCATAGCGGCCCGTGTAATCCATTCGCCCTATGAAGCAGTGCGCTCAAGGCCTGCACAGTTCGATTCCGCTTGCCTACTCGTCCATCCGCCCTTGCGACGCAGCGCGCTCAAGGCCTGCCTAGTCTCCATCCCGCCAAGCGAAGCATTGCATAGCGGCATTGCATAGGAGTAGTTTAAGTTGTTTTCTTTTATTTTCCACAAACCAAATCCCCCATTTCCGCATCCATCCGCTTGAAAGGACTTCAATCTCAAGTCCTTCCTCGATAATAAACTCCACCTTACTGTGTTCCTTTGAGATCGATACTTGGGGATTCATTCCCATTTTATATTACTTGAACGATCGGTACACTGCCGTTTCGTGCCGCAGTCTTACTACCGCCTATAGCGGTGTGCTAAGATTTGCGCATCAAGTTTTTGGCGCCGTTGCCGGGGAACACAGTCGTGTGAGTTTTCTGGAGAGGGAAAACCTGAGAGAGAAGCCCTTCCATTTGTAATTGCATTTCTTTATTTTATTTCTTTTTATTCCATTTTCCTGTTTTAATTAGGTTGCTTTAGTAATTTTTGTTAGGTGTGGTATTTCGCACAATAGTGTTTTTCTATTTGAATCGTTTTATCTTCGCACTATGTGGGCACATCTTAATATCCGTTGCCGTTGGTGTGGAGCTACCTCCCACTCTAGTGATGAATGCCCTACGGAGAATGGTGGGCATAATTCTTCTCGCCCAGCATATAGAGCATCGACTTCGTCTGATACTCCATATGGTGTGCGTAAGTCTTATGGCTACTCTGCTGAGCCTTTACCGTCTTACTTCTTTTCGGCTTCAGCACCCGCTGTGCCAAAGAAGCCCGCTAGGCAGTGCCAGTTTTGTCGGAGCACAGATCATGCCCTGAAGGATTGTGCTGCTTTTCGTCGCCAATTGGATGAGGATGACGAGCCGGATATCCGGATCGTCCTGAATCCTAACTCTGGCGGCACACCTTCAACATTCGGTTTTGTGTCTTTGCCACCTTCACATCTTGAAGGGTATGGCGTTGACACAGTCACCAGATGTGTGGCTGATCTGGGCACCGACATTGCTGAGCCTATTCTCCCAGTGCATCCACCACCCCTAGTGGATTCGATTCTTTGTGAGGAATCGGTGCTCGACTTTTATCCGAGCACTATTCTTCCCCCTGTTGTGCATACTACATTCGTCTCCGACGACATTGTCGATGATGTGTCACAAGAGGAGGCGGTTGATCTTAGTATTGTGCCTCCTCCTATGGAGGAGGACAACCTTCTAGGTGAAGAGCAGTTTTCCTCAGCACCGGTGGAGGAAGTCCAAATCTTAGGCATGGCCACTGTTGATCCCGCCGAACCTTGTAGCATTGATGACAATGCAAACATTATTTTACTTCCCCAACCTGATGGGAGTGAGACCGGGACCACTCCCCCAATTTTTGATTATTTATGTTCTTCGTCTTGTTTATTTCTCGATCCCCCCTCTTCATCCGAGCCTGTGCAGGTTGAGTCTTCACAGGTACCCCAGGAGGATTTGGTGCATATTGCCCAAGTCAATGATGAGAGCATCCTCTTATGTGAGGAGGTTGGTTCCCCCTCCGTAGAGGAAGCTCCACTCATTGCCTTTTCCTCCCGCCACCTCCCTGTTGACGACACCTTGCTAGGCAAGGATGTTTTTGGTGAGAATAGTGAGGAGGACTCCTCATCCACTTCTTACTTTTTGCTTCCCCTACCTGTGAAGAGCAGGTATTTTTATTTAGGTAGGGGAGTGACTGTTCTATCACCGTATCGGTACCCGCTACCGACACGGATATTAGGCCAATTACCTATCCACTTCTCCTTCCATACGCCCATTAGCTAGAACCTTTAGTTTTTGAATAGGTCGTGTTGGGATGACAATAACCCCAGTAGTTATCTTACTTTTCCTGCATTTTTATTTCATCTAGTTTAGTTTAGTTAGTCGCATTTCTTTTTAGTTTGTATATTTTCTTTTGTTTTTGCGGAGCTCACCCCTGCAGGTGTTCTTCTGGCGGATGGTGCAGCTTTTTCTTGGTTTAGACGGCAATCTTCTGGTATGCTCATTTCTGAGCACTGGGTACTCTCTTTCCCTAGCATTATTCTGAATTTCATAGCTATATTTTGCGCATTTTGTTTAGTTTAAGTCTGGGGGAGAGTAGTTCCGTTTACCCGCTCACGTGCACCATTGCACAGCATACTAGGAGGTGTTATTTATTTTTGTTTTGTTCAGTTTCATTGCACACCACAGCACCCACATGAGCGCGCACTTAGCTGTTGGCATGTCTTGAGCCGAACTCATTTCTTTTCGTGTGATTTGGAAAATCACTGTGCTGGCTTAGGATTATGAGGCGGAGTAAAATGTTGACTCCTGTAGTGCTCCTAGTCGAGTGCTCATGTCTCGCTTAGAAATTTATGTAGATTCAATTTCATTTTAGGCTTTTAGATTATGTTTTTCTATTAGCGTAAATATTGTTTACTTTACTCAAAAAGTGGTGAATCCGGTGTGAATCAGACGGTAGCATAGGAATGTGTGTAGGCGTTCGTTAGCCTTGTATTGCCCGAGTCGGGAGGAAGGATTATCTTTCTCGGTGAATAGAACTTGCCCCAAGCGATTCTTGAAGCATGGGTATACGGTTAGTCAATTGTGTGAATGTGATATAGGCCATCATTTTGGCCCGGTTGAGCTTTGTGCCTATTCCTATCGCTATATCCTCGTTAGCCCAGTTGTGCCTACCCTTTCTTTGATTCAGCCCCACTTTTATTTCACCAAAGCCTAAAAGTCAATCCTAGTCGCACACCCAAATTTGAGCTCTAGTTTATTACTTTCATGATTGGGTTGTTAATGTAGTGATATGTTTGTGAAAATGTGGATATGCATCATTGTTTAAATTGCTGAAAATATGTGAAAAGAAAAAGAAATTAAGAAAAAGAAGAGAAGTGAGAAGAAAAGAAGAAGATATGAGCTTTATTGAAAAAAAAATCTGTGTATAAATGTATGTTTGGGAGTAGGCGGTGCACACACCCATGTAGTCAAATCCAAGTCTGGGGTTGTGGTGTACCCGCGTATTTGTGTGGTGAATGAGGAGAATTTCCGCACTAGCTCATTTGGGTTTAGTGTTTGAGCCATCGTCTTTATCATTGTACACCTCACCTAAACCCAAGCCCCATTTAAAACCTAAAGTCCTATTGATTCACGCATTTGAGTCATACCAGTGCCTTGGAGAGAGTGCGAACGGGCAAGCTTATGGTCACCGACATTGATGGATTTCAATGGAGGTTGTCTCGAGCCCCGATCATTGGCAATGCTCGCCTCAGCGTTCAGTTTACTTTCTTCCTATGTACGACCTTATGATTCACCATGATTCACTTTTTGAGTAAATGTAATATATAAATACGCCCCTAGAAAAGTATAAACTAATATGTACAATTAGAAATTTTGTCTACTGTATTTCACGCGCATGAGCATGCGACTTCGCATGATACTCCGCTTTACAATTTCTATGCCAGCTGTGTATTTTTCTCAGCCGCTTGAGTAATTCGTTTGCTCGGGACGCGCAAACAGTTAAGTCTGGGGGTGTGATGAGTCCCAATTATATACACATATATGGACTCATCTGGGCCGTTTTTCTAGTCTTTCCACTGCACTTTAGCCTTGTTTCAGCTCATATTTGATACTTCATGCTAAGTGCACTTCTAGGCCCGTTTTTGGTGTTATTTCATGTTCTTCATTTTTAGTAGTTTTCATGCTTTGTTAAGTGCCACTTTCAGTGGCTGGATTCGTGATTGTGCTGGAACAGGAGTCGTGCAGGTGTTCCCAGTGCAATTCTGTACAGGAACACTGCGCACGATCGCTGGTTTTATTGCGCATGACCACTGGTCGTGCGACGCTGTTCGTGCGCACTTAACATCAATTTTATGAGTTCTGTCTCGGACAGTGCGCACGACCACCTACGATAGTGCGCACGACCACCGGTCGTGCACCACTGGTCGTGCGAACATGGTATTTTATAAATTTCTTACATTGCAGGATCCACCCAGGCAGGCGCACGATCACAGGATTCTAGTGCGCACGACCACTGGTCGTGCGCCACTGATCGTGCACACTGTTTATTCCAACGCCTATAAAAAGACCTGCTCGCGAATTAGGTCGGGGAGTTGATTCCAGTCCGCCGTTTTCTCGCTCCAGAGCCTCGATTTCGCCCCTCCATCGCCGCCCACCATCTGGAGTTGCTCCGGGCTTGTTCTTCACGCCAATCTTGAGCCGGAGCTTCCTCTCGGCCTCCTCCTTCGTCCTAGCGCTTCAAAGGAAGATCTAGCCGCCATCGCCATCAAGCAAGAGGAAGTTTGCAACCTCTACCGGATCGTGACACGAAGAAGACGGGCTCATTGGAGAGTAGTGACAGCTCTCTCTACCCCGGACGTAGTTGCGGACCGAGCGTGGACGCGGATTGAAAACCCGGCAATTCCAACCATGAATCTACAACGAGACTTCGGATTCGGTCGATTTCTTGCCTTGTTCTTCTCTTATTGATGTGTTTGTAGCTAGATCTCTCATGTATTGATGATGAACACTATGAATCGTGCTTGTAATCTTAATTTCATGTCTATGTGAAGTTATATTTTGTTCATATGTGTACGAGGTGCGCCACCATCCATCCTCCATCCAGCCGTCACGTTCGTGTGCCGCACTAGCAATTGCTAGTGGCGTGCTTATCGACGAGGTGCTTGCGACCCTCATCCGTATGCCTACTCTTCCATCCGCCTAGCGAAGCATGGCATAGCGGCCCGTGTAATCCATTCCGACTCCGCTGGTGCGAACCATTCCATCCGCTTGCCTACTCGTCCATCCTCCTAGCGAAGTGTGGCATAGCGGCCCATGTAATCCATTCGCCCTACGAAGCAGTGCGCTCAAGGCCTGCACAGTTCGATTCCGCTTGCCTACTCGTCCATCCGCCCTTGCGACGCAGCGCGCTCAAGGCCTGCCTAGTCTCCATCCCGCCAAGCGAAGCATTGCATAGCGGCATTGCATAGGAGTAGTTTAAGTTGTTTTCTTTTATTTTCCACAAACCAAATCCCCCATTTCGGCATCCATCCGCTCGAAAGGACTTCAATCTCAAGTCCTTCCTCGATAATAAACTCCACCTTACTGTGTTCCTTTGAGATCGATACTTGGGGATTCATTCCCATTTTATATTACTTGAACGATCGGTACACTGCCGTTTCGTGCTGCAGTCTTACTACCGCCTATAGTGGTGTGCTAAGATTTGCGCATCAGGAGCCTCCACAATTAAATCAGACAGGGGGATCTCTCTTCACCATCTTCATCAAGATCCAACTCAACATCCAATCAGGATTTTCAAGTGTCTTCTCAGCAAAAAGAGAAGAACAATATATCTTTTCCCTTTCTCCTTCCCATCTTGTAAAGGGTTAAAACTCCCTTCAAAAGTTTACTCCCGGTGACAGGGCACCTTAGCAAAAACCTGCAGCTTGGTTTATAAGCACCTTATCAAAAGCTTATAGGTGAATTGGGCACCTGATCAAAACTCACATTGGTGTGTGGACACCTTATCAAAATCACCTTGGTGTGTGGACACCTTATCAAAATCACCTTGGTGAGAGGGCACCATATCAACAACCTCCTAGTGGATTCCTACCAGTGGGTAGAAGAGTAGATGTACCCAGGTTTTGGGGAACTACTATATATCTTGTGTCATCTGGTTATGTGCTTGTTTTTTACTTTCTCAATCAGCACTCATATATATATTTATATATATCACTTAATTTGAAACAAAGTTAAATAAGACTTTTAATAAATGAGAACTAATACTCCGCTTTCAATTTGTCTTTTCTATGACTGGAAATTCAGATGCTTCAACCAAATCAAACATTTCTAAATCAGAAATTTGAACTGTATCCTCTGAAGCTGGGGCTGTATCTTCAACAAAAATTGTATCCTCAATAAAAACTGTAGCCTCTGAAACAGGAGCTTCTTGAGCTTCTTCATAAGGCATCTCCCCCTGCCTAGCTTCAGGGAGACCTGAATCTAGGCCCCTAGAAGAAGGGACAGAAGAGGAGGAAGGAATGGAAGATATTGTAGAAGATAGTTCAGAAATTGCTTGAAGAATTGGAGCAATTTTTGCATCCAAGGTGGAGTCAAGAATAGAAAGAATGTTATGGACTGGAGCAAGTTTTGCATCCAGGATTTGATCTATCTCGGGAACAATGTAGTCAAGAATTTGATCTGCAATAGTTTGGAAATGTAGAAATAGCATTTCAGGTGGATGAGATGAAGATGATTGAGAAGTGGAAGGAATAGAGGTTGGTACAAAGATGTTTGCAACATTGGCATGTTGTTGAGGGATGTCAGAATGAATAGGGCAAGAATGATGGATGGGTGACTGATGGTCATCATGCATGGGAGATGGAGGTTGAGAAGTATGAGGATGGAATGTCATCAATGAGTGTTGGAGAATTTGGAGGTGGAGATTGTGCAGAGGAAATATTCTGAGGTGGAGATGGGAGAGGAGGAGGAGAAGGAGCTTCTAGAAGGGTTGAGGGAGTGACTGGATCAGTCTTTGTGCCTTCAGAAGTTTTCTTCTGTGTAGCTGCTCCTGGGTTCTTCTTGGTAAACACCCTGTCCCATTTAGCAAAGAGAGCTGAGGTCAGCTTCTTGCTAGCATTAATGGTCACCTTGGGAGACACCAGAAGGTCTTGGTGTCTTTCCTGCAATATAATTCCTATAATTCTTCCAAAACAGACATTTTCCTTTGAAATTTTCTTCTTAATCAATCCAAAGAGAATGGATCCCCAGTTCACTTTCTTTTTTTCCATTAAGGCCACCATCAACATAAATTGTTGCCTATTGATATAATCATGACCTGTTGTTTTCCCTAACAACACTTTTCCAACAATATCAGAAAGAAACCTATATTCCACAGATAAGTTTTTCTTAAGCAGATGATTAGGGTTTCCAATGGAATGACCCATTTTAATCAATGCTTCACCATTTTCAACAGAGCTTAGCTCAAACTCATCATCTCCATTCACAAAACCAAAAACCTCTGATAGAATGGTAGGGGTAAGAGAGACCTGATGCCCTGAGATGGTTCCTGTTAGACTTTCATCATCTGGCTTAGCCGTAAAACACCATTCCTTAATTTCTGCTGTGTGCAGCTTTATCCTCATGCTCATTAACTTCTTTAACTGTTGCTCTTCGAAAAGTTGAAGAATATCCTTGAAGACTTGGTCAGATTGTGCGAAAGATTCCATGTCGATGTCAAACCCGGCATCGAACTTCATCGAGTAGAGCGCGGCTTGAGAAATCGCCATTTGTACTTGCAAGAGAGAAAGATCAAGTGCATAGGGGAACTGGAGGGAAACGATTTCTGTAGGCGCAATCTATTAAGAAATAAAATAAAGATTATATAGATCGGAGAAGGGGGCGCATTTGTGGAGCGGCGTTCGGCAAGAACCTAATAAAAACAGAAGTCAAAAAGACTTTAGGTCTCCGTCTGACGCCGTTCGACAAAAATATCTTTTCTGTCGACCACCGTTCGACAGATGAGATTTTCTTTATCGATTCTGGAGTTAACAGGTTTTGTCGACTGTCGTTCGACAAATGATTCAAATTCGTCGTCCTCCGTTCGGCGAATTTTGGGGATAAATAGAAATGTTAATTTTTAACATATTGAGTCTCCATCTATCATTCCTATTTGATTTATAAAGAAGATATGCTTCTTTTCATCCAATGGCTTGGTGAAAATGTCAGCTCTTTGTAAATCAGTAGGAATAAATTGTAGGCAAATTTTATTTTTATCCACATTATCCCTAAGGAAGTGGTGCCTAATTTCTGTGTTTAGTCCTACTATGGAGAACTGGATTTTGTGCTATAGATATTGCACTAGTATTGTCACAAAATATAGTTGAATTATTTAAGTTGACACCATAGTCTAGAAGTTGATTTTGTATCCACAACATCTGTGAGCAGCAACTGCCAGCAGCCATGTATTCAACTTCAGCTGTTGATGTAGACACAAATGTCTGCTTTTTACAAAACCAAGACACAAGCATATCACCAAGAAACTGGCAAGTTCCTGATGTGCTTTTCCTGTCTACTCTGCATCCAGCATAATCTGAATCTGAGAATCCAGTTAATTCAAATTCAGATGTTGTCGGATACCAAAGTCCTAGATTAGGGCAACCCTTTATATATCTCAAAATTCTTTTTAATAAAATTAAGTGAAATTCTTTGGGGTTAACTTGAAACCTAGCACAAATACAGGTAGCAAATATTATGTCAGGTCTACTGGCTGTTAAATAAAGTAGTGAGCCAACAATTGCTCTATATACTTTTGAATCAACAGGTTTCCCTGATTCATCATTATCAACGACAGCATTTGAGGGCATGGGTGTTTTCATGGTGGAAGAATCAGACATACCAAACCTTTTCACTAATTCCTTAGCATACTTAGATTGGGACATAAAGATTCCATTTGGAGTTTGCTTCACTTGAAGACCAAGGAAGTATGATAACTCACCCATACTACTCATTTCAAATTTAAATTACATTAGATTAGAAAATCTTTTGCACAAATTTGAATCAGTAGAGCCAAAAATAATGTCATCTACATATATTTGAACTAGCAAAGTTTGATTTTTATGTATCCTGAAAAATAGGGTTTTATCTACTATGCCTCTACAGAAATTGTTTTCCAAAAGAAAACTAGCTAAAGTCTCATGCCATGCTCTAGGAGCTTGTTTGAGACCATAAAGAGCTTTCTTAAGCTTAAATACAAAAGAGGGTTGAGTTGGAGAGATGAAACCTGGTGGTTGTTCCACATAGACTTCTTCTTTAATTTCTCCATTTAAGAATGCACTCTTCACATCCATTTGAAATACTTTGAACTTTTTATATGCAGCAAATGCAAGAAAGATTCTGATTGCTTCAAGTCTTGCAACAGGAGAAAAAAGTCTGATCATAATCAATCCCTTCTTCCTGTGAATATCCTTGAGCTACCAGTCTTGCTTTATTTCTTACAATGTTGCCTTGTTCATCTAGCTTGTTCCTGAAGACCCATTTGGTGCCAATCACTGGATGGTCTTTTGGTCTTGGAACCAAATCCCAAACCTTGTTCCTTTCAAATTGATTGAGCTCCTCTTGCATTGCAAGAATCCAATTTGGATCTTGTTCTGCATCTGTTATAGTTTGAGGTTCAACTTGTGATAGGAAACAAGTATGCATCTGATTTTGGTGTAGTTGATGCCTTGTTTGAACACCTGCTGAAATATCTCCAAATACTTGTGATATTGGATGATCTCTAACTGTGATGTGGTCAACAGTTGGAGTTGGTTCAGCAATGATATCTTCTTGGGGAATTTGATCAGCTGTCACTTGAATTGACTTGTCAGCAAGATCTTCTGGATGATCTTCTTCTTCTTCACTATATTCAAGTGTTTGAGTTGTTGGAAGTGAAGAATCTCTTTTCTCTAGATTTAGCTCACTTAGTTCTCCACATAGATCAGATACCTGCAAGGTATTTATAGTAGAGGTGGTATTCCTCTCCTCATTCAATGGATTAGTTTCATCAAAAGAAACATGCATGGACTCCTCTATTTTAAGAGTAGATTTGTTGTAGACTCTATATGCCTTACTAGATAGAGAGTATCCAAGGAATATGCCTTCAGCTGCCTTAGCTTCAAACTTCCTTAGATATTTCTTATCATTGTTATACACATAGCATTTACAACCAAAAATCTTAAAATAGCTAACCTTATGCTTTTTATTCTTGAGTAGTTCATAGGGAGTCTTACCCTTAAGTTTATGTATCAGGCTTCTATTCAACACATAATTTATTGTGTTCACTGCCTCTGCCCAAAAGGAGAGTGGCAAATGAGCATCAGCAAGCAATGTAGTTGCTGATTCAATTAATGTTCTATTTTTCCTTTCAGCTACCCCATTTTGTTGAGGGCTTCTAGGAGCAGAGAAACACTGCCTAATCCCTTCTTTTCCACAGAATTCTCTCATCAGAAGAGACTCAAACTCAGTGTCATGATCACTTCTGATCAATGCAACTACAGTGGAGTACTCAGTCTTGATGGACCTGAGAAAGTCTTTTAGAACTTTGAAAGTGTCAGACTTGTTCCTAAGAAAGAACACCCAAGTGAATCTTGAGAAGTCATCTACAATAACTAGAGAATAATGCTTCCCTCCTAAGCTCTGTATAGCAGTAGGTCCAAAAAGATCTAAATGCAGTAAGTACAGAATCCTAGGTGAATCACTCTTGGATAAATATTTGAAACTACTTCTAGTTTGCTTACCTAACTGACAAGCCCTGCAAAGTCCTTCCTTCTTGTATGAACTAGAAGGCAGTCCTCTGACAAGATTGTCCTTAGAAAGCTTAGAGATAGTTCTAAGGTTAATGTGTCCTAGCCTTTTATGTCATAGTTCATTTGTCTTACTTATTGAATTAAATAGACAGATGTCAGTATTGGCAGAGTCAAAATTGATAAGATAAATGTTTCCTTGTCTAATACCAGATAATACATTTTTGTTTTTATTATTGGTAATAAGACATTGGGAAGGGTTAAAGGTTACCTGATAACCTTCATCACATAACTGGCTTATGCTGATGAGGTTGTGCTTGAGACCTTTGACATATGATACTTCTTTGAATGTGACTGCTCCAACTTTGACTTGTCCATACCCTTTTGTTTGTCCACAGTTGGAGTCTCCAAAGATAACTTTGGGTCCAAGCTTTGCCTTATAATTGCTTAGGTTGGCCTTGCTTCTTGTCATATGTTTTGAGCATCCACTATCCAAGTACCAATATTCTTTTATCCTTGGATAGTTGTGTACCTGCAAAGACAGAAAAATAAACTAGTTGTTTTTTGACCCAGACTACCTTGGGTCCATTTGTTTGTCCACAATATTCAGAAATAAAGGACATTTCAGGCTGATCCTTATAGCCTTGTGGATGATATCTCCTTGGAGGTATAATCCATTTAGTAAAAGGATTTTTAGTGTGTTTAGAATTAGAATTCCTGAATTTCTGTGTATAGTTTCTGTTCGACAAATTTGGGTAAATTCGTCGATCGTCGTTCGACGAATGTACATGATTTCATCGAGCGCCGTCCATGTAATAACTATACTGAAAATCTGTATTCAGTTTTCGTTGATCTCCGTTCGACAAATTTGAATCTTTTCGTCGAGCTTCGTTCGTCGAATTCTTCTAAATTCTCTTATTCTTAACAGACTTGCTTGAAACATCTTTATTTGCTTCTACAGCCTCTTTGCTTTTAGCAGATATGAATTTTATGGGTGTAGATAATATATTCTTCTTAACTAGATGTGGCTTACTTGATGAGGCACCCAAGCCCAGTTTGCTATTAAGTCTAGCATTAACTGTGCTTGTTATGTCAATCAGTTTGATACTTCTCCCATTTAGGGATTCTTCAAACTCTTTGGCTTCAGACAACTTGCTCTCAATGAGAACAATATGTTCCCTGGAGGCAGCCAAATCCTTTTTAAGTTTTATATTCTCTTCACTTATAATTTTCATGTCAGCTAACTTATTTCTGAGTGAGATTATTTCTTTCTCAGATTTCAGTAAGTCTAAGCAAAGAACTTTGAATTCAGCCTTGAATTCAACTAAAGTAAAATCAAAATGAGATAATACCTGATCTGCATCATCTTCTGCTTCAGAGTCTGACTTTTCCTTATCAGAATTATGTCATGAGGCATTGATAGCCATCATGCAGAATGTTCTTTCTTCTTCATCATCACTGGAGCTGGATGAGGAAGCATATCCTGACTCACTGCCTGAGTCATATATTGTAATCAGACATTTGTCACTTTCATTTGATTTTTCTTCATCATCATCAGATGAACTGGATGATGGTTCAGATTCAGATTCACTCCAGGATTCTGCAATGAATCCTCTTCCCTTCTTTTTGTGCTTGTGTGAGGAAGATTTGATGGAGCTTCTTTTCTCCTCTTTCTCCTTTTTCTTTTCTTTCTTTTAATTTTCTGGACATTCTGTCAGGTAGTGTCCAGGTTTCCTGCAACCATAACAAATAACTTCTTTAGGAGTTGATTTGTCATACCTTTGCTTTTCTCTTGATCTAGACTCCTTCTTTCTGAAGTCCTTCTTAGCCATTTTGTAGAATCTCTTGGCTATGAGACTCATAAACTCCTCATCTTGTGGAGTCTTTTCTTCTTCTGCATCAACTGCTTTGAAAGCTATGCTCTTTTCTTTCTTTGTTGTTGGAGATGTAGTGGATGATTCAGCTTCCCTGGACTTGATGAGTTGCTCATAAGATTTGAGTTTGCCCAACAAAGCTTCAGTGGTAATCTTATTTAGACTTCTGGCTTTCTTGATTGGCCAGATTCTAGAATCCCATGTGCTGGGGAAGCACATTAGAATCTTATCATTTATTTTAGTGATAGATATCACTTTGTCCAGAGATTTCAGCTTATTAATTATGAGACTGAGTCTGTTGTACATGTCAGCCACTGTCTTTGTGTCTCCTTTCTTGAAGTTTTCATACAGAGAGATCAAGTGTGATCTTCTGTCTTTTCTTTCATCTGCAGAACCTGCAACCATGTTATTTAGTGAAATCCAAATTTCTCTAGCTGATGTACATTCAACCACTTTTTGAAATATATCATCAGACATAGTTTGAACCAATATGTTCATGGCTTTAGCATCTGCACTTCTTTGCTTCTTTTGAGTTTCTGTCCACTCAGGAGGTGGGACAGCATGATTGTCTCCTGTAGCTTCAGTGCTGGTTGATGCTGTAGGTGCTGGAGGCCCTGTCAGAATAACATTGAAAATTTCTTCATCGATAGAGTTCATATAAAGGCTAATCCTTGCTTTCCAGAGTGCAAACTTGCTAAGATTGCACATTGGAGGTCTTGTGCTTGAGTACTCATTGTTCTGTGCCATGAGTTTTTAACAGAAAATAGATAAAGTAAAAACTCTAAATTAATTTAAGATCTTAGTGATCTTTGTGATTCAGGTGTTAGCCTGTAAAGAATCAATCACCTCTGATACCAATTGAAAGTGGAGGTTAGATCTTAAGTTACTCTAGAGGGGGGTGAATAGAGTATTAAAAACTTTTCCTTAGTTTTATAGTGTAATTAAAATAGTGTTATATATATATGTGTGTAAGCAGAGTGAGAAATATATAAACAGAATAACAGAATAAATAAAGGCACACAGCACAGCACAAAGAAATAAATACACACAGAAGACACAAGGAATTTATAGTGGTTCCCCAATAAATCTGGGTAGTCCACTCTTCTACCACCCTTTGGTAGGAGTCCACTAGGAGGGTTGATCAGGTGCCCTAACATCAAGGTGATTTTGATCAGGTGTCCACACACCAGAGAGCTTTTGATCAGGTGCTCAAAACCAACTAGATTTTTTGATCAGGTGTCTTGCCACCAAGGAACTACACTTTTGAAGGGAGTATTAACCATGTACAAGAGAGGTGAGAAAAGGGTTATAGTGTTCTTCTCTGTCAAGATGCTGAGAGAAGACACTAGTGGACTTGTTGTAAAGCTCCCCCTGTCAGATTGAAGTATTTGACAGATGTTGGAGAAGCTTTCTCTTGAAGACACAAATCTTCTGTAGCAGATTAATCTGGAAGAACGGGTTCTTCAGATTCCTTGTTGCTCTTGTAGAAGACTTGAACTTGCAGCAGAATATCTGAGAGATGGATCTTGAAGATGATGTTCTCAGAGAGAAGATGAGTGCTGCTTGAGGAAGAAAAAGAAGACTTGAGAATGATAGACTGAATGTTCTTCTTCTCTTTCTCTATCCTTGTTGTTATCTTTCTGTATTCTGCAAGAATGCTAATTTTAATTCTGTCGAGAGAGATAAGACAAATAATGTCTGTCTTGATATATTCTACTTTTGGAATAGAATAATCTGTCTTTAATTCTTTCTTGGAATAACAACAAAGACAAAACGACTTTTGTCAGGTCCTTTAATTCCTTAGTCGTGAAATATTTGTACAACCCTGAATTCGCCGAGCGAACCCCCGGGACCCAAGAGGTCTTTAAGACCAGTTTTTCCTGTAATGGCCGAGGACAAGAATAGGGGGGAGGTAAATCAATCATCCCTTGTTAACCATGGCCGGCTCAGACACGGCCGCTAGCGCCGGCGGTAACACTACCGCCGGGCGCTAGCCCTCCTCAGCCGTCTCGACGGCACCGCTGAGACCGCTTGGTCGTCTCGCAGGGATGCTGAGGCGAGTCGCTAGCGCCAGCGGTAGCAATACCGCCGGGCGCTAGCCAATCTCGCCCCCACCTCAATCTCAGCGGGCGAGAGGGGCGGGCGGCCAGCCCCCCTCTCGCCCAGGTTCCCTCAGCGGGCGAGAGGGGCGGGCGGCCAGCCCCCCTCTCGCCCAGGTTCCCTCAGCGGGCGAGAGGGGCGGGCGGCCAGCTCCCCTCTCTCGCCCAGGTCCTCTCAGCGGGCGAGAGGGGCGGGCGGCCAGCCCCCCCCCCCTCTCGCCCAGGTCCTCTCAGCGGGCGAGAGGGGCGGGCGGCCAGTCCCCCTCTCGCCCAGGTTTCTCAGCGGGCGAGAGGGGCGGGCAGCCAGCCCCCCTCTCGCCCAAGTCCTCTAACAGTTCGGACTGCGTTTAGCGCTGTTTAACAGCGGGATTCGGCTGGTCGCAGGCCAGATCCGAGGGTATTTTGGTATTTTCAGGGACCAGTCGTGGTTATTCACAGCCCAAATCCAGAAATCCTATAAATAGAACCAAGGGCGCACCATTTGGGGGCAAACTTGTTCTAGGCTAGCTCTCTCTCTCTCTCTCTCTCCCCAAGTCTCTCTAGGGGGTGAGGAGAGCCTCCAGTGGCGCCCAAGCTTAGTAGTGGCTTGGGAGGGGAAGTTCCTACGGGGCTTCCGGGTATGTGACGGGACCTCCCCACTAAGCCCTTGGTCCAGTCCATAATTCCTCAACCTTCAACCTAGAGCTCTCCCTTGGGAGGAGTAAGGGTTGGTCGCCCCTCATCTCGGTGAGGGCCCCGAACTCCACAGAGACCGAGAAATCTGTTTCAACATTTTGGTGCGGTGAGCGTGGAGTGTGACCGATTCAAGAAATTCTCAAGATGAGCTCCATGGCCGGAGGTGAAGGAAGATCCGACCCAAGTCACTCGCAACCCCCGGCGGTTGGGGTGACGTTGGAGATGTTCGAAGATTTCAGGCAAGAGGTCTTACAGACCTTCCAGGTTGCTTTCGCCACGATAATCGGAGGTAGAAGAGGAGATGGTCCAGAGGTCCCCCCCCCCCCCCCCCCCCGGGCAGATGGACGAGGGAACTCTCGGCCAACAGTCCAGGAAAGAGGTATCGGTGGGGGGGGGGAGTGGGGAGGTGCCATACCCCCACTCGCCCACCTTCAAGGGGGCGAGCTCAGGAGGGAGGCGCCCTCCCAGCTCGCCCCGCCCCTTCAAGGGGGCGAGCTCAGGAAGGAGGCGCCCTCCCAGCTCACCTCGCCCCTTCAAGGGGGCGAGCTCAGGAGGGAGGCGCCCTCCCAGCTCGCCCCGCCCATTCAAGGGGGCGAGCTCAGGAGGGAGGCGCCATCCCAGCTCGCCCCGACCCTTCAAGGGGGCGAGCTCAGGAGGGAGGCGCCCTCCCAGCTCGCCCCGCCCCTTCAAGGGGGCGAGCTCAGGAGGGAGGCGCCCTGCCAGCTCGCCCCGCCCCTTCAAGGGGGCGAGCTCAGGAGGGAGGCGCCCTCCCAGCTCGCCCCGCCCCTTCAAGGGGCGAGCTCAGGAGGGAGGCGCCCTCCCAGCTCGCCCCTCCCCTTCAAGGGGGCGAGCTCAGGAGGGAGGCTCCCTCCCAGCTCGCCCCGCCCCTTCTAGCTCAGCCCCAAAGGGAGGTGAGCGGGGAGGCATTCGGCCCCACTCACCCCACCCCAAAAGGAGTCGGATGAATGATGTTGGGAGAGAACACCCCGGGCGGCGGCTACCCCATAGCCCGGCGAGCGCAGAGGTCAATAATTCGACTCCGCTAGAGCAAGGAAGAAAGGGTTTTCAAAGGAGGAGAGCCAACCGATCGTGGTGGAGGCAGGGATCGAACAAACCCTCTCCACCACCTCAGCAAACCACGACTTTCGGTTGGGGGAGAAGGAGGATAGCCAGGAAAACAGAGAGAAGGGGAAAAAGAAAGGATATGGTTAAGTTATCTTACTGTGACTTTCACGATGAGGAGGGTCACGCGACATCCGCCTGCCCTGAATTATTAGAAATGAAGGAAGCAAGGGATCCAGGGCGACAACAACAACTACCAGAAGAAGTCGAGGAAGACCAGGCCTAGGAGTGGGAGACTCAGTTCGGTTTTCATACCTAAGTTTTCTTTTCTATCCCTAAGATCATGTAATGCAATGTTTTGTTTCCATGCCTAGTTTCCTCACATGTATTAGGATGTTTAAGATAATGAAAGTTTTTCACAAAAAATACTCCCCCCCCCCCCCCCCGATGCTGGCCCGCTGATCAGGCTCTCACCTAGCTGGCAGGGCCGGGAACTGCTCGGGGCAGGAAGGAAAAAATATCCACCTCTAGTTGAGCCGGGCTCCTAGATTGTGTCGACCTTGTACTCCCCCCCCCCCCCCCCCCCCCCCCCCGATGCTGGCCCGCTGACCAGGCTCTCACCTAGCTGGCAGGGCCGGGAACCGCTCGGGGCAGGAAGGAAAAAATATCCACCTCTGGTTGAGCCGGGCTCCTAGATTGTGTCGACCTTGTACTCCCCCCCCCCCCCCCCCCCCCCCCCGATGTTGGCCCGCTGACCAGGCTTTCACCTAGCTGGCAGGGCCGGGAACCGCTCGGGGCAGGAAGGAAAATATATCCACCTCTAGTTGAGCCGGGCTCCTAGATTGTGTCGACCTTGTACTCCCCCCCGATGATGGCCCACTGACCAGCTCTCACCTAGCTAGCAGGGCCGGGAACCGCTCGGGGAAGGAAGGAAAAAATATCCACCTCTAGTTGAGCCTCGACTCCTAGATTGTGTCGACTCTTCTCCACCTCTAGTCGAGCCGGGCTCCTAGATTGTGTCGACCTTGTACTCCCCCCCCCCCCCCCCCCCCCGATGCTGGCCCGCTGACCAGGCTCTCACCTAGCTGGCAGGGCCGGGAACCGCTCGGGGCAGGAAGGAAAAAAATATCCACCTCTAGTTGAGTCGGGCTCCTAGATTGTGTCAACTCTTCTCCACCTCTAGTTGAGTCGGGCTCCTAGATTGTGTCGACTCATATCCACCTCTAGTTGAGCCGGGCTCCTAGATTGTGTCGACTCTACTCCACCTCTAGATGAGCCGGGCTCCTAGATTGTGTCGACTCTTCTCCACCTCTAGTTGAGCCGGGCTCCTAGATTGTGTCGACTCATATCCACCTCTAGTTGAGCCGGGCAACTAGATTGTGTCGACTCTTCTCCACCTCTAGTTGAGCCGGGCTCCTAGATTGTGTCGACTCTTATCCACCTCTAGTTGAGTCGGCCTCCTATATTGTGTCGACCTTGTACTCCCCCCCCCCCCCGATGCTGGCCCGCTGACCAGGCTCTCACCTGCTGGCAGGGCCGGGAACCGCTCGGGGCAGGAAAGAAAAAAATATCCACCTCTAGTTGAGCCCGGCTCCTAGACTGTGTCGACTCTTCTCCACCTCTAGTTGAGTCGGGCTCCTAGATTGTGTCGACTCTTCTCCACCTCTAGTTGAGCTCGGCTCCTAGATTGTGTCGACCTTGTACTCCCCCCCCCCCCCCCCCCCCCCCCCCCCCGATGCTGGCCCGCTGACCAGACTCTCACCTAGCTGGCAGGGCCGGGAACCGCTCGGGGCAGGAAGGAAAAAATATCCACCTCTAGTTGAGCCGGGCTCCTAGATTGTGTCGACCCTTCTCCACCTCTAGTTGAGCTCGGATCCTAGATTGTGTCGACCTTGTACTCCCCCCCCCCCCCCCTCCCCCCCCCCCCCCCCCCCCCCCCCTCCCCCCGATGTTGGCCCGCTGACCAAGCTCTCACCTAGCTGGCAGGGCCGGGAACCGCTCGGGGCAGGAAGGAAAAAATATCCACCTCTAGTTGAGCCGGGCTCCTAGATTGTGTCGACCTTGTACCCCCCCCCCCCCCCCCCCCTCGATGCTGGTCCGCTGACCAGGCTCTCACCTAACTGGCAGGGCCGGGAACCGCTCGGTGCAGGAAGGAAAAAATATACACCTCTAGTTGAGCCTCAGCTCCTAGATTGTATCGACTCTTCTCCACCTCTAGTCGAGTCGGGCTCCTAGATTGTGTCGACCTTGTACTCCCCCCCCCCCCCCCCCCCCCCCCCCGATGCTGGCCCGCTGACTAGGCTCTCACCTAGCTGGCAGGACTGGGAACCGCTTGGAGCAGGAAGGAAAAAATATTCACCTCTAGTTGAGCCGGGCTCCTAGATTGTGTCGACTCTTCTCCACCTCTAGTTGAGCCGGGCTCCTAGATTGTGACGACTCATATCCACCTCTAGTTGAGCCGGGCTCCTAGATTGTGTCGACTCTACTCCACCTTTAATTGAGCCGGGCTCCTAGATTGTGCCGACCCTTCTCCACCTCTAGTTTAGCTCGGCTCCTAGAATGTGTCGACTCTCATCCACCTCTAGTTGAGCCGGGCTCCTAAATTGTTTCGACTCTTCTCCACCTCTAGTTGAGCCGGGCTCCTAGATTGTGTCGACTCTTCTCCACCTCTAATTGAGCCGGGCTCCTAGATTGTGTCGACCCTTCTCCACCTCTAGTTGAGCTCGGCTGCAAGAGTGTGTCAACTTTAGCCCCGAGCAGAGACCGCTAACCGGGCTCGTTGATGCCGGCAGGGCTGGAGACTCACTTGGCGGGGCAGGTGATTCATGTCGGTTAAGGTCCCGAGGTGGCTCCACTAACCGGGCTCTCACTAGCTGGCAGGGATGGAGGACCTCTCGGGGAGGCTTTATGTTTTCTCTCAAAGAAGCTCCGTTAGCCGGATTCCCAGCGACGCTCGTCGAATATGCAGGGTTGGACGTTTCTTTCCGAGCACGTACCTCGCTCGAAAAGAGCGGGGATTGTGTACAACCCTGAATTCGCCGAGCGAACCCCCGGGACCCAAAAGGTCTTTAAGACCTGTTTTTCCTGCAATGGCCAAGGACAAGAATAGGGGGGGAGGTAAATCAATCATCCCTTGTTAACCATGGCCGGCTCAGACACGGACGCTAGCGCCGGCGGTAGCACTACCGCCGGGTGCTAGCCCTCCTCAGCCGTCTCGACGGCACCGCTGAGACCGCTCGGTCGTCTCGCAGGGATGCTGAGGCGAGTCGCTAGCGCCGGCGGTAGCAATACCGCCGGGCGCTAGCCAATCTCGCCCCCCGCCTCAATCTCAGCGGGCGAGAGGGGCGGGCGGCCAGCCCCCCTCTCGCCCAGGTTCTCTCAGCGGGCGAGAGGGGCGGGCGTCCATCCCCCCTCTCCCCAGGTTCCCTCAGCGGGCGAGAGGGGCGGGCTGCCAGCCCCCCTCTCGCCCAGGTTCCCTCAGCGGGCGAGAGGGGAGGGCGGCCAGCCCCCCTCTCTCGCCCAGGTCCTCTCAGCGGGCGAGAGGGGCGGGCGGCCAGCCCCCCTCTCGCCCAGGTCCTCTCAGCGGGCGAGAGGGGTGGGCGGCCAGTCCCCCTCTCGCCCAGGTTTCTCAGCGGGCGAGAGGGGCGGGCGGCCAGCCCCCCTCTCGCCCAAGTCCTCTAACAGTTCGGACTGCGTTTAGCGTTGTTGAACAGCGGGATTCGGCTGGTCGCAGGCCAAATCCGAGGGTATTTTGGTATTTTCAGGGACCAGTCGTGGTTATTCACAGCCCAAATCCAGAAATCCTATAAATAGGACCAAGGGGGCACCATTTGGGGGCAAGCTTGTTCTAGGCTATCTCTCTCTCTCTCTCTCTCTCTCTCTCTCTCTCTCTCTCTCTCTCTCTCTCTCTCTCTCTGCCCAAGTCTCTCTAGGGGGTGAGGAGAGCCTCCAGCGGTGCCCAAGCTTAGTAGTGGCTTGGGAGGGGAAGTTCCTACGGGGCTTCCGGGTATGTGGCGGGACCTCCCCACTAAGCCCTTGGTCCAGTCCATAGTTCCTCAACCTTCAACCTAGAGCTCTCCCTTGGGAGGAGTAAGGGTTGGTCGCCCCTCATCTCGGTGAGGGCCCCGAACTCCGCAGAGACCGAGAAATCGGTTTCAACAATACTCCTTTGCATTAATTGTCAACGACTATCCTTGTCTTGGAACAAAGGAAATAAGGAATATATTTAAAGAAAATAATATCCTTACTTGCCTGCCTTGAATACGTCCAAATGTATTGAATATATCCGTTGGAGTCGTCGATCTGTGTTCAGAGTGTTGACAAATAACTGATATAAATAATCTGTACTTGTATTTGTCGAACTGAGCTTTAATACAGAATTTGTCAAGCTCTGGCTGGAATTCGTCGAACGCTGCTCGCCATTTGTCGAACGCTGCTCAAAGAATGTCGAGCGCTGGAACTGGCCATAATACTTCAGTCTGCTGAGAACAATTCGTCGAACGAAGCTACACATTCGTCGAACGCCACTCGACATTTGTCGAACACTGGGAACTTAAATTTTCCTTAAGTTCTAGCAACTCTAACAGCCTAAAAAAAACTTGACCCTTAAACTATACAATGGGGTCAACTTGATCCTTAGTTAAAACATAGTGATCCTAGCCCAAATCAATAATAGGGTTGTTCCAACAAAAATAACTATAGTAACTCTCCAAAAGATATTAAAATTTAGCCGGCACAGACCCGGCCCCGTGATATTTTCCCATTTCCGGAGTTTTCTAGGCAAAAACTCGCTTGCCAGCCGTCAACATTTTTCTGTGACTGTTTGTGCGCTCGACTCGCTCACGAGCTAGGACGGTTCATTTTTGACCGGTTTACGAGCACCTCAAGTGACCCGCAATAATACCGTTTCTCGCTCACGGGTGACAAGACCATCAATTTAAACACTTCCTCACCCCCGAGCCGTTTAATAGCTCCGCAACCTTGTCGCAAAGAGGGAGACATAGTCCTAGATGGAATTGATCGGCGAAGACAATCAGGCCACCGCTAAACTTACTGCACAGATCCCCGCCCCTCGCAAAATCCAACAAGAACTCCCCAGGAATCTTGTATGATTCCCGAAGTTGTCTCAAGTCCGCTTCACTCGTGACCGCTTCAAAAGAAGCACGAGACTGCACAAAGCATTCTGACACCTTCGATATCATCATGAAAGAAACAAAGGTATGCAGGAAGGAAGACGCAAAGAAAATAAAATACATACAACACCTCAAAAATCCCACCTAGATACCAATAAGTATCACATTTGCCTACCGACAGGGAGAAATTTGAAAAGGATCCCTTAGTTATTATTTCTCTAACTGAGGAAATGTTCTCTCATGAGCATCATTACTTATTCAGCCTGTATTCGCGATCGCATCTCAGGCTTCTCCGAGAAGCTATCTCAGCGCCATCTCGACAAACTATACTTAATCGAAGCTCCTTGCAAAAAAGATTGAGATAAATATCACAGACATGCTGTATGAGAATAAAACTTCACAAAGAAAAGGCGAGACGTAGAATATTCACGACATATATTTCAATACACAAGTAACCATTATGGAGGTACATCGGTTTTTGGAGACTATATATCACTTTGGGTTTTAGGAACAAAAATTTCGGGACACACTTGTTCGAGCGACAATAACCTGGAATGGTACCCCCACTCCACGAGCACATCCAACATTAATCTCATACCCTCCATCCCGACCTCCTTATCCTCCTCGATTCGCTCCGCTGCTAAAGCTTCGTCTTCGTCAAGGCTAGTCTTGAGCTTCTTGTTCTTTGCTCTCTCTTCTTCCAACTCCCGTCGAAGGTCTCCTTGATATTTCATATCAAACTGCGCCAATCCGAGTTGCCGCTGGAGTTCCTCCCCGTGAACGATCTCATCTAAATAGCGTGCATGCAATCTTTCTGCCTCCGACAGCACTTTGGTCTGCGCCACGTAATGTTCCTCCTCCATCTGCTCATACTTCCTCCCCTCCTCTTCCGCCTCCATTCAACCCTTCTGGGCCTCTTGTAAAATAAACGAAAATATATATGAATGAACTCAATCAGCCAAGTAGAAAGTGTCGCTTGATGTGGCTATGAACGAATAATCTAATACCTACCATGAGTTGCGCCTCCAAGATCTTCGTGTTCTATTGGTTTCTTCGCAATCTTTGCGGCTTCAAGTAACTTCCGCCCCATCATATGAGCATGCTCGAAAGCGACAAAAGACGCTTTGCAGCTATCAGCCACTAAAGACGATAAGCCCAGCTCGGATCTTTCCAGATAGTTCAACGGAAGCACCCTCTCCTCCCCCTCAACGAGAGTAATGCACTCCACTATCTCAGTAGGCACCCACATCAATGATGGTCCCACCCAGCTGCTCTGCTCCTCAGACTCTAAGGCCCTTCTTTTACTTCTCTTCTGCATTTCAGTAAGATCTGCAAAGCTTTTTTGCTTCTGACTCTTGCAATGCGAAATTTTTCGGACCGAGCTCCGTTTCCAAATCTACATCCGGGTTTAATGTGGGAGCGACACGTGGCGCAATCCTATCGGCCTGGAAATAACTCAATTTCCATGGAAAATCTGGCGCGTATGTTCTCTCGCTCGTATGTTCTTCCCTTAAATCGCGCCATTTACTCCTGCTATTAACATTACTCAACAAAATTTCCTCTGTTTTCCCTTTCACGAAGAATCGTGCCCTTTCCTCTGCGTTCGGAATCTGTTCTTCTTTTCGACTGCCTGTGATGCAGTTGATTCTTCCTGCAAAGGCAAAGAGGCACCACTCGACACCTTCTTTTAGGAGAATAGGAAAAATACAGGTAGTAAATCGATTTTGATAGTTTACCTAAGCCATTACTCTGTTTTTCCTATTTTTTATCCACGGACCGACTGTTGGTATATCCATATTATTCTTGCTCTCATGGGAGATAGGAGATCAAAAATGATATCCCAGGAGTTCTAAAATAATCTCCCAGGAAATTATCTTTGATCTCCTCCCAGGAGATCAAAAGTAATTTCCTGGGAGATCAATGACTAAAGCAGGCATAAGAACATCTGATGCATACTCCTACCTAGCTGATGAAGTAGGGGGATCTCAGAATTTGGGATTCACTGAACGTGATACATATAATTTTATTGACAAGGGAAGAAGATCTAAATTAGATGGTGGTAATGCCGCTAGTCTTTTAGAATTACTTAAGGAACGTCGATTGCAGGATAATATGTTCTTCTTCAATGTTCAAGTTGACGACATGAACAGGTTGACAAATTTTTTATGGATTGATGGTCAAGGCATGTCCTGTAGTACCCTTTGAGCAGTGAATATAGACAAAACATTTGATTCCTTCAGCATTTGCTTCTCCTCCCCAAGCAGTCGATCAATAATATTTGCTACTTAGCCAATAAAATTGGAGAAATAGCGCATAAAACGTAAGAAATGGTTGCGTCCACCTTTCTGCATCTATATCTGTCAAACAAAGAGGAACCATTGACATCATATTTGAGAAAAAATCATGATTACTAAATGCAAGGATTTTGATCTCCAGGAGATCAAAATTGATCTCCTGGGTGGAGATCAAAGATGATCTCCCAGTGGATCAAACATGATCTCCCAGGAGATAGATCAAAAATGATCTCCTGGGAGATAAAAAATTGATCTCCTGGGAGATATAAAGTGCTCTCCAGGAGATTAAGGCTGCGTTTGGTTCGGCGTCTAGGCTCCGGCGCGGCAGGCCAAAAACGCCATTTCCGGTGAAAGCACTGTTTGGGCCGACGGTTTATGGAAAACACCGTTTTAAAAAAAGCGTTGATAGAAGAAATTCCAACCGCAGCTCGTACCTGCTTTTCGTGCGGTCCAGACGCGGGCGTAAGGAGTGGAAGGCGGAATGCGCGGGCCGTTCTTCTTCCTTCTTCGTGCGAACTGCAATGGCGTAACCCTAACTAGAGTTCTGGAGAGAAGATGACGACGAAATGGCGAGCTTCAACTTGAGGTGTTCCTACTCTATCTCTCTCTCTCTCTCGCCCTGTCGATCACCTCTCTTCCCCATCATTCTCCACGGAGCGCCGCCAGGCTTGTTCCCACCCTCTTCCCTCCCTCTTCGACTGGATCCATCTGCTCCGGCAAAGCTCCCCCTTCCAGCTGGCTTTGTCGGCGGAGCACCTCACCTATATCTCTGCAGGAATCCTCCTCCCCCACCTCCTCCCTCCATCTCTGCAAGAATCACTGTTTGGTGTTAAAAAAAAATTTCCGGCGAGACCTAATAATGACAGAGGTGTTATTATTATTATTAGTAGTACTAGTAGTATTATTATTATTATTAGTATTAGTATTATTATAAGTAGTAGTAGTAGTATTAATATTGTTATTAGTATTATCATTTGTATTATTATTTGTTTGGGTGATAAAATAAATTACCGACGAGAAACATTATTTTTGTTGGTTATCATATTATGAAAAAAAAAATCACAAGGAACTTCATTTTGTACCCAAACAATTTTTCCAAAATTTTGTTTTACAAACTCCATTTCACCCAAACAGTGTTTTTAACAAAACTCTGTTTTCCAAAAACAACACTTTTCTCAAACTCCATTTCAAATCAGCAGCTTTTCATCAGCAACAACCGAACCAAACGCAGCTTAAAATTGATCTTGTTTGATATCCCAGAAGAACAGTTTGATATCCCGAGAGAACAAAAATGATCTCTCCCGGGAGATCAAAAATGATCTCCCGGGAGAACAAAAATGATCTCCCAGAAGATCATCGTCTTCCTCATTCATGCGTTGAAAGTAAAAATGAAACCCTAAACCAATGGCGAACTAATGTGAGGAACTTACTTGTGGATGATGTTTGAAGGACGAGCCTGAAGAAATATCAAGAGGACGATGACGATGACACACAAGACGACGATGAGGATCAACACAAGTTCGTTGAAGGATATCGAGGGGAGAAGGCAGTGGTTTGATGCCGAAAATCAACCCGCAGAACATTCTCACGCAGCAGGAAGACATCACAATTTTTTTTGAAATAAAACAATTTCCAGGCCGATAGGATTGCGCCACGTGTCGCCTCCACATTAAATCCGGATGTAGATTTGTAAACGGAACCCGGTCCGAAAAATTTCGTTGTTCAGAGGATTGGTCTTCTTCTGAAGCTTCTCCTCAACCTTTTCCCCAAAATTCAACATCCGCTCGATGGGGGAAATCTTTCTTCACTACACAAACGAAAATACTAGGTTCTATTACCAAGTACAAAGAAAAGTTAATGGAACTATGAGAAAAAAGACACTTACGAATTGTATGGTCTAGACGACAAGCACTGCCCACAAACTTCGATACAGAGCAACATCCCACATCCCGGTCTGAAAGAATTTTACTGTTTTCTCTCTCACAGAAAGTAGAGGTGCGTGAAAGACCAATTCATTCCTGATGGAAGGACGCCTTCTCATATTTACACTAAAAGAGCCTTTTACCCTGAAGAAATATGAATCCCAAATCGACAGCTTATTCTCCATATTCATCATCTCCAAATTAGTACCAACAAAGTATAAAGTCCTCTCTTAACCGAAAGGCTCACCTTGCCTATTGCAGGGGAAGGTATGTAATGAAGGCACAAATCAAATCTATGTTGTTTTGGTAGGTGCGATCATAAACATTACTTTTTTCAAATGCGGTCAAAACATCACCTCGGTCAAAACTGTAATCAGTCAATCCCAACCACGAAATTTGAATTTGGGCCAAAAAGTTGCCCCAAAAATTCCGAACACAAATAAATCATCATCACTGCGTTTACTACTAAAACTTCACAATGTGACAACGGTCTCAAACAGAACTTTAATTCACTAATAATCGACACAAGAGCAGCTTCCATCCTTGAAGTGGTGGAACGGCTCCCAAAGAATGTTTTAGTTTCCCCAACTTGGGGTATATAGGTTTTGATTATGGATGAGATTTATCTCCTAAAAGGAACCTGTACGGTGCAACCGGGTGGTTTCCTCAGCCCATTTCGTCTCGCCAAATCTCGCACTTTCCCCACATCGTCCCACCTTTTCGCTCCGGCGTAAACATTGGAGAGAGAATTGTACACGCCAAATCCTCGGGGACGGAGGTCGAAGGCATGGCGAGCGGCGGTTTCCGCCAATTCGACATTCTGATATATCTGGCAAGAAGAAAGAAGTGCAGCCCAGACATCAACATTTGGTGTCACTTTCATACCAAGGATTAGTTCATATGCTTCATCTAGAAGCCCTGCTCTTCCGAGAAGATCCACCATGGATGAATAATGCTCAAGAGAAGGAGAAATGCCGTGATTTTGCTGCATCTGGAGAAATATTTCCCTCCCAATGCCAACTAATCCTGAATGGCTGCATGCAGATAGAACTGAGGTGAAGATGACTTTGTCCAGTGTTACTCTCTTCTCCTTCATTTGATTGAAGACAGAAACAGCTTCTTCACCCCTCCCATGGAGTCCGTACGCGGAAACCATTGCGCTCCAGGAGAAGAGATTCTTCTGCGGTAATTCGTCGAACACCTGGCGGGAGGAAGCTAAAGTCCCACACTTCGCATACATGTCAACAAGAGCGGTTCCAATTGGAACGATATGACCAAGACCGACTTTAATAAGATGGGAATGGATGTTCTTCCCGAAATTCAAGGCTGAGAGTTGATTACAGGCACCTAATGCTGCTAAAAAGGTGACTAGATCAAGAGAAATACCTTCTGAATTCATTTGATGGAAGAGAAATAAGCTTTCGAAGGCATTTCCATGCCTGGCACACCCAGAAATCATGGCGTTCCATGAAACAGTGTCCCTCGTACTCATCATTTCAAACAGTTTTCTCGCTCCAGTTGCAAAGTTGGAGTTCACATAGACGTCGATGAGAGAATTTAACAAGAAATTAGTGAACTCAATACCAATTCGAAGAATACAGGCATGAATCTCCTTCCCTGGCATCAATGCCCCCAAATCAGAACAAGCAGTCAGAGCACCGAGAAAACTAGCTTGATCGCACTCGAATCCGGCTTGAATCATGTCTGCAAATATTGATAAACCCCTCTTCGGATTACCGACACACACATAACTTGAGACAATTGTATTCCAAGAAGTTATGTCTCTATTAAGCATTCTATCAAACACTTTCTGGGCAGTCACCATTTCTCCAAACTTTGAATACATTGCCAGGAGAGAATTACCCACATAAACATCCGCCTCGTACCCACTAACAATAACCTCTGAATGAATCGTTTTACCCGCGCCGTCAAGCAAGAGATCACGACAAGCTAGAAGAAGAAATGGGAAAGTAAAATTATCCGCTGTTTTTCCAGTCCCCAACATTTCCCGGTAGAAAAAGAGGGCATCGAGAGGAAATCCGCTGCACGAAAATCCTCTAATCATCACATTCCACAGAAAGGAATTCTTTAACAGAATACCATTGAAGATTACCCGGGCTTCTTCCATTTTGCTGCATATGGAATAAAAGGCGCAGAGTTTGGTGGCGAGGTAAGTGTTGTCCATGAGGACGCCGGAGACGAGAATGTGAGAGTGAAGTTGCTGGCCTTTCGTGTACGAATTGGAGTTGGTGAGAGATTGAAGAAGACGACCGCATTGGAGAGAGTCGAGGGGAATTGCGGGAGATTTTGCAGCTTGGTCGGGGAAGGAATGAATTCCAGAGGAGGTTAATCGGCAGAAAAGAAGAGTCCTAAATTGGAGCTGGAAAGCTCTTGGAGAAGGAAGAAGACGCATGCATATAATTAGAGAGTATTGTTTAGGGCATTGGCACTAGCAAATTTTATTTGATCAGTAGTAAATCATATAGTCTGCAATTTCTCTTAATTTAATTTTAAAATTACTCAAAATTATTAATCAACACCAGTGGAGCCTTCCACTCCTTCAGTACCGGCTCCAACAGAGTGTTTCACCACTGTCGGCGAACGGAGAGCGGTGGCCGTTGCGGAAGAACGAGCTTCTTTCCTACCATCGTGCTTCTTTTCGGATTTTTTGTTTCGATTTCTTAAATTCCTGGTAAATTCCGCTCCTCTCGGTCTATCTTCCGACATCCATCTGTTGACCTATGATTCATTTTCCCGTGTAGATCGGCCGGTCATCTTTGGTTTCAAACCTCGAGCTTAATGTCATGTCTCTGTCATGCATTTTATGTTCATGTAACAATTGAATGGTGCAAATTTTTTCATTTTTATTTCTCACTGTCACCTCTGCACGGGATTTGTTGCTTGATTTTTTTTAGATTTTGCTTTGCCGATTTCTAGGTTGGGATGGTCTTTATAATGTCTCTCCATAGGTATAGTTTATGTAGCTGGAGAGCTCGACGTCGAGTCTCCTTTTTGATCTCCTTAATGCCTCTCCGTATGTAGAGTTTATCTCTTCCTCGAGCTCCATCTGTATAATTCTTTCTTCTTCAGAGACCAGCTGTCTTGGGGGGTGATATTTGTACCAATAAACAAGAAATAAACTTAAAATTCATGTGTGGTGCTTTTAACAAAATTGCGGTGCAAGTAACAAATATGTGTCTTTAACAATTTAAAAAAAAAAGCGGTGTCTTTAACAAAATGGTGCGACTAGCTAAAACTGTGGTGCCTTTAACAGCTCCCTTTAATTAAATTGATGAGTAAATTATTTTGTTATTATTAAATGATAAAAAACTAATTTGTGTTGCTCATGATGAATTATTTCAAACCTATAGTTCAAAAGATCTTCAAAAGGATACATTTGGTTGTAAAAAATTGTCATCCCATTCCGCATGAAGCTTTCGGCTCTCCTTCCCATACCAAACCTCACTTCCCAAAATTAAGAAGCGACATTTGACCTAAGAGATCTGCATTGGGCTACAATAACTAACAGGGAAAGCTGTGGTAACCAATAGAGAGAGCTACGGTAACCGGCGGGGAGATGTGGTCAGGTCAAGGGAGAGCTGACGTAATTGGCGGGGGGAGGGAGGAGTTGGGACTTGTGCAAAGAGGGAACTAGTGGGAAAGAGGGAAATCAACTAAAGCTCTGTTTGGGATACCGGTGCCATTTTAAAGGGTGATGATAAATTGTATTTTTAAAACTGTATTTTCAAAACTGAGAAAAGTGTTTGGTTAACCTCCGTTTGTAGTCAGTTTCAAATTTGAAAAAACATTGTATCTGTTTGGAAAACCATCATTCTATTAGCGGTGAAAAATAAAACACACACAAATCTCAAGGAAAATGCAATCATTGTTTTTTAGAAAATTGAAATGCAAACTAATTAGCACACATATTGAAATGCAAACTAATTAGCACATAAATTGAAATGCAAACTAATTAGCACTCAAATTGAAATGCAAACTAAATTAACACACAAATAAAAATTCAACATATCCAGCCTCAATGTTTGGCGGTCTGCCTCTTATAGTTGTTCGACAATGGACTCACGCAGTGCAGCCATTTGACTCGATCCACTCCTTCCACCCCTAACAATTTTGTTGTTCTCCCTTCTTGTGTTGCTTTCCATTTGTACTCCTCGCCTAATTAAACGTGTCTGAGGGTAGACAAAGGTCTCATCATGATCATATCGACAGAAATCTCTGTCTGCACGTGAATGATGTCTGCGTATAAAATTATGCAGTGTCATCGTAGTGTCAACAATATTCTGCTATTTTTTGAAACTATACTGCGTCATATCGCGAAGGATACGACGTTTCTTCATCCACACGCAAAATGTTCATTCTATAACACTATGCAACGACGAGTGAGCCCGATTGAATATTTCATTTCGTCCTTGTACTAGACACTAACCACGTGCAAAGTATGGCAAATGGTACCTTATTTCTGCATAAGGTTTAATATATTGTACTTATAATGAGTATCCAGCATCAACCAAGCAGTATTTGCATGCACGTTGAAAATAATGCTAATAACATATTAAAAGTGTCTATTGTTGTTGCGGATCGCTCGGGCGCTCTGGTAGACCGGTCGAATTGAACCGCCTTAGCTCGCAAGCGAACCGAGCGTGCAAACAGTCAATGAATAAGTTAGTAAATGACACGAAGGTTTTTAATGTGGAAAACCCGGAAAGAGTGAAAAACCACGCGGTCGGAGCTGTGCCGGCCAACTTCACTATCTTCTGGGGGATTACAATTAGAAACATAGAGCTCGAGCGCGACAGGCCGCTGCTCGTTACAATGAAATCTAAGTGACAGACCACCTCTCGGAAAGCTAAGTGCTTTTCCTTCCGTGAACAGTAGTGAGAACGAATGTGAGAATGCTGGTGAGAATAAAAGTGAGAAGGTTGAGTCGCATTTTGCGACATTCGAAGGCTCGAAGGAGATCTTCAAGCGCCGACGGAGAATTCCAATGAAATCTTCAAAGGAGCTCTCTCGGATGTAGAAGGCAAGGTCCCCTGAAATGAAAGCTCTGGGCTCCTTTTATAGCTTCGGCCGGGGGTAGTCCGGTAATCTTACCGTCGTAACCACCGTAACCACCTGACGGGTGAATCACGCTGGTCGATTTGGAGAACACTGGTTGCCATTTTACGTAAATGACAGTCTCGCCCTTCGGTCAATTCGGTCAGTTCGGTCAGTTCGGCCAGCTTCGTTGAAGGTAAGAAAGGCGACAAGCAGGTCCTGTAATCTGAGAAATTAGAAAGACAAAAAGTGAGCGTGTCCGGAATGCAGAAGTGTTCTGAGCGCGCTCAGAAGCGTTCTGAGCGCGCAACGAACACGGAAGTGTTCTGGGCATGCAACGAACATGGAAACGTTCTGGGCATGCAACGAACACGGAACGTTCTGAGCGAACGGAGGAATGAGGAGTCGCGCCCCCAAGAGGGGAATTGGGTCCGGGTCGCACCCGACGAGGGGTGTGACTTCGGCCGAGCCCTCCGCGAGCCCCCCCTGCGGAAAGGGGGGAGGGGGCTTGGCCTTACCCCGCTGCGGAGAGGGGTGCGGCTTGGCCGCACCCCATGTGGGGTGCGGCATGGCCGCACCCCATTTGGGGTGCTTACTGCGCGCTACCGCGTGGTAGTGCTACCGCGCGTGGTCGCGGGCGCCACGGTTGCGCGCGTTCTTTCATGAGCGGTTGGTTTCGGAGATAGTGGGCTTGCCCACTCTCCACTCTTCTCTCATCACCTTAGTGGGTTTTGGGAATAACCATCTCTTGGACTTGCATATAGATAGATGAGATCCATGAATGAGTGTCTATCATAAGCCCACCAAACCTTCAGAGTCCGAGCTTTTGTGCGGAGGAGTGTGAAGGTTTTGCCTTGCTCGCGGTAATTTCGATTGTTGTCATCTTCGAGCGACGCGTCACGCCATACCGGAGGTAAGTGACTATTTTGCTCAAGTAATGAAAAAAATGGAGGGAGAGCGCGTGCCGGCGGCGCGGTTGATGCTCGCGTGCCGCCGGTCATTCAGCTCATGCCCGACCAAGGGGCGGCCGGTTGGCGGGCGCCGGCGGTGGCGAGCGTGCACGTGGGGCCGGAGGCGCCTAACGTCGACGGTGTGTCCGGGGTCGGTGCCAGCGCGCATGTCCGGTCAGTGGGTGCGAGCCGCACGCGTGCGGCCGGCGAGTGGGCGGCGGCCTCGAGGCCGTGCTGCCTGCACACGCGGGGCTTGCCCTCGCGCAACCTGTGCGCGCGATTGCCGTGCGGCCGACGACGGTTTGTGCACGCGCACGGCCGGCGAGCGGGCGACCTGCGCGCGCGCGGCCGGCGAGCGGACGACCTGCGCGCGCATGGCCGGTGGCCTTGGGGTCGCGCAGCCTGCGTGCGCGCATCCTACCCGTGCGCGGCCTACGCGCGGTTGTCGTGCGACCGACATCAGTTCGCGCGCGCGCACGCAGCCGGCGAGCGGGCGACTTGCACGCGCACGCGTGGGCGGCGACCTTAAAGTCGCCCGCTCGCCGGCCTGCGCGCGCGGGCGGCGGCCTCGAGGCCGCGTGGCCTGCACGCGCGGGGCCTGCCCTTGCGCGGCCTGTGCGCACGATTGCTGTGCGGCCGGCGGCTGTTTGCGCGCGCGCGCACGGCCGACGAGCGGGCGGCTTGCGCGTGCGGCCGGCGGCCTTGGGGTTGCGCGGCCTGCGCGCTCGCGGCCTGCCCGTGCGCGGCCTGCGCGCGGTTGTCGGGCGACTGACATCGGTTCGCGCGCGCGTGCAGCCGGCGAGCGGGCGACTTGCACGCGTGCGCGCGGGCGGCGGCCTTAAATTTGAGGGGCATGCGCGCGCGGGGCCTCTCCGCGTGTGGGTACTGGGTAGCCGGAGGCTGTCGCGGGGCTTGCATACTTGTGTTCGGGATTTGAATAACGTGTGCGTGTTTGGCTCTTTGCTCTGTGACACGCGTACGTTTGTGGGGAGGCTTGCGACTCCTAACTTAGTGTGCTCATGTACGTATATATTTTGTTTGTTTCGGGCTTCAAAACGGAACCACCAATCGAGGCCGATGCGCTTGCGCTCCACCCTTGACGACGCGCGGATTGATATGTGGCATAAGCGGTTTGGGTTGCCTTTTAATGTCGAGGTGAAGATTCCGCGGGTGGAGGAGCGCGCTCAAAACCCGCCGACCGATTTCATGACTCTTTCTGAGAGCTATTTGAAATCCGGGTTTCACCTTCCCCCATCGGAGGAGGTTCTTGAGATACTCCGGTTCTGTGGTGTTCCGATTACTCAGTTCACTCCTGCGGAATGGCGAAAATTATGGGGATGGTTGTGTTTTTTCGGGAACATAGCGCGCGTTTTTTCGCCGAGGTATTCAAGGATTGGTGTGAGGTCTCTACTGACTCGTGCGGGTGTATTGAAGTACGAAGCAATAAGAGTTGGTTCCATTTTGGGGAGAAGAACGATTATCGCCACGGGAACACCCTCTATGGGTATATTCGAAATCGTTGGGAGCTGCTGGAGCTATGGAGAGCACTTCCCGGACGCTGCCGTCGGCAGACGGGTCATGAGGATGAGTTCCTTCCTATCCCTGGTTTTCCTGGTCGAGAGGGGCTGTCGAAGGCCCTGTTCTGTGTTTCCGGTTGCACGGAGGAGAGCCGATTGCTCTCGGTGGGGCATTTCTGGGACGCCGAGCGCGCGGCCACTGTCCCCCTGGATCGTGGGAAGAAAAGGAAGATTGTTATCAGGAACGGAGCTTCTAGTTCTGGTTCTATCCCACCGATGCCCAGGACTAATGACCACGAGGCCGGCCCGAGCAGCCGCAGCGAGCCAATTGTGTCCGATCCAGAGGTTGAGATTTTGGCGTCTCCTACTGCCGATCAGGACCCGCAGGGAGACTTGCCGCCGCCTCCTCCTTTGCCGCCGACGAGGCGAGTTTCCTCTTCTCTTCAGGCGATGACTTCTGCGGTAAGTAAAGTTTTTCCTCGCTGAACTTGGGTCCTTCTTCCCCATCGTTGCTTATGTACGCTAACTGTTTATCTTTTGTACACAGGCCGATGTTCTGACCAGTGTTTCTCTTACGTGGAATGATTGCTATGTGGGGCTCAAGGATAGCTACTTCACTCTTCAGGAGGAGCTGCGCGTGGCGAGGAATGATTTGTCCTCTTTGTGGAATAAGAGGGATCGCGATCTGGCCCATATCAGGCAGTTGGAGGCCGACATCTCTTCTTCCCGATCAGAGGTCGAGAAGCTACGAGCGGAGTATGGTGGCGATAAGGCGCTTGCCCAGGATGCCCTCCGTCAGCTGTCGGAGGCTCAAGGGGAGATGTTCCGCCTAGTGGGGGAGCTGGGTTTTCTGAAGAGCGAGGTGGAAAGATTTTCATTCGCAGAGCAAAGCATTGAAGAGGTGAAGGCGATGGGTGTGGCTGAGTACAGAGATTCTCTAGATTTTGTAGAGGAGCGGTTTCAGATGTCAGAGGAGATTCGCACCAAGGTTATGTCGAAGGAGGTCGAGCCGTTGATAGCAGACGAGTGCGAGGTTGCTTTTCACAGAGGCATTCAGAGGACTCTCCGTATGATGGAGAGTAAGTTTGAATGTGGCATTGCGGGTCTTGGAGCTGGGGACCTTTCCGAGGATGATCACTCGGATGTAGAGGAGGATTGACGCTTGTACCTGTTACCTTTCATCTTCCTGTTCTTAGTATTGTTGTTTGTTATCGTTCTTGCTTGTGTGCAGCTCTGAGCTAATGTGGTTGTATTCCTTTATTGTATACATTGTACTCTTTTCCTACTGTTATTTGTAACTTTGTCATTCCGATCATTATCGAAGTGTTGAGTGAGGGAACATGCTTCAAGATGGTCGGTGATGGGTGTTCGTATTTGGAGGTTGTGGAGAGCTTGCTATTTAGCATTCATACCTGTGTAGTTTGCTGGTTTTTCCAAAATAACGGATGAGTTTGCGCGAGTCTGAGCTCGCGGCTTTTTTCATAGTAGATTATAAATTTGCGCGAGTATGGGCTCGCAGCTTTTACATAATAGAAAATTAGTTTGCGCGAGTCTGAGATCGCGACTTTTTTGTTACAAAATAGAAGTTAAGTTTGGCCGGTGAATAGCGCACGTATTCAAACCGTGGACGAACGTAAGAGGGGCAGGCCCTTACGACAATGGGACTTGACTGAGGAGGAGAAGGGCGAACCTTCAATCGACGGCAGCGCAAAGTCCCCGGGGCCGGGCCCCGAAATGGATGGTGAATAGTGGGGGTATTCATACCGCGGACGAACGTAAAGGGGGCAGGCCCTTACGACGTCAGGACTTGACTGCGGAGGAGAAGGGCGAACCTTCAATCGACGGCAACGCAAAGTCCCCGGGGTCGGGCCCCAAAGTGGCCGGTGAATAGCAGGGGTATTCAAACCATGGACGAATGTAAAGGGGGCGGGCCCTTACGACATCGGGACTTGACTGCGGAGGAGAAGGGCGAACCTTCAATCGACAACAGCGCAAAGTCCCCGGGGTCGGGCCCCGAAGCGGCCGGTGAATAGCATGGGCATTCAAACTGTTGGGTATTGTATCCACAATTACCTGGATTTGAAGATGTCCCCTAATGAACTAAATTGAATTGAGCATGTATTTGATGATTTCTGTTTAGATGTGTTATGACAGGTCTTAATGCTAAGTGCACACCAAAGTCAGGTTGCAATGGATCACCAAACACAGTTCTAGACAGTGTAATCCCTCATTGTGTAGAACAAAGTGTTGATTCATGTGTAATCTCTCTATTGGGGTGTACTTCATATGATCATAACTGAAGGTTTTCAAGTTTGAGGAGTGGAGCAGGTTTTCAGGAGAAAAGAAATTTCTGCTAAGTCAATTCGTCGAGATGTCTCGTGTAGTTCCGACGAATCTCGACGAATCCAGACAGAAGCCAAATTTCTAGTTTGAAGAAGAAATTTCTGCGGTGAAGCCTATTCGTCGAATGTTCTCATGAACTCCCGACGAATATCGACGAACGCAGACAGAAGTCAAAAAGGCAGACTTGTGAAGGAAAATGTGTGGCTAAGTCAATTCGTCGAATGTTCTCGAGAACTCCCGACGAATTCCGACGAATGATAACAGAAGACAGTTTTCAAGCTTTGATCAGTATTTTCAATGGCTAAGTCAATTCGTCGAATGTTCTCGAGAACTCCCGACGAATTCTGACGAATGAAAACAGAAGACAGTTTTCAAGCTTTGTTCAGTATTTTCAATGGCCAAGTCAATTCGTCGAATGTTCACGTGAAGTCTCGACGATTGACGGACAGACGGATTTCAAATTTACGTTGCGTTTTTGAAATTTAGGGTTGGCCGCCGTGTACAGTACACGTGGCGACCTCTCCTTGTTTATCGCCCGAGCCGTTGGAGGTCTTCCTATAAATAATCTCTTATTTTTAGGGCAAGAAGCAGATTGAACCCGATTGAAAAAGAAGAACCCAGCCGTTTTCTTTCTTGCGTATTGAACAAGTTTTCTGAGATCTAACTTCTGCGCCGCTCAAGATTTGTTCTTCAGTGTTGCTAGAGATTTCTCAGATAAAAAGGCCTTTGATCTAGTTGCTGCTCTCTATTGAAGATCTTTTCAAGTTAATCAAAGAGCCTACCCAGATCAGGTGATTTAGGTAGACAACGATTTCTTTCAATTGGTATCAGAGCCAGGTTATCTTTAAGAGGTTAACACCTAGATTAAAGATCCTTCAACATTGTCAAGATCTCTATCTATGGACAGAGGCATGGAAAGGTTTTCCTCCAAGCTCCCAGTTTGCACTAAGGAGAACTTCCCAATGTGGAAAGAAAGAGTTATCTTCTACATGGAAGCAAATGATCCCCAAATCTCCCAGATAGTTAAGGAAGGTCCTGTCATTCCTACGGTTGCTTCAACCATTGATCCCACCAAAAAGGTTCCAAAGAAACTAATGGATATGACAAAGGATGAAATTGCACTTGTCACTCTGGACAAGAAAGCAAAGCACATCATAGCAGGTGCAGTTGATGATTCAATGCTACAAAATCTGATTCACTGCAAGTTTGCAAAAGAGATGTGGGATTCTATTGTGGTTCTGATGGAAGGTACTGAAGAAGTTCGAGATGACAGAAAGTCTTTGCTGAACCAAGAATATGAAGCCTTCAAGCAACAAGGCAAAGACACAATTTCTGACACCTACGAGAAATTCTTCAAGATTGTAAATGGTTTGAGAAACTATGGAAGGGAATTCACCATGGGTGAACTAAACGATAAATTCCTTAGATCCCTGTCTAAGGAATGGGACCCCAAGGTGATAGCTATCAGAGAATATGGTAAGTTAGCTACTACGGAGCAACAGATTCTGTATGAGAAGCTGCTTTCCCATGAGCTGAAATTGAATATCAGGAAGTCAGAAGAGGAAAGAAGTAGGAGCTCTGGCAAGGAGAATACCATTGCTCTAAAGGCTGAAAGCTCCCGGAGAAGCAGGGCTCTGTCCCCTGTGAGGGATGAGTCCTTTGAGGATAAAGCTGAAAGCAGTTCTGCAGACTCAGAACTATCTGAAGGAGAGTTCTCCCTCCTCTCCAAGCAATTCAAGAAGTTTCTTAGCAAGAGGAGGCAAATGAGAAAAGGCTCATCTTCCTCAAGAGATCACAGGAGATCACACCGTGACAGAAATGACAGGTATGGTTCTAAACCGAACAAACACGATTATACTGAACCTGTTTGTTATTGTTGTAAAAAGCCAGGGCACATGATAGCTGATTGCCCACACAAGAAGAATGAATCTTCAAGAAAAGAAGAAAAGAAGTCCTTCAAAGGAAAGAAGAAAGAGGAGAAGAGTTTTGTTGCCAAGAAGTCCAAGACTCTGAGTGATAGTGACACAAATGAGTCTAACTCAGATGAAGAGGCATTCTTTGGACTGATGGCTCAACCTGATACAGAAGACCAATTTGGTCAATACAGAGGAAAAGGTCTCACCAAAGACTGCTTCTACAGTCTAATGACCATGTCAGATGATGACAATGATATTGTTCCTTTCACCGGTCAGGTATTATCTTCTACACCTCTTTCATGTTCAGAAACGGCATCTGATTCTAATGAAAACTACTATTCGGAAGAGGATTCTGAGTTGACTGCTAAGTATGAGGAAATGTTGAAGGGGTTTAATAAGTGTCGAAAGCTTGTTAAAACTCAATCAAAGGAGATTCAATCCCTAAAGGATCAAGAATCAAACCTGAGAAAGGAGATTGAAGAATCTAACCTACTCAGGGAAGAAATCTTATCCTTGAAGATTGCACTCTCGGAGGCCACTTCAGCAGGCATTCAGAAGAGTGAAATTATCAATGATTTGACGAAACAACTTGAGGCTGAAAAGAAGATCACAATGAACTTCTTTAAGCCCAAGACAGTTTTGCCTATCATAGACACTTTCACTGCTGGTTCTGGTAGTAGTGGTTTAGGCCATGTTGCTGAAAAGAGCCTAAGTAAGTCAGCCAAAAGAAGAGCTGCTAAAGCAAAGGGTAAGGGTCCACAGTGTGCTCCAACTTTCAAGAAGGTGATTTTTCCTACGAACACCTATGATTTTGAGAGCATTTATGGTCACTTCAGCAGACCAACCCATGTTGAGCCTGCCAAGGTGAACTCAGTGTGGACCAGACCCAGAAACTTTGGATCTAGCTCCCTCAAGGCTCCTTATGAGGAAGTTCAATTGAAGCATCATGGACCATTCCTTCATGGATCAAATGCTAAGAAGGCACCGCAGGTCAAGCCTATTGTGCCTAAGAATTGTGTATGTTGCACCAACGAGGCTTCTACCTCCAAGGTTGCTCCTCCTGCAAAGCCACCCGTTCAAAAGGCTCAGCAGAACACAAAGAGGAGATACATTAGATTTGAATGCTGGTGTTGTGGCAAAATTGGTCATTTTGTCATAGATTGTTGGTTCAATCATACTGTGCCAAGAACTCCACGAGTTAACAGTGCAAGACCGACCACTTGCAAAGTTAATGTTCCAAGTGGTGTTCCAGTAACAAGGAACCAAGGGCCCAAAAATGTTTGGGTTCCTAAGGGGTATTGATCGTGTTTGCAGGAATGTCCAAAGGCCAACAAAATTCCTATCTGGTATTTGGACAGTGGTTGCTCTCGGCATATGACCGGGAGAAGAAGATTACTTCAGGATTATGTTCTAGTTGAGAACGGGCCTAAAGTAAAGTTTGGCAGATCTGAACGAGGTACTATTATAGGCTATGGTTCAATAACCAACGACTCAGTCATTTTCACACGTGTAGCTCATGTGAAAGGATTGAAATACAATCTGATTAGCATAAGCCAACTGTGTGACAAAGGCTATACCGTTGAGTTCTTTAGAGATAGATGCCTGATAAAGATGTCCGTGTCTGCGGAAACTATTTTAACAGGCTCTAGGAGTAGTGGTATATACTGTTTGGATTTTATATGTTTAAAGTCTTCTACCCCAGTGTGTTTTGTTGCCAAAGATAGTGCATCTCTTTGTGACCAATGGCACAAGAGACTAGCACATATTAATTTCAAAACTATATCTATGTTATTTTCTCACAACTTGGTAAGAGATGCCCCCAAAGTTAAATGCATTAAAGAAAGCCCTTGCCATGCTTGCCAAATGGGTAAGCAAACAAAGGCTAGCTTTAAGAGCATAATTGGCAATAATTCTACCAGATGTCTTCATCTGCTGCATATGGACTTATTTGGTCCAATGTCAGTTAGAAGCTTAGGTGGGAAAGCTTACACCTTGGTTATTGTTGATGACTATTCTCAGTTTGCATGGGTGTTCTTTCTAAAACTTAAGTCAGAAACCTTTGGCATATTCACTACATTTGTCAAGCTTATTCAGAATGAACTTGACTATTCAGTGGTCCAAATCAAAAGTGACCATGGAACAGAATTTCAGTCTGGGGCCATGCCAGAGTTTTGTGAAAGTCAAGGTATCTCCCATGAGTTTTCCTCTCCACGTACTCCACAACAAAATGGAGTAGCCGAGAGAAAGAATAGAACCCTCATAGAAGCTGGCAGGTCTATGTTGAGTGATTCTTCTCTTCCAGATTACTTCTGGGCAGAAGCTATCAACACAGCTTGCCATGTGCAAAACAGAGCACTCATCAATAAGAACCATCGTAAGACCCCATATAAGATTCTAAAGGGCAGAAAACCAAAGATTTCATATTTTAGAATTTTTGGCAGTAAATGCTATGTACTTAACAATGGAAAACATCCTACAACCAAGTTTAGTGAAAAATGTTTTGAAGGTATTTTCGTAGGATATAGTAGCCATAGTAAGGCATATAGGATTTTTAATAAGAAAACTCTGGTGGTAGAAGAAACAGTCCATGTTGTATTTGATGAGACGAGCCTGCTGCATAGCAACTCGTCTAGTGTATTCATTGAAGATGCAGGTGAAAAGCTGAAGGAACTCACTATGGAAGATGGAGTAAATACCACAGATGATGCACCAAAGTTGGCAGAAGAGATCTCAGATCACTCTGATGATGAACAAGAAGTTCATGAAGAAGAAGATGTTCCAGAGGTGGCTGAACCTCAAGTTGCTCCTGAAAATGCAAGTAACTTGGGAGTCAGATATTCAAGAGATCATCCAGCTGATCAGATTATCGGAGATCTTTCAAGCAAAGTTCTAACGAGAAGAGGTACAACTAACGAAGTTTTACATTTAAGTTTTCTTTCACAGATTGAGCCGAAGAAGTTTGAAGAAGCAAACACCGATCCATCTTGGATCCTCGCTATGCAAGAAGAGCTCAACCAATTCAAGAGATGTAAAGTTTGGGAGTTGGTACCAAGACCCAAAGGACAGAATGTGATTGGAACCAAATGGGTCTACCGGAACAAGCTTGATGAAAAGGGCATCATTACAAAGAACAAAGCAAGACTGGTTGCACAAGGATATAGGCAAGAAGAAGGGATTGATTTTGATCAGACCTTTGCACCAGTAGCAAGACTTGAAGCCATCAGATTATTTCTGGCTTATGCTGCATATAAGGGCTTTAAGATTTTCCAGATGGATGTGAAGTCAGCCTTCCTGAATGGAGACCTTAAAGAGGAAGTATATGTAGCTCAGCCTCCAGGTTTTGCAGATCCTAACTTTCCTGATCATGTATATTATTTACATAAAGCTTTGTATGGTCTTAAACAGGCACCCCGAGCCTGGTATAAGACATCGTCTAGGTTCCTTCTTGAGAACAAATTTACAAGAGGAACAATAGATAAGACATTGTTTCTTAGGGAAGTGAAAGGCGAGATTTTGCTTGTGCAAATCTATGTCGATGATATTATTTTTTGCTCTACAGATGACAAACTTTGCAAAAAGTTTTCTAACTTGATGCAAGGTAAGTTTGAAATGAGCAGTATGGGAGAGCTGAAATATTTCTTAGGACTCCAGGTGCACCAATCTGAAGATGGAATTTTCATCTCTCAGACGAAGTTCACCAAAGAGCTCCTTAAGAAATTTGGAATGGAGAGTGCAACCTCTATGAGGACTCCAATGGGCTCAAGCATGTCTCTGGACAAGGATGAGAAAGGGAAACCTTTTGATGAAACCAAGTACAGAAGCATAATTGGGTCCTTGCTCTACCTTACTGCTAGTAGGCCTGATATAATGTTTTCAATATGTGTTTGTGCCAGGTATCGGGTGAACTGTAAGGAATCTCATTATGCCGCTGCAAAGAGGATTTTGAGATACCTTAAGGGTACACCAAATCTCGGCTTATGGTACCTGAGAAGCAATGACTTTGAACTAATTGGTTTTTCAGATGCTGATTTTGCAGGTAGCAAAGATGATAGAAAGAGTACTTCAGGAACTTGCCAATTCTTGGGAAAAAGGCTTGTTTCATGGAGTAGCAAGAAGCAAAATTGTGTTGCAATATCAACTGCTTAATCGGAGTATATCTCTGCCGGCAGTTGCTGTGCACAACTCTTGTGGATAAAGAATCAGCTTGAGGACTATAACTTAAAGCTCACAGAAATCCCCATGTTCTGTGACTCCTCAAGTGCTATTGCCATATCAAATAATCCAGTCTCTCACAGCAGAACAAAGCACATCGAGCTTCGCTACCACTTCATCCGGGAACATGTTGAGAGTAAGGATATAAATTTGTTATATGTCAATACTGACCAACAAATTACAGATATTTTTACGAAGCCTCTGGACGAGACCAAGTTCAATTTCTTCAAAATGGAACTTGGAATGCTTAACAAGGAATCTTGAAGACAGGACTGTTGAAATTTTACGAAATGGCACGGGATTTCAATGGATAAATCAGAAAATTTATTGGATCCGAAGAGCCATCCGTGAAATCAGGTACGCGCCCATTTTTTATATATATATAAATATTGAAAACACGTGATTCCAATCCTCAAGGGGAAGTGGACCTAGTCCAGCTCCTGATCAGGGAAGAGGTGAACATGTTGAGGGGGAGTTTCCAACTGTTGATAGTGCTTTGAGGCAGGAAATGACTGAAATAAGGAATGAAATGGGCAAATTCAAAAATTATCAAGGGATTAATTTTCTGGATGATCAAGTTGAAAGGCAACTGGCCAAACTCTATGTCCTCCTACATGAAGATGTCATAAAGGGGGAGAAGAGTATGGTGTCTAAGATAGAGGAGAGTGCTAGTAAAGAAACTGCTCCTGATAAATATTGGCATTTTTTTGAAAGAATGGAATCTGAACAGAAAAAGAGAGCTGAAGCAGTGGAAAGAATTTTGGAAAGCAGAAAGGCAAGGATCAAGCATGAGCTGAGCTGTTCTGGAATCATGCTGTTTTCTTTGTTTATATATATATATATATATATGTGTTAAGATAAACATTGAGTTTTTCTTTAAATATTACTGCCTGTTTAGTGCTCTTCTTATTCATTATATTTTCTATACAATTCAACTTAGTGCATAGGGTTATGACATCTTCAAATGGGTGGAGATTGTTGGGTATTGTATCCACAATTACCTGGATTTGAAGATGTCCCCTAATGAACTAAATTGAATTGAGTATGTATTTGATGATTTCTGTTTAGATGTGTTATGACAGGTCTTAATGCTAAGTGCACACCAAAGTCAGGTTGCAATGGATCACCAAACACAGTTCTAGACAGTGTAATCCCTCATTGTGTAGAACAAAGTGTTGGTCCATGTGTAATCTCTCTATTGGGGTGTACTTCATATGCTCATAACTAAAGGTTTTCAAGTTTGAGGAGTGGAGCAGGTTTTCAGGAGAAAAGAAATTTCTGCTAAGTCAATTCGTCGATATGTCTCGTGTAGTTCCGACGAATCTCGACGAATCCAGACAGAAGCCAAATTTCTAGTTTGAAGAAGAAATTTCTGCGGCTAAGTCTATTCGTCGAATGTTCTCATGAACTCCCGACGAATATCGACGAACGCAGACAAAAGTCAAAAAGGCAGACTTGTGAAGGAAAATGTGCGGCTAAGTCAATTCGTCGAATGTTCTCGAGAACTCCCGACGAATTCCGACGAATGATAACAGAAGACAGTTTTCAAGCTTTGATCAGTATTTTCAATGGTTAGGTCAATTCGTCGAATGTTCTCGAGAACTCCCGACAAATTCCGACGAATGAAAATAGAAGACAGTTTTCAAGCTTTGTTTAATATTTTCAATGGCCAAGTCAATTCGTCGAATGTTCACGTGAAGTCTCGACGAATGACGGACAGACGGATTTCAAATTTACATTGCGTTTTTGAAATTTAGGGTTGGCCGCCGTGTACAGTACACGTGGCGACCTCTCCTTGTTTGTCGCCCGAGCCGTTGGAGGTCTTCCTATAAATAATCTCTTATTTTTAGGGCAAGAAGCAGATTGAACCCGATTGAAAAAGAAGAACCCAGTCGTTTTCTTTCTTGCGTGCTGAACAAGTTTTCTGAGATCTAACTTCTGCGCCGCTCAAGATTTGTTCTTCAGTGTTGCTAGAGATTTCTCAGATAAAAAGGCCTTTGATCTAGTTGCTGCTCTCTATTGAAGATCTTTTCAAGTTAATCAAAGGGCCTACTCAGATCAGGTGATTTAGGTAGACAACGATTTCTTTCAGAAACTGTGGACGAACATAAAGGGGGCAGGCCCTTACGACGTCGGGACTTGACTGCGTAGGAGAAGAGCGAACCTTCAATCGACGGCAGCGCAATGTCCCCGGGGTCGGGCCCCAAAGCGTTCATGTAGTAGAATAGTTTAGAACAGGTAAAACATAATTAGAAAATGAACGTTGATACGTGCGCAAGTGCAATCTTGCGGTTTCTGAGCTAGTAAGTTTTTGATACAAATTTGACGAGAGAGAAGGTAACGTCCAGATCCCTTTGCGTTGTGCCTGCTCGAGCTCTTCCGGCCGTTCAGCATGGTAGGCAGTGGTGATCTGGGTGTTGATCATTCTGGCGACCGACCCTTGGTGTCATCCTTCTGTGCTTCTTTGCGGAAAGCCTCAAAGTGTCCTGACTGGACAAGGCATTCAATTTCTTCTTTCAATCTGGCACAGTGCTCCGTACGGTGCCCTCAAACTTTATGGAAATTGCAAAATTGGGAGTGATCTCCCCTACGCTGGGGGAGCAGTCTGGGCCAGTTGATGATTTTGCTGTTGTAGACTACATACAGGATATGCTCGCGGAGGGCGTTTAACGGGGTGTAGACCCGGGAGCTTTGATTCTCCGACCCTTGGGAGCGGGCTGCTTGGCTCTGAATGGGCGGCACGGCCTTCACGAACTGTTGTTGTTGTCCCTTTCTCTTCAAAATGTATCTTTAAGTTGTAGCAGGTCTGCTGATACCAGAAGATTAGCTTTTTTCTGCCAATGTAGGGGTTGCGCGGCCCTCCTGCGCGCCTTCCTTCTCAGAGTTTGGATTTGGCGATGGGTCGTAGTTGATCCAAGGTAGCCCGACTGGGACCGTGTCGAGACCACAAATTGAATCCCTGAGGATTTTCCCTTTGTTGGCCATGCGTCCAGACATGGAAACGTCGTGATTCAGGGCGTCGAGCAGGAGGCTCCCAAATATTGCGTCGTAGGGGGAGTCTGCTTCTGCAATGGAAAACTGAACGTCATACTGGACTGGTTCTGAGTGCATCCCTACTTGAACGGGGAGGGTGACGACTCCTATGGTGGGTACCATCGTTCCGTCTGGGAGCTCTGCGTCGCTGGATCTGATCTTGAGGTTCCCACTTAGGAGTTTGAGCCGCACCACGACTGCCATCAACAGGATATTGAACGAGATGCGATGGGTTATCAACGCCCTCCTTAGTTCACATGCTGGATTGCCTATGCTTGCATCTAAGACGAAGTCCAACCATCTACGGGGACGCTCCTGGTGAAAGCTTATGAAGATCTTTTCTTGCCGTTTGCTCCGCTCTGCTTTGTTGGATCTGTAGGCGCCCTTAGAGGGGGGGGGGGAGTGAATAAGGGTTTTCAAAAACTTATATTATATTTTGAAAAGCTTTGGAATAATGCGAGATTAAGACAATAAGAAGTCAAGTAAAACAATAAAGTAGAGACATGCTTTATTAATATCAAATAAGGTTTTACAAAAGTTGAATTCTATAACGCTAGAAATCGGTGGCGAAGAATATTAGACTCCTTTTGTTTTCTATCCCGACTCGCATCCCCACGAGCCGGTGGCCCTAGCCTATCCTCCCCGGATTCAGCCTCAAGCCGCTCTAGCCAACCCTTCCCCGGATATGGACTCGAGCACCCCCTAGACCTAACCTAGATCTAGTCGCCAACACGAGGTGAATTTCTACCCTAAGTCCTACCCTGACCTAGTCGCCAACACGAGGCGATTTCACTAACCGTTTACAAGAAATATGAAATGAAAATAATTAAAAACTTCCTCTTGATGAACTTCTGAAGTTGAAGACGAAGATCCGCTGTAGAGTAAGCGTTGTAGAAGCGGACTTCGTTTGGATCCGGCGTGATGAGATTCTCCTTCAGAAGTTTGCAGAACTTTGGTAGGACATCAATTTTCGGCCAAGGTAGCCTCTGGAATTCTAGCACTCAATCTCTCTCTCTCTGATGTCTGTCTGAAATGAGAGAAGAGGGGTCCTTTTTATAGCCACAGCGCTAGCGCCTGCGCTAGTCGTACCGTCGGCGCTATCCCATTTTAGGACATATTCTGCGCGGCAGAATCTTCAATCCAAGGAAACAATTCTCTCTTGCCTTCTGTGCTCCCCACTACCGCCTGCGCTATCAGATACCGCCAGGCGCTATCTCCTTCTATATGTGCTCCCGGAATTGCGCTTAAGCATTCTTTTTGTCGATTGAATTTTCGTCGAACGCAGTGATGAGCATTTCGTCGAGCGCAACTTACAGTTCATCGAGCTAAAGCTAGCGCCAGCGCTAGTACTAGCGCGCCGCGGTAGAGCAAGCAGTTCGTCGAGCGCCAGTTTGCATCTCAGCGGTTTGGTTTCGTCTCAGCAGTTCCTTAACGCTAGCGCTAGGCGCTAGGTGATACTGCCGGCGCTATAAGGAGTGTTGGATTTGAAGGCTCAAATTTGGGGGCAACCTTCTTATGTAATCCTTGAGTCATATGGACTTTGTTTTCCTGCACACTTAAACACACAAGATCAAATACACATAGGATTTGTTATTCTCAAAGCTAGGAGATGTGGAAGACCATGTTCTAACAAACTCCCCATTTTGATAATAACAAATCCATTAATGATAAATCAGAGCATTAATATATATATAAGCTTGATGAAACTTACGTGTGTGTGTGAGAGAGAGTGATGACTTGGGATAATTATCGATTTTAGCATTTAGAGTTGCTCCTCCTAAATACATGCTCCCCCTAAGTGAATGCTCCCCTAATATGTAAGCTATCATTTTAATTAATCATGTTAGTTTTCTTTTTTTTTATAGCGGATTATATTTATCATGTTAGTTCTTCCCCCTTTTGTTATTAGCAAAAGTGGGTAAGGAAGCAAAACACAGAAAAGTTTTGATTTCGAAGATAAAGGCATGATCGAGCTTTTTAGAGAGAATGAAATGATAAGGAGTTTTAGAATAATTTTTATAGAGATAGATCAGAGTTTTTAGCTTAAAGATGAACAATATAACATTTGCCAAGTAATCATATTATAATGTTAGTTTTCTCCTTTATATAAGAGTTTTAAGCATAAAATGGTAATGATTTCCAAATAACCAATCTACCCAGACAATATATCTACACCCAAGCCCCGTACCAAGTGACGGATGGGCATGAGGAGCTGCAAATATTCCGTAGGTTGGGGTGTTAGTCTCATATGCAAACACTATACAAAAACTTAACCTAGCACTCTTTCCCCCCAGTGCCTTGCAAGGCCCCACTGGAACCCTCCCCGGTTAAGGACAAGACATGACTAGAGATAAGGTTATCTAATGTCTACAAGCCTACGCCCCCGCTATGGTGAGATATGAAGTGATGGATAATAATTATTGGAAGCGTTTAAGCGTTTAACTTTAGTGATAAGTTCATAGCCTATGGGTTTATATTTTTATTTGAATTTATGAAAACACTCACATAGCTATTTTGAAATCCATCAATGAATCAGGGTTTTTAATATAACAATATTTTCATAGAAATAAATCAGAGTTTTTAGCAAAAAAAATATTCATGTTTAGAGTAACCAATATAAAGTTTACCAAGCAAGTCTACCACTTGTTGAAAGAAAGGAATTTTAAGATTCAAGTGATGATGCACACAAAATAAAAGACTTTAAGTAAGCATGAAAGCGCAAGGTAAAACAATTATATGGTTATGATGCGGAAGACTTATAGAAATACAAGAAACATCTTATTGTAATCAATGATGATCCATAAAAAGATATATGAGTTTAATTTCATAAAGAAGATGTTTTTTGTAAATCATTGTTCAATTAAAATCTTTAAGTCTAACAATAAAGTAACCAAGCATGAAATAATGTTATCAACAAGAGATTACTACAATGTTATTTTAATTCACAAATTCAAAACATACCAAACATTGTAGAAAACATGCTAGGTTATCTAGTGCATTTCATAAATAAAGAGTAGTATAGAATTAGCATTAGGATCCAATACTCATGAGAAGAAGTATTATGGAAGATAATGATGTGCACAAAAGTGTATTTTTAAGTAGAGTAAACAAATGTTTTAATCAAAAATACAAGAAATATGTAATGTAAGAGCACAATAAAACACAAATAATTTTACTTCCACACACTTCAATGCACAAAAAAATGTACAACTACCAAGGTGCTTTGCACACACAATGCTCATTAAGAATTATCAGGGTGCAAAGTAGTGCTTGGGGGATCACACAATTTTATTCTTCAATTATTGATTTTTTTTGTTGTGATCCGGTGTACTTAAGAATAAGTGATTTTTATTTTGAAAGAAAGATATGGTTTGCACAAGACACTTTACTATTCTTTCCAAGGTGCTCAACCTCACAGCGCTTATTAAGACTTATCAGGAGGTTCAAGTAGTGCTTGGTGGAGTTATCTTTCCCACTTTATTTTATGATTTTTGTTTTGTACAAAGGTCTCCGAATACACTTGTTTTGCAAACCAATAGAATTTATGAAAGCATAACCACTTTTCTTAACTTTTAAAAGTGCAAATAAAAGGTTGTGTAGGTAAGATACTTGTGCAGTTTTAATTCATTGTACTATTACAAGCATTCTTAGATTAAAAACATATGTAGACAATGCCAAAATAAGTGAGTGAATAAATATCATTATCAAACGTAAAACATTTACTCATACTTAGAGGCATGCTAAGTTTGGTTCTACACAACTTCTACAATATAATTGATGCACATATTAATAGATATATCAAAATATGATGAAGATAATGTTCAAAGTAGTTTGAAAATATGAATCACAACATTATAGAAAGTCTTAAACGATAGAAGAAATCATGCTTGATTTTCTCAATAAAGTCCATACAGTATTTTTGATATTTTTGCAAAATAATTTTAATTTAAAGTTTGAACTCTTATAATTTGATCTTGGACTTCCCGAGGTCTACCCTGTGAGAGGTTCGCCCGGTACTAGGTGATATGATGGGATGATAGCCCAAATCACCCTTTCGCAAGATACATGTAAATAAAAAAGTTAAGTTCAAAATAATAATTTTTGATACTTGTTTTTGTTTTATATTTTTGTATTTGATTTTTGCATATAGGAATAGAAATCAAACAAATAACCAAAAATATTTTTTATAATTTGGCTTTTGTAAATTTGTATTTTAATTTTTCAAAAATCAATTACAGGCATAGATACAAAAATGAGTAGTACATATAAAATAATATATTTTTAGTGATTTTTCAGAATTATAAAATTACAGAAAATCGGACACTTGAGCTAGCGCCGGCGTTAGGTCCTAGCGCCTGCGTTAGCTCACAGAGAGTGCTTATTTTGATCATATAGCCTAGATTTTCTTCGATTTTGCTTTCGATTTTTCTTAATTATGTTTATGCAATGTAAGGCCAGTCTAATGAAGTGAAGAGAGGAGAAGAAATCGCAAAAAGTTGCGGAAGTTAAAATTTTAGTACGTGGGTTTCACATTCATTAAAGCTCCATATTCATTAGACCTTAATTCTTGAGTTTTACACAACATATGAATGATTGAAATGATCAAAAATAAGTGAAATAATATTCATGCAATTTTTCAATTTCGATTTGACATGATTATGATTAAACATACTAGGGGTAATTGAAAATGATGCAAATATATTAACTACCTAAGCAAAACTTGCGCATTTTATAAATTTAGCCTAATACCCCTAAAATACCATTTAAATCCATTATGACACTTATTTCATTTAATCTTAATAATATCATATGACAAATTTAGTTTTTCAAATTTTATAAGACTTTTAGGAAATGGATTTAGAAGGATAAAAAGAAAAAGGATAAGTAGATCACTTGAAAAATGACACGACTTTTTATTCAACTTTATTCAATTTGATTTATTTATGAATTTTGGTTTAATATAAGAAAGTCATATCACAAGTTATATAAAGTGATCATATCATTATGGTTCAACAAAAATAAAAAAGCAAAAATAAAAAGGAAATTAAGCATATCATGAAGTAGAGAATTGATATTTTATTTTGAGTTGATTTCTACTTCATGCAAATGATTGGATACTAATGAATGAGAGATTTAGGTATCCAAAGAGGACCGGGTGTGACAGTTCCTTTGGGTACCCAAATACATCGTGTTTGCTTTTGGGGAGATATGAATGAATGGGCCCTTTTGATTTGAGTTAGTGTTTCATCTTTAACTTTGGGCCTCCATTCAAACCTTGGATAACCATTATTTTTAGTTTTCAAATTTCCATAATCATTTACTTGAATATTTGGATCAAAATGATTTTTGAATTTATAATTTGAAGGAAATTTGTTTGCATTTAAGTTTAGGTTAGGAGAATAATTATGTTGTAAAAGATAATGATGATTAAGTTTTGGAATTTCATTTAGAAGCTTTTGTTGTTTTTCATTTTCTATGTTTTGCTTGGATAAAATATAAAAAATCATATTTAACTTGCCTTTGGATTTTGCTTGATATTTGAATTTATGTGTTGAGAATTTTTCCTTATAATTTCCTTAAGCAAGTTAATTTTATTTTCTAATTCGTAGTTTTTAACTTTGAGATTGTGTCTGGCTTTATTATATGCAATTGTGCTTTTCTTAAAAGTGGAAACAATTGAATTAATATGATTTTGATAGTTATTTCTATATTCATCAAATGTTTCATCCATCTCTTTAATTTCAATTTTATAGTCTTTGCGCTTAGCACAATCATTTATCAAAGATGAATTTTCTAAACATAATTTTTCATTTTGTTCTTCTACAAAAATAAAATCCTTTTCAAGTTTCTTGTGCTTTTCTTTTAATTCATTATATTCTACACAAGTTGTAGTGTTTTCAACTAAGGAGCCATGTGTAGAACTAGATAAATTAGAATTTGATTCTTCATTAATTTTTGCCTTTAAATTTTTATTTTCTAAGCGCAAATGTTTATTAGCATTTTTTTAATTTCTTAATTTTGCGCTTTGTAGTTTGAAGCATTTGTAATGTAGAAATAGAATTACAGAAAATGAGATTTGATTTCCTTACATTGCTTTCGGGAGAGGCACGATTTGAGCATATCGTTTCATTGACATCTTTTTGGCACTCCTCTTCCGAAAATAGTATTTCTTCTTCTCTTTCACTTGATGTGCACTTCATGGATCCGTCATGAGTGGAGCATTCTTGAAGACTTGTGCAAGCTTGCATATTCTCCGGTTCTTGCGATTGTTCCATACCTATAGAAGGAGAATCATACATTTCTTCAAGAAATTTTCATACTTTGTATGCACTAGAAAAACAATATATTAATTTGAAAATATCTTGGGATAAAGCACATAAAATACTATTTAAATATTTTGCATTTAGATGACGTTCCTGTTTATTTGATTCATTCGCTGGTCTAACTATTGTTATATCCCATGCATTGGTATCCAAATTTTAATTAATTTTTCCATTAATAATTTCCACCCTTTATAATTTCTCCCTTCGAATAAAGGTGGTTTAAGAGATTTTTCTTCTTCATAAACATTTACCCCACTAGTAGAAGCGAGATCATGAGACATCATTATTCCCGGTTGTTAAGCCGATTTGGAATAACCTAGCTCTGATACCACTTGTTGGATCTGTAGGCGCCCTTAGAGGGGGGGGGGGGTGAATAAGGGTTTTCAAAAACTTATATTATATTTTGAAAAGCTTTGGAATAATGCGAGATTAAGACAATAAGAAGTCAAGTAAAACAATAAAGTAGAGACATGCTTTATTAATATCAAAAAAGGTTTTACAAAAGTTGATTTCTATAACGCTTGAAATCGGTGGCGAAGAATAGTAGACTCCTTTTGTTTTTTATCCCGACTCGCATCCCCACGAACCGGTGGCCCTAGCCTATCCTCCCCAGATTCGGCCTCAAGCCGCTCTAGCCAACCCTTCCTCGGATATGGCCTCGAGCACCCCCTAGACCTAACCTAGATCTAGTCGCCAACACGAGGCGAATTTCCTCCCTAAGTCCTACCCAGACCTAGTCGCCAACACGAGGCGATTTCACTAACCGTTTACAAGAAATATGAAATGAAAATAATTAAAAACTCCCTCTTGATGAACTTCTGAAGTTGGAGACGAAGATCCACTGTAGAGTAAGCGTTGTAGAAGCGGACTTCGTTCGGATCTGGCGTGATGAGATTCTCCTTCAGAAGTTTGTAGAACTTTAGTAGGACATCAACTTTCGGCCAAGGTAGCCTCTGGAATTCTAGAACTCAATCTCTCTCTCTGATGTCTGTCTGAAACGAGAGAAGAGGGGTCCTTTTTATAGCCACAGCGCTAGCGCCTGCGCTAGTGGTACCTCCGGCGCTATCCCATTGTAGGACATATTCTGCGCGGCAGAATCTTCAATCCAAAGAAATAATTCTCTCTTGCCTTCTGTGCTCCCCGCTACCGCCTGCGCTATCGGATACCGCCAGGCGCTATCTCCTTCTATATGTGCTCCCGGAATTGCGCTTAAGCATTCTTTTTGTCGATCGAATTTTCATCGAACGCAGTGATGAGCATTTCGTCGAGCGCAGCTTACAGTTCGTCGAACGAAAGCTAGCGCCAGCGCTAGTACTAGCGCACCGCGGTAGAGTAAGCAGTTCGTCGAGCGCCAGTTTGCATCTCAACGGTTTGGTTTCGTCTCAACGGTTCCTTAGCGCTAGCGCCAGGCGCTAGGTGATACCGCCGGCGCTAGAAGGAGTGTTGGATTTGAAGGCTCAAATTTGGGGGCAACCTTCTTATGTAATCCTTGAGTCATATGGACTTTGTTTTCCTGCACACTTAAACACACAAGATCGAATACACATAGGATTTGTTATTCTCAAACCTAGGAGATGCGGAAGACCATGTTCCAACATGCTTCCCCTGGGTGGGGGGGCCCACCCGTCTTGGGCTCTTCTCGCTCTTCTCCTTGGATCCTCTGCGTGCGTGCTTCGTGCCATTCAACGAACAGTTGGGATAGCTCGGTGAAGTTTTGAATCTCTCCCTTGGGCAGAGATCGATACCAGCGGAGGGCGTCTCCGCGCAGTGTCTCGACGAAGATTTTGCAGCTGATTTGGTCGGGAAGTCCAAACGTTCGCATCGTTATCAGGTGATTAACGTGCCCATATGGGTCCTTTGCTCTGTGAAACTCCTTGTAGTGCGGGAGTTTTAGCTATGACGGGACTGGATATGCCAAGATTGACTTTGACAGGGTTGATTGCTTTTGCTGGTACGTGACATCATTCGAATCCTGTTGCGTTGCGAGAGGAGTCGGATTGCTGGCTGATCCAAGCCAATGGGGAAGGATGGGTGCAGCGATGAGCGCTCTCCTCGCTGGGCTTTCAGGGATGGAGGAACTGCATGCGTCGGATAGTTCCGGGGGGGGGGGTGTCCATTCATGCTGGTTCTGTGAACTTGGGCGAAGTGGGCGCTGCGTTCGGAAATCCTTTGCATGGTATTTGGGAATCCATTGATTCCCATAGACGGCGCCAAATTGTTGCGGATCGCTCGGGCGCTCTGGTAGACTGGTCAAATTGAACCGCCTTTGCTCGCAAGCGAACCGAGCGTGCAAACTGTCAATGAATAAGTTAGTAAATGACACGAAGGTTTTTAACGTGGAAAACCCGGAAAGGGTGAAAAACCACGCGGCCGGAGCTGTGTCGGCCAACTTCCACTATCTTTTGGGGGATTACAATTAGAGTCTTAGAGCTCGAGCGCGACAGGCCGCTGCTCGTTACAATGAGAGAGAGAGAGAGAGAGAGAGAGAGAGAGAGAGAGAGAGAGAGAGAGAGAGAGATATCTGAAGGTGACAGACCACCTCTCGGAAAGCTAAGTCCTTTTCCTTCTGAGAACAGTAGTCAGAACGAAAGTGAGAATACTGGTGAGAACAAAAGTGAGAAGGCTGAGTCGCCTTTCGCTACCTTCGAAGGCTCGAAGGAGATCTTCGAAGATTCGAAGGAGATCTTCAAGCGCCGACGGATAATTCCAAGGAAATCTTCAAAGGATCTCTCTCGGATGTAGAAGGCAAGGTCCCCTGAAATGCAGGCTCTGGGCTCCTTTTATAGCTTTGGTCGCAATGGTAGCCCTGTAATTTTGCCGTCGTAACCACCGTAACCACCTGACGGGCGAATCACGCTGGTCGATTTGGAGCACACGGATCGCCATTTTACGTAAATGACCGTCTCGCCCTTCGGTCAGTTCAGGCAGCTTCGTTGATGGTAAGAAAGGCGACAAGCGGGTCCTGTAATCTGAGAAATTGGAAAGACAAAAATTGAGCGTGCCCGGAATGCAGAAGTGTTCTGAGCGCGTTCAGAAGCGTTCTGAGTGCGCAACGAGCACGAAAGTGTTCTGGGCATGCAACGAACACGGAAGCGTTATGGGCATGCAACAAACACGGAACGTTCTGAGCGAATGGAGGAATGAGGAGTCGCGCCCCCAAGAGGGGAATTGGGCCTAGTCGCACCCGATGAGGGGCGTGACTTTGGCCGAGCCCTCTGCCAGCCCCCCCTGCGAAAAGGCGGGAGGGGGCTTGGCCTGCGCGCTACCACGTGGTAGCTTCGCACGGTAGTGCGTGCGGTAGCGCGCATGGTCACGGGCGCCACGGTTGCGCGCGGTCTTGCATGGGCGGTTGGTTGCGAAGATTGTGAGCTTGCCCACTCTCCCACTCTTCCCTCATCACCTTAGTGGGTTTCAGGAATAACCACCTCTTAGACTTGCATATAGATAGATGAGAGCCATGTATGAGTGCCTATCAATTGTAATTTTTGTACAAGTTACTTGTCGGTGGATGAGGGAAATTCCGTAATTATACTCTAGAAAATATGACTATCATGTGTTAAACCCTCGCAACGAGCTGTAACATCCCAAAAACCCGAATTAAAAGAGTTCATGAGGGACCTAAGAGTCTTGAGAAGTCCATTTGATATTTGGGCCTGATTGTGTGTGCTTTGTAGGTCATTTAGAGCTTATAAGACTCTATAAGGCCTGACACACGGCCATATCAGAAGGCGTGTAGAGGTACATGTGCAGCCTAGCACACGGTCATGTTGATAGCCGTGTACATGGTCATGTCTAAGACTCAGTTTTTCGGTAAGCTACATGGCTTGTCGATTTAATTTACATGACCGTGTAGGTTGTTGTGTAGTAGACATGACCAAGAACACAGGCGTGTCAGTAAGCGTGTAGATGCCCAAGAATGAACCAGTGTAGTGATTTTTCCTGCAGGTGAGCGACACGACTTGGCACACACCTGTTTAAAGGTATACAAGATGAAGTAGAGCTACACGACCTGGCCCACAGCCGTTTGTCAAGCTCTGTACGGGGCCTTGAACTTATTTTGGGCTCGAAATCATAGCCATCTAATGTGGGGCTTTAAGAGCTGATGACCAAGACTCTTACCTGATCCTATTAGGTCGGGATTGATGATCTTTCAAGCGCATTTCCACTTATACATTCTCTAACCTAGGTTTTGTTGGAACACTTGTTCCGCATATCTTGGTTTGAGAATAACACATCATAATCTGTATTTGATCTACTTTGCCCGTGTTTATAGTTTGCAGATCCTACTGGTAAATCAGAGAGAAGTATATGGGAAATATGGACTGGATTTTCTACTACCATGGGAGATAGGTACTACCGCTAACGTTAATAATCGTGTTCCAGAAGGACAGTTGGCAATGAACATTTCAAAAGGGACTATGCGGGAGCAAAGAGCTTAATATGTAAAGCATTACCACGCCACGATAACACTATCACGCAGCGGTAATCTTTAGGCAACCATGGGAAATCACAAAATGATTGAGGAGCTAAATGAAACAGGATATCACATTTTGGCGAGATGAAATATCGGACTACCGCGCGGCGTTAGGTCTACCGCGCCGTGATAAAATCTTACCTAAGATAACAGCTTTGCTTCCAAATCAGGCTGGTCAGAGCGTGGAAATTCAATTAATATGCTACCGCTGGTGATAGGTACTACTTCATGTGATAACAGACAATGTTGTATTTAAATGATATTTCACTTCGTCTCTCGTGCGCGAAATAAATTATCTTCGTGGGAGCCTTCGTGTCATAGGTCCAGAGGAGAACCAAGACTCCCCAACAATAATTGGAAGAGGCTTAGATGGCGGAGAACATCAAAACATATTCTAGACGACGAGTGAACACATATTCAAGGCAGCCTTCGTTCCAAAAATATTTTATATTCTCTATCCTTGTATTTTATCTTTTGTTTTTTATACGTCTTTGTGGTACGTTGAGAAATTTGCCCATGTGCTGGCGACTAGGTCTTTGTAGGGCTTTGGAAGAGAATTCATCAATGTGTTGGTGACTGATAATGCTAAATCTAGTTAGTTTAATTAGGTTATTTACTCTTACTTTTTGCTTATTGTTGTTTACCTAAATGCAATTTTGGTTCATTTTCCTATTTTTAGTGCTAACTTAAGTTTTCTGAATTTTCAGGTCAAAAATGCAAAATTTCCTAAGTCACGCCCTAGGTCACGCCCGTGACCTAGGGCGTGTAAGTTGCTGTTTCCAGTTAAGCTGCTGCCACCATAATTCAGAAGATCTGATCAGACACGCCCAAAGTACACGGCCGTGACACATAAGTAACGCCCGTGACACGCAAGCCACGCCCGTGACCATCCCGTGAACAGCTCAGATTCGACCAGCTGACCACCGAATTGGTCACGCCACTGTTACACGGGCGTGCTTCCAGTCACGCCCGTGACTGCCACGTCAGCCAGCCGCCAGCGCCCATGATCGCCGCCAGCGCCCATGACCAGACTAACCACCGAAATGGTCACGCCCTCAGTCACGGGCGTGACCTAGGGCGTGACCCATCAAATCGCGTCAGAATCATGCGCCGAACCTGATCCAAGCCGCAGAATTGATTAAACAATGTCACGCCCCTAGTCACGGGCGTGACTGAGGGCGTGACCAAGGCAGAAAAATTTCTATAAATTGAAATGACCTCCAAGCTTTCCCCATTCAGTTTTTGGAGAGAGAACTAGTGCTACTACTCTATTTTCAGTAATTTTCATGTCATTTTATTCTCTTTCTCTCTCTCTCTTATTTCAATGCATTTCCTTTTCTAGTTTTCATATGAATGTTGTAATGCCTTTGTAATTTCCTTTCATAGTGTATTACTAATGTTTAGTAGGCTTTCCATGCAAATGTAATCTCAGTTGAACTTTTGTTTAATAAAAATTGTATGTTTTTGTTCTCTTAAAATCTTCATCATTTCTCTCTCCTACCCCTCCACCATGAGTAACTAAATCCTCATAGTACTCGATCTTGATGATCTGAGGATGAGTTGATCAAGTTATGATCCTTTAGTCTTCTTTCACTTTCTAAAGTGTTGGGCCTTAGATTCACTCTTAATTAAAATTTAGTGGAGCTATATTATCGATATATAATCCCCACCTTTGCTTTCATTCTTGGCTAGCCGAGAGGCCGATAGTCTGAAGTGAGCACTTAAGAGTAAAGAGAGTTACACACGTTTCTCGAGAGAGAATGATGTAAATCTCCTGGATTTGAGTCAAACCTAATAGCGGGGTTCACCACTTAAAGCGAGTTTTAGGTATTCGAATACGGGATGAGAGTTCGGTCGGATTTTCCTAAACTCAGTTGGGCATATCTTCGAGAGAAGCATGTTCAAACTATAGGAACCCCCACGGTCAAGCTACCCTTACTTTATTAAGTTTTAAGTTTGCTTTTGAATTTTGATCAACTTAAGCCGAAGTAAGTCAAGATCGAGTGCTATTTCTTAATCATCGTTTAGCCGTACTTTTATCCAGCTTTTATTTCAACTTAGCAGACAAAACCTTCCAAAAAATTATTAAGATAAAATAATAGTAATTCGTTTGAGTATAAGTAATCAACGGTTCTCGGATTTTAATACGATACTTGTGTTCCTATACTACAGTTCGATAGGTATACTTGCCTTCTCGGATTGCTAGTTCGGATTTTATTTCGTGCAAGCGGAATTTTAATCACCAGTGACTTGGTCTTTATATGCCTTAGGGGGAATTTGTTTCGTGTGTTAGGCGACTAGACTGAGATTTAGATTTAGGGGACGGCTTGAGGCATATTTAGAAAGAGATAGGCTAAGGCCTACCAGTTCGAGGTGTGAGGCGTTATTAAAAACAAAATGAGATTTCTTATTTACGACCTCAATCTTCAACGTTATGAAGATTCAGTTTTGTAATCATTTTTAATATAATAAAATCATGTATTTCTCTTTATCTTCATAAATGTTTTATTGCTGAATTTAAAGTTCAGTATTCAAAGTTTAATTATTTCAAAATGGTCTTTAGTAATTATAAAGATTTAATTGAAAATCAATAATCCATTATTCACCCCCTCTAAGGGTGCTTTACGATCCAACAGTTATATCAAAGCTAGGTTACTCTTGTTGCGGGTCGTTCAACGCTCTCCTAGACCGGTCGTGCCGAACTGTCTTAGCTCGAGAGTGAGCCGAATGCGCAAATGGTCAAAAGTGAGAACCAACAATAGACAACGAGACATGTATGTGGAAAACCCAGAAAGGGAAAAAACTACGGGGCCTAGCCCAGTTCTGAATGATCCACTAATATTTAGAGTAACAGGGAGTTGTTTCTCGAGGGTAATAGGTCACCGCTCATTACAGAGATTTTGTTTTTAAGTCCTTCAAGTCCTCGGGAGCTGAGCGCGATGAAGCATGCTCGGAGACAGCCAGGAGCGGAGCGCTGCAGAGTAGCCTGGAGCAGAGCACTGTGGAGGCGCTGGAGCGGAGCGATGCAGAGCGGCCTGGAGCGGAGCGCTGCGGAGCGGCCTGGAGCGGAGCGCTGCGGAGCGGCCTGGAGCGGAGCGCTGCGGAGCGGCCTGGAGCAGAGCGACTTGGAGTGGAGCGGCCTGGAGCGGAGCATCCTGGAGCGGAGCGGCCTGGAGCGGAGCGGCCTGGAGCAGAGCGGCCTGGAGAAGAGCGCTGCGGAGCAGCCTGGAGCGGAGCGCTGCGGAGCAGCCTGGAGCGGAGCGCTGCGGAGCAGCCTGAAGCAGAGCGCTGCAGAGTAGCCTGGAGTGGAGCAGCCTGGAGTGGAGCAGCCTGGAGCAAAGGTTTGCGGAGCAGCCTAGAACAGAGCGTTGCGGAGCGGCCTGGAGTTGAGCACTGCAGAGCAGCCTTGAGCTGAGCGCTGCGGAGGAGCCTGGAGCAGAGCGCAGTGGAGCAGTCTGGAGCGGAGCGCTGCGAAGCAGCCTAGAGAGGAGTGCAGAGGAGCAGCCTGGAGCGGAGGGCTGCAGAGCAGCATGGAGAGGAGCGCTGTGGAGCAGCCTGTAGCAGAGCGCTGTGGAGGAGCCTCGAGAGAAATGCAATAAAGCTGCTTAGATCGGAGTGCTGCGGAGCAGCCTAGATCGGAGCGCTGTGGAGCATCCTGGAGAGGAGCACTGCGGAGCAGGTCTGATCAAAGATGTCAAGGGGGCCACACCGGAGAGTTTGGAGTTCCACCGGGATCTTCGAAAAGTCCGTAAAGTAAAGCTGGAACGATGAGGGAGATCTTTAAGGGGAGATTAAAGGCCGATGAAGATCTTCCTTGAGTCCTCGCCGAAAAATCTAAGAGCCCCTTCTTGCCTCCATGCCCCTCCCACTTTTCAAATGGAGGCCTATGTTGGACATGTGTGTCACATCCCTTTGTTTGAGAATAACAAATCCCAAATTGTATTTGATCTTGCTTGTCGTGTGTTTATGGTGTGCAGGAACTATAGGTGCAATACTCCACAGGTAGAAAGCATCATGGAACCAACAAACTGAACTTAAGCACTACCGCCAGTGCTATGGGTTACCATAGGCGCTAGCGCTACCGCCAGCGCTACCGCGTGGCGCTAGCTCGAGTTCGTGCCACAACGCCACGACGCCGACGGTTTCGTAACCGCTCCACACGAACGATACCGCAGGCCCTAGGAGCTTCCACAGGCGCTATCTGTTGTTTATTGGGTGTCAACTTATCACCTAGAGGGGGGGGGGGGGGGGGGGGGGGTGAATAGGTTTTTCAAATTATTTTATCCCTTTTAGGTGTTCTTGATTTCTATTTATTAGATTTATAAATTATAAAGCACAACACAGAAAAGCATACAATGATCTATAGAGGTTCCTCAAGACCGGGTGTCTTGAGTAGTCCTTTGTCCCTCTGCGCCTACCTAGCAGTGTGCTAGGCTCGGCAAACTCCGCCAAATCTTCAGGCCCGCAAGCCTTACAACACGGACCCGCAAGTCCTACAGCCTAGGCCCTCAAGCCCCTACTGCACCCGAGCATGCAAGCTCGACACTCAGGCCCTCAAGCCCTACTGATGTAGGCCTTGGAAAATTGCACGTTCTAAGATCCCATGAAAAGCACGCACGCCTTGTTCCTTGACTTTGTGGTGGCCAAATAATCTTGAATATTAGGATGGTGGAGAGAGAAAAGGTGGTGAATAAATAGAAGACCCCTTTTGAAGAGGGAAATGATGGCTTCTGGGTTTTGTGGAGGAGGGATGATGGTGGCGGCTTGAACAAAAGGAGAAGGAGGAGAGGTGGTGGTGACAAGAGAAGAAGGTGGTCGAATACCACAAAGAGGAGGAAGAAGAAGTTCGGCCCAAAGAGAAAGAGAGGAATAAAAAGGAGAATTTTAGGCAAGGGGGGAAGAGAATTTCGGCCAAAGCCAAGAGGATGAAGGAGAAAGGAAAGAGAGAAGAAATCTTAGGCAAGAGGAGAGGAGGAATTTCGAAATTCCTAGAGAGGGAGAATAGAACACTTTAAGCAAGAGATCCAAGGGAGGGAGAGGGGAGAATATTAGGGAAGAGGAGATTTCTCAATTAAGAGGAATTCAAATTTTATTCATTCATATCATGACTTATTCTATTACATGGGGGGCCTATTTATAGGCTTACAAAATTAAAACATACCAAAATAAACGATGACAACATACCAAAATAAACGTACAAGGCTACATGCAGCCCAACATAATAAAATAAATACTAGACGCACCATACATGAAATATGGTTCACACAATAACATTAAAACATGACATGATAATATTTAATTAATAATCATAATTGAATAATGATAATTATAATTAAATATTATAGGGATAATATTTAATTAATAATTATTATTAATTAATTATATTTATGAATTAATATTAGACGCACCATACATGAAATATGGTTCACACAATAACATTAAAACATGACATGATAATATTTAATTAATAATCATAATTGAATAATGATAATTATAATTAAATATTATAGGGATAATATTTAATTAATAATTATTATTAATTAATTATATTTATTAATTAGATTATTATTGTGCCGCGAGCGGAGGTTGTAGCGGCGTTGGCGTTGCAGTTGCTGTCGTCGTCATGTTGAGGGTCATCGTCTCCATCACCTACACAACACCGACCCACAAATCCTGTGCCTACAGCCTAAGCCCGTAAGCCCTTACTGCACCCAAGCCCTCAAGCTCGACAAGATTAGACCCGCAAGTCCACTGCACTGGCCCTCAAGCCTCACAGCTCTCCAGCCCTCTAGCTAGATGGTGTCGGAACCACAAGTCCACTGCCCTGGCCCTCAAGCCTCACAACTCTCCAGCCCTCAAGCTAGACACATAGGCTCGCAAGCCTTACAAGAAATTACAGTGATTACAACTGCTTTTTCTGCCTGATGGAGATCGGCAACTTAGCCTGATGGAGATCGGCTTCTTGAGGTTGAAGAAGATGTTCCAGATTCAGATCTTGAAAGCGCAGTTCTTCTTCAATCTCTACTCTTAGCCAGATGAGGAACGACTTCTTATCAGTCAATGGAGATGACTGATTCTTCTGAAAACTCTTGATTCTTGTTCTCTACTTCTTGTGCTTCTTCTTCTCCGCAACAACGACGTGGTTCTTTTTCGTTTTTCTTTTTCTCACAAAGATTGCCCTTTTTAGGGCATCCTTTTATCTCTTTTATAAGACTGTGAGGCTCCCAACGGTCTTCTGAAAAAGTTCCTTAAGTGTCAGATGCCCCATACCTTAAGAGCACGTGCTGATTGGACAATCAGACGACGACATTAAATACTGACGGCGCGTCCGCAATATTTGAATTCCGTCTCGACGATATTTCCATTGTAACGACGATATAGATACTATCTCGACGACAGAACTTTGTCGATGCCTTAGACGTAGGTAGATCTTCAAGTCTTCCAGCTTCTGCCTCTGTCATTGATATCTCGACGACACAAGAACTTCGGGCGTTTCCGCATATACGAAGATATGCTATCTCTGACTGTGTCGTCGTGATCTTCTTTCTTGTAGTCTATCATCGTAATCACTTTGTTCTTTCAATGACATGAGCGATATCATGTCGACAGACTATGCCATAGCAACTGCCTGTCTTTAGTTCTCCTTCTTCAGTCTTCTAGACGACACGCCTTCTTTACGATGATGTCTGTTCTTCTCGACGACAAGGCTACTCTGTTGATGTCGACGATACTGCATCTTTTTGACGACATCCCTTTCTTTGATATCTTCAGGTCTTCTGTGCGTTTGACGAACTGCATTCTTCGTTCGACAAACTCCATTCTTCGTTCGACGAACACGCCAAGTCTTTGCGTTCGCCGAACTTCGTTCGACGAACTTCATTCTTCGTTCGACGAACTCGCCAAGTCTTTGCGTTTGCTTTGCTCATCATCATGACGACAAGCATACTTAGTCGACGACATCTTCTATTCTTCTCGACGATATAGTGATGCGTGTCGGCAAGTGCACCGGTCGCTGTCAAGTAATAATTGTGGAGAATAAATTCCCCGGATGTCGGTCTCTTGAGGAATGCAGGATGGGTGAACGAATCGCGCAGTGATGATTGTTACACAAGCGTTCAACAAACACAAAGAGGGGTTTTAGATTGGTTTTCCTAATCTTAGCAATAACAAAAGAAGTGCGGGTCGAAAAACACCGCTTCGCAAAGTGAAGTGGATGCAACGGCCGCGATGCCGTGCTTCGTGAGGCGGATGAAGTGAACTCAAGTGCGAGAGGGTGAGGGTCGCAAACACCTCTTCACAACCGCCGTTAGCTCTCGCTAACGCGGGTCAAACACCTTGCGTGCGGGCGCGAGTGAGTGAATGAGAACGGAGTGAATCACAACCAAACCATGAAGAATAACAAAGAGACATTCATTTAAACAAATAACATCTCAATATTCGAGTTTTACACGGTTCAAAGAGTACAACGAGGAAAGAGGAAAGGAATAACCGATGGTGAAGACTAGCGGCCGTTCACGGCCGGAATGGTAGGTTGTCGGGCTACCTCCGGACTCGGACGGACAATGCTTCCGGCGTAGAGAGCTGTCACGATCTCCCTACGTGCTCCGTCGTCTTCGACTTTAGGTTTCTTCTTCTTCTCACCGAGCGGAATGAAAGAATGCTTGCTTGGAGGCTTACGGACGATGGAGAACACTCACGGACAATGGAGGAAGTCTTGGAATGGATGGAGGAGGCTTCCCTTTGCGTAGGAGATGAAGTGGAGGCTTCCCACGGTGGAAATCGGCGGCGTACGGCACAGGAATCCCGCTCCCGGCATGAACGATCCGCCCTAAAATTGCAACAGGCGTTTAAATAGGCGCTGGATTAAATACTGCGCACGATCATCGGCGCACGACCAGTGGTCGTGCGCACTAGAATTCTGCGATCGTGCGCACTGCCTGGGTGGAACCTGCAAGATACGAAATTATAAAATAGAATGTTCGCACGACCAGTGGCGCACGACCGGTGGTCGTGCGCACTGGAGTTGATGGTCGTGCGCACTGGAGCAAACAGAACTCGGAAATTAAATGGTAAGTGCGCACGAGCAGTGGCGCACGACCGGTGGTCGTGCGCACTGTCGTTGATGGTCGTGCGCACTGCACCAAACAGAACTCGTGAAAAAGGGTTAAGTGCACACGATCAGTGGCGCACGACCAGTGGTCGTGCGCAATAGAACCGGTGATCGTGCGCAGTGTTCCTGTGCAGAATTGCACCGGGAACACTTGCACGACTCCTATTCCCGCACAACCACAGATCTAGCCACTGAAAGTGGCACTTATCAGCACAAGAATATACTAAAGACAATAAACACGAAAATCACACCAAAGTGGGCCAAGATGTGCACCTAGCATGGAATATCAAATATAAACTATAACAAGGCTATAGTGCGTAGAATTGACTAAATAACGGCCCGGATGAGTCCAAAAATGTGTATATGATCAGGACTCATCACACCCCCAGACTTAACTGTTTGCGCGTCCCGAGCAAACGAATCCGGCGGAGCGCGAAAACGATAGTTAACATAGAGAATTACACAAGGGAGTACGGTGCGAAGTAACGTACGCATGCGAGTAGAAATTCTAGTAGAAGAAGATTCTAATTATGCTAACTAATTTACATAAGTATTAAAGCGTAAGTAAAGATTTAGTCCTACTCAGTTGGTGAATTATGAAGAATTTGACGATCATGCCCAGTATGAAAGTGACGAGACACTGAGGCGGGTGTTGCAAAAGATCGGGGCTTAGGAATAACTCCGCTGAAATCCATCAACGTCGTGAACCATACGCTCGCCCGGTCACACTCTCTCCACGGCGCTAGCAAACTCGCAAATCAAATCAGTAGGACTTATAGGATTAAAACGAGGCTTAGGTTACGGTATGATATTCAAAGTTAAACACGGTGGCTACGCAACCCAAGTGAGCTAACGGAACGCTGCACCACACAAGACCAACAAACTATGCTCGTGTGACACACCCCCAGACTTATCCTGAAAACCAGGTGTGCTCACGGCCTACTTCACAAATACCAACAGATTTTCTGTTTTTAGCTCGGGAGGAATTTTTTTTTCAAAATACTCTTTTTTTTTCTCTTTTACATATTTCACATCTTTTATGTAACCCCCGGTTGGTTCAAAATCAGCGGATGGACATTATTTTCCCATCATAACACAACGATTCCACACTCCACACAAGTTTAGAATTATGAGCGCAGTTAAAAACGTTTTGGTTGCGGGAGTGGGATAGGCTCCAGGCTTTGGTGGATGAAGAGGAGCTGAACAAAGGATTGGCTTGCAAAGGTGAATGAAATGGACATGGAATAACAAAGCTCAAACTAGCCAAAGGGTGGCCTACATCATGCTTGACTCATCGAGTAGCTCTCACCCATGCTTCGAGAGTCGCTTGGGGCAAGTTCTTAGCCCACGAGAAAGATAAACCTTCCTCCCGACTCGAGCAACACACGACTAGCAATCGCACACACACAACACCGGGTTATCGTCAATTCCATACAAATTCACCACTTGAGTATATTAAATCTAAATTTACGCATAAATACTAAACATAAATTAGATGCATAAAGAAAATCTAGTTCTACACAAATTCTACCATAGCATGCGAAGTGACTAGAACACTACATGAGTCAACATCGCACTCCAAATAATAATTCCTACGTTAACAACCTATTTCATACTCCAACCAAGATAGTTTACAACGGAACAACAACAAAAAGATAAGCGCGCACTCAAGTGGGTGAAATGGTGTGTGAAACATGGAAAACAACGATAATGATAAGATAAAAAAGAATCAACCTTCTAGTATGCGGTGCACTCGTGCACAGTGGATAACAACAACCGCTCCCCCAGACTTAAACTAGGCGATATATCTAGAAATTGAGGCAAAAAGAGGGGAGGAAGTGTTACCCAATGCTCAGAAATGAGCATACCAGACGATTGGCGTTTACGATCAAGACTAGTCCGCAGCATCCGCTCCATCGAACACAAAACCCTGCAAGCACAAACTCAAAGCAACAAAAGCAGATACAAAAGCTGAACTAAAAGAAGTTAGATAAAAAGAAATACTAAAACAAGAAATCTGGGTTGTCTCCCAGTAGCGCTTTCATTTAACGTCCTTAAGCTGGACCAAATACCTGTATTAGCAGTGTTTATAAAGTGCAGGAATTAAAAAGAAATCTCAAAAATAGTTCACCACAGCAAATAAAACACACATCAACTAAAAGCGCTCTTATGGTGTGCTTCTCCCGTAGCACGTAGGCGGGAGGTGAAGGCTTTAGGGCCAGCACTGGTATTACCCAATGCTCCCTTAACCTCCGCCACCTTGCCACGGAGAGCGGCAGCACGAGCGTCGCGCAAAAGTTTTTCCTTTTTAAGTTTGGTGACAGTCGGAGACTGCCACCGTTGAGAGTTCTCAGATTTTTCCTCCTTAGAATCAGGTGGCGTCACTTCCGGCATCGTGGTGACTACCGGATCGGCCCAGGAGATGGAGCGCTTAGATAGTTTATTACATGATTCACCATAAGAAGATAAATAATCAGCAACCCTAACTACATTCACGTCAACGTTTTCCGAACTGCCGTCTTCCTCCTTCTCGGCGTCGAATTCTTTCCGGAGGTCGACCTCTTCTTCCTCATCCGATTGGATCTCCTCCATTCCTCCTTCACCTGTTTCTCGAACATGTATCTTTCCTGTACAGCTTAGAAATTCATCAGAAATAACGAGAGGGGGCGGAGTGAATGTTTCAGTTGTGGCTTCGGGACAAGTGGGCTGCTGCAACATATTGGTTAGGGAAATGCACCCCGTAGCAAAGTCAAGGGTAGCACCACTCTCTTTCAAGAACGGTACGCCCAAGATAGGAATGGACTGGTTTTCCCGCGGGCCCAAAACCAGAAAATCAGCAACTACAGTTGTCCCCTCAACCGTCACCTCCACATTCTTTACTTCCCCCTCGGATTGAACAACAGTACCATTGGCAAGCACAAGGGATTTCCTTTCTTCCGTGTTCAAATCCAGTTGTAATTTGGCTGCATCTTGCAACGCAATAACGTTGCGGGAGGAACCGGAATCGCATAAAGCTTTTGTTTCAACCTTATTGATGGAACAAGAGATTACCAGCTCACTCGGATTGGCATCTACCACATCCCCCAGACTCTTCCCTTGATCAATGGGGTTCTTCTCCGTGTTGCTGGGAAGGGTCCCCTGCGAACGCTCGGTTAGCGCTTGGGCCAATTGGCCCAACTGCGTCTCCAAGTTTCGCATAGATGCAGTTTGATTTACCATATTTGAATTAGCTGCTAGCATGAATTTCTCCATCATTTCTTCTAAATTACTCTTCTTTTGGGTAGGGGGTGCTTGGTTATAATCCGGGTGCGGCGGCCTCGGTTGGCTCCCGGAGGCGTAAGCATCGTTTTGATGCTGCCCCGGTGCCCATCGTTGGCCAGGTGTGTTTGGATTCCACGAGAAGTTCGGGTGACTTCTCGCTCCCGGATTATAAGCATTATTGAAAGGCGCCCCCCTAGGCTGATTTCCTACATAATTAACAGATTCGTTCAAGTTCAAGTGTGCGAAGTCACCTGCCACGTTGTTCCCCGCACACTCATACGCGTGGTGGCCTCCGCCTCCGCATCCCTCGCAGGTAATGACAGCAGCAGTAGCGGATGGTGAGGGGAGAGAGTCGACCATGAAAAGACCTCGGCCGCTTCTTGAAGCATTTCTCCCTGCAGTCCAGAATGTACTGTGGGAGGCAGTGTCGCGCAGAATTCGAAGGGCTTCTTCAGGAGTGTGGTTCATCAAGGTGCCACCCGCCGCAGCATCGATCATTGCCCTGTAGTTGGGCTCGATCGCGAAGTAGAACAATTCAACCACATTCCATGGTTGGAGCTCGTGGCCAGGGCAACGGCGAAGGAGATCATTGAGGCGCTCCCATGCTTCAGCAAGGGTCCCTTGGTCAAGTTGGCGAAATGTGGCGATCTCCCGCCGCAAGCTTACAATCTTATCCACAGGGTGGAATTTAGCAAGGAACTTGGATGCAAGGGCATCCAAAGTTGCAGCAGTCCCGGGCGGAATGGAGTGGAGCCACACCTTTGCTTTGTCGCGGAGTGAAAAGGGAAACAGTCTGAGCTTGACCGTGTCGTCCGCAATCCCTGCGTAGCGGAAGGTTCCGCAAATATCAGAAAATTCCGCCAGATGCAGATGCGGATCTTCGCTGGCCAACCCCGAGAACTGAGCGTTGTTCCGGATTATGTTTAAGATCGCTGGCTTGATCTCAAACTGATTATTCATAATGTTTGGCCCGAACCCCGGATACACACTCCCAGCAGTTGGAGTGGTGTAGTCCCTCATCGTGCGGGGTCGAGGCCTGACTGCCTCCTGCTCAATCCCAGGCTGATGTTCCCCCACGCCGGGCATTCTCGGATCAACATCATTTGGGTCTACCTGATCACCCATGGCCGCTTGTACAGCCGCAGCGCGCCTTCGCGCGCGAGCAGTTCATTCGATTTCTGGATCAAAAGGTGCGAGTTCACCTGCGACCTGCCTCTGCATGAACTGTCAAAAACAAAAAGAAAAACAAAGAAAATAAAAAAAACAACTGCTCGTATAACGAAAGTCACAACACAAGACGAAACACGCCTGCATTCCCCGGCAATGGCGCCAAAAACTTGATGCGTGTCGGCAAGTGCACCGGTCGCTGTCAAGTAATAATTGTGGAGAATAAATTCCCCGGATGTCGGTCTCTTGAGGAATGCAGGATGGGTGAACGAATCGCGCAGTGATGATTGTTACACAAGCGTTCAACAAACACAAAGAGGGGTTTTAGATTGGTTTTCCTAATCTTAGCAATAACAAAAGAAGTGCGGGTCGAAAAACACCGCTTCGCAAAGTGAAGTGGATGCAACGGCCGCGATGCCTTGCTTCGTGAGGCGGATGAAGTGAACTCAAGTGCGAGAGGGTGAGGGTCGCAAACACCTCTTCACAACCGCCGTTAGCTCTCGCTAACGCGGGTCAAACACCTTGCGTGCGGGCGCGAGTGAGTGAATGAGAACGGAGTGAATCACAACCAAACCATGAAGAATAACAAAGAGACATTCATTTAAACAAATAACATCTCAATATTCGAGTTTTACACGGTTCAAAGAGTACAACGAGGAAAGAGGAAAGGAATAACCGATGGTGAAGACTAGCGGCCGTTCACGGCCGGAATGGTAGGTTGTCGGGCTACCTCCGGACTCGGACGGACAATGCTTCCGGCGTAGAGAGCTGTCACGATCTCCCTACGTGCTCCGTCGTCTTCGACTTTAGGTTTCTTCTTCTTCTCACCGAGCGGAATGAAAGAATGCTTGCTTGGAGGCTTACGGACGATGGAGAACACTCACGGACAATGGAGGAAGTCTTGGAATGGATGGAGGAGGCTTCCCTTTGCGTAGGAGATGAAGTGGAGGCTTCCCACGGTGGAAATCGGCGGCGTACGGCACAGGAATCCTGCTCCCGGCATGAACGATCCGCCCTAAAATCGCAACAGGCGTTTAAATAGGCGCTGGATTAAATACTGCGCACGATCATCGGCGCACGACCAGTGGTCGTGCGCACTGGAATTCTGCGATCGTGCGCACTGCCTGGGTGGAACCTGCAAGATACGAAATTATAAAATAGAATGTTCGCACGACCAGTGGCGCACGACCGGTGGTCGTGCGCACTGGAGTTGATGGTCGTGCGCACTGGAGAAAACAGAACTCGGAAATTAAATGGTAAGTGCGCACGAGCAGTGGCGCACGACCGGTGGTCGTGCGCACTGTCGTTGATGGTCGTGCGCACTGCACCAAACAGAACTCATGAAAAAGGGTTAAGTGCACACGATCAGTGGCGCACGACCAGTGGTCGTGCGCAATATAACCGGTGATCGTGCGCAGTGTTCCTGTGCAGAATTGCACCGGGAACACTTGCACGACTCCTATTCCCGCACAACCACAGATCTAGCCACTGAAAGTGGCACTTATCAGCACAAGAATATACTAAAGACAATAAACACGAAAATCACACCAAAGTGGGCCAAGATGTGCACCTAGCATGGAATATCAAATATAAACTATAACAAGGCTATAGTGTGTAGAATTGACTAAATAACTGCCCGGATGAGTCCAAAAATGTGTATATGATCAGGACTCATCATATAGTACTTAGTGAAATAACTAAAGTACTTGACATATTGTCGATCTCTGCAAGCATGAACAGATGGAACATTAAATACAACTTGCATTTATCATTGAGCTGAGCACTTCTTCAAATCAGGAACATTGTTGGGCACTGTTCCCAACAATCTCGCCCTATTTGAAGAAGTCATAACCCACTCAATGATAAATGCCACTCAAATAAAAGATTTAATATTTAAGCAAACAAGTATATGATGATGACGTTGCAGCTATAGTTGAGTGAACACAGAATTTTGACAAGTGTTACTTCATTTATAAATAGTGTCAAATGTTTTCAAAAGTTTTGACATTTCTACATTTAGCAGCTTCACCCTTTGCTTTCTTGGCACTGGCTTCCTGTTCCTTTTTAGCTTGTCTGAAGAAGTACTCAAACGGTTTAGGATGATACTTTAGAGGTTCAGGAGTGTCAGCCGGAATTCTTTCTGCTTTCTTATCTCTTCTGTACTCTCTCCTTACTTCTTCTTGATCTTCATGCTTAGCCCATTCTTGAGGCCTGTATACATTGTATCTTTCACCTTTATTAGCTTTCACTTGCTCCCATGCTTTTAGAATGATGGTCCTGGATATGGGACTCCATCTTTCATAGTCATCCTTTTTCTCCATCTCCTCCATGTACTTTCTCTTTCTCGTTTTTACTTCTTCATCCTCCCGTGATTCCTTTTCTTTACCCTTACCAGTATCAGGAATATCTGTATGTTGCTCATTAGCAGGCTCGTCATAATGTAGAGGAGGGAGATTCATTGCTTCCCTGATGGTGTTTGTGGTCCAGATGACATGATCACCACTGGCCTTTATCATTGATCTCTCCCCCTTTATGACTTCTTCCGATATCCCCCTTTGGAGATTCTCCTCGGAGACCAATATCTTGTTTTTGAGCATATGGATTCCTGCTTCCAAGTGATTCTTGGTCTCAAGCAAATGACTGTCTAGGTCTTTATTGTGGTGATCTAGACTTTCTTGGAGATCAGTTTTGTGTTCAGCCATCTTCTTGGTGGATGCAATGTAGGCCTTTTCTATGCTGCTGACAATCAGTGTCTGATTAACCCCTAGGTTAGATATACCTTTGTAGGTACGGGCAGTGTATTCTTGTAGATTCTTCACATCATTTCTCAAGCTCTCTGTTTCAACAGATAGTTCCCTTTTCAGTTCATCGATAGCAGAGGTGACATAGCTTTCAATTTTTAATCTTTGCTCTTCCAGGAGCATCTTTATCTGAGATAATAGTGAGAGCTCCACTGGTCTATTCTCTGGAGGTGAACTATCTTGTTCCTCTTCTTCATCCCCTTCAATTATTGGCGATAGAGATTTTCTTATGGGTGAATGGTTTGGCTCATTTAATTTTTCAAGACTCTGCTGATCTTTGCTAGTCTCATCAGCAGGGTTCTCTTGATTGTCCTCTTGCATTGCTGGGTCAGAATGACCAGCATCCTCAGCCCCTATGATCTTATTGATCACTTCTTCCACTTGAGTAGGGAGCTCACTATTCTTCTCCCCCTCAGCTCCAGCATCCTCTTGCTCTGTTCCTGTTGTTACCATTTTCCCGGATCCCAGACTTAGAGCAGAGGTCTGGAGGGCTATAATCCTTGTTTCTACAGGTACCTCAGAGTCAGATGAAGGTAAGCTATTGCCTGACTCACTTCGTTCAGACGAGCTTTCTCCCTTCCTCTTCACATCTTCTGCTGTCTTCAACTTTTTGGGAGGTTTAGTCAGAACTTTTTCCCACCTTTCCAGTATTCTGATATCCATCCTTCTCATGTGATGGATTTTTACTCCATACATTTTGTTAAAACTTTCAGGGTAGGATAGCAGAAGGTATAGTGATAGAATTCTTCCCAGATTTGGAGCTTGAAAGCTTTTTTGTATCCTCTTGAAAATTTGCTGACCCCAGTTGGTCTTTTTACTTAGGATTATCCCTGCCATTGTCTCGAACATGGGCCTGGATATCCTGTCATGCGACCCTACCTTGCAGAGGAGGGCTTTTCCCACAATGTCTGCCATCAGCTTTCCTTGTTGATTGAAGCTTTTCCTTTTCAGAGACCCATAGGTCCTGCTCGAATGCCTGCACCAAGCCAGATCCTTGTCAAGGTATTCCTGGGTGATCTTTTCGTCTTCCTCCCCCTTGGAAAATACGAGCAACTGAAGAGCCCTGTTCAATCTCTTGGGATTCACCTTGACCTTTATCCCGTTGATTACACTCTTCACAGATGTTCCCTTCGAGCCACCCTTGGCATTTGAGTAGAACTCCATCACTTCTCTTTTTAATATTACTGTCGGCTCAGAGAGGGCGAACTCCAGGTCGATGGCCTCGAGTAGCTTAATGGTGCTCTGGATTTCTTCTGATCCTTCTGAGAATCCATTCCTCACCACTTCACTTCCTTCGTACAGAAAATTTTCCTTCTTTGGCGCCATCTTTTGCTTGATCCAGGAGGATTTCAGCACTGTCGACTCGTTCACTCTTAGAATGCGTGGAGAACACGACGACTTTTTAGGGCTAATGTAGAGAGTGTTTTAACCTTAAGACATTTGACCTTATTTATAGTGTCCGAGTTGGAAGTTGAAGTGTCATTTGTTAAATATCTGATTAACTCGAGTTTAGCTGTAATGATTGATTAAGCACATGTTTATTTAAACGTCTGCTGATGATTGGATATCGTCGTGATGCAGATTCGATGTCAAGGAGTCATTTCGACGATATCAATCATCATTTCGACGACATGATTTAGGTTCACTCTTTTGTATGTACAGTGCAATGCTTTGATACCATTTAGCAGTGTCATACCTCTGTGCTCCTTAAATGACAACTTTTACTTACTTAAGTGAAGACTACTTTTACAAAATGATAAAGATGAGGTTATGAATTGAGCATCAACATAGTTACCTTCACCTTAGCTTGTAAGTCTTCTTGAGCTAATAGCTCCCCCTCGATGTGATTTCCACTTATCCTTCCTCTTAGCCCCCCTTGATCAGTGCACCTTGGCATGTGGTGAATTTTTCGTAGTCCTGAGTTGAGCCTGGAGCACTTATTGTCATTTAGCCTTGTTTGCATTTTTATTGGCTAAATGGACTACCCTGCAAGACATTTAATATCCATTAGGAACCCAAGGTGACTTGAGTCCTAGGTTCTTGTTAGCATAATAGGGAATTCTTCTACTCACCACCGCCCTTCCAGGAGGTCTCTCCTTTGCATTAGGCACACAAGGGTTGTGCCAACAGTCAATGGCAAAGTGTCCCACTTTGCCACAGCACCAACATTCACGGATGTTGTACCTTCTTTTCTGAACAATTTTTGAGGTGGTTGGAGAATCACAGTGCTTTTGTTCAGTAGAAAAGGCAGCAACATTTTTCCTTGTTTGTGAGCAACAGATGTCAGCTTGGGAGCTGACATGGAGTTGATGGAATCAGATATGATCAAGTGAGAATTGATTATACTAGGGCTACCAATCATCTTCTTATCTGGAGGAGATTGGGAAGGTGTTGCTTCCTTATCCTTGAGTGTGGGGGCTGTAACACCCCAAAGATCGTGGTTCAGCGAGGTAGGCGGAATGGTAGTGTTGCGCTCGGGATAGGCTCAAGATTCCAGATCAGGTCAATGCGCACGACCATTGTCCTCTTCGCGCACGACCAGTGAGCGTGCGCCAATGATCGTGCGTAACCCGCAAAGAATCGGAGTTCTGTCTCGGCTTATGCGCACGACCATTTCCCTCTTCGCGCACGACCAGTGATCGTGCGCCAGCGATCGTGCGCCCTGTTTATTCTGTTCCGCGATTTTGAGCGGAGAAGAAGATCGGACCGTCCAAATCTTTTGGAAATTGATCCAACGGCTAGGTTTAGTTGCGGGAGACCTTTAGGGATGATGAGAGGGGGTTAAACCTCATATTCTCTAAGCCATTCTCTCTCCAAACCCTAGAGAAAGAAGGAGGAGCCAAGGAAGAAGAAGGGAGATTCCGCCATTGACGGAGCTCCGGAGCTCCGTTTCGCGAACCGTTTCCAGATCTGGAGAGTGCAGCCCGGTGCGGTCATTTCCCTCCGTCTAGAATCTCGGATCTATGGCGAAAAAGAACGCTCCTAGGGTAACGATTTCTTCTCCCGTTGTTTGGACTTGTCTTTTGTCCTCTCCTTCGTTTCTCTATGCTTGCATGAGGGATCCCTTTCACCAAATGGGTGAAGTGTAGGATTCCCTCAAGTTCTCCGGAACTCCGGGTCGATTGTGTCCGTCCCCGGCATATTGCATGTAGAAAATCCGGTAGTCGTGCGGATTTAGGAATTTTGTGTGAAGCCTATTCGTGGCCGTGAGCCCGAATCGGTGATGCTTGGATTGCGACGTTGCATTTAGGTTAAGCCTAGAATGCGTGCCGGAGAATGACTCCGTGAAATCATCTATAGTATTGCGGGATTTAAGTGTAGGCGTCCTATGAAGATCCTAACGAAAGCCCCATGCTTTGAGATTGGATGAAGGGAAACCTTCACCGCGAAATTGATGCGGAGCGTATTATACCTCCCCTTTTTGAGTATTTGTGAAGCCTAGATCCTTGTGAAGGGATTAGGTGCGTAGCTTATATTTGTGTAGCACTTGAAGGTGCTAAACCCTTACGGGCCGAGGCGAAGCCGTACCCGCGTCGTGCGACAGATCGCGACGATTAGAGCACGGGCAAAGCTAAACCGAACCCGTTTCCATGCAGATCGGTAAGAGGTCCCTACCTCATGTAGCCGTGTGATCATGGGAGAGGTCGTGGAAGGTGGTTTACCTAGACCGACCAAAAGCTCTTTTTCCCACATAAGGCGATGGCCCTTACGGTGGAGTGTTTGTGGAATTGATGTTGTTAGCCTCATGCGGTTGTTTAGGCGGTTGCGGGGAACCTTCGGGTGAACCCAAACAACATCATGTGCATACCTAGGTTCCCTCCTTTTTGATGCTCAACCTAGAAGATTGAATGTGCTTGAAACCTCACCTTGTGTAGTTGCACTTTCTTTATTTTAGTACTTGTGCTAGTATGGCTTGCTTGCAGGGTAGAATCTCCGCCACCCCGGGAAAGGGGTGGGGTCGTTATAATTTGGTCAGCTGTGCTGACCGTTACCTTGTTTGCCACCGCTTGGTGGAATGTTCTTATGCAGGTGCAGGTGAGCCTAGCGAGAAATAGCGGGCGGTGGCCCCTTTTGCTGAGCTGGCCCTTGAAGGCCAGCCTCCTTTTTAGCTTTCTCATGTATTGCCGGCCTGCGTGCTGATGTATGTTTTGAAGTTTTTAGTACATTTGCTAAATGTAAGGCCTTAAGGCCATAACTCTCTTTCTTGGTTTCATTCCTATGATAGTGGACAATTCTAATGGAAATGTTAAATCTTTTTGCTTCCGCTAGGGTTTAGTATGCTCTGTTGTAGGTTCTTTCTGTTTATCACCTTTTAACTCCTAGCTAGTGTGGGTTGTATGGCGTGGGGTCCCGGCCGGACCTACTGTTATACTATTCGTACTGGCAGGGTGTTACAATTTGGTATCGGACTTAAGGCGTCGATCCGTAGTTTAGCGAATTCGGGACGAATTCCTTTTAAGGGGTGGTGTGCACGGGATGTGCATTCACCTAAAATGACAAAAACTAATAAGAATGTCCACTTAGGAATGGGAAAACATACTTGTTTGCGGAACCTTTGTTGTTTGCTATGTTTTCAGTCACTAAATTGTGTCTTACACGATTATAGGCGACTAGAAGTGGTGCGGGGCCGTCTCAACCCCGTAACACCGCTGAAAGTAGTGGGTCGGCTGAAGTGCCAGCGACCACTCCTCCTGCTGAGATGATCAGGTTAATCGCAGAAGCTGTCTTCGCGATGATCAATGCTCAACCGCAAAGGCTTGCACAGCCTGCTACGCCTAATACAGATGCGGCCCCAGTGATCGAACCCGCGGTGGAACCGAGGGTTGAGGCCCCTGTGCCAGTGGCTGCAGTGGAACCTGCGGCGGTGCAAAGGGTGGAGCGTCCGGTAGAGCGTGTAGTTGTTGCGCGAGCACGTGATCAACAGCTGCAACACTTTCTAAGCTTCCATCCTCCAACTTTCTCGGGGACCGGATCCCCAACGGAGGCGGAGGACTGGCTGTCAACGGTTAGGAAGATTCTAAGGGCCACAGCAACAGAAGAAGTTATGATGGTCACTTTAGCCACCTTCCTCCTTAACGGAGAGGCAGAGCGTTGGTGGGCTGAACAGGAAGTGCACAAGTTCGGAGGCAGGGAGATTACCGAGATCACGATAGCGGAGTTCTCAAAGTCTTTTCTTCAAAGGTATATTCCTTCTGCCCAACGCATTGCGTTGCAGAACCAGTTTCTGAAGTTAACTCAAGGCGACAGCTCAGTGGATGAGTACTTGCACGAGTTCACTAAACTGGGTCGTTATGCGGGGCCTATGATGAAAGACGAAGAGACAAAGACGAACAAGTTCTATGAAGGTCTTCGGGACGAGTTGAGGCTGCTCCTTGCAGGCCCAATGACGTTAGGTTTCCAGGTGATGGTCCAAACTGCCAGATCCCTAGAGTTGGACATGAAGAGGGTACAAGCAAAAGCCGTGGTAAAGAAACCTGAGTTTCATGTGCCGGTCTCTCAGTCTAAGTCAGAATTCAGAAAGAACAAAAGGAAGTTCAAACCGGCGGAGCAAACCCGCTCAAATGTTTCGGGAGCAACGACGGTGCGGAGCCCTATCACGTGTTTCACCTACGGGAAGGTGGGACACAAGGCCGCAGTGTGTCGAAGTGGTCCCCCGAAGACAGAGAATCGAGCTTTGGACTATGATCGAGCTGCGGAAAAGGGTAAAGCTGCGGAGTCTTCGGCTTCCCAGCACATTACTCCGACTCAGCCGAGAGTCTACTCGCTTGGCCAGCAAGAAGCCATACGACAAGCTGATGTTGTCACAGGTATGAATTAAAAATTAGCTTGTACATAGCTATTTGTGATTATACCGTTGTGCAACTGTATGTTTCTTTTTTGTGTGCAATTAGGCTTTGTCCTAATTCTCAACTATCCGGCGAGAGCTCTATTTGATACGGGTGCATCGCACTCTTTTCTGTCTGAGGACTTCGTGGTGTGAATCGGAGTGCCATCTACCTTCGTAGAGGATAGATTAGAAGTAGTGCTACCTAATGGATCTCGCATGTCTGCGGATAGGAAGAGCCGTGTGAAGGTGCGGATCGGAAATCAAGATTTCGACTTGGAAGCATCGTTGTTACCGTTAGCTGAATTCTATGTGATCTTCGGCATGGACTGGCTCTCGGAGCAGCGTGCATGCATAGATTGCAATTCTAAGGAGATCACTCTGGGAAGGAACGCCGATGGAGAAACCACGTTTACCGGTATGCGAGGAGCGAGCAAGACGCTGATGTCTGCTCTCCAAGTGGTTAAGGCAGTGAGAAAAGGCGCCGAGTTGTTCTTCACCTTGTTGGAGGCTTCAGAGCCAAAGCCCAGGTTATGTGATGTCCCAGTTGTAGCGGAGTACGCCGACGTGTTTCCTAATGAACTCCCTGGGGCTCCGCCTCAGCGAGAGATCGATTTCTGTATCGAGTTGGTGCCAGGTGCCAAACCTGTGGCCCGCTCACCGTACCGGATAGCGCCAAAGGAATTGGCAGAGCTGAAGGTTCAATTGCAAGAGCTGCTAGAGCAAGGCTACGTACGTCCAAGTTCTTCGCCTTGGAGTGCACCGGTCCTCTTTGTGAAAAAGAAGGACGGGAGCTTGCGTCTATGTATCGATTATCGAGAGCTAAACAAGTTGACCGAGAAGAACCGATATCCGATTCCAAGAATCGATGATCTCTTCGACCAGCTGGTTGGGTCGACGGTATACTCCAAACTGGACCTAAGGTCCGGCTATTACCAACTGCGGATTAGGGAATGTGACATTCCAAAGACAGCGTTCAATACCCGCTTTGGGCACTATGAGTTCACGGTGATGCCGTTCAGTCTGTCTAATGCACCGTCGGTATTCATGGACTTAATGAATAGGACGTTCCGTGAGTATTTGGATCAATTCGTGATCGTCTTTATCGACGACATTTTGGTATACTCTCAATTGGAAGAGGAGCATGTAGGACATCTGCACGCAGTTCTGGGCACCTTGAGGAAGAGTCAGCTATATGCCAAGTTCTCCAAGTGCGAGTTTTGGCTACCGTCAGTAGCACTCCTTGGTCACGTCGTTGGTAGAGATGGAATTGCGGTTGATCCGTCGAAGATAGAAGCGATCCGAGCCTGGCCTTTGTTGAAAAACGTAGCGGAAGTCCGAAGTTTCTTAGGACTTGCCGGCTATTATAGGCGCTTTGTGGAAAACTTCTCGAGGATTGCACTTCCTCTCACTAAATTGACTAGGAAAGATCATAAGTTCGTTTGGTCGCCCGAGTGCGCACGAGCTTTTGAAGAACTGAAGAGCCGTTTGACCACGGCGCCCATTCTATGCTCGCCATGTGGTACGGAAGGCTATGAAATTTACAGCGACGCCTCAGGGAGTGGTTTGGGTTGTGTCCTAGTGCAGTTCGGTAAGGTAATTGCCTACGGCTCCCGACAGTTGAAGGTTCATGAGAGGAATTACCCGGTCCATGATTTGGAGCTAGCGGCCGTGGTATTTGCTCTTAAGCTTTGGAGGCATTATTTGTATGGCGTGAAGATCGACATCTTTACCGACCACAAGAGCCTCAAGTACTTGCTAGATCAAAGGGAGTTGAATATGCGACAGAGGAGGTGGTTGGAGTTCCTTGGGGACTACACCTTCGACATCAAATATACTCCTGGAAAGGGAAATGTAGTTGCGGACGCGTTGAGTCGTCGGGCTCCCGCTCAAGCAAATTGGATTTTGATGCACGATGAGCGTCTAATCCGTGAGCTGGAAGAAATGGAGATCATTTGCGTTGATCGAAGAGCGTCTACTTCAGCATGCTTGAACTGGACGGAGGTTCAATACCACCTTGCCGACCGAGTTCGACAGGCATTGGAGCTGGATGAGAGCATGAAACGCTACAAAGCGGAAACCGTTGACGGGTTGAACGCTGACTTCTCTTTCGAAGATGGCCTTATGTGGAAGAATGGCAGATTGTGCGTCCAAATGTTGGTACTCTACGGGAGGAATTGATGTACGAGGCTCATCATACCAAGTACTCTATCCACCCGGGGAGCACGAAAATGTACATGGACATGAAGAAACTTTTCTGGTGGCCGGGTATGAAGAAGGACATTGCCCTCTACGTGGCCAAGTGCAACACTTGCGCGTTGGTGAAGGTGGAATGTCAACGTCCCGGTGGATTTTTGAAGTCCTTGCCGATTCTGGAATGGAAGTTTGACGATATTTCGATGGATTTCGTGCACGGATTGCCGAAATCGCAGCATGGAAACGACGCCATCTGGGTGATCGTGGACAGACTGACAAAAGTATCGCATTTTATTCTGAACCGGAAGGATGATTCTGTAGAAAAGCTAGCGAAGCTCTATGTCGATAGTATTGTGCGGCTGCACGGTGTCCCCGTAGCATCGTCAGCGATCGTGATGGGCGTTTCACATCGAAAGATTGGAGGCTTATCCATGAACTGTTGGGCACTAAATTGAAATTCAGCACGACCTTCCACCCGCAAACGGATGGACAGACCGAGAGGACCAACAGGACTATGGAGGATATGCTCCGAATGTGCGCTCTAGATTTTGGAAAGAAGTGGGAAGATCATCTCTATATGATCGAATTCGCCTACAATAATAGCTACCAAGCCAGTATAAAGATGGCTCCTTTCGAGGCCCTCTATGGTAAGAAGTGTCGTACGCCGTTGTCTTGGGCAGAAACGGGCGATACTAAGCTATTAAAGCGAAAGGATGTTGAGGAAGCAACTTCGACGATCCGAACTATTCGAGAAAGGCTATTGATTGCCCAGGATAGGCAAGCAAAGTATTACAACGCCAAGCATAGGAACCTAGAGTTCGCCGTCGGTGACCGGGTTTACTTGAAGATCAAACCGTTCAAAGGGGTATCAAGGATCCGACGCTTAAAAAAAAAAGCTCAGTCCAAGGTACTTAGGACCGTTTGAGATTGTGGAACGTGTTGGTGATGCGGCTTATCGGCTTGCACTATCTGCAGAGCTGAGCGGTCTGCACGACGTGTTTCACATTTCAGTTCTGAGGAAGGCAGTGCAAGAGCCTACTCATATCGTTGCGGTCGGCAAAGTGTCGGTGGATAGTGGGTTGTCGACGAAAGTCAAACCCTTACGCATCGAGGATACCGAGGTAAAGCAGTTGCGGAACAAGTCCATTCGGATGGTAAAGGTCCGGTGGGATAATTGCGGCCGAGAGGAGCTAACTTGGGAGAGAGAGCAAGCGATGCTTGCGGAGTACCCCGAGCTATTTCTCTTAGGTAAATTTTCTTTAAAAACTGTAATTTCCTGCTATTACTGTTTTCAAAATTTTGGGACGAAATTCTTTTAAGGGGGGTGGAGTTGTAACACCCCAAAGATCGTGGTTCAGCGAGGTAGGCGGAATGGTAGTGTTGCGCTCGGGATAGGCTCAAGATTCCAGATCAGGTCAATGCGCACGACCATTGTCCTCTTCGCGCACGACCAGTGAGCGTGCGCCAATGATCGTGCGTAACCCGCAAAGAATCGGAGTTCTGTCTCGGCTTATGCGCACGACCATTTCCCTCTTCGCGCACGACCAGTGATCATGCGCCAGCGATCGTGCGCCCTGTTTATTCTGTTCCGCGATTTTGAGCGGAGAAGAAGATCGGACCGTCCAAATCTTTTGGAAATTGATCCAACGGCTAGATTTAGTTGCGGGAGACCTTTAGGGCTGATGAGAGGGGGTTAAACCTCATATTCTCTAAGCCATTCTCTCTCCAAACCCTAGAGAAAGAAGGAGGAGCCAAGGAAGAAGAAGGGAGATTCCGCCATTGACGGAGCTCCGGAGCTCCGTTTCGCGAACTGTTTCCAGATCTGGAGAGTGCAGCCCGGTGCGGTCATTTCCCTCCGTCTAGAATCTCGGATCCATGGCGAAAAAGAACGCTCCTAGGGTAACGATTTCTTCTCCCGTTGTTTGGACTTGTCTTTTGTCCTCTCCTTCGTTTCTCTATGCTTGCATGAGGGATCCCTTTCACCAAATGGGTGAAGTGTAGGATTCCCTCAAGTTCTCCGGAACTCCGGGTCGATTGTGTCCGTCCCCGGCATATTGCATGTAGAAAATCCGGTAGTCGTGCGGATTTAGGCATTTTGTGTGAAGCCTATTCGTGGCCGTGAGCCCGAATCGGTGATGCTTGGATTGTGACGTTGCATTTAGGTTAAGCCTAGAATGCGTGCCGGAGAATGACTCCGTGAAATCATCTATAGTATTGCGGGATTTAAGTGTAGGCGTCCTGTGAAGATCCTAACGAAAGCCCCATGCTTTGAGATTGGATGAAGGCAAACCTTCACCGCGAAATTGATGCGGAGCGTATTATACCTCCCCTTTTTGAGTATTTGTGAAGCCTAGATCCTTGTGAAGGGATTAGGTGCGTAGCTTATATTTGTGTAGCACTTGAAGGTGCTAAACCCTTACGGGCCGAGGCGAAGCCGTACCCGCGTCGTGCGACAGATCGCGACGATTAGAGCACGGGCAAAGTTAAACTGAACCCGTTTCCATGCAGATCGGTAAGAGGTCCCTACCTCATGTAGCCGTGTGATCATGGGAGAGGTCGTGGAAGGTGGTTTACCTAGACCGACCAAAAGCTCTTTTTCCCACATAAGGCGATGGCCCTTACGGTGGAGTGTTTGTGGAATTGATGTTGTTAGCCTCATGCGGTTGTTTAGGCGGTTGCGGGGAACCTTCGGGTGAACCCAACCAACATCATGTGCATACCTAGGTTCCCTCCTTTTTGATGCTCAACCTAGAAGATTGAATGTGCTTGAAACCTCACCTTGTGTAGTTGCACTTTCTTTATTTTAGTACTTGTGCTAGTATAGCTTGCTTGCAGGGTAGAATCTCCGCCATCCCGGGAAAGGGGTGGGGTCATTATAATTTGGTCAGCTGTGCTGACCGTTACCTTGTTTGCCACCGCTTGGTGGAATGTTCTTATGCATGTGCAGGTGAGCCTAGCGGGAAATAGCGGGCGGTGGCCCCTTTTGCTGAGCTGGCCCTTGAAGGCCAGCCTCCTTTTTAGCTTTCTCATGTATTGCCGGCCTGCGTGCCGATGTATGTTTTGAAGTTTTTAGTACATTTGATAAATGTAAGGCCTTTAGGCCATAACTCTCTTTCTTGGTTTCATTCCTATGATAGTGGACAATTCTAATAGAAATGTTAAATCTTTTTGCTTCCGCTAGGGTTTAGTATGCTCTGTTGTAGGTTCTTTCTGTTTATCACCTTTTAACTCCTAGCTAGTGTGGGTTGTATGGCGTGGGGTCCCGGCCGGACCTACTGTTATACTATTCATACTGGCAGGGTGTTACAGGGGCTGGGGCACCAAACACAAATGGTCCTGATGGGCCATTTGGATTTCCTCATGGGAGCCTTTAATGCAATCATCCCCATGCCCTTTCTCTTTCCATAGTCAGAGGCATTTCCATGACTAATCGAGCTTCCATTCATCCAGTGACCATGGACACTGTCCTGATCATACCTATTTGAGGGAAGCACTACCTTCTGAAAGGTGGTATGAGGCTCAACTTTAGTTTTGCCCCTTTCTTCATTCCCAGCAACTACTGCCCCTTCATTGAAACCCAATCCCCTCCTATTTCCATAGGAAGAGAAGGTGTCAATGATGGGAAGGATAGTTTTGGGCTTAGAGAATTGAGCCACCAAGCTTCTTTCCTTAAGAAGGTCATTCTCAAGTTTCTTGATAAGCTCTTCCCTTTGGCTTCTTTCATCATGAAGCTTGTCTATGATTTTCTTGAGCTCACAGGAGTTGGTGCCCTCATTGGGGGACATACTCTTTTCCTGGTTCATCTCAGCCTTGATGGGTCTGAGTGATTCTAGCTCCTTAGCTTGCTTATTAACAAGCTTCTTGCTCTTTCTCAAAGCACCCAAGAGATCACCAAACTGTTCTATTGGATCAGCATGGTTCTTATTATTGCAGGATGAGCAGTCTTCTGCATCATCTTCAGAAGATGAACAATCTTCTGATGCACTCTTGGTTTTCTTAATTGATGCAGGTAGTAAAGATGTGTGAGTGATGCATACCTGATCATGATGAGATTCATCATGATTTTCTTCATCTGATAAAGCCATCAACCCACAGACTTCCTTATCCTTAGAGTCACAGTCTGTGAGAGTCAAGGGTGCTCTTATTCTTCCTCTTGCTCCAGAGCATTCTTCATCATCTGATTCACTATATGAAGTAGTTAGTGGTGCTCTGATACTTACCTCTTCATGAGGGGTTTCTTCTTCAAAATCTTTCTCTGACCCTTCCATGAGGACTTCTAAGGAGTCTCACATGTCCTTTGTTGTTCTGCAATGACTCAGCTTCTGGTGTGTTGGCAGATCTACTGCACTAGCTAGAATACTTCTTGCTTCTTTGTCCAAGCTGGCTAGAAGAGTCTCATCTTTTAACATTGCCATGGAGGGTCCTTCTTGAACAATCAAAAACATTCTTGGATCCACTACCTCCATGTATATTTTAGCCCTTACTTTCCAAAGGAAAAAGTTCTCTCTAGAACAAACAAATATCCTTGATTCCATAGCTATGATGAATGGACACCCACGGGCAGATCTGTTCAAGATGTTAAGCTTTTCTTTAAACAACCTCCCTCTGATACCACTTGTTGTTTATTGGGTGTCAACTTATCACCTATAGGGGGGGGGGGGTGAATAGGTTTTTCAAATTATTTTATCCCCTTTAGGTGTTCTTGATTTCTGTTTATTAGATTTAAAATTATAAAACACAACAAGAAAAGCACACAATGATCTATAGAGGTTCCTCAAGATCAGGTGTCTTGAGTAGTCCTCTGTCCCTCTGCGCCTACCTAGCAGTGTGCTAGGCTCGGCAAAATCCGCCAAATCTTCAGGCCCGCAAGCCTTAATTACAACACGGACCCGCAAGTCCTACAGCCTAGGCCCTCAAGCCCCTACTGCACCCAAGCCCGCAAGCTCGACACTCAGGCCCTCAAGCCCTACACAACACATACTTGCAAGTCCTGTGCCTACAGCCTAAGCCCGCAAGCCCTTACTGCACCCAAGCCCTCAAGCTTGACAAGATTGGACCCGCAAGTCCACTGCCCTGGCCCTCAAGCCTCATAGCTCTCCAGCCCTCAAGCTAGACGGCGTCGGACCCGCAAGTCCACAGCCCTGGCCCTCAAGCCACACAGCTCTCCAACCCTCAAGCTAGACACATAGGCTTGCAAGCCTTACAAGAAATTATAGTGATGACAACTGCTTTTTCTGCCTGATGGAGATCGGCAACTTAGCCTGATGGAGATCGGCTTCTTGAGGTTGAAGAAGATGTTTCAGATTCAGATCTTGAAAGCGCAGTTCTTCTTCAATCTCTACTCTTAGCCAGATGAGGAACGGCTTCTTATCAGTCAATGGAGATGACTGATTCTTCTGAGAACTCTTGATTCTTGTTCTCTACTTCTTGTGCTTCTTCTTCTCCGCGACAACAGCGAGATTCTTTTTCGTTTTTCTTTTTCTCACAATGATTGCCCTTTTAGGGCATCCTCTTATCTCTTTTATAAGACTGCGAGGCTCCCAGCGGTCTTCTGAAAAAGTTCCTTAAGTGTCAGATGCCCCATACCTTAAGATCACGTGCTGATTGGACATTCAGACGGCGGCATTAAATTCTGACAGCACGTCCGCAATATTTGAATTCCGTCTCGACGATATTTCCATTGTAACGACGATATAGATAATATCTCGACGACAGAACTTTGTCGATGCCTTAGACCTAGGTAGATCTTCAAGTCTTCCAGCTTCTGGCTCTGTCATTGATATCTCGACGACACGAGAACTTCTGGCGTTTCTGCATATACGACGATATGCTATCTCTGACTGAGTCGTCGTGATCTTCTTTCTTGTAGTCTGTCGTCGTAATCACTTTGTTCTTTCGACGACATGAGCGATATCATGTCGACAGACTATGCCTTAGCAACTGTTTGTCTTCAGCTCTCCTTCTTCAGTCTTCTAGACGACACGCCTTCTTTACGACGATGTCTGTTCTTCTCGACGACAAGGCTACTCTGTTGATGTCGACGATACTGCATCTTTTCGACGACATCCCTTCCTTTGATATCTTTATGTCTTCTCTGCGTTTGACGAACTGCATTCTTCGTTCAACGAACTCCATTCTTCGTTCGACGAACTCCATTTTTCGTTCGACGAACACGCCAAGTCTTTGCGTTCGACGAACTTCGTTCTTCGTTCGACGAACTTCATTCTTCGTTAGACGAACTCGCCAAGTCTTTGCGTTTGCTTTGCTCATCATCATGACGATAAACATACTTAGTTGACGACATCTTCTATTCTTCTCGACGATATAGTACTTAGTGAAATAACTAAAGTATTTGACATATTGTCGATCTCTGCAAGCATGAACTAGATGGAACATTAAATACAACTTGCACTTATTATTGAGCTGAGCAATTCTTCAAATCAGAAACATTGTCGGGCACTGTTCCCAACACTATCTCTAAGTTCTATAAATTGATGGCTTCTCTCTCGTTTTGGAGAGTGCTTCCATAGAGATTACTTCTGCCAAAATTCCAGAGTTGTTACTCTGCCGAAAGTTCATCTCCCACTCAAGGCCAAAGAAGATTTCTGGAGAAGGAAGCCCCCACGCTGCACCCAAAAATGATCGCTTCAAACTCAATCATGCTACAACGATCATTCATCCCCAACTTCAGAAATCTCATAGAGGGAGTTCTTGTTAATTACTTTATTTCATTATTGTAATTTTTGTAGTAAAATCGCCTTGTGTTGGCGACTAGGTTCTTGCGCGGCTTAGGGGGCAATTCGCCGCTTGAGTAGGAGACTAGGTCTAAGAGATTAGATCTAGTGGGTGCTCGAGACCATATCCGGGGAAGTATTGGCTACTGCGGCTTGAGGCCATATCCGGGGAAGGATAGGCTAAAGCCAACCGGTTTGTGGGGATACAAGTCGGTATAGAAAAGAAAAAGTTATTAATATTTGTACGCCTCCGATTTCTAGCGATATTGAAATCAAATTTATGTGAACACTTATTCATATAATACAATCATGTCTCTATTTGTGTTTACTTGATTTCTCTCATTTGGCGTAAATTTTATTATTGGAAATTACTTTTTGCTAAATTGTTATTTTGCTCTCTTGTTAACTTTAAAACAATATAGTAAATTGCTTAATATTATAAAAAGAATTTTATTCCCTTATTCACCCCCCCTTTAAGGGCACTTATCGATCAAACAAGTGGTATCAGAGTAGGGTTATTCCAAACGGTTTATAAACCAGGAATAATGGCGTCTTATGATCTCGCTTTTCCCGAGGGACATGGAATTAGTAGACCTCCACTATTTACTAGGTCAGATTATAATTATTGGAAAAATAGGATGAGATATTTTCTTATAACCCTAGATATTGAGGTTTGGAATATGGTAGAAGAGGAATACTCTCCTCCTACAATTGTAGTTGGAGAAATAACATTAGAAAAACCAAAAGATAAATGGGATGATAGGGATAAACTTAAATGCAAAAATAACGCCAAGTCCATGAATGCTTTATTTTTTGCGTTAGATAGAAATGAATTTAATAGAATTTCCGCATGTACTACTGCATATGAAATTTGGAATCATTTGGAGATTACTCATGATGGTACATCGCAGGTTAAAGATTCAAAACTTTTCCAACTGGAGTCAGAATATGAAAAGTTTCGGATGGATGAAAGCGAAGATATTTGTTGAAACCAAGGCTTGGCTTCTTTGTGGAGTCCGGGCCCTCAATGAAGAGGGGTAGCTAGCACTTACTAATTCCTCGGGAGGAATCGACCGGAGACTCGGAACTAAGGACAGACCCTTGGTCGCAGCGAGGAGGTCCCACCACACACCCGGAAGATCTCTGAGCGCTTCACCTCCCAAGCCAAAGCTGAGACTGGGCACCTTGGAGAGCCGGAGAGCTATGCCAAGATAACCAAGGGAAGAAGAAGCTCAAAATCTGAGATTGGAATCCTCTCCCAAGGTGCCCCTCAAGGTCTATTTATAAATTTATTAACTATACATAGCCCAAAAAGGTCTGCCAACAGCCAAACTCTGTTGTTTGGAGGGGCTAACTGCAGACCACTAGGGGCTTTTAGGTAAAATCAACCATAAATCCTTCCTGGGCGAGCCACCCCCGAGGCCTTACTCACGAACCGAGAGGTTCGGCTCGCTCGCCTTCCCGCGAGCGAGCGATTAGGCTCCGGCCTACTCGCCTTCCCGCGAGTGGCCTGCGAGAGCCCGGCTCGCCCGACCCCATGGCTCGCTCGCCTTCTTACTCTTCTTTACATGTTGGTTCCTTTGCCTCTGCTCTCCTCCTGGCGGACACCGGGGTTGTACACAATCCCCGCACTTCGCGAGGCTATCTTAGGCTCGCGAAGAAATGTCCAACCCCTGGTGTTCGCCGGCCCTTTGGTGACATGGTGAGAATCTTTTGGTGGGTCCCATGTACAAAGCTATAAATACCCTCCTCTCCGGCCGGTATATGAACTTTTTCCCTACTTTTCTGTCTCGCTACTCATCACTTGTCGCCCTCAAAATGTCTAAGAGGGAGGAGCTACTGGCTCACCTTAAGGCCTCGCAAGCGAGCCAAAAGTCCAAAGCTACCGCGCTTGCATCTTGGATCTCTCCGGAACCTACTCCGCCTCTGGCCAAGAAGGCGAAGGCCATCCGACGGTCGTCGAGAGAGGACGGGACGTCTCCTTCGTCCTTGTCGCCCCACCACCAGCCCGCCTCACAGGTTCTGCCTCAACACTCGATGATCCTCTCGGTACCCTTATAACTTTGCTTTCCCGCTCGTAGAACCTTCATGCTGATAAAAGCCTTGCCAGGCCATCCCCCACGGGGTCCCGTCCCGCGTCTCCCGGGGTGGCTGATCCACCACCAGATGTGGGGACAATTGACTTGCAAGCCTCACCCTAGCGCCCTGGTACATTGCTTGTCCTGCTCTTTATTGCTCTTTATAGAGGTACTTTGCCTAACTTTATTTTATTCTTCAGGACGCCGAGACCGCGAGACAGCTGCTCTCGCGGAACGCGGACTTGGAAGCAGAAGTCGCATTCCTCAAAGCACACAATCGCGAGCTGACCAGGGCGGTGCTCCCGCCGCCCCTTCTATGGGACGGGGCTCGCCAATCCTCGCGATACGAGAAGGAGGCGATCCGCCAGAATTCCATGGGCATCGCCGACCTTTTCTTTGAGACCCTCAAAGGGGCCGGCTTGCTCTCCCCAGATGCCTTGGAGTTCAGTATCGAGGACATCATCCCGGATCTATTCGCGCCGATCCCGGAGCCCGACGACCGCGTGAGCGAGGAGGAGCCGTCCAGCGATCAGCATTAGCTTTTCACAATTCGATGTAAAATTTTTGTCTGGCGAGTTCGCCGTTATTTTGTAAAATTTTTGAGAAAAGTAAACGTGAAATATTTTCTATCTTGTAACTGTCTTCCTGTCTCGCTCGCACAGATGTGTTTTTTCTATGCTCGCGTAAATATATTCATGATATGCTCGTGCTCTTACTTTTCTCCGCGCTCGCGCCTTTCGAGGCTATTATTCATGATCGCGTTCATACCCTTATCTTTTTCTTTTGGTCTTTCCACCCTACCTCGCGCCTACTTAAGAGGGCGCTTACGTAGCCTCTCCCGCTTAGGAATTTTGTTAGACGGACCCTCTATTTTCTTGCGCCAAGTGTTGGGACCATTGTCCACAATGTCTTAGATTTGGAGAAGTCCATTCCTAAGTCAAAGATATATCTCAGGATGTATTTGATATACTTTCTAGAATCTTTGCGCAGAAGATCAGGTCAGACAAAGTGCTCAAGGAATTCATCCAAGTTCACAAGCGTCGAGACATCACACATTGCTCGACGCTTGTGACCCAGAAGCGTCGACTCATATCTACTGCTCAAAAAGACAAGGTCACCGCTGAAGTTCTGAGACCAAGTTTGGAAGCGTCGAGCCAAGGAATGTCGCTCGACGCCATGGAATGAGAAGAGTCGACCAAACTTTAGTTAGTTCTACGCCAACAAGAGGAGTCTAGATATGAAGGCACAGTTAAGAAGGGTCGAGCCCCTACACATTGCTCGACTCCTACAGATAAAAAGCGTCGAATGACTGATGATTGCTCAACGCCTAAGAAGGAGGAGTCTAGAGCTTCAATCTAAGAAGTATGTGTCGAGTATCTACATATCGCTCGACACCTAATGGAAAAAGCGTCGACAGAGATGCACAGTGCTCAACGTCTTTTCTATAAAAGCTCTAAGCTGAGAAATTTCATCTACAACAAGCTGAGCTTTTGTTTCTTCTGAAGTCATTAAAGGTCGTTGAAGACTTAGCGTCCTGCTGATGTGGAGGAGCGTAACAGATGTTGCAGATGGCTGGCTATAAATAGAAGGCATGACCTATGGGTTTAACAAGTCGATTATTCCTATTTTCGAAAGCAATTATCTTCTCCATCGTTTTGAGGGAAAGTCTGAGAAAGAATCTGAAGAAGTTGTCCCCTCTTTCAGAACTGTTCTAACTTGAAGAATTCTTTCAGCAATCTGGTGCTGATACATCTTTCTGAAAAGAGAAGATTAAGAAGGAAGAATATGTCTTCCTAAGAAGAAGAATAGTCATCACAGCCTGATAAATCAAGAAGACCAAATTGCTACTGCTGATCTGTTGAAGATTTCTGTCTGATCATTCAGGCAGATCAAGAAGACTCAACACTTTGAAGAATCTGAGTCTAAGTATTGTTATTATCTTTATTAATCCCTGTAGGGTCTGAGTTGTCAGATCTGAGTGTAGGATCTGTCAAGGATCTGAGTTGTAAGATCAGGTGTGATCTGAGTTGTAAGATTCAGGGGTGAATCTGAGCTGTAAGCCTATAATTATAAAGACTGAGGTAGGATCTGTGGAGATCTGAGTTGGTAGGATCTGTTGAGATCTGAGTTGGTAGGATCTGTTGAGATCTGAGTTGGTAGGATCTGTGAGATCTGAGTTGGTAAGATCTGCTGAGATTTAAGAGAGTAAGATCTGTTAAGATCTGAGTCTGTAAGATCTATTGTGATCTGAGCTGTAAGACCTGTTTGTGGTCTGAGATCTGGAGGAGATATAAACCCTATCTAGCACACTGCTAGAGAGGAGAAGGGGGAAAGTGGATTACCCAAGATAAGGGGAACCACTATAAAATTCTGCGTGTTTTTCTGTGTGTGTTCATTTTCTTGAAAGCTCTGATCATTCTTTTAGGTTATAATCAAGAATTGCAAATAGTTTTTAAAATAACCTATTCACCCCCCCCCCCCCTCTAGGTGATTAGCTGCCCTTAATTAAAGTCTTTCAAGTGGTATCAAAGCAATGTTGTTCAAGAAAAGGTTTAACAGCCTGAACAAGATCTTCTAAGGGTAGATTTCTTAAGTCGTGATGGCTAATAGTGAAGAAAACAAAGAATTCACATCTATGAAGCTACCAATCTGCAGAAAAGAATACTTTGGGATTTGGAAAGAAAGGGTCAGACTATTCATGGAAGCCTCTGACCCTAGGATATACATAACTGCACTAGAGGGACCTTTTGTTCCTATGAAGGTTTCATTTACAGATGGAAGTATCAAGACTCCTAAAACATATTCTGATATAACCAAGGATGAAGTGATTCTGGCCTCCATGGATAAGAGAGCTCAGAACATCATTGTCAGTGATATTGAGGATTCAACCTTCCAAAACTTAGTTCATTGCAAAACTGCCAAAGAAATGTGGGAATCTCTCATTGTCTATATGGAAGGGACTGAAGAAGTCAGAGATGACAGGAAGTCTCTTCTAAATCAGCAATATGAAGCTTTCAGACAAGACAAGAAAGATTCAATAGCAGTCTGCTATGAAAAATTCTTCAAAATTGTAAATGGTCTAAAAACCTATGGAAGAACTTTCACAGATTATGAGCTGAATGATAAATTCTTAAGATCACTGAACAAACAATGGGATATCAAGATCTGTGCGATCAGGGAAATGAGAAATCTGGGAAATATTCAGCCACGTAATTTATATGGGAAACTTTTGTCCCATGAACTTCACCTGAATACCAGAAAAGCTGAGGAAGGACACAGCAGGGAAAATCCTATTGCTCTGAAGGCAGAAAGTTCCAAGAAAAGCAAAGAAAGATTGTCATTATCCCCAGGATACCATCTGAATCAGAAGAATCAGAGACCAGTAATTCTGACTCTGAAATATCAGATGGTGAACTGACACTCTTCACCATACAGCTGAAAAGGATGCTCAGAAGAAAACAACACTGGAAAACTAGACCCTCTCAGTCATTCAGATCTAAGAAGCACTCCAATTCTTCAGAGGGATTCAAACAAGATTCCAAAAAGGACAGGTATAACTCTAAACACAATAAATCTAATTCAGAAGAAATTGTGTGCTTTGGTTGCAGGAAATCAGGACACATGATTGCTGATTGTCCTTCCAAAAGAAAGAACAACAAGAAGTCTGATAAAAAGAGGCAAAATCTGACAAGAGACATGAGAAGAGTCTAATAGCCAAGAAAGGCAAAGTCACTCTCAGTGACAGTGAGTCTCAATCATCTGACACAGATAGTGAAGAGGCACTCATAGCTCTGGTGGCTGTCAATGAAAGTGATGACATACTGAATCAGAGACCTATGATAAGAGCTTCACTATCAAGGTCTGATAGTGAAGAGGATGAAGAAGAAAATACAGGACTCATGACACTCAGTGATGGAGAGGATCAGGAGACAATTTCTAATGTGAAGGTACTTGACAAAACTCCTTTATCAGATTCTGATTCTGAACCTAAAATTATTTCTAAACTTGAGATAAACTCATTTTCTTCTGATGAGAATGACTCAAAATCTAACTTTCATGAAGATGAAATTATTGAGAAATATGAGTCACTTCTTAAAGCCCTTAAAAAGAGTAAAAGACATAACAAAAAGCTACAAAAAGAAATATCTGAATTAAAGCAAACCAACTCCCAATACACTGAGGCAGCTGAGAGGCTGAATCAGGTAAGCAAGGAGCTTAGAAAATTAAAAGTCATGTCTATTATTCATATTCAGACTTTATGCACTAAGGATAAATTAATAAAAGAACTTGAAGCAAAACTCCTAGCAGAAAGGGAGCTTGTGGCACAGTTCTCAAAACCACAAACTATCCTTCCCATAATAGACACATTTTCTGCACAATACAGATCTGGCATAGGATATAATGGAAAGGCAGAAAATAAACCTAAGAATAATGACAAGACACCTATGCAACCTATAAAATTCAACAAAGCCATGCCTATCACAAATAAGCATGATCCAAGAGTGGTGCATAAGTTTTGTAAGGGTGAGTGTTCTAATAGCAAAGATGACTCAATTCAACCAAGTAACAATGATGCCAAATCTCTATGCAAATAAAAAGTATTAACTCATCATGACTCCTTTGCATTTAAAACAAACACCAAATTCAAAAGAGAGGAACTAAGACAAGCAGTGAAAACCACTGCTGTCATGGAAACTAAACCAATAAATTTCACTAAAACACTTTACAAAGTTCCTTTAAAAAAGGCAATTAAACAAAATGTGAGTCAACCTAAAGAAGTGAGAAAACCTCCAAGGAGATATAACAGATATGAATGTTGGTGTTGTGGAAGGGTTGGACATTTTGCTCTTGACTGTTGGTTCAATCCAACTGTTCCAAGATTCAACACTGGGAGACCAGTACTCAGACCTATGGCAACTCTCACAGCACCAAGGATTATTCAACAACTAAACATTCTAGCTCATACTAACAAGGTTCTAGGACCCAACTTGGTGTGGGTCCCTAAGAATAGGTAATTTCTTCTTGCAGGGATGTCCAAAGACCAATCAATTTCCTATCTGGTACTTGGACAGTGGGTGCTCTATGCACATGACAGGAACAAAAAGTCTGCTGAATGATTACTCTCCTGTGAAGAATGGACCAAAGGTTATCTTTGGAGGGTCTGAAAAAGGTAAAACTAAAGGTTATGGTAAAATCACAAATGGAATTGTCACCATCACCAAAGTTGCTCATGTTGATGGATTGCAACACAATCTCATCAGTATAAGTCAATTGTGTGATATGGGGTATGACATTTCCTTTCACAAGGATGAATGCATGATTAAGAAAGAGAATGAAATAATTCTCTCAGGCACTAGGAGTCGCAACATTTACTGCTTAAACATTATATGTTCTGATCAAGTAAATTCTATATGCTTAGTAGCAGAGAATAAAGTCTCTAATAGTGTACAATGGCATAAAAGGTTAGCCCACATAAACTATAAGACTATAAATAAGCTAATTTCAAAAGACCTAGTGAGAGCTGGGCCTAAGTGGAAGTGTGTGCAGGAGGGTCCCTGCAATGCTTGTCAAATGGGTAAGCAGACCAAGTCATCCTTCAAACCAATTGGTGAGAAGGATTCCATTAGATGTCTATACCTACTCCAAATGGATCTATTTGGACCAATGTCAATCCATAGCCTAGGAGGAAAGATTTACACCCTTGTAATTGTTGATGATTATTCCAGATTTACATGGGTATTCAAGTCAGACACTTTAGAAATATTTACCAGCTTTGTTAGGCAAATCAACAATGAAATAGGAAATCCTGTAGCCAAAATTAGAAGTGATCATGGGAGTGAATTTCAGTCAGGTGCAATGACCAAATTTTGTGAAAATCTAGGCATTTCACAAGAGTTCTCATCTCCTAGAACTCCCCAACAAAATGGGGTTGCTGAGAGAAGAAATAGATCTCTCATTGAAGCTAGTAGGAGTATGCTAAGTGACTCCTCTCTTCCAGAGTATTTCTGGGCTGAAGCTATAAACACAGCATGCCATGTGCTGAATAGGGCTCTTATCAACAAAAGACTGGATAAGACCCTTATGAGTTGTTAAAAGGTAGAAAACCCACTTTAGCCTATTTCAAAATATTTGGTAGTAAATGCTTTGTATTAAATAATGGAAAGCACCATCTCACTAAATTTGCTGAAAAAGTACATGGGAGAATTTTTGTTGGCTATAGCTCACAAAGTAGAGCCTATAGAATTTTCAACAAAAGGTCAAATAGGATAGAAGAATCTATACATGTTGTATTTGATGAAACCAACCTTATTTATAAGGATCTGGGAAGTTTATCTAGTAGTGCAGGTTCTACACAGAAATTGAAGGAGATGAATATCAATGAACAACACAATAAGGATAATGAAGAAACTAATGAGACTGTAATTGTAACTAGAGAGGATGAATCTCAAGTAGAAGACAATTATGAAGAACCTATTGCTGTTGAAGAACCACAACATCCAGAACCTCTAGAAGAGCATACTCAAACAGATGCACCAGAATCTCAAAGGGAAAATGAGAGGTGGAGGAATGGAACCAAACATCTGAAGGATCATCCCAAAGAACTGATTATAGGAAATCCAAATGAAGGTGTGCAAACTAGAAGAGGAAACTCAATACATGAGGCCTTGCATCACAGCTTTCTATCCAAAATAGAGCCTAAGAAGTTTGATGAAGCCAATAAGGGCACTTCATGGATATTAGCTATGCAAGAAGAGCTAAATCAATTTGAAAGATGCAAAGTCTGGATATTGGTTCCAAGACCAAAGAAACACAAAGTCATAGGGACCAAATGGGTATTTAGGAATAAGCTGGATGAAAATGGTGTGATTATAAAAAACAAAGCAAGGTTAGTTGCCCAAGGATATAGACAGGAGGAAGGCATATATTTTGATCAAGTGTTTGCTCCTGTGGCAAGATTGGAGGCAATCAGACTATTCCTGGCATTTGCAGCACATACTGGATTCATAGTTTATCAAATGGATGTAAAGTCAGCATTCCTTAATGGAACAATACTGGAGGAAGTATATGTAGAACAACCCCCAGGTTTTATTGACTTTACTCATCCAAACCATGTCTATCTTTTATTAAAAGCTTTGTATGGCCTGAAACAGGCACCTAGAGCCTGGTATGAGACATTATCTAGATTTCTCATTGAGAATAAATTCTCAAGGGGAAAGATACACAAGACATTGTTTCTTAGGGTAGTTAAAGGTCATATTATTCTAGTTCAAATATATGTAGATGATATAATTTTTGGCTCAACTGATAATAACCTTTGCAAAGGGTTTGCAAGCCTTATGCAAGGGAAATTTGAAATGAGCAGCATGGGTGAGCTTAAATACTTCTTAGGACTCCAAGTGAAACAGTCTGAGGAAGGAATCTTCATTTCTCAGACCAAGTACACCAAAGAGATTATCAAGAAGTTTGGAATGGAAAATTCCATTGTCATGAAAACACCAATGGCAGCCAATGTGTCAATAGACAAGGATACAAGGGAACACCTATTGATGAAACCTTGTATAGAGGCATCATTGGCTCATTGCTCTACCTAACTGCTAGCTGGCCAGACATTATGTTCTCAACATGTGTGTGTGCTAGGTATCAAGTGAACCCTAAAGAATCTCACTACACTGCTGTCAAAAGAATCCTGAGATATCTGAAGGGTACTCTTAATCTTGGCCTTTGGTATCCTAGAAGCAATGACTTTGAACTAACTGGTTTTTCAGATGCTGACTTTGCAGGATGCAAGGAGGACAGAAAAAGTACATCAGGTACATGTCACAATTCCTTGGCAAAAGACTAATATCTTGGAGTAGCAGAAAACAGACCAGTGTAGCTATCTCTACAGCAGAATCTGAGTACATCTCAGCTGGAAACTGCTGTGCTCATCTATTATGGATTCAACACCAACTCCAAGACTATCAAGTCCAGCTAAGTAAATCTCCTCTATATTGTGATTCAACTAGTGCTATTGCTATAGCTAATAATCCTGTATCTCATAGCAGAACTAAGCACATAGAAATTAGATATCACTTCATTAGAGAACATGTAGAAAATGGAGATATCATAATTGAATATGTCCCCACTGAAAAACAAGTTGCTGATATATTCACTAAACCCCTGGATGAAACAAAATTTAATAACTTCAAAATTGAATTAGGAATGCTAAAAATGGAATAAAATTGTCTTGAAATTAAATAAAATAAAGCTAGAATAAATGACAACTCACAAATAAGTATAGAAAATGAAATAAATAAATGAAAATAATAATTAAGTCCTAAAAAGGTGAGTGGAGGAGATACCTGGCGTCGAGAAGATACCTGGCGTCGAAAAGATACCTGGCGTCGAGCGAAGATAAATGGCGTCGAGTTATCTCAACGCTTGTGCGAACATAGCTAGGCCGTCTTGACCGGGTAAATTTGAACCATTTGATCAATCTTGTCAAACAAGTTCGGCGCGCGGCTATTCATCTTCTTGAATTAGAATTTCTATAAATAGGGAAGACACTTCGTTAGTACATTTGCCCTAGATTTCTCAATTGGAAATTATCTGCCCTAGAAAATCTCTCCATCAATTCTTTCACTCTACAATCAACAACCACAATGCCTCCCAAGAGCAGTGATTACATTTACGAAGGAGGCGAGCTTGTTCGCAATGGATTCCAAACAGCTCCAGTGGAAATCAAATCAACCATCGAGCTAATCTACAAAGCAGGACTAGAATTTGTGCTCTCTGAATCGACTCTAATTTGGAAACGAGAGGTCTTAGAACTTTTCTCCAATATAGTAATAGACTCCGTCAATTTGAAGCTTAAAAACACTGTAAATGGTAAGAAGATTAAGATCTCTCCATCAAGACTCGCTAAGGCACTAGAACTGCCAAGATTAAAAAATAATGAAGAAGAAGGAGTAAGCTCTGAGCAGATTAGATTAGCACAAGTCTGGTGAGGAATTGAAACATCACGTGAAATCTCTGGGAGTATTCTTAGGAAAGGAATGAATTCAAGAGGGAAATTGCTGACAGATGTTATCAGAAAGTTTCTGTTATGCAAGACTGGGTCTCATGATAAAATTTCTAGGAAAATGTTTATTATTCTGACCAGGATCATTCATACATTGAGAACAGATTGGGGGAGAATGGTATTTGACAGAATAATCGAATGTATCCAAGCACCCAACATGGGTAGGATATTATCTCTATATCTAGTAAAAGTCATTCCAGACTCCTTAAATAACAAACTTGGATCCAAGATAAATCATATGAAGAAAATGGACATCAGAATGATAGAGAGATGGGAAAGAGTTTTATCAAATCATCCTCCAGCAGAATTTTCTCCAAAGCAGAAGAAAGCTAAGAAGCAAAAGATGAAGAAGGTCTCTTCAAGCTCTTCAAGCACAACATCATCAAAAAGATAATCAAAATCCTCTCCAATTCATGATCCAAATCTCACATCATCTGAAAAAGAAGAAGGAAACAAACCTAGGGACAGTACTCCTGACACACCAACAGATACTGATCCATTACTGGAAGGGGTTGACAAGTTCAATAAAGAAAAAGGTGAGAATGAGAAAGAAGAAGAAGGGAGAGGAAGTCACCCTGGATCCCCTGCTAGAGTTGAAGGGAATTTTCAAAATGAGAGGGAGGCTCAAGATGAGATCCCTGCTCAGGATAATTCTGAAATTAGCAAAGCAACAGCAATTGAGGGGGAGGCTCGGGATGAAATCCCTGTTCCAGACAATAATGACCTGAACAATGCAGACATTGAGGGGGAGCCTAAAGATGAAATCCCAGCTCAAGAAAATCTTGATCAAGACAATGCACCATTTGAGGGGGAGTCTCAGCCTGAGGTCCCTACTCAAGTGAATCCTGCAGTTGATGCTATGAATGTGGAAGGAGAGCCTGAAGCCTCAAGGAAAGAGGATGAGAAGGTGATCAAGATAGAATCTTCTAGCTCACATATGAGCCAGAGAGATGATTCTTTCATCAGAGAAGAAAGCAGTATAAGTGATGGAATGGCAAGAGAAATTAATGTGGATCTAAGTCCAATACTACCTCAGCTGGAGGTGTTGCTTAATAATCAAAGAAGGTTATTAGAACAGTATATTGAAGAAAATAACACAAAAATGAAAAATGAAGTAGATTTCCAGATGAAATTGGTTAGATTTGAAGTTAATCATCAGATGACAGCTCTGAGAAAGGAAATGGTAAAATTTTTCAAAAGAGCTGGTGCCTCAGTGGATTACATAACTGAACAACTTGATTCAATCAAAGAGACATCAAAGGCTATTAAAGAGACACAAGCAGGTATCTCAAAGACAGTAGATGATGTTCAAACAAATCAAGGAATTCTAAGTAACAATATGCAAGTGTTGTACAAAGAACAAGTTGCACAAACTCTTACAGGTACAGCTAAGATAGAAGCTAGACTGCAACAGCATGATACTGCTATTATAGCCAAAATTGATGAGTGCTCTTCAATTCTAAAAGATCAGGTAAAGTTAAATACAGATACCATAGATGACCATCTTCTAAAGGTCAAGAAAACCATTGACAGTGGAGTACATCATCTGGAGGGCCAAGTCAGGTTTCAGAAGAATGTTATAAGAGATCATATAGTTGAAGAAGTCCTAAAGGGGGAGAGGTCAATGATTCAAGCTAGCCCTGAGCATGCTGTGTGGACCTCTAATTCTATAAGAGAAATTTTTGGCTATCCTCCCATAGATTATGAAAATGATCAAGTTTCTGAGACCAAGCCAGCATCTCTTACACAAGTCCAAAAGCAAATTGCTAATATGTATAGTCCTGAGGATAAAAGAAAGAGAGAGAACTTTACCAGTGAACAAGTAGAATCTAGCAAAAGAAAGTTCAGAGAAGAAGTTCAATCAAGGGTTGATTTTGAACATTGGTCTCCCTCTTCAAGAGAAATGATTCTGGCAGCATGGGAAGCTGTGAAAGGTAATCCAGATGAAAGAGGGAAATGGTATTCTAAAGCTGAATGGTTGAAGCACAGGGATCAAGAGGAGCTGAAGATAAAATTCAAGGCTGACAAATTGGCTGGGAAAGTTAAGGCAGGTGATAAAGAGCCAATCAGATATTTTCCAAAGCCATTTGGCTATTTCAAGAGAAGAAAAGAAGTTGCAGAAGCCCTTTCCAAGAGAGACAAAAGAGGAATAAAGATCAAGGAACCTGAACAACATTAGAATTTTAATCTTTATTAGGAATTTTCAGAGAAATGTAATTGATATAACTTTGGACAATATTGATGAGCTTCCAGAGCAAACTATTTTTCATAATCATATATATATATGCCTGTGATGTGATCCTTTTCTTATCATAATATGTTTTATTCTGAACTGCTTGTGATTTTGTGCTTATATGAGAAATCATGTCTGAAATAATTTCTTTTATTAGAATGTTTTGGCAATCTAATTTAATAAGGTACTATACTCATTATATTTTGATTACCTGTATAGAAAATATTGATTATCTTCATAAAGAGGGATATATCATTGACTGAGGTTATGACTTCTATAAATAGGGGGAGATTGTTGGGACCATTGTCCACAATGTCTTAGATTTGGAAAAGTCCATTCCTAAGTCAAAGATATATCTCAGGATGTATTTGATATACTTTCTAGAATCTTTGTGCAGAAGATCAGGTCAGGCAAAGTGCTCAAGGAATTCATCCAAGTTCACAAGCATCGAGACATCACACATTTCTCGATGCCTGTGACCCAGAAGCGTCGACTCATATCTACTGCTCAAAAAGACAAGGTCGCCGCTGAAGTTCTGAGACCAAGTTTGGAAGCGTTGAGCCAAGGAATGTCGCTCGACGCCGTGGAATGAGAAGAGTCGACCAAACTTCAGTTAGTTCTACGCCAACAAGAGGAGTCTAGATATGAAGGCACAGTTAAGAAGGGTCGAGCCCCTATACATTGCTCGACTCCTACAGATAAAAAGTGTCGAATCACTGATGATTGCTCAATGCCTAAGAAGGAGGAGTCTAGAGCTTCAATCTAAGAAGTATGTGTCGAGTATTATATATCGCTCGACACCTAATGGAAAAAGCGTCGACAGAGATGCACAGTTCTCAACGTCTTTTCTATAAAAGCTCTAAGCTGAGAAATTTCATCTACAGTAAGCTGAGCTTTTGTTTCTTCTGAAGTCATTAAAGGCCGTTGAAGACTTAGCGTCCTGCTGACGTGGAGGAGCATAACAGATGTTGTAGATGGCTAGCTATAAATAAAAGGCATGACCTATGGGTTTAACAAGTCGATCATTCCAATTTTCGAAAGCTATTATCTTCTCCATCATTTTGAGGGAAAGTCTGAGAAAGAATCTGAAGAAGTCGTCTCCTCTTTCAGAACTGTTCTAACTTGAAGAATTCTTTCAGCAATCTGGTGCTGATACATCTTTCTGAAAAGAGAAGATTAAGAAGGAAGAATCTGTCTTCCTAAGAAGAAGAACAGTCATCACAGCCTGATAAATCAAGAAGATCAAATTGTTGCTGCTGATCTGTTGAAGATTTATGTCTGATCATTCAGGCAGATCAAGAAGACTCAACACTTTGAAGAATCTGAGTCTAAGTATTGTTATTATCTTTATTAATCCCTATAGGGTCCGAGTTATCAGTTCTGAGTGTAGGATCTGTCAAGGATCTGAGTTGTAAGATTATGTGTGATCTGAGTTTAAGATTCAGGGGTGAATCTGAGCTGTAAGCCTATAATTATAAAGGCTGAGGTAGGATCTGTGGAGATCTGAGTTGGTAGGATCTGTTGAGATCTGAGTTGGTAGGATCTGTTGAGATCTGAGTTGGAAGGATCTGTGAGATCTGAGTTGGTAAGATCTGCTGAGATCTGAGAGAGTAAGATCTGTTAAGATCTGAGTCTGTAAGATCTATTGTGATCTAAGCTGTAAGACCTGTTTGTGGTCTGAGATCTGGAGGAGATATAAACCATATCTAGCACACTGCTAGAGGGGAGAAGGGGGAAAGTGGATTACTCAAGATAAGGGGAACCACTATAAAATTCTGTGTGTTTTTCTGTGTGTGTTCATTTTCTTGAAAGCTCTGATCATTCTTTTAGGTTATAATCAAGAATTGCAAATAGTTTTTAAAATAACCTATTCACCCCCCTCTAGGTGATTAGCTACCCTTAATTAAAGTCTTTCACCAAGTGTGTCTCTCTTCCGGCCTTTGGCTCGCCCAGCTGGGCTCTTGCGAGCGGGATCGTCATTTCCATGCCTCGCTTGCCTACCCATCTCGAGCGACCAACATTGCTTGTTAACCTCCGCGCCAGCGGACCCCTCCACTCGCTAGTATCAGGCATTGCATAGGGACCCTCCGGGTGTCCTTTGCGAGCTAGGACCCGGCTCGACGAGCAGCGCGACCATTGTGTCAAGTCGCCTAGCGATCTCCCTTGGCCTTGGTGTCTTACATCGATGGCGGCTTTGTATTCCTCGCGAGCGAACCCCTGGGCTCGCCCCTGTCAAGGTCCCGAGAGGTTTGCCGAATTGAACCCCTCGACGTGAATAACTCTATCTTGCCAGCCTCTCCAGAGATCAACCTGACCCACCATCTATGAGAGCCCGATAGCGGAATCGATCTGGGACATTCCAGCATCAAAACCTTTCCATCTTGCCAGCCTCTCTAGAGATCAACCTGACCAACCGTCTGTGAGAGCCCGGCAGCAGAATCGATCTGGGGCACTCCAGCACCAAAAACTTTTCTGTCTTGCCAGCCTCTCCAGAGATCAACCTGACCCACCGTCTATGAGATCCCAGCAGTGGAATCGATCTGGGGCACTCCAGCATTAAAACTTTTCTATCTTGCCATCCTCTCCAAAGATCAACCTGACCCACCGTCTATGAGAGCCCGACTGCAGAATCGATCTGGGGCACTCCAACACCAAAAACTTTTTTGTCTTGCCAGCCTCTCTAGAGATCAACCTGACCCACCATCTATGAGAGCCCTGTAGCGGAATCGATCTGGGGCACTCCAGCACAAAAAACTTAAGGGCTCCTGTTTAGCAAGAATTTCCAAACCAATATATTGAGATTAGATCATATAATAAGTCAATTACAAAAGCTTCACGGATAGACCCGCTTAAGGTCATCCCCGCTCCTGGCCAGGCCAATGAGTACCCAATCCACATCCCGGAGGTGGTAACCCCCTGACTTGAGCGCCTCGTTTACAATATATGTCCCTTCCCAGTTAGGATTGAGCTTTCCTACCAAGGCTCCCCTCCCGGCCGCGTCGAACTTCTTTAGCACCAGGTCTCTTTTCTCGAACTGTTTTACTCGGATGTGCTTGTCGAAGTACTGAGCCATCCGCCGCTTGACCTCTTCTTGCCTGACGGTGGCTAAGTCCCGGAGCTCCTCCACCAGGTCCAGAGATAGCCTTTGTTCCTCTTCATTCTCTGCCCGCCACTCGTGATCTCCTTATCCCGCGGCGACTACCCGAGGGGACTTTACCTCGAACTCTATGGGAAGCACGACCTCTGATCCATGAGATAGTTTGAAAGGGGTCTCCCCTGTGGCCGTGTTTGGAGTAGTTCTTAGGGCCTAGAGGACCGAGGGTAGCTGCTCTACCCAGTTGCCCTGAGGTTCTCGACCTTCTTTTTGAGCAAGTTCACAATTATTTTGTTTGCCGCCTCCACCTGCCCATTGCTCCTTGGGTGGTGGACCGACGCAAATCGAAGATCTATTCCAAGCTGAGTGCAGAAGCTGACGAACTCTTCGCTGGAAAACTGCGGCCCGTTGTCCGTCACTATGGCCAATGGTAGCCCGTGCCTGCAAATTATTTCACCCCACATAAAATTTCGAACTACTTGAGAGGTTACCTTGGCCAGCGCCTTCACCTCCAGCCACTTGGAGAAATAATCGATCATCACCAACAGGAACCTTCTTTGGCCGCTCGCTTGCGGGAAAGGACCCACCAAGTCCAATCCCCATATCGCGAAGGGCTAGAGCGCTGATAGCTAAAATTTAGGACATAAAATTTATTCTCCAAATTCTACGAACTATAGGCAAGAGCACCTATCATTCATAGTATAGGATATTTAGAAATAAATATCAAGTGTCGTATTCCACGGCGTTTTTGAGTACTTCTACTCATGCAAATTATAATTATTTTATCAGAAAAATAGTTAAAAGGTTTTATAAAAGAAATAATAAAAGAAATGAAACATTTTATCGAGAATTCTTCTTAAGTGAAATATTTCGTAAACATCATAAATTGATTTGTACAAACTTGACCATGGAGGTTCCCAAAATATGATAGAGCCTCTCTCGAGAGAATTACCACCTAACCTTAGGTTGATCGATTAAGACCCCTCGGCCAGTCGAAACCTCTAAGCTTGCTTTATGCGGTGAGCCCCACTATTGGATTTGACTCCAATCCGAAAGATTTGCGTCACCCTCTCTCGAGGAATGCATACAACTCTTTTTACCGATGAGCGATCTACCCGTATTTACGGATCTCCCGATACACTAAAATACGGATCAAACTTGATTATCATACCCTAGAAATATGAAACCAATAATTGCAAATCAACGGTAAATCTTAGTTTTCCAAAACTAAACTATGAATAAGAGATTACGAAATATAAAAGCTTAAGGTTCATCCGATCAAATGCTATGAAAATTAGCTAAACATAATTGAGAAGAAAAACTTTTTTATTTCTATGTAAAGATAAGTACAATTGCAAGTAAAGTAAATCTAAGCTAGGAATTAAAAAGACAAGACATAAAATAAAGTTACACTAAGAAAAATGCAGAAAAACTATACTAGAAACGACCCAATCGAAGCAAGGACTGGATTCCCATCACTTTAGCAGCAGCTGGCTTTTATAGGAAGAAAATTGGTGAGTCACGCCCTTGGTCACGCCCGTGACCAAGGGCGTGTAAGCTGCGTAACTGCGTCTTGAAAGCCCGGGAACGTTGGGGAAGAGAAACCGCCAAAATTGATCATCTCAACGGGTCACGGACTCGGTCACGCCCGTGACCTAGGGCGTGTCTTGACCGAGCCAGGAAACGGAGGGAAACGGTGCGATCTAGAGTTAATCTAGCAGTTGCGGGAGAGGTCACGCTACTTGGTCACGCCCGTGACCGAGGGCGTGTAAGCTGGAACGGCTCGGTGGCGGAAACTGCTTGTATTGAATGTTCCCCGGGGTGAGTCATAACCGTGACCTAGAGGTCACGCCCCGTAGTCACGCCCGTGACCTAGGCCGTGTACAGAGAAAAACCTCCAAAATTACACTGGGAAGCATTCAGGAGAAAATTATAATTTTTCTCAGTACACGCCCATGTTCACGCCCATGTAACGCCCGTGACACGAGGGCGTGTACTTGGGAGACTTCTCCAGATTTGCAGATAATCTCGTGCTCGTCCCGAAATGTGGTGGCACGTCCGGTAACTCTTCCTGGATTGAAAGTTATGATCATTTGAAATTCTACAACCAGCATAGTCTTCTTCACTGTTTTTGGAGAGTACATGACATTGGGTCACGCCCATGACTTGATTACACGCCCCTTGGTCACGGGCGTGACATAGGGCGTGTAATTTTAAAATTTTGAATTTTACTATTCGCAGACCAAAATTCTGAATTTTTACTATTCGCAGACAAAAATGCAAAAATTGCTCCAGGACCTCTCAAAAGCCATGAAAACACAAAACAAAGTAAATTAGACATATATTAAACTAAAACAATATAATTAATTAATTAATTACGACTAGAATATTATAGAAAACTAACTTTAAATAATGCACTATCAAATACCCCCATACTTAATCTTTTGCTATTCCAGAGCAAAACTAATTCATAAGTATGAGAAGAAGTTATATGATATTTCCAAAGAGAATTACTTCTAATTATGTACTCCAAATTTTATAAAACTCATGTCAAAATAAGTTAAGAAATTAAAATTCAGATTTATAAGAAATAATTTATAAGTCATAAAGTGAGATGAGTTGAATAAATATTAGTTTCAAAATTCTCTAACTAAATCTTCATAAACAAAATTGCATTGAATTAAGTAAAATAACCAAGATTAAAATTATAGAAACTATAAACATCATCAGAAACTTTTAGAAAACTACAAAATATTAACTATCTCTCTCAAAAATATCTTAGGTAAGCAAATAAACTTGGTTAATTGGGGGTAAAATTGACATTGAAGAAGTTACTTTGAATATAGGAAATGATGAATTTTATCCTCTCATTTCCATCTTTTTTAAATTTCTTCTTCTTTAATATCCCAAATGTATATGTTTAGGAGTGATGAATTTTATCCTCTCAACTCCATGCCATATAATCTTTTACTAATTTGGGTGCATATGTTTAGGAATGATGAATTTTATCCTCTCATTCCATGACATATGATCTTTTCAAACTTTTTTTATGCCAAATAATGGGGTTAATAAAAAAGGTAGGAGAAGGGTTAGGGTTTAAAGGCTAAACAAATTCCAAAGATACATTTTAAGAGCATAGAAAATAATTTGAGCAATCTTTAAGAAACCATGAGTTAAAGTTAATATAAGTGAAATCTAAAGATATTTAACACAATTTCTACAAAATTGAATTATGATATTTTAAAGAGAGAAAGTAAAACTAAGAAATATTTTAAACAAATCAAAAGAATGAAAAATTCATTAAATCAAATTTATCTATAAATTAAATCTAACATATTTTGAAGAGAAATATAAGATTTAAGAATTCATAAAAAGAAAACTCCTTAAAAACCTATAAAGACAACTCATAATTAAAATTAATTTTGCATAAATGAAGTTTGGAGAAATTTAATATTACAGAATTTATTTTATTAGATTTTTTTTGGATTTTTTTTATATATTAAAACAAAATGTTTTTTTTAATATTCTTGGACTTCCCAAGGGCTACCCAATGACGGGCTCGCAAGGTTAGGCGGTTTTGTGGGATGAAAACCCAACACTGCCCTTTCGCAAGAAATTAAACTTTTATTTTTTTCAAATTTTTTGTAATTTTAATTTGCAAACAAGGAAGATAAGACACAAAGACATAAAAATTTAATAGAAATTTTTTTTTTTGAATTTTGTAATTTTTCAAAACAAAATCAAAAATAAGGAAAGAAAAATATTTTATTATAATTTTGAAAAAGATTTTCTATTTTTTTTTTGAATTTTTAATAAAAACTGAAAAGAAGAGAAACACCCACATACTTAAAAATAAACATTGTCCCCAATGTTTATAAGCCAAGTAGGAGGGAAAAGTAAATAAAATACATAAAAAGTAAATTGCAAGAAAAATAAGGATAAGCAAGGGGTGCCTCCCAAGAGCGCTTTCTTTTTCCCATCTTTAAGCTAGACAGTTATTGTTAGGAAATAGGAAAATAAAAATGAAAGTACACAGGCAACTCCCTTAATTCACGCTCAGGTGAGCATGTCGAAATCCGTTGCCCAGCGACTCCTCCATTATGCTCTTGACTCTTTCGTTGTCCGTTAGCTTGAAATTGAGAATCCAAATTACCCAAACATACCTCAAGTAATTTGGATTGTTGGAGATGAGCGGCAAATGGATTGGTGAAGACGTATGGTTGCAACGGCTCATCCTCTACATGAAAATTGTAAGAATAAAAAGAATCAAGATTAAGCGAGTCAAAAAATTTCTCACAAGGAGGAGTTTCTTGTGAAAACACATGATTAAGCACCGGTTGTTCATTTTTAAAAATAAAATTCGTATCCAAAAATTTATTTGAAATTTCAAGTGGACTAAATTCATGGGACACAATATTTTCATGAATTTCACTTTCAAAGTGAATAATTGGCGAGAGAGAAAATTCATGAAAAATCGGAGGACATTCGGGCGGAGGAGGAGAAGAAACATGTTCTTCGTCTATTTCGTCCGGTGTCTCCATGACTCTTTTAAATTCGTGGTAAAGAAGTTCTTCTTGAGCTTGGGTATAAATATTTAAATTTTGACAAATAGAATCTGGAGAATACCCAAGAGTAGAAGAAAAAGAATTTTGTGGGGTAAAAGAGGAAGAATGATAATCTTGATTGACTGAATTTCCTTCATCGCACCGAAAACTATCCGGGTGATCTTGCCACCATGAATAATTAATATCGGAGCAAGAAGAAATATTATTAGAATCTGAAAAATCACTCGCATGAAAACTAGATGAATTATTTTCATCAAAGTTTAAATAATTATTTTCATAAATAAACTCAAAATTATTTCCATAAGAAAAATCTTGAGGGTAAAATTAGTATAACAATCCTCACTTTGATGCGGTGCTCCACAAAAATTACAATTAACTTGGCGCTTTCGTGCGGCTTCCACAAGATTGACTTTGTTTTGAAGCTTGGCAACTTTGGCGGCCAATTGAGATAACATTTTTGAAGAAAGAAAATTGAACAACCGTCACTGAATAGAATGAAATTTGAAAATAAATCAAAAAGAGAAATGGGGGCGGAGAAAGAGATTGATAAAAGTAATAAAATTCACGCTTTCAAAATATCAACAAAAATATGTCCCCGGCAACGGCGCCAAAAACTTGATAGCTAAAATTTAGGATATAAAATTTATTCTCCAAATTCTACGAACTATAGGCAAGAGCACCTATCATTCATAGTATAGGATATTTAGAAATAAATATCAAGTGTCGTATTCCACGGGGTTTTTGAGTACTTCTACTCACGTAAATTATAATTATTTTATCGGAAAAATAGTTAAAAGGTTTTATAAAAGAAATAATAAAAGAAATGAAACATTTGATCGAGTATTCTTCTTAAGTAAAATATTTCGTAAACATCATAAATTGATTTGGACAAACTTGACCGTGGAGGTTCCCAAAATATGATAGAGCCTCTCTCGAGAGAACTACCACCTAACCTTAGGTTGATCGATTAAGACCCCTCGGCCAGTTGAAATCCCTAAGCTTGCTTTATGCGGTGAGCCCCACTATTGGATTTGACTCCAATCCGGAAGATTTGCATCACCCTCTCTCGAGGAATGTATACAACTCTTTTTACCGATGAGCGATCTACCCATATTTACGGATCTCTCGATACACTAAAATACGGATCAAACTTGATTATCATACCCTAGAAATATGAAACCAATAATTGCAAATCAACGGTAAATCTTAGTTTTCCAAAACTAAACTATGAATAAGAGATTATGAAATATAAAAGCTTAAGCTTTCATCCAATCAAATGCTATGAAAATTAGCTAAACATAATTGAGAAGAAAAACATTTTTATTTCTATGTAAAGAAAAGTACAATTGCAAGTAAAGTAAATCTAAGCTAGGAATTAAAAAATAAGACATAAAATAAAGTTACACTAAGAAAAATGTAGAAAAACTATACTAGAAACGACCCAATCGAAGCAAGGACTGGATTCCCATCACTTTGGTAGCTGTTGGCTTTTATAGGCAGAAAATTGGTGAGTCACGCCCTTGATCACGCCCGTGACCAAGGGCGTGTAAGCTGCGTAACTGCGTCTTGAAAGCCCGGGAACGTTGGGGAAGAGAAACCGCCAAAATTGATCATCTCGACGGGTCACGGCCTCGGTCACGCCCATGCCTAGGACGTGTCTTGATCGAGCAAGGAAACGGCGTGATCTGGAGTTAATCTGGCAGTTGCGAGAGAGGTCACGTCCCTTGGTCACGCCTGTTACCGAGGGCGTGTAAGCTGGAACGGCTCGGCGGCGGAAACTGCTTGTGTTGAATGTTCCCCAGGGTGAGTCACGCCCGTGACCTAGAGGTCACGCCCGTGACCTAGAGGTCACGCCCCTAGTCACGCCCGTGACCTAGGGCGTGTACAGAGAAAAACCTTCAAAATTACACTGGGAAGCATTCGGGAGAAAATTGTAATTTATCTCAGTACACGCCCGTGTTCACGCCCATGTCACTCCCGTGACACGAGGGCGTGTACTTGTGAAACTTCTCCAGATTTGTAGATAATCTCGTGCTCGTCCCGAAATGTGGTGGCACGTCCCGTAACTCTTCCTGGATTGAAAATTATGATCATTTGAAATTCTACAACCAGCATAGTCTTCTTCACTGTTTTTGGAGAGTACATGACATTGGGTCAAGCCCATGACTTGATTACACACCCCTTGGTCACGGGCGTGACCTAGAACGTGTAATTTTAAAATTCTGAATTTTACTATTCGCAGACCAAAATTCTGAATTTTTACTATTCGCAGACCAAAATGCAAAAGTTGCTCCAGGACCTCTCAAAAGCCCTGAAAACACAAAACAAAGTAATTTAGACATATATTAAACTAAAACTATATAATAATTAATTAATTACGACTAGAATATTATAGAAAACTAACTATAAATAATGCACTATCAAACGCTGTGATGGACCGAAGCCTTTGAGCTGGTAGGAGTTGGAGAGGGGCGAACAACTGGCACTTTGAACACTTCCTTGCAAACTCTGCCACATCCTTGTTGAGGGTAGGGCAAAAGTAGCCCTGCCTCAGCTCTCTCCCTTCCAAGGATCGGCTCCCCGAGTAGCTGTCACACTCTCCCGTGTGGATCTCCTCTAGAACCCTTGATGCTTCCTCTTCCGCCATGCACCAGGCTAGGAACCCCGAAAGTGTTTTCCTGTATAATCCCCCTGCATGTAAGGAGTAATGGGCCGATTTATACCTGAAGCGCCTCTTATCCACATCCCCTTCGGGGAACTTTCCAGATGTCAGGAAGGTAACGAAGGGGTCCATCCATGATGTCCGATGGTCCACCTCCATCAGCTCCTCCTCTTCGATGGATGGTCAGAAAAGGTCTGACACTGTTCCCCCTGCTCTAGGACCAAACTTGGCCAGGAGGTCAACCGCGGTGCTCTCTTCCCTCGGCACGTGACAAATTGAGAAGGTTCGGAACTGACCTACTTGCCCCTTGACCTTTTCCAAGTACCATTGAAGAGTCGATTCCTTCACTTCGAATTCTCCTCCAACCTGGCAAGCCACCACCATGGAGTCCGTCGAGACCTCCACATCTTGTACTCCCAACTCTAGGGCCAGACGGAGGCCTGCTATCACTGCTTCATACTCGGCCTGGTTATTGGTGAGGGGAAAATGAAAGTTGATTGCCTGCTCGATCCTCGTCCCTTGGGTGCTCACCAACCCCCCCCCCCCCCCCCCCCCCCCTCCGAAGGAACGCCTTCCCGAGGCTCCATCCACCAACATCCTCTAGGCCGCCGAGCTGAGCAGCTCGGACTCTTCCACCTCAGCTACGTAATCCGCTAGAAAGTCCGCCAACGCCTGGGCCTTGATGAACAGTCTCGGCACATATGATATTGTTGGAACATGGTCTTCCGTATCTCCTAGGTTTGAGAATAACAAATCCTATGTGTATTTGATCTTGTGTGTTCAAGTGCGCAGGTTAACATAGTCCATATGACTCAAGGAGTCCTCATGATGACTGCCCCCAAAATTGAGGCCAAAATTCGAACAAGCTCACTATCGCCGGCGGTAGCGATAGCGCCCGGCGATAGCGTTGATTAGCGCCATTTTGGAAGCAATTTAAGAGGGATGTTAGCGCCTGGCGGTAGCGAATAGCGTCGGTGGTAGCGTGACGCACATAAGGCATAGAGCAAGAGGTTGCCGCGGATGGGAGATTCTGCCGCACAAAACGTTGCCTAATCCGGGCTAGCGCCGGCGGTAGCGCTAGCGCCGGCGGTAGCGCTTGGGATATATAAAGGACCCCGCACCTCTCGTTTGAAAAAGACATCAGGGAGAGAGAGGCAGTGCTACAACTCCAGAGGCCATCTTGGCCGAAACTTGAAGTCCTAGCGAAGCTCTGCAAAATTTTGAAGGAGGATTACGTCACGCCGGATCCAAATGAAGTCCGCTTCTACAAACGCTTATTCTATAGCGTATCTTCGCCTCCACTTTCAGAAGTTCAGCTTAAGGGAGTTTTTATTATTTTATTTCTCTTTGTTATTTGAAAACGGTAGTGAAATCGCCTCGTGTGGCGACTAGGTCTGGGGTAGGACTTAGGGCTGAAATTCGCCTCGTGTTGGCGACTAGGTCTAGAGGGTGCTCGAGGCCACATCCGGGGAAGGGTTGGCTAGAGCGGTTTGAGGCCGAATCCGGGGAGGATAGGCTAGGGCCACCGGTTCGCGGGGATGCGAGTCGGGATAGAAAACAAAAAGAGTTTACTATTCATCGCCACCGATTTCTAGCGTCATAGAAATCAAGTTTTGTAAAACATTATTTGATATTAATAAAGCATGTCTCTTCATTATTGTTTTACTTGATTTCTCATTGTATTAATCTTGCAATATTTCAAAGTTTTCTAAATATAATCTTAAGTTTTTGAAAACCCTTATTCACCCCCCCCCCCTCTAAGGGCGCCGACCGATCCAACAATTGGTATCTGAGGGGTTTTATTCCAATCGGCTTAACAACCGGGAATAATGGTGTCTCATGATCTCTCTTCCATTAGTGGGGGAAATTTTTGTGAAGAAGAAAAATCACCTACACCACCTTTATTTGAAGGGACAAATTATAAAGGATGGAAAATCTTAATTGAAAAATTTATTAAAACTTTAGATATCGAAGTATGGAATTTAGCCATAGCTAGACCTGCAAATGAATCAAATAAAAAGGAACTTCAGTTAAATGCAAAAGTTAAACACTATTTATTTTGTGGTCTTTCAAATGAAATTTTCAAATTAATATATTGTTTTTCAAGTGCATATAAAGTATGGAAATTTCTTGAAGAAATATATGATTCTCCATCTACAGGTATGGAACAATCGCAAGAACCGGAGAATATACAAGCGTGCACAAATCTTCAAGAATGCCCCTCTCATGATGAATCAATGGAGCACACATCAAATGGAAGAGAAGAAGAAATCTTATTTTTGGAAAATGAGTGCCAAGAAGAAAACAAAGGAACAATATGTTAAATCCTCCCTCATCCAAAAGCAATGTAAGGAAATCAAATTTCACCTTTTGTACTTCTATTTCTTCATTACAATTACTACAAATTACAAAGCGCAAAATTAAGAAATTAAAAAAATGCAAATTGCAAATTGCGCTTAGAAAATAAAAATTTAAAAGCAAAAGTTAAAGTAGTATCAAAATCTGATTTATCTAGCTTTACTCATGTCACTTCAATTGAAAATACAAAACCTTATCTTGATTGTAATGATATTAAAGAAAAATTTAAGGAACTTGAAAAAGAAATTATTTTTATAAGAGAACAAAATGAAAATTATGTTTAGAAAATTCATCTTTAAAAATTAATTGTGCTAAATGTAAGGACAATGAAATTGAAATAAAAGAGATGGATGAAACATTTGATGAGTATAGGGATAAATATGAAAAACATATTGACTCAATTGTTACCACTCTTAAAAATAGCACAATAAATTATAATAAAGCTAGACATAATTTAAAAATCAAAAATGATGAACTAAAATCAAAAATCAACTTGCGTAAGGAAATCATTAAGAAAAACGCTCAAAACACTCATTCACAATCTCAAGGTATATCTAAAAGCAAGTTGAATATAATTTCTCAAAATGTTGATAAATCCAACAAAGGAAATAAAGAATATCAAATGCTTGAAAATAAAATTCCAAATCATTATCATTTACAAAATAACCACTCTCCCAACATAAATTTAAAAATAAACAAATTTCCTATAAAGAATGTTTTGCAAAATCATCATGGAAATTTGATAAATAAGAATAATATTAAACCAATGTTTGAATGGCGGCCAAAAGTTAAAGATGAAACACAAACTCAAATCAAAAGGGCCCATTCAATCACATCTCCCCAAAAGCAAACACGATGCATTTGGGTACCCAAAGGAACCATCACACCTGGTCCTCTTTGGATACCTAAATCTCTTATTCATTAGTATCCCATCATTTGCATGAAGTAGAAACCTAATAAAAATGAAATATCATTATTCTACTTCATGATTTGCTTAAATTTCTTTTTGTTTATTCTCTTTTGTTTGTTCTTAAACTATCATGCTATGATCACTCTATTTATCTTGAAAAGTCATATCATCTTGTTTAGTGATCTACTTATCCGTTTTACCTTTTAAATCCATTACCCTTAAATGTCTTGAACTATCATTATTAAATATTGAAACTATTATCAAGACTAATGAAATTATTTTAAATGGATTTAAATAATAAAGGGCTTAGGCAAACAAAAAAATTAAAATGCACAATGTGTTGATTATTATCTATCTTGTGTGATGAATATGATAGCCCTTATATTTGAGAAAATTTACAATAACTCTTCAAACTAACCAAAAAAATAGCTTCTCACTTCTTTCATATTCACTATTCACCTCACAATCTTTCTTTAAAATATTCTGAAAAATGTTGAATATGACTTATGCTACATGCTTCACCATCATAATTATATAATATCAAAAGATCTTTAAATTCAAACATTACAAGAGATCCACTTAGTTCTAACATTTGATTGGTGATCATAATAAGTACATGAATGAATTAATGAAGTATGACTTGCATGTATCTCATTTGATTATAAACCATAGAATCAACTTTATATTAATAAATCAAATGAAATCATAAATTCATTCCATGTAAAAATATTAAATCACGTTCTTGAATACATGCAACATTATCTCAATTAATCTTGTGGTATGACAATTGCAATCAAACTCATTATTCTAGCATTATCAACTAATAGATATTATTCATGCTAGTTATCTCATATTACCATAATGAATTAATTATGAAGTAAAATAAAATAAAATTGAACGATAAAATAACTATGTGACTTTAAATTGTTTCCATTGGACTAAAATGCTTATGAATGTGCATGATATTCTTTTGCATGAACATTATTTTCTAAATCACTAAAATTATACATATTTGTTCCTTCATGTCTTCTCGTGCTTACATTTCCTATCATTCTTCAAACTACATTAGATTGATAAAAGTCTAGAAAAATTTGAATTCACATACATTATGATAATCTATCTTATAACTCATGCAAGATCTCATTTGTTACGACTTGAGATAGGTGTCCTAGATCTTTCATGTTAAAACATGCTTTCAAATGCAATTTTCTTCATGTTTAACCATCAAAAACATTTCAAAAAATTCTGCAAATTCAGCATGAAACTACTAATGGGACACCTAATCAAGTTCAAGCATCAAAATTTTTAAAACCCAAAAAAATCACTTACTGTTTCCCGCGCTAGCGCCGGCGCTAGCGTCGAGGTTCGTTTTTCTATAATTTTAAAATTTTGAAAAATCCCTAAAAATATACTAATCTATATGTACTATTTAGTTTTGCACTTCGGATTTTATTTTATTTTTGAAAAATCAAATACAAAAATATAAAATCCAAATTACAAAAAAAAATGTGTTTTGTCTTTTTTTTGACATTTGTTTAAATTCTATTTCCTAAAGCAAAAATCAAATACAAAAATATAAAACAAAAAAAATTATCAAAAATTGTTAGTTTTTGAACTTAACTTTTTACTTGTATCTTGCGAAAGGGTGATTGGGCTATCATCCCATCATATCACCTAGTACCGGGCGAACCTCTCACAAGGTAGTCCTCGGGAAGTCAAAGATCAATTTTTATGAGTTCAAACTTTAAATAAAAATTATTATTCAAAAATATCAAAAAAAATATTGTATGGACTTCATTGAAAATCAAGCATGATTTAATCTATTATTTAGAACTTCTATAATGTTGCAATTTATCTTTTCAAACTACTTTGAACATTGCTTTCATCATGCTTTGATACATCTATTAATATGTGCATCAATTATATTGTAAAAGTTGTGTAGAACTATGCGTAGCATGCCTCTAAGTATGAGTAAATGTTTTATGTTTGATAATGATCTTTATTCACTCACTTATTTTGGCATTGTCTACATTTGTGTTTAAATTTAAGAATGCTTGTGTATGTTTTGTATTAGTACAATGAATTAAAATTGCACATGTATCCTACCTACACTCCTTTATTTGCACTTTTATAAATTAAGAAAAGTGGTTGTTTTTTTTAATTCTATTGGTTTGCAAAACAAGTGTATTCGGAGAACTTTGTACTAAACAAAAATCATAAAATAAATAACAAAGATAACTCCACCAAACACTACTTGAACCTCCTGATAAGTCTTAATAAACATTGTGAGGTTGAGCACCTTGGATAGAATAGTAAAGTGTCTTGTGCAAACCATATCCTTCTTTCAAAATAAGAAAAACCACTTACTCTTAAGTACACCGGATCACTAGTCACAATATTGAAGAATAAAATTATGTGATCCCCCAAGCACTACTTTGCACCTTGATAAGTCTTAATGAGCATTGTGTGTGCAAAGCACCTTGGTTGTTGTACATTTTTGTTTGTGCATTGAAGTGTGTGGAAGTAAAATTATTTGTGTTTTATTGTGCTCTTTACTTTACATATCTCTTGTATTTTTGATTAAAACATTTGTTTACTCTATTCAAAATACACTTATGTGCACATCATTATCTTCCATAACACTTCTTCTCATGAGTATTGGATCCTAATGCTAATTTTATACTACTCTTTATTTATGAAATGCACTAGATAACCTAGCATGCTTTCTACAATGTTTGGTATGTTTTGAAATTGTGAAATAAAGTAACATTGTAGTAATCTCTTTTTGATAACGTTATTTCATGCTTGGTTACTTTATTGTCAAACTTAAAGATTTTCATTGAAACATGATTTACATAAACATCTTCTTTTTGAAATTAAACTCATGGATTATTCTTGATTACAATAAGATGTTTCATGTATTTCTACAAGTCTTCCGCATCATCACCATATAACTTTTACATTGCACTTTCATGCTTATATCAAGTCTTAAATCTCAATTTTTTTTAAAAGTGGTAGACTTGCTTGGTAGAATTTATATTGGTTGTTCTAACACGCATATCATCTTTATAGTAACAAACTCTGATTTATTTCAATATAAACGTGTATGCTAAACGCTCTTCCAACAAGTGAAACATTGCTACAAGGATGTTGTTTCTTTCTTCCAAAATGCTTCCACTCTTATCTCTATAAAGTTAGTTTTGAAACTCAAAAACATCTCCTTTTTGAACTTAAACTCTTATTTAGTATTATGATGTTTTTTGTTTTGAAATCTTCCGCAATACTCAAACTCTGATTCATTCATTTCAATATAGCTATGTGAGTTTTATTTCAAAACAATTCAAATAAAAATATAAACCCATATGCTATGAAATTTCCCATTAGATTTAAATGCTTAATGTTTTCAATAATTATTATCCGTGACTTCATATCTCACCATAGCGGGGGCGTAGGGTTGTAGACATTAGATAACCTTATCTCTAGTCATATCTTGTCCTTAACCGGGGAGGGTTCCAGTGGGGCCTTGCGAGGCACTAGGGGGAAAGAGTGATAGGTTGAGTTTTGTATAGTGTTTGCATATGGGACTAACACCCCAACCTACGGCATGTATGCAACTCCTCATGCCCATCCGTCACTTAGTACGGGGCTAGGGTGTAGACATATTGTATGGGTAGATTGGTTATTTGGAAATCCTTATTTTTATGCTTAAAACTTTTATATAAAGGGAAAATCATTACTTTTTTATGCTAAAAACTCTGATTTCCTTCTATGAAAAATTTTGTAATGCTTATAACTCTGATCTATTTAAATGAAAAACAATTCTAAAACTTCTTATTTTACTTACAAAGCTCGATCATGCCTTCTCTTCTATTTACAAATTCTTTGCTGCTTTGTTTCCCTACCCACTTTTGCTAATAACAAAGGGGGAGAACTTATCATGATAAATATAACCCGCTATCATAAACCCAACATGACAAATTCAGATGATAATATGATAGCTTACATATTAGGGGAGCACTCACTTAGGGGGAGCATGTATTTAGGGGGAGCAATTCTAAATGCTAAAATCAATAATTATCCTAAGTCATCACTCTCACACACACACAAGTAGAGTTTTAATGCTTTGATTTATCATTAATGGATTTGTTATTATCAAAAGGGGGAGTTTGTTGGAACATGGTCTTCCGCATCTCCTAGGTTTGAGAATAACAAATCCTATGTGTATTTGATCTTGTGTGTTCAAGTGTGCAGGTTAACATAGTCCATATGACTCAAGGAGTGCTCATGATGACTGCCCCCAAAATTGAGGCCAAAATTCGAACAAGCTCACTATCGCCGGCGGTAGCGATAGCGCCTGGCGATAGCGTTGATTAGCGCCATTTCGGAATCAATTTAAGAAGGATGTTAGCGCCTGGCGGTAGCGGATAGCGCCGACGATAGCGTGACGCACATAAGGCATAAAGCAAGAGGTTGCCGCGGATGGGAGATTCTGCCGCGCAAAACGTTGCCTAATCCGGGCTAGAGCCGGTGGTAGCGCTAGCGCCGGCGGTAGCGCTTGGGCTATATAAAGGACCCCTCACCTCTCGTTTGAAAAAGACATCAGGGAGAGAGAGGCAGTGCTACAACTCCAGAGGCCATCTTGGCCGAAACTTGAAGTCCTAGCGAAGCTCTGCAAACTTCTGAAGGAGGATTACGTCACGCTGGATCCAAACGAAGTGCGCTTCTACAAACGCTGATTCTACAGCAGATCTTCGCCTCCACTTTCAGAAGTTCATCTTAAGGGAGTTTTTATTATTTTATTTCTCTTTGTTATTTGAAAACGGTAGTGAAATCGCCTCGTGTTGGCGACTAGGTCTGGGGTAGGACTTAGGGCTGAAATTCGCCTCATGTTGGCGACTAGGTCTAGAGACTAGGTCTAGGGGGTGCTCGAGGCCACATTGGGGAAGGGTTGGCTAGAGCGGCTTAAGGCCGAATCCGGGGAGGATAGGCTAGGGCCACAGGTTCGCGGGGATGCGAGTCGGGATAGAAAACAAAAAGAGTTTACTATTCGTCGCCACCGATTTCTAGCGTCATAGAAATCAAGTTTTGTAAAACATTATTTGATATTAATAAAGCATGTCTCTTCATTATTGTTTTACTTGATTTCTCATTGTATTAATCTTGCAATATTTCAAAGTTTTCTAAGTATAATCTTAGGTTTTTGAAAACCCTTATTCACCCCCCCTCTAAGGGCGCCGACCGATCCAACAGATATATCAAACTTGCTTAGCTTCACTGACCACTTTGCCAACCTCCCCGAGTGTTCTACCCCTTCTATGACACTGCGAAGGGGGTGGTCGGTTACTACCTTGATCAGATATGCTTTGAAATAGAGCCGGAGCTTCCGAGCCGAGACCACCACGGAGATGGCCAACTTCTCTAGGATTGGATATCGGAGCTCCGCCTTCCTCAGTACTCGGCTTACATAGAGAATTGGGAGTTGTCTTCTGCCTTCTTCCCGGACCAGTACCGAACTCACCGCCTCAGGCCCTACCCCCAGGTACAGGGACAGATTCTCTCCTTGACTCGGCCCCTGCAGCAAAGGATCTTGGGCCAGCTGCTCTTTCAGTGCTTGAAAGGCTCTTTCGCATTCGGGAGTCCACTCAAACTTTTGGTTCCCTCACAGTACTTTGAGGAAAGGTGCACACTTTTCTCCCGCCCTGGAGAGGAACCTGCTAAGCCCGACCAACTTCCCCGTGAGGCGCTGAACCTCCTTTGCATTCCTTGGAGCCCCCAACTCCATGATGGCTTTGACTTTGTCTGGATTTGGCTCCACTCCCGCTGGGGTTAGCAAATGGCCTAGGAACTTCCCCCGGCTAGCCCTGAAGACACCCTTCAGGGGGTTGAGCTTCATCTTGAATTTTCTCAACATCCCGAAGGTTTCCCTGAGCTCGTGGAGGTGGGACTCAAGGTCTCGACTCTTCACCATGAGATCATCCACATAAACTTCTAAATTTCTACCCTTTTGTTCCCGGAAGACCCGGTCCATCATCCGCTGGTAAGTAGCCCCTGCATTCTTGAGCCAGAAAGGCATCATTTTATAATAATAGCACCTATCTCCCATGATGAAAGAGACATCCTTGATGTCGGTAGGGTGCATGCGGATTTGGTGATAACCTGAAAAAACATCTAAAAAAGACATGACAGAGAAACTGACGGCTGAGTCAACCAGCGCATCGATTCGGGGGGCAAGGGGTAGCACTCCTTGGTGCATGATTTATTAAGCAATGAAAAGTCGATACACATCCTCCACTTACCTCCACCCTTCTTTACCATAAACACGTTGGTGACCCAGCTTGGATACTGGATCTCTGATACAAAACCTGCCTGGAGAAGCTTGCTCACCTCCTCTCGGATGGGTCCTTCCATCTTGTCCGCTATGGCCCTTTTCTTCTGTCGGATGGGTCGGGTGCCGGGGTCAAGGTTGAGACGATGGCACGCCACGTCTGCGTTGATCCCATGCATCTCTTCTGCGCTCTAGGCGAAGATGTCCACGTTCTCCTGTATGTAGGCCAGGATCTGCTTTTGTTCCTCCGGGTTGAGCTCGCCACTGATCTTGACTTTTTCCACTACCCCTGCTCGAGTGGTGACCTCGAGCTCCATGACCTCATCCACGGACTCTAGCCGGGATTGCTCCCCCCAATATCCTTCCTTCTCCTCGCCATAAGCGAACACTTCGGCCTCCTCCTCCCTTCCTTCTTCTCTGACCGCCATCATCTCCTCTGCCCTTCCTTCTTGGGCCTGACCTCCTTCCTCTCTCCTCTCCTCCTTTGCTTGCTCTCCGAGACCTTCCGGCTCTTCCATCTCCCGATCCCACTCCTCTGCTTCGGCCATCCAGGAGATGGTGTTCACGGCCGTCATGTAGCACTGCCTCGCTACCTTAGGTTCACCCCTTACCCGAACCTGAACTCCCCCCGAGTTGAACTTAAGGCATTGGTGGAAGGTGGAGGTGACGCAGCGGAACATACTGATAAGCGGTCGTCCGAAGATGGCATTATAGCTACTGGGAGCGTCCACTATGACAAAGCGGCAATTCCGGGACTGCCCCCCGGACCACGTGGAGTCCCACTCCTCCTTCTACCTCCTTCCTCTCCCTGGAGAACCCAAACGACGGGCCATCCGAGGCCAACACCATCTTGTTCTCCACTTTCATCTCATCGAACGCCTTCTTGAAGATGACGTTAACTGAACTTCCATTATCCACGAGGATCCGAGACATTGTGAAGTTCTCAATGGCGGTCTGGATGACAAGTGCATCGCAGAAAGGGTCTTCATGACCCGGCATGTCCCTCTGGGAGAAAGTAATCTTTTCTGCTGGGGGTGGGGCTTGGGAGGTCGAAGCAACGCTCCGACGATAGATGGTATGGAGGCTCGCCTTGCGAGTTGCCTCAACCCCTACACCCCGGTGGATCACTCTGATCCCTCCTCGGGTCCCCACGTTGACCTTGTCCTCGCACCTTTCCTCCTCCTCTTCTCAAGGCAGGACCTCCTCAATACTCACCTGCTGTTGTTGTCGCGGCGCCGGCGCTCTGGACCTCTTCATTTCCAAGAACTCCGAGCAAGTGGTCGTTGCGTGACCTTCCTCATCATGGAAGTCACAATACAGCAACGTCACCTTCCCCCTCTCGATCTCCACTCCCCTGTTCCTCCTTCGGGCTGCTGCCCCTGCTCCACCCCTTGCTCTTCCTCCTCTTCCTCTCCCTATTTCCATTGCGTGCTGAGGCGGGGTAGGCATATGCCTCGGACCCTACCTCCACCCCAGCTGAGGTCTGCTCTGGCCTCCATGAAAGTGCCCCCCTCCCGGGGCAAAACTTCTCCCTTGACCTTGACCTCCTCCACCTTGTGGCCTCCACCCCACGTCCGGGGCTCTGGGCTCGTCCCTCCTTCTTACCTCCGGTAGCCTGACTTCCAGCTTACTGAGCTTTGCTAGCCTCCTGGTGAGCTCCAGATTTGCCTCCTCCCCCTCAATCTCCTCTGCCACCCTCTCCATCAGCTCCTCGTAGGAGATGGGGGCCTTCCTCTTCAATCCCATTTTGAGGAAACTCTCTCTCAGCCCTACCATGAAGGCGAGCTGGAGGGCAAACCCAGGCATCTCCTGGGTTAGCAGTATCTCCTCTTGGAATCGATCCGCGTAGTGGGATAACGACTCCCTGGGTTCCTTCTTGACCTTGAAGAGAGAATCAGCGTCCTTCTTGCTCTTCTTCAAAGTCGAGAAACGCAACAAGAAGCTCCGACGCAAGTCTTCAAATGCATAGATCGACCCCACAGGGAGTTGATGGAACCACTCCCTGGCCTTCTCTTTCAGGGTGACGGCGAAGAGCCGACCCTTAAAAGCATCCGACATCGGCCTGATAGAAACCGAGTCTTCGAACGACTGCAGGTGCTGGACGGGATCGTCCTTCCCGTGGTAGTAGACCCTGTCCCATTCTCTGAACCCTTCCGGAATGGGTGCGGAAAGCACCAGCTCGCAAAAGGCGCTTCCCCCACCTGCCATCTTCTCCTGCTCCACTCTCCCCACGAGCTCTCTCGCCAGGCTTAAGCTCGCGGGAACCATGCTTGCGAGAGTCGCGCTTGCCGGGACCGCTTTCATGGGAGTTGCGCTCGCTGGAGCCGGGCTTGCCTGCCCCGAGTTTGCATGCGTCACGCTTGCATGCACCGCACCGACCTGCGTCGCGCTCACCGGAATCTCGCTCGGCGGGCTGGTGAACAGCTCTCGCCCCACCAGGTCTCGCGCCGACCCCCCTGCTACCTCCTTCCCAGCCCTTCCTCCCGGGGCATTCTCGCCAGCCGCTGGAGGAGGGAACACTTGAGGCGCCGGGGTCGCGAACTCGCTTCGCAACGCTGCGACGACGAATCTGATAGTGTCGAGGACTTACCTCCTGAAGTTTGAGAACATCCTTGGCGTCACCACCGGGGGTGACTCACAAAACTCCTTGCCCTGCTCTTCATCTCCTGCCATGTCCCTTCCTTGGAACTTTCTTGGACCAGCTACACTCCACGCTCACCGCACCAAAAATGTTGAAACCAGGACTTAGCTTCTTTGTGGAGTTCGGGCCCTCAATGAAGAGGGGTAGCTATCACTTACTAATTCCTCCGGAGGAACTGACCGGAGACTCAGAACTAAGGGCAGACCCTTGGTCGCAGCGAGGAGGTCCCACCACACACCCGGAAAATCTTTGAGCGCTTCCCCTCCCAAGCCAAAGCTGAGACTGGGCACCTTGGAGAGCCGGAGAGCTATGCCAAGATAACCAAGGGAGGAAGAAGCTCAGAAACTGAGATTGGAATCCTCTCCCAAGTGCCCCTCAAGGTCAATTTATAGTTTTTTTTAAGTCTAGTCTGCTAATAGCGGGATTCCGCCTTACTTTTTAACTATACGCAGCCCAAAATGGTCTGCCAACAGCCAAACTCCGCTGTTTGGAGGGGCTAACTGCAGACCACCAGGGTTTTTAGGTAAAATCGATTATGAATCTTTCCTGGGCGAGCCACCCCCGAGGGCCTTACTCGCGAACCGAGAGGTTCGGCTCGTCCGCCTTCCCGCGAGCGAGCGATTAGGCTCTGGCCTGCTCGCCTTCCCGCGAGTGGCCTGCGAGAGCCCGGCTCGCCCGACCCCATGGCTCACTCGCCTTCTTACTCTTCTTTGCCTGTTGGTTCCTTTTCCTCTACTCTCTTCCTAGCGGACACCAGGGTTGTACAATATTGATGCAATGCACACACGCATCACCAATATCGGCAATGCCTCCAAAGCTCTTGGAAAGACTTTCTCCAACGGCGACTTGGTCCGAAAGATTCTTCGATCTCTTCCTCCAAAATTCAATCTGAAGTTAACGGCTATCTTGGAGTCACACAATCTAAGAACACTCCAAGTTGAGAGCCTCATTGGGAATCTCAAAACTCATGAGGTAGAACTCAAGATCGAACACGATGAATACAACAAGGAGCCAAAGAAGAAAGCATTGGCACTAAAATCAAAGAAGGAGTGCCAAGAGGATGAGGATGAAGATGAAGAAAGCCTTTTGGTAAAGAACTTCCGAAAGTTCATGAGGAATCCGGAAAGGAGAAACACCTTCCGAAAATATTTCCAAAAGGAAGGAAGATGGAAAGGGTCAATTCGAAGAAGGAAAAGGAGAGTGACGATGAAGAAGAAAGACCGCCACCGGAATGCTATCATTGCAGGAAGACCGGGCATATTCGGAGCCAGTGCCAAAAGTTTTTGAAGGAGAAAAAGGAAAAGCGGCACAAATGGAAGGAAAAGAGGAAGGTGCTAAAAGCTAAAACTTGGGATGACTCTTCCTCCTCCGAAGGATCAAGCAGGTCTTCATCAAGCGAAGATGAGGAAGCAAACATGTGCCTCATGGGACAAGAAAACAACGACGACGACACCAATGTTCTTAGCGACACTGAGGTAACTCCTCCCACTTATGACGAACTTTTCAATAAATTTCTTGAAACTGGCAAAGCTTTTGATGAAAATATGAAAGATAGTATTTTATTAAATCAGGAAAATGAATCCTTAATTAAAGAAAATCAAAACCTTTTCACAAAATTAATTGTTTTAGAAAAGAGAAAGGTTTCTTGCCAAGAGTGTGATCACTCCACTAAAATGGCAAAAGATATTGAATAGTCACTTTCTAAAGCCCTCTCTCATGCCAAAACTCTTACAAAAGAGAAGGGGGAATTAGAAAGGAAATTAGAAGCCTCTCTTTTGCAAATCAAAAATAATAAAAAAGGTTTTGAAAATAGGTGTATCATGCTTGTGAAAGAAAATTCTTCACTTAAAGCACAAGTTCATGATCTCACCATGGCTATTAAAAAATTTGGAATGGGCCAAAAACCTCTGGATATGATTTTAGGGAACTAGTACTATGCTTCTGGAAAATTTGGGCTCGGATATCAAGGTGAGGGCTACCGCCCGGCGCTAGCCACTAACGTCGGCGCAAGCACCTCCTACAAGAAGCCTGAATTTTCTTTTTCAAAATGTTTTTCCTCTACAAAATTGATTCCTTCCAACAAGAAAATATTCCAGAAAAGGATCTCAACCCCCTTTATTTCGTGTGCAAACTGTTATAGGTTAGGTCACACATCTAGTTCTTGCAGGAAAATAAAACAAAATACTTTAAGCAAATCTGGGTACCTAAGGCTTCCACTTATTCTATGGGTGGTACCACTTGGGTATCCGGATCTTTACCCTCATCTTCTTTCTAGATGCGCAGGAAGGCTAAGGACGATGAAGACGTGTGGTACTTGGATTCTGGATGCTCCAAGCACACGACGGACAATACAATAAAGTTTTTTAGCCTAGAAAGGAAGAAGGGAGGGATCATGACATTTGGCGATAACCAAAAAGGAAGGATCATGGGAAGTGGTACAGTTGGTAACGATTCCTTTACGATATCTAATGTTCTTTATGTTAAAGGGCTAAAACACAATCTAATTTCTATTAGCCAATTATGCGATAAAGGATTAGATGTTTTATTTGAATCTTCCACTAATTTATGCAAAATATCCAATCCTACTACAAAAGATATTTTACTAACTGCACCAAAAATACATAATGTTTATATTGTTTCTTTTCATGATCTTTCTAAATCATCTATAAAATGTTTTATCACAAAAAATGATGAATTAGAACTTTGGTATAGACAGATAGGGCATGCTAGAACAAAGCTTATTGTTAAACTTGCCAAAAGTGATTCAATTAGAGGATTGCCTAGGTTATATGGAACTTTACCTTCACTTTGTTCACCATGTCAAAAAGGTAAATTTACTAAATCCTCCTTTAAAAGTAAAAATTTCATTTCTACTACAAGACCCTTGCAATTAATTCATATGGATCTTTTTGGTCCCGTTAGCACCGCAAGTCTTGGTGGTAGATTATATACATTTGATTTAATAGATGATTTTTCAAGATATTGTTGGACATTATTTCTCTCTTCCAAATCCGATGCATTTTGTGAATTTGCAAAATTATGTACTCGTATTCAAAATGAAAGTGATTTAAAAATTAAATGCATTCGCTCGGATCATGGAGGAGAATTTAAAAAAGAAAAGTTTACATCTTTTTGTGATATGTTAGGTATTAAACATGAGTTCTCCACACCACGCACACCACAACAAAATGGTGTTGTAGAAAGAAAGAATAGGACACTTCAAGAACTAGCACACACTATGTTATGTGAATATAAATTGCCTAAGTCTTTTTGGGCCGAAGCAATAAATACATCATGTTATGTTATAAATAGAATCATGCTCCGCCCATCTCTTAATCACACACCATATGAACTTTATTTTCGAAAGAAACCTGACGTATCTTACTTCAAAGTTTTTGGTTGTAAATTTTTCATTTTAAATACTAAAGATAACTTGGGAAAGTTATGAAAAATGTGATGAAGGAACTTTTCTTGGATATTCTTCAAATAGTAAAGCTTATAGAATTTTTAATAAAAGAACTAGAAAAGTTGTAGAATCAATTAATGTGAAATTTGATGAACTTGTTCCTTGTATAGAAAGACTTTTCGTAGGTAAAGAGGATGATCACTTACCATCTTTGGAGCATGGTGACGAGGAACCTTCTAAATAAGAAGAAGAGGAGGCCAAGGAAGATGAATATGTACCTCCAAGTGCCTTGAAATTCACAAAAGATCATCCACAGGAATTAATAATTGGTGAACCATCCATCGGGGTAAGAACTCGCTCTTCTCTTCATGAATCTTATTCAAATATTTGTTTTGTTTCCGAAATTGAACCAAAAAATGTTTCAACCGCTTTAAATGATTAATTTTGGTTTTTGGCTATGAATGAAGAGTTAGAACAATTTGAGCGACATAATGTTTGAAAATTAGTCAAAAGACCATCTAATCACCCGGTTGTAGGTGTAAAATGGATTTATAAAAATAAATTAGATGGTGAGTCTAGAATCATTAGAAATAAGGCACGATTAGTAGCACAAGGATATTCACAAATCGAGGGGATAGATTTCGATGAATCTTTTGCACCCGTTGCTAGATTAGAGTTTATAAGAATTTTTTTAGCATTTGCAAGCTTTAAAAGAATAAAACTATTTCAAATGGATGTGAAAAGTGCTTTTCTAAACGGGTTTGTAAAAGAAGAAGTTTATGTTGAACAACCCCACAGTTTTATTAGTGAAAAATTCCAAGTCATGTTTATAAACTAGAAAAAGCGCTTTATGGTTTAAAACAAGCGCCCCGTGCATGGTATGAAAGACTTACATCATTTTTATTAAAGTACGGTTATATTATGGGAAGTGCGGATAATACTCTCTTCATTAAGCACAACAATGATGATGTGATTATTTTACAAATATATGTTGATGATATTATTTTTGGATCTACTAATGAAGAGTTGTGTAATGAAGTTATTTTAGTGATGAAAAATGAATTTGAAATGAGTATAGTAGGAGAACTTTCTTATTTCCTTGGTTTTCAAATATCATAAAGAAATGATGGTATTTTTATATGTCAAACTAAATATGTCTTTGATATGCTTAAAGGCTTTGGATTTGAAAATCTTAAACAAGCTTCTACTCCTATGAGCGCATCACTAAAATTAGGAAAAGATAAATTGGGAATTTCTATAGATCAAACTTTATATAGAGGTATGATAGGATCACTACTTTATCTAAGTGCAACTAGACCCGATATTATGTTTGTCGTTTGCTTATGTGCTCGATTTCAAGGCAATCCAAATGAATCTCATTTAAAAGTAATAAAACATATTTTTAGATATCTAATTGGGTCATCTAGATTAGGATTATGGTACCTGCACAATAATTCATTTACACTTCACGGCTACTCTGATTCGGACTACGTCGGATGCTCACTTGATAGAAAAAGCAATAGTGGTACTTGTCATTTTCTAGGACCTTCATTAGTTGCATGGTCTAGTAGGAAACAAAATTCGGTTGCACTCTCCACCATGGAGGCCAAATACATTGCATTAGGGAGTTGTTGTGCACAAGCACAATGGATGAGCCAAACTTTAGAGAACTTTGGTTTTCATCTAAGACATATTGAATTAAAATGTGACAACAAAAGTGCCATTGATCTTACAAATAATCTGGTACATCATTCTAGATCCAAACATATAGATGTACGTCATCATTTCATAAGGGATCACATTAAAAAGGGAAAATGTTAGGATAAGTTTCATTGTCACGGACTCTCAACTTGCTGATATATTCACTAAACCTCTTCCCGATGCAAGGTTTCAAATTTTAAGTTTGGAATTAGGAGTCTTAGACATCTTAGGATGAGGTATTTAAAAACACTAAGGTTTTATGCAATTTGAGCAATCAATACATCTCCATAAATTACAAAATCTCTGCATAAGACTACTCTAAGGACTCTTAATCAAGATCAAAAAGTGAAAATTTTAAATTCTCAAAAAATCACATACTATTTTCCGCTCTAGCACTAGCGCCGGCGCTAGCGTGGATGTTCATTTTTTTTCAATTTTTTTCATTTCTAAAAATCTGTAAAAATATATTAGTTCATATGTACTACTTAGTTTTTGTGTTTCTGACTTTTGTTATTTTTTTTATATTTATATTATGAAAAATCAACTACAAGACTTCAAAACTCAAAAATACAAAAATATGTTTTTGTGGTTTTCTATTTTTCTTTCCTTAAAATTTTTCAAAACAACAAAAAAACTGTATGATATTTATTGCTAATATCAAGCATGTATGCATTCTATTATTTAGAATTATCTACAATGTTAAAACTTGTTTCTTCATATTACTATGAACATTGTTTTGTTTATCATGTTTTGATATATCTAATTAAGTGCATCAATTGTATTGAAAAATATGTGTAGATCCATGCTTAGCATGCCTCTAAGTATGAGTAAATGTTTTGTAATTGATAATGATACATTTCACTCACTTATTTTGGTAATCAACATGTGTGTTTAAATCTAAAAGATGCTTGCTTGTGTATTGTAATTGTACAATGAATTATATCTTGCATAAGTTTATTATCTACACTACATTTGAATTGCACTTAAAAATTAAGAAAACTGGTTGAGTTTAAAATTTTGTTTGGGTTTGCAAAACAAGTTTATTCGGAGAATGTTGTCTCACAAAAGTGAACAAAAAAATAGACAAATATAACTCCACTAAGTACTACTTGGAAAGAATAGTAAAGTGTCTTGTGCAAACCATGGTTATTACACCACTTTCTTGTTCAAAATTATGTGCATTAAAAGTGTGTGAAAGTAATATACTTGTGTTTTATTGTGCACTTTACTCTACATATGTCTTGCATTTTGTGATTTAAATTATTTATTAACATTGCTCAAAATACACTTATGTGCACTTCATTATCTTTCATAACACTTCTTCTCATGAGTATTGGATTCTAATGCTTTATCTATACTACTCTTTATATGAGAAATGCACTAGATAACCTAACATGATCTCTACAATGTTTGGTATCTCTTAAATTTGAAATTAAGTAACATTGTAGTATAATCTCTTTTTGATATGTTCATTTCATGCTTGGTATCTTTACAAAAAACTTTGAGATTTAAAAAAGGTTAAAACATCTTTCAATTTTGAACTTAAACTCATATTTTTACTTCTACATTTCATGCTTACAAAAAGATGTTTCTTATAATCTTCCGCTTGCTTACAACTCTTATTTTTTTATTTGAAATCTCTTATATACACTATTCTTAGACTCTTTATCATTATCTATATTACAAAAACTCGATCATGCTTTATCATTTATAAGGAGTGCCTCCTTACTACCCTCACCCCACCATCTTTTGATAATACTAAAAGGGGGAGATTAATTGAAAAAATCTAGAGGAGAAATCTAGAAGATTAAGGGGAGACTAATTCTTGTAATTTAGGGTGAGTAAAACATAAATTGCATTTATGTAGGGGGAGCATTAAGATAGGTGGAGTATGCACTATTCCCATGCTTATCATATACTATAGTTGCACTTTTATCACGCTTATCATATACCATTGATAGTGTATTATTTATAGTTATTTTTATATAGTATTTTAGTAGTAATTAATTAGTTTTTATATAATTTTAGTTTAATATATATCTAATTCGCTTTATTTTGTGTTTTCAGGTAATCTGGGGCTGCTAATAGCAAATTCAAGCTCACAGCCATGTTCAGGGGAAAGAATGGAACAAGTCTGCAAAAATCTTCAGTACACGCCCTCGGTCACGGCCATGACCAAGGGCGTGACTTCAAGTCACGGCCATGACTCAACCCAGCCATCTTCCAGCTGCCTGATCATGCCGCCAGCCCAATTTAGTATTACACGCCCTCGGTCACGGCCATGACCAAGGGCGTGACATCAAGTCACGACCATGACTCAACCCAGCCATCTTCCAGCTGCCAGAACACGCCGCCACATCATTTCCAGCCTACACGCCCCAGGTCACGGGCATGACTACATGTCACGGCCATGACCTAGGGGGTGACCATTCCTGCAACTGCCAGAATAACTCCAAATCGCGCCGTTTCCCACCGTTTCCAGATTCGGTCAAGTCACGCCCTAGGTCACGGGGGTGACCGAGGCCGTGACCCGTCGAGATGATTAATTTTGGCGGTTTTTCTTCCCCAACGTTCCCGGGCTTTCAAGACACAATTACGCAGCTTACACGCCCTTGGTCACGGGCGTGACCAAGGGCGTGACTCAGCAATTTTCTGCCTATAAAAGCCAGCTGCTGCCAAAGTGATGGGAATTCGATCCTAGCTTAGATTGGGTCATTTTTAGATTAGTTTTTTCAGCATTTTCTTATTGTATTTTCTTTATGCAATTTACTTCTTGTCTTGCACTTCTTAATTCTTAGTTTACAATTTTATTTCTTGTATGTGTTATTCTTTTTCTTAGAAATAAAATTGTTCTTCTTTTTAAATCATTTTTAACTAATTTTATAGCATTTGATCGGATGATTTCCTAAGTTTTTATATTTCGTAATCTTTTATTTTTAGTTTGGATTTGGAAACTAAGATTTACCGATGATTTGCAATTATTGGTTTCATATTTCTAGTGTATGAAAATCAAGTTTGATCCATATTTTAGTGTATCGAGAGATCCGTAAATACGGTAGATCGCTCATCAGTAAAAAGAATTGTTTGCACTCCTCGAGAGAGGGTGATGAAATTCTTCCGGATTGGAGTCAAATCCAATAGTGGGGCTCACCGCATAAAGCAAGCTTAGGGGTTTCGACTGGCCGAGGGGTCTTAATCGATCAACCTAAGGTTAGGTGGTAGTTCTCTCGAGAAAGGCTCTATCATATTTTGGGAACCTCCATGGTCAAGTTTGTCTAAATCGATTTCTTTCGAATTCTAGATTTACGAAATATTTTACTTTAGAAGGATTCCCGATCAAATGTTTCTCTTTATTTAATTATTTTCAAAACTTCATATTACTTCCGATAAAATAATATTAATTTGCGTGAGTAGAAGTAGTCAACAAACCCGTGGAATATGAAACTTGATATTTATTTGTTTTAAATATCCTATGCTATGAACGATAGGTGCTCTTGCCTATAGTTCGTAGAATTTGGAGAAAATTATTTATATCCTAAATTTTAGCTATCAAGTTTTTGGCTCCGTTGCCGGGGAATATTTTTGTTGATATTTTGAAAGCGTGAATTTTATTACTTTTATCATTCTCTTTCTCCACCCCCATTTCTCTTTTTGCTTTTTCTTTTAAAATTCACTTCTATTAGGTAACGGTTGTTTAATTTTCTTTTTCAAAAAATATGATGTTATCGCAGTTGGCCGCAAAAGTTGCCGAGCTTCAAAATAAAGTCATTCTTTTGGAAGCCGCACGAATGCGCCAAATTATTTGTCCTTTTTATGGGGGTCATCATTCTAGCGAGGATGCTATTTTTATTTCAACATTTTTCTAATGAAAATCAAATTAATTTTTCTAATGAAAATTATAGTTTTTATAATGAAAATTATAATTTTTATGATGAAAATAATTTTTCTCTAAATAATGATTTGAGTGAATCTCCTTCTTACTCTGATGTTGATTATTCATGGTGGCAAGGTCACCCGGATAGTTTTCAGTGCGAAGAAAGAAATTCCTTCAATTATGATTTGCTTTCCTCGCCTTTTCCACAAATTTGTTCTTCTTCTGATCTTGAAATTTTTCCGAATGTTATTTCTCCCACTTTAAATCTTTATTCTCAAGATCAAGAAGAACAATTGTACCAAGAATTTCGCAAAGTCATGGAGACACCGGACGAATTTGAAAATGAAAATTTTTCTTCTTCTCCTTCGCCCGCCCTGTCTTCTCTTTTTCATGAAATTATTATTCATGAAGAAATTGTGTCTCATGAATTTTCTCCACTTGGTATTGATTTTTCTGATAATTCATTTATTTTTGAAAATAAACAACCGACGCTTAATCATGTATTTTCACAAGAAACTCCTCGTGAAAATTTTTCTGACTCGCTTAATCTTGATTCTTTTTATACTAATAATTTTCTTGTAGATGATGAGCCGTTGTAACCAAACGGCTTCACCGATCCATTTGCCGCAAATCTCCATCAATCCAAATTACCTAGGGTATGTATAGGTAATTTGGATTCACAATTTCGCGCTAACGGAGAACAAAAGAATCAGGATTATAGCGGAGGAGTCGCCGGGCAACAGTTTTCGGCATTTTCACCTCAGCGTGAATTAAGGGAGTTGCCTGTGCATTTTCAATTTGAATATCCTTTTAGCTAATCCTTAACGTCTAGCTAAAAGACGTTAAACAAAGCGCTCTTGGGAGGCACCCCTTGCTTATCTTTATATTTTTGCAATTTTTCTTTTATTTTATGCATTTTCTTTTCCTATTTTTGCCTTTTCATCCTTGTTTATAAACATTGGGGACAATGTTTATCTTTAAGTATGGGGGGGTGTTCTCTTCTGTTTATTTTTATTCAAAAAAAATGCAAAAAAAAATTGCGAAAAATGTTAAAAATCATAAAAAAAATGTTTCTTTGTTTTCTTTTTCAATTTTGTTTTAAAAATATGAAAAATACAAAAAAAAATTAAACTATTAATCTAATAAATTAAATTTTGTATTATTAAATTTCTCCAAACTTCATTTATGCAAAATTAATTTTAATTAAGAGTTGTCTTTATAGGCTTTTTAAGGAGTTTTCTTTTTATGAATTTTTAAATCATATATTTCTCTTCAAAATATGTTAAATTTAAATTTTAGATGAATTTGATTTAATGAATTTTTCATTTTTTTGATTTGTTTAGAATATTTCTTAGTTTTACTTTCTCTCTTTAAAATATCATAATTCAATTTTGTAGTAATTGTGTTAAATATCTCTAGATTTTACTTATATTAACTTGAACTCATAGTTTCTTGTAGATTGCTCAAATTAATTTCTATGCTCTTAAAAAGTATCTTTGGAATTTGTTTAGCCTTTAAACCCTAGCCCTTCCCCTACCTTTTTGTTAAACCCATTGTTTGGCATATAAAAAATTTTGAAAAGATCATATGTCATGGAATGAGAGGATAAAATTCATCATTCCTAAACATATGCACCCAAATCAGTAAAAGATTATATGACATGGAGTTGAGAAGATAAAATTCATCACTCCTAAACATATACATTTGGGATATAAAAAGAAGAAGAAATAAAAAAAAAGATGGAAATGAGAGGATAAAATTCATCATTTCCCATATACAAAGTAACTTCTTCAATGCCAATTTTACCCCATTTAGCCAAGTTCACTTGTTTATCCAAGATATTATTGAGAGAGCATAGTTAATATTTTGTAGTTTTCTAAAAGTTTCTCATGATTGTAAAGTTTCTATAATTTTAATCTTGGAATATTTTGCTTAATTCAATGCAATTTTGTTTATGAAGATTTAGTTAGAGAATTTCAAAACTAAAATTTATTCTACTCATTTCAATTTATGAATTATTAATTATTTCTTATAAATCTGAATTTTAATTTCTTAACTTATTTTGACATGAGTTTTATGAGATTTGAAGTGCATAATTAGAAGTAAATCTTTTTGGAAATGTCCTATAAATTCCTCTCATACTTATAAATTAGTTTTTGCTCTAGAATAGCAAAAGCTTAAGTATGGGAGTATTTGATAGTGCATTATTTATAGTTATTTTTATATAGTATTTTAGTAGTAATTAATTAGTTTTTATATAATTTTAGTTTAATATATATCTAATTCGCTTTATTTTGTGTTTTCAGGTAATCTGGGGCTGCTAATAGCAAATTCAAGCTCACAGCCATGTTCAGGGGAAAGAATGGAATAAGTCTGCAAAACTCTTCAGTACACGCTCTCGGTCACGGCCATGACCAAGGGCGTGACTTCAAGTCACGGCCATGACTCAACCCAGCCATCTTCCAGCTGCCTGATCATGCCGCCAGCCCAATTTAGTATTACACGCCCTCGGTCACGGCCATGACCAAGGGTGTGACATCAAGTCACGGCCATGACTCAACCCAGCCATCTTCCAGCTGCCAGAACACGCCGCCACATCATTTCTAGCCTACACGCCCCAGGTCACGGGCATGACTACATGTCACAGCCATGACCTAGGGGGTGACCATTCCCGCAACATCCAGAATAACTCCAAATCGCGTCGTTTCCCGCCATTTCCAGATTCGGTCAAGTCACGCCCTAGGTCACGGGGGTGACCGAGGCCGTGACCCGTCGAGATGATTAATTTTGGCAGTTTTTCTTCCCCAACGTTCCCGGGCTTTCAAGACGCAATTACGCAGCTTACACGCCCATGGTCACGGGCGTGACCAAGGGCGTGACTCAGCAATTTTCTGCCTATAAAAGCCAGCTGCTGCCAAAGTGATGGGAATCCAATCCTAGCTTAGATTGGGTCATTTTTAGATTAGTTTTTTCAGCATTTTCTTATTGTATTTTCTTTATGCAATTTACTTCTTGTCTTGCACTTATTAATTCTTCTTTTAGAATTTTATTTCTTGTATGTGTTTTTCCTTTTCTTAGAAATAAAATTGTTCTTCTTTTTAAATCATTTTTAACTAATTTTATAGCATTTGATCAGATGATTTCCTAAGTTTTTATATTTCGTAATCTTTTATTTTTGGTTTGGATTTGGAAACTAAGATTTACCGATGATTTGCAATTATTGGTTTCATATTTCTAGTGTATGAAAATCAAGTTTGATCCATATTTTAGTGTATCGAGAGATCTGTAAATACGGTAGATCGCTCATCAGTAAAAAGAATTGTTTGCACTCCTCGAGAGAGGGTGATGAAATTCTTCCGGATTGGAGTCAAATCCAATAGTGGGGCTCACCGCATAAAGCAAGCTTAGGGGTTTCGACTGGCCGAGGGGTCTTAATCGATCAACCTAAGGTTAGGTGGTAGTTCTCTCGAGAGGGGCTCTATCATATTTTGGGAACCTCCACGGTCAAGTTTGTCTAAATCGATTTCTTTCGAATTCTAAATTTACGAAATATTTTACTTTAGAAGGATTCCCGATCAAATGTTTCTCTTTATTTAATTATTTTCAAAACTTCATATTACTTCCGATAAAATAATATTAATTTGCGTGAGTAGAAGTAGTCAACAAACCCGTGGAATACGACACTTGATATTTATTTGTTTTAAATATCCTATGCTACGAACGATAGGTGCTCTTGCCTATAGTTCGTAGAATTTGGAGAAAATTATTTATATCCTAAATTTTAGCTATCAACCATAAACACCTTTGTTGATTTCTTGCTAAGAGGATTTGTTATTATCAAAAGGGGGAGATTGTTGGACAAGTGTGTCACATCCCTTTGTTTGATAATAGCAAATCCCAAATTGTATTTGATCTTGCTTGTCGTGTGTTTATAGTGTGCAGGAACTATAGGTGCAATACTCCACAAGTAGAGAGCAGCATGGAACCAACAAACTGAACTTAAGCACTACCGCCAGCACTATGGGTTACCGCAAGCGCTAGCGCTACCGCCTGACACTAGCTCGAGTTCGTGCCGCAATGCCACGCCGCCGATGGTTTCATAATCACTCCACACGAACGCTACCGCAGGCGCTAGGAGCTACCACAGGCGCTATCTCCAAGTTCTATAAATTGATGGCTTCTATCTCATTTTGGAGAGTGCTTCTAGAGAGATTACTTGTGCCAAAATTCCAGAGTTGTTACTCTGCCGAAAGTTCATCTCCCACTCAAAGCCAAAGAAGATTTCTGGAGAAGGAAGCCCCACACTACATCCGAAGAACGATTGCTTCAACCTCGCTTTCGCTACAATGATCCTTCATCCTCAACTTCAGAAATCTCATAGAGGGAGTTCTTGTTAATTACTTTATTTCATTATTGTAATTTTTGTAGTAATATCGCCTTGTGTTGGCGACTAGGTCCTTGCGCGGCTTAGGGGGCAATTCGCCGCGTAAGTTGACGACTAGGTCTAGGAGATTAGACCTAGGGGTTGCTCGAGACCATATCCGGGGAAGGATTGGCTAGAGCGGCTTGAGGCCATATCCGGGGAAGGATAGGCTAAAGCCAACCAATTTGTGGGGATACAAGTCGGTATAGAAAAGGAAAAGTTATTAATATTTGTACGCCTCCGATTTCTAGCGATATTGAAATCAAATTTATGTAAACACTTATTCATATAATACAATCATGTCTTTATTTGTGTTTACATGATTTCTCTCATTTGGCGTAAATTTTATTATTGGAAATTACTTTTTGCTAAATTGTTATTTTGCTCTCTTGTTAACTTTAAAACAATATAGTAAATTGCTTAATATTACAAAAAGAATTTTATTCCCTTATTCACCCCCCCCCCCTCTAAGGGCGGTTATCGATCCAACAGCCTGAACCCCCCCCCCCTTCTATAGTTTTTGAGGGGTGTGTTCTGGTAACTGTGTCATGCCGATTCTTGGATGAGCAAATGATAATGCCTAATTTGGGGCACACAGATCGCCAATTACGATGTTATGATGAGTTTGCCCCCCGGTCACGCTGGCAGACCGGGTAGCCTAGGCAGCATCCCTGGTGGTGGTGGTCGGCGATGGATGATACTGGTGCGCTCTATGGAGCGGGGATGAGCAGAAGCGCCTCTTGCGGACCATACGAGAGCTGAAGCGCATCCCGTGGAGCAGGAGCGAGCGGGAGCAAGCGGAAGCACATGAGTGCTTACCGCAGAGAAGGAGCGAGTGGAAGCGCTCTTGCAGAGCGAGCGGGAGTGGAAGCATTCTCTGCGGAGCGGGAGCGCTTCCTACGGAGCAGGGGCGAGCTGGAGCGCTTCCCGCGGAACAGGGGCGAGCGGGAGCGCTTCCCTCGGAGCAGGCGCGGGAGGGAGCACGAGAGCGCTTCCCGCGGAGCAGCAGTGAGCGGGAGCGCTTCCCGCAGATCAGGAGCGAGCGAGAGCACGAGAGCGCTTCCCATGGAGCAGGAGCAAGCGGGGGCGCTTCCCGCGGAGCAAGAGCGAGCAGGAGCGCTTCCCATAGAGCAGGAGCGAGCGGGAGAACGAGAGTGCTTCCCGTGGAGTATGAGCGAACGGGAGCACGAGAGTGATACTCGTGGAGCAGGAGCGAGCGGGAGCACGAGAGCGCTACCCGCGGAGCTGGAGCGAGTGGGAGCGAGCGGGAGCGCTTCCCGCGGAGTAGGAGCGAGCGGGAGCACTTGCCGCGGAGCAGGAGTAAACGGGAGCACGAGAGTGCTTCCCGCGGAGCAGGAGCGAGTGGGAGCACGAGAGTGCTTCCCACGGAGTAGGAGTGAGCGGGAGCACCTCCCGCGGAGCAGGCAGGAGCGGAAGTGCTCCCTGTGGAGCAGGAGCGAGCAGTAGCGCTTCCCGCAGAGCAGGAGCGAGCTGGAGCGCTTCCTGAGGGACAAGCGGGACTGGTAGCGCGAAGGTGCTTAGCAGCGGGATTAAAACTGGCAATAAAAGTTGGAGCCTCCATGCGGGTCCGATCGAGGCCACGATGAGAAACACTCAGTCTGACTCAAGCCGAACCCTTTTAGGGGAACCCCATCAACTCTCATTAAGCTTAACAACTTAGAGTATTAGATGACGACTTTTAGAGATCCGATGAATAGTCACGATAAGTTTATATCAACTCCTCCATTATTCACCGAAGTCATTATGATACATAGGAAGAATTAATGAAAAATGTTCTTATTTCTATTGATATTGATGTATGGAATATGACTATTAATAAGTATATTGCACCATCTATTTTATAGAAAAAATTGAAATTCTCATGCATACAATTGATTTTAATTAAATGAGAAAAATGATTGTATTTTAAATGTTAAAGCAATGAATTGCTTATTTTACGACATGAACAAAAATATATTTAAACTTGTTCATTCATTTAACTCTCCTTTCAAAATTTGGACATTTCTTAAAAATAATTATGATTCTCATTCCACATGTGCTAAGAGAATTCAAGAATAAAAAATGTCATTAGATGAAGAAAGTGTGCACACATGCTCCACCTCTCAAAAGGACTCGTGTTCGAATGAATATATGACAAGTACATCAAATAAAAGGGAAAATGGCAGTGGATCTTATTACTCAAATGATGTTTCATCGGATAGCACTATAGGCACAATGAATCCCTCCCTTCTTGACTCAGAGCGAGCGGGAGCGCTTCCCGTGAAGCAGGAGCGAGCGAGAGCGCTTCCCGCGAAGCAGGAGCGAGCGGGAGCACTTCCCGCGGAGCAGGAGCGAACAGAAGCATGAGCGCACTTCCCGCGGAGTAGGAGCGAGCGGGAGCACGAGAGTGCTTGCCGCGGAGTAGGAGCGAGTGGGAGCACCTCCCGCGGAGCAGGCAGGAGCGGAAGCGCTTCCTGCGGAGCAGGTGCGAGCGGTAGCGCTTCTCGCAGAGCTGGATCGAGCTGGAGCGCTTCCCGAGGGACAAGCAGGAGTGGTAGCGCGAAGCTGCTTAGCAGCGGGATTAAGACCGACAATAAAAGTTGATGCCTCCTTGCGGATCCGGTCGAGGCCGTGATGAGAAACACTCAGCCTGACTCAAACCGAACCCTTTTAGGGGAACCCCATCAACTCTCCTTAAGCTTAACAACTTAAGAGTATTAGATGATGACTCTTAGAGATCAGATGAATAGTCACGATAAGTCTATATTAACTCCTCCATTATTCACCGAAGTCATTATGATACATGGAAAGAATTAATGAAAAATGTTCTTATTTCTATTAATATTGATGTGTGGAATATGACTATTAATAAGTATATTGCACCATCTATTTTATAGAAAAAGTTGAAATTCTCATGCATACAATTGATTTTAATTAAATTGAGAAAAATGAATGTATTTTAAATGTTAAAGCAATGAATTGCTTATTTTGCGACATGAACAAAAATATATTTAAACTTGTTATTTTTCATTTAACTCTCTTTTCAAAATTTGAACGTTTCTTAAAAATAATTATGATTCTCATTCCATAGGTGCTAAAAGAATTCAATAATAAAAAATGTCATTAGATGAAGAAAGTGTGCACACATGCTCCACCTCTCAAAAGGACTCGTGTTCAAATGAATATATGACAAGTACATCAAATAAAAGTGAAAATGGCAGTGGATCTTATTACTCAAATGATGTTTCATCAGATAGCACTATAGGCACAATGAATCCCTCCCTTCTTGACTCAAACTCATTTTCTATATCTTACGTGCTTGATTTTGCTAAATGTAAAATTTTAATTCTAGATTGAGTTTAGAAAATAAAAATTTAAAAATAAAACTTGATGTGAAATCTAATACTGATGTGTCTATTGTTATATCTTCTTCTTGATTTACACTAGAAAATGTTATACCTTGTCTTGATCGAAATAAACTTAAAGAAAAATTTAAGAATTTTGAAAAAGAGTTTTCTATCGCAAAAGAGCGTAATGAATTATTGGTAAATGAAAATAATGCTCACAAATAAACTAGATTCACAAAAGTTATTTGTTCAAAAAAATTAAATGATAAAAAATCTTTTATATCTAATTTATCTAATGATTTTTATAAGGTCTCTACTAGTATTGTAAAACTCCTAAAATAATAACCACCTAGTAGAATATTTGGTCATGTAAGCACACCTTACATTAAATGATCTGTATGTTCCAAATTTGGGCATATAGCATCATGTTATAAGGGTAAATTTAATCCTTACAAATCTCATAAAATTTGGGTTCTAGAAATCTCATCATCCAAGATATTTGGATCCATACGAGTTCCCAAATCTTGCCTTCATGTACCATGAGCTTAGTGATTGGCTAGAGATATTTTATCATGTTATGGTTTGATTGCATCAAAATGAGCACTATTTTATCAAACCTACTTTGCTCCCTGGTCAAATATAAAAATGAAATTTGTTATTTCCTTTCTTATATTTTGTGTATGTTATGTGTTTTTTTTTTCCTTTTATTAAGATTTCTTACATAATCGACTATGCTCACATATGCATATGGTGACACATATTATATGTATTTTAACTTGCATATTCCAACTGAGTATTGCTGCGACTGGAATTCTATTTTTCATTGATACCACCAGCGATAGCACATACTGCCTGACGATAGCACTTATCACATGGCGATAGTTGTAACACCCTCCCTGTTACATATAATATAGCAGTAGGTCTGGCCGGGACCCCACGCCATATTAAACGAACAGAAGAGCGCGTTACTTAATTAGTTCAAATAGTTTATAAGAAAACCATTCCATAACACAGAATCACACAACAGAAGCATTTATTAATTTAAGGTAAAACCAGTTCACAACTTGTCCACTATAACAACTAGGAATGGAAATACAACAAAGTTTGTTTATAAAATGTTTACATCAAAAGTGGCTTCCAAACATCGGCACGCAGGCCGGCCACACGTGAAAAATAGTAAACAAAATACTTTGGCCTTCGAGGGACAGCAAAGCTCAACAGCTGGGGTTCCACCCCGCTATTTCCCGCTCGTCTTGCCAGGACTTATGCAATCAAATCCACCAAAGAGTGGGAAAACAAGCAACCGATCAGCTTTAGCTGACCAAGAATATAACGACCCCGCCCCATTCCTGGGGAGGTGGCACTCCTTCCCTGCAGACAAGAGTTAGCAGCATATAAACACATATATACGCAAACAACACCATCGTAGGCATTCACGGTCGTCCACTTCATGCTCTCAAGGCACACTTTGGCATACTCCCCGTGTTACGCCTCCACGCTAAGTCTTATTTCAACTTAGACAACTATGAGCTTTACTATCAGGAACGCCTCATCCTATAGTTCCTTTTCCCAAAATTCCCTCAGTGAAACAGAGGTGCGACCTCATCACTGACTGGCTAAGGGACGGGTTCGGTTCATCTTTGCCCGTGCTCAAACCGTCGGGTAAATTAACTACTCAAAGCGGGTATGGATTCCCCTTGTGCCTGTTACTCGAAGCTAGGCTCTCCAGGCCCTTCAGCTTCTGATGTGCACACCCAGTGCTACACAGGCTTCACTGGTTTCGACCAGGAGCTAACGCCAGCGTTACGGTTAACGCTAGGCGTTAACTAACAGAACCCAATTCTGCTAACTTTTTCCGGGTATTTTCTGGGAAACCCCTCCAGAACTCCTTGCAGCACGCCTCAGTACTCAGAACCTGAAAAACACAACATATAACACGGAGTTTTCTCCGGCACACAACAAGCAATAAACATCACCAATCCAGACTAACCTGTCCAGATGGGCTTCACACATCATGCTTATGTACTTACCTCGAATCAGGACTATATATGCAATTCCTGTGGGGATAACATCAACCCATCGGAAGAACACATCTACTAATTAGTAGAAGTCTTCCAAATAATATGTGAATCAAAGGATGCACATGTCTAAAGATTAGGGAGGAGAATCGTTACCCTCGGTGCTCATTTTGGTGCCATGGAACTGAGATTACACTAGCTGGAATTTGCTGAACAAGCTGTCTCTCCACGAAGTCGACGATTGCACAAGCACGCAAGAATCTCCTTCGCATATTTCCCCTCTGCTCAACGAACAACTAGTCCAAAGTGACCTCCTTCCTTCTGATCTCGACTTCCTTGCCTTAGGAAAGAGACTGAAATCAGACTTTAGAAGGGAAACTGAACTTGGATGCCTTATATATTTTCTTAGCTAACACCGGCATTATCACAAACGCCCGACGCTAGCCCTAAGGTGGTATGACCGATCTTATCCACAACCGCTCAAGGAATCGATGGGAGAGCTTCCACCGGCGCTAACGTCGGCGCTATCTCCCGTCGATCGGGTTGCGGTCCCATCGACTCGTCGATCAACAACAAGAGACCTACCACTAGCGCTAGCCCTAGCGTCTGGCGCTATCTCTCGTCGATCGGGCCTTGATCCCATCGATCGACTCCTGATCCCGTCGACACGTCGACGACACGCATAAGTCCTCTCGAGTTACCGTCGGCGTTAGCCCTTGCGCCTGGCGGTAGCTCTAAGACTTCATAACATTTTGAATTCAGTGCACTTGAAAACTGGGGTCTTACAATAGTCCCCTGAACTGACCTCTCTACTTTGTGTGTCTCCTTAGTGTTGTAGTTTCTAGTGTTGAGCATGTTGGGTTTTTCTATATACCATTCATAATGATAAAAGCACCTCAGATGTGCGCAGCGGAAGAAATAACAAGAACAACCCAAAGAGTAAGGATCTTGCGGATTTCATGAATCAAGAGATTAGGAAAACAAAATACGATATACCTTTCCGGGATTGAGTCAATACTCAACCAAGATGCTCCAAGAAGAAATCTGGTAGACGAACTTTGAGTTCCAAGGTCCGAAATGGATCGGTCCCTATATAGAGATCCAAACAAGGAAGGAGAACTCCAATGCCTTGTCGTACAAGGAATGGGTCGGAGAAGAACATCCCTCTGCGTCCCCACGAACTGCTAGGTCCGTTGAAGGAGAGGCGCCGATGGTCGGCGAAGCCTAGGTCGGCGTACGGGGCGAGAGGTATCAGAACACTTTCGTCTCCTCGGCCCTTCTGAAATCGTGAAAAAGGATTGATCTATTCTGCTCTCCATTGAAGACCTAATCTCATCCCTTTTATAGATACGCAAGGCATAAAATAGGTTATCCGCAGACCAGAGGAAAAAAACAGAACAATTCTGCGAGGATTTAAATTCGCCGAATGTGTTATAATTCGACTAAACACTTTAGACAAATTATCTTAAATTCGACTAAACAATTTAGACGAATTCGAATAGACAATTTCGACTAAACACTTTAGACAAATCCTCATAAATTCGACTAAACAATTTAGACGAATTCGAATAGACGAATTGACCTAGTTTCGTCTAAACCCTTTAAACGAATTTGTCTCTTATAAATCCATTCGTCGAAACCCTTTCGACGAATTTGTTAAGTCCTATAGAATTCGTCTAAACCATTTAGACGGTTCATCAATAGTAATTATTTCCCGTTTGAGAAATTCTCAATTCAATTCCGAACAATCATTGGATTGGTCCTTCACTCATATCCAATATGAGTATGGCCAACACAATCCTTTCTCCAACTTCTCCAAACGCTTTTATGTGTGACCCTATAGGCTCATATTGCATTGGCAGTAAGACTAACTGCTTGATTGTTTTGAGATCACATCAGAAACTCCAACAGAGCATACATGTTCATCTTCTTATCTGATGCATGATGTTTTATGACACACTCACCTTTCATAATCTTGCATCATAACCAATTTAGTAAAGCAAATATGATTGATCATGCATTATACCTCATATATCATTATAGGTTATCAAACACACTTTTATGATCATGCATGTCACTCATCATGTATCATGATTCTAGGATTATCATATACTTAATGTAATAAAATAAAAGAACAATTATTTTTATCACTCCTATTTTTATGAAAATTATATTAGAACTCCTCCATCTTCAATATATGCAATATAAACTCAATTTAATACATGTATAGAAACTGAATTTGATCAAAAATATCTTATCATTGGATGTTGTCATCTCGTCTCATTGTTTCTAGCATTAACATGTAGTATTTATGCAATTCATTACTTATGCTAGTGTTCATTTATGATATCATTATTTGAGTGTTATAATGTTTAAAATTAACTATATTCATGTTCTAAAAGCATGTATGAGTAATCTTTTAAATGGCTTTAAATTGACTATCTCTACTATGGTCTCAATCATACATAGATCATATTAGCTGCATACATGTTTTCTTACGCTTCATGATTATTTATTTCATCTATTTTTGATATGTTTAAGAGATTAACATAATTGCTTAAGCATTAACTCATTATCTCTTATCAATGATATATTTGATCTCTTATCATTTTTTAACTTATGTGCTTTAATTCATTGTCCATGAAGTTAGGAATATTATATTGTGTTCATTTTTTGTTTGACTATTTCCATTTTAAATTTTCATGTGTAAGATCCCCCTCCTGGAACACACAACACGGCCGAGGGGAATCTTATGCCCAGGACAGCCGCCTTGCGGAAGCGCTAGTACACGAGCTAGCCTCCCCCACAAGACGCCTATCCTGCCGGCTAAACCAACTACACAGCGCCAACCCATCAATGAAAGAAAGTATTAAAAGCCAAAGATTCACAATAAGTAAAAATGTCCAAATCAGAGTAATCAGCTAAATGCCCCAAGGGCTACATCTCAAAACACTCACCCGCCTCTGTCAGTAACGGCAGCTAAGGTACCATAAACCCCAGCCCTGCACACCTGACCCGGCTGGCCTCCGGTGCTGAACGCTGCTACACATCTGAATGTGCTCCTAAAAGAGGGAGGTAGCAACCGTTAGTCATAAAGACTAAGTGGCTTCCCATCCGCTCCCCCGGCGACTCCAAGGCACCGGGCGGGAGGAAAGGAAGAAAAGCTGCAATATAACAGTAATATATACAAAGCAGGTGACGGGGAAAGTAAACTAGTATATACACAAATTCTAAGCTACACCAGTGTAAAAGGGGCTAATCTAATCATGTATAAGCAGGAGTATAATAAAGGTGTGCAGCAGTAAATAAACAGTAAGTAAAGCAGGTAAAGCAAGACAGTAAGAACAGTAGCGACAAGTAAACAATCACGTACCCTAACTTATATCAATGCCCATACAAACTTATAAGTTAGGATTTCCAGGAATTATAACTCATCATATAAAAGAGCCCATACTAATTTATATGATGAGGATCTGCAAGTGCGTATGCTATGTTATGCCATGAATGTTTTATGCAATGAAACTCACACACACGACTCTATGCGCATAGAACTTTGTAGTTCCCTCTGTTTGAAAGGAAGCCAACCTCTTCATCCAAATCAGGTACACCAACTACCTCCCATTCCCGGCTAATGGTCTCCAAGTTATCTCCATTCTACCGTTGTACTAATCGCAGACCAAATGAGTTATATGAACCACATAAGGGAAGGTACTGCGAATATTCATCCAATTGACTCAAGATTATTACTAGAAGATTATCATGATATTATAAGACTAAGCTCGGCTTTTACTCAAGGGTTATTTCTTACTCAACCTTGTTAGATTCAACATATATATTTAAATGTTAATTCATTCAACGCCATCAATCGTTCATCACATCCGACCACTTGGGTAAAAAGAGTGGCTGTACAATGTAGTTATTCATCTAACGACGCATCACGAACAGTATGATCCCCAAGTGCATATCCCGACCTCGTATATATATAATCCTCCACATTAGTGGCAACTCGCATGTCTTATAGTCAGCATTAGTTGACTGGTAGGAGTGTATAAAAAGCTGATCATAAACACTGATATTTACAAGTCTCATATCATCGAAGAATCAACCATGAAGTAGACGGTTAAGTATTCTATTTCTACGAGTACTATCAAGTCATGTCTTACCATCATGAGCACATGTACAAACGCCCTCCAATTAGCAAGTTTTAGGTTCATTACATAATTTGCCCCAATATTTAGGTCAATCACCTCCAATGTTATATTAGAATCAGATTAATAACCTTTACATATAATGAAAATCGGAGCACTGTTCAAATCACTACTTGCCTCAAGTTTCATGCACATACTTATTGTCTTAGAGCGTCACCAAACAAGTGATTAATCGAGTGGCTATATCAAACCCAAGACCTCTAAAATTTCCACTATATGTCATGGTTAGCATCTTGAGCGTTTACACCAAATCTCAGTTCATTCGGAATAATCATGATAACTTTTTACGGTACGATAATTTTATAACATAATATTGACAATCACAGCAAGCCCATATCCGAAAATTATGAAATCCAAGAGGGGTGTCCGCATTGTCATCAAACATTTAACTACCAATTTCCAAACAGCATCCGATAAACCAAACAAGGTAAATCACCAAAATACTATGAATTCGTACGCCTACCTCGCCGCGCGCTAAACATATTATTTACCAAATAACTAATGTAAACTACACGGCTCTAAGTGCTGATCGAACAATGTTCGGTCATCTTCTTCCTCCAGCCTGGGGCTGTTATTTGCCCGACCTGGAGTCTAATAAAACTCACACATCAGCCACCTTATTTCCCATCCGACCAACCAACACCTCCGCCCCTTTCTCGTATATGAGGTGCATCGACGGGCGGTGAATTGGTGACCGGGGGTGACCGGAATAAATGAACAGATTTCAGTCATCCCTCCATGACTTGCTCTCAAGTCAACTCAATTGAGTTCGACATCTCGCCTAATTTGATCTAAGAAAACTAGCACCAAGGGAGAGGGGAGGAAGCTCACCGAGTATCCATGCATGCAACCCAATAGCCGCATATGCGGCATTTGTCCGTGCTTCCGGTCATGGCCGGATCTCGCCGATCCGGATCTCGTCGGACGTTGCTGAAGAGGCGCCAACCTTGTTGAGTGGGCTGTTTTCGGACCTGCTGCCATTTTAGTTTTGGAGAAGAGTTCGCCGGATCTGGAGGTTGCCGGCCTTGAGGGAGAAGGTGGTCGGTCGGAGCAAGAGAAGAAGTGGGCGGACGGATCTTGGTGATGGAGCCGGCCTTGGAGACTGTGAGGGGTCGTCGACCATGGAGAAGTGCAGCGGGCTGCCATGGAAGAGGAAGTCTTCGCCAGAGTTAATTTCGTCGGAGTTGCGAAAGAACTCGCCGGAGCAAGAAGAGGGCGGATTCGACGGCCATGGAAGTTGTAGAGAGAGAGAGAGGGCTTCGGCCATGGCTGCTTGGAGGAGCTCGCCGACACGAAGAGATGGCCGGAGAGGAAGGAGATCGGATCTGGAGGGGATGGAGTGGTGCGGCCATGGGAGAGGCTTCCGTGGAGAAAAGCTTGCCGGAGGAGGTGCGCCGGAGGTTGGACTCACCGGAGAGGAGTTGCGCTGGAGTTGGCTCGCCGTGAGGAGTTGCGCTAGAGGTGGCGTCGGCCGGAGGAGAGGCACCGGAGCAGGGGGAGGTTGACGGCGCTGGGCTGGGAGGAAGAAAAGGGGGATCGGGGGGTTGCTTATTTTCTAACCTAACTTATGTATACATATATAATATATATTATATAATAATAATAACACTATTATTATTATTATTAATGCAATTAAACGCTCGCGCAACGCTCTAGAATGCTCGGAATTTATCCCAGACGGGCTCGTTATGACCGTCTCGCCGATACGCATCTATCAGAACAGACCACGATCAAATCCGAGCTCGTCTGCTCATTTTACGCCCTCCGGAGCGTTTACGGCCTAATTTACGTAAATGTCAAAAACCCTTCAAACGACGTCGGAATCGTAAACGGATAAATTCGTTGAACTCGTATCATTATTACGAGTCTAACAAGACTGATTGGGGTCAATTGCGAGATCGTTTGGTCAATTTCACCATTTTGGATAAATATGCTATTCGCAGACCACATTAATAATTTCGCCGATTCTCATCAGAATCGAGCGCGGACAGTTTTGTTGAACTCGTATTGGCCTCCCGAGTCTAACAAAACTGACTGAGGTGAATTCCGAGTCCGTTTGCTCGATTTCACCTTTTAGATAATTTCGTTACCTACAGTCTCGTCGACGCGACTAATTCTCCGATACACATCGGAATTGAGTGCAGTCGACTTCGTTGGACTGGTATCAACTTTACGAGTCTAACAAAATCAACTAAGGCCGATTATGAGGTCATTTGCACAATAGTCATATTTGAGGCGTCGCGCAGCTCAAGGCGACTGTTTTGGTCGACTTCATATATATGTTATTTGAACACCATGACATTTGAGCTAACGTACGTACTATAATTCCTTCAAGGCGGTACGCCTCCTTCGAGTTTTATCGCTCAAGTTATGCTCTCCGGATGGCTCGGACCCGATACAGCAAGCATCGGGACAAAGAATAGAAATGGTACTCGCCGCATTCGTCGAGTGCACTTCACCAGCTCAGGTGCAAGCCTGGCCCTCAGTACACCCCGAGCTTGAGTCACCTCGCTCGACTCAAAAACGCGCACAAGGGGTCTAGCTCGAATCGGGATTTTACAAATCCAATAAACGAAGAAACAATTTCGTCCCCAAAATTTAAGTTGAGGTTAGGGGGGTCTTCCGAATGGGATCGAAACATACTCACCGTATGCAGTTACGGATGATTCACCCTTAACAATATCAAGGTCATTTATACATTCCCAAACGTTATGTTTTATACATAGGGTTTAGATTGTGCGAGCGCTCTTGTCTTGTCCAGTCATACGAATTAATTGTGGCTTACACTATTTCAACCATAGCTAATAGAAACTACACATAGCCATCCTAAATAAAAATAATTCAAACTGGAACGATATATCGCAGTCCCAAATTAAAATATAACGAAACTGAAGATGTAAATCGGCCCCAAACCGAAACACATTATATATAATTTATATATATAGCAGCTCTTAGGATTTTAATTGCATACAGCAGCCCAAATCTCCTAACATTTAATTCCAGACATTTCACGAACCAGGAGATTTACTTTAGCATAAAACTAGGGAAATTCCGTAAAACTCCCAACACATAATCTCTAGCATAGACCAAGCAACTACCAACATATTTCCCAAAAACTCTAGCATAAAGATAAAACCAGGAAAACCTGGAAGAAACCTATAAGCAATGCAAATCATATAATCTAGAAGGAATTTCTAGCACGACCAAGGGAATTCACCAAAACTCCCATCATCATCAAACAGTTGCTATTCATGAAACCAAGAAAACACAAAACAACTACTAACAATCGACTTTCCTGCCTACCATGAGTCTTTAGCACACTTCCTCGGTACTCTTACTTTGCTTACTATATCCATAAATCATATATGTCGTCCAGTGCATCGACACAACTCCTCTGAATTCCTGAGAATCAGAGGTCAAGTTGAGGGTAATCACATTTTTCTCACAGGCAACACGTCGGGCGAGGTCGATAAGCCAACAAGGCTTCTACAAGAGTTTAGTGTACGTCTCGTGATTTCACATGGTCCGAAAATTACTACACGCATTTAAAACGCAATTGCATGAATCTGTCAACTTAACAAATCACGCAACAATGCCTTAGCACCATGGGTGCTACGATTCCGTATTCTTTATCTAATAACGGATGCTTGCAAACGCACCTCTCCGATAAAAAATCGATACAGTTCCCACTTGACAAACTTTTAAGGCGTCCCCCAAAATTTGTCATGCGGTCGTCAGATCGACCTTTGATCCTAGAGAGACACTACAACGCTACATTACAGTTTACTTCTCCGCATAGCCTTCGGTTACAGTGAAGACCTGCTCATCCTTAAGGTACTCACCTCCAACACTCTGGGAGTGAACTTACCCCAAATCGAAACTTGGTGTTTAATCAATCCCCCTCGCCTAAGATGAACACATTCATCAAGGAGTGCCAAATTCCAAATACTAAAACAGGCAGACAATTCTTTATACAACACACTACATCTTAGTCAGGTGTTACTTTTATCTTGAGATTTACATCATTTCATTTAAGGGCTCCTAGACCGTGAACATAAACCTTATCCAATGGTTGGGTTTCGGTACAGAGCCTTTAGAGGACTGCCTTGTCGAGGCAATACAATCACGCGTACAACTACCTGTACGTATAAAGACATATTCATATCTTACTAAATAAGTAAATGCACTTATCGTCAATATTCCATTCACGTGTTCAATTCACGGCGTGTTTTAACACCCTTGAAGCTAACACCCGTAACGAGAGGTTACCACGAATCTAATCATCATCGTTCACGTACCACTTAAATAAACATGATCTAAGGGGAAAACGAAGTCGGAACATAAATAGGCCAATAAACGAAGGGACAAGCCCCCGTACGTTTTTGGACTAGATTTCTTCCACCGCCCATATGGTACATTCATCTCACATATGGACACAAACCTTTAGGGGCATACCTTCATCGACTTAGAGTTCTTACCCTATAGATCCCCGCAACGACGCACTCAAATACCAACCGGATGTAGAAAATCAAATTTTTACGGTGACGACCAAGCTGTATCTCATTGTAATGAGAGCATGCACCAATAACATCCAATCACCCGGTACATTTATATATGATTGAACTTAACGTGAACCAATGTGCAAGGCTCGGGATGATTTCCTTTCGACACAGTTATGCAGACTACCAAAAGTAGGGCATACTTCACAATGTGATAAACTAAATCAAATCCATTACAAGCGCCCTACCATTCCTGCCAACGACCATCCATGGCATGCATGTTTATTTAATACAAACTCTTAGGATTTTAAATCATCAATCCAGTTATATTAATATTGTTGACTCCACCGCCTAACACTTATTAATTTTCCAATGTCAAGTAATTACAACATTAAGGGAATGTTCACCAAAAAATTTCCAAACTCAGGGGTAGTTGATCATCATACCCGCAATGCATGCACAAAATTTCATTAACTTCCCAGTTATAATGTTATCACAACAGAGTTGCATATCACCAAGATGTAAATTTACTACTCTCCTCGTTACTTATCCACATAATCTTAGAACAAAATAAAGAAAATGATCATCTTCAAAAATGTTTTTCCTCTCTTATTCCGCTATAAAATTCCAATCAACCCAAACATGGCCCTAGCAGTCTGCTTTGCTTAAGGTGAATTAACTTCTCAAGGATCAAAACTTCCAATGTCAAAAATTACAAAGATTCTAACTCCTCAAGGGATCCAAGACGGTACATAACTAGCCCAATAAACGAAGAGATTAGCCTCCATATCTCTTCGACTGAGTTTCTTCCGCCACCAATAAAACACATTCGTCCCAACATGAGCCTTCTTTGGATCCGAATTCTTATCGTATCTTCTCCATATGAAACCTTCTACATAAATAGAAGTGTGAGGCATCCACGTAGAGTATAAAATACATGCTTGGTGGTCTCTCACTAAGCTGGTAATAGACTACAAGCACCACTCTCGTTGAAATTGGCCTAATTTTTGTGTAAGGTGATAATATTACTCCATATCTAGGGTAGAAATCTCAGGGTGTGAGTCTCCAGCATTTACACTTACGCTAAACTCTTCCCTTAGTCACTCAAGGTCACTTATTGCTTGACCCAATCATCCCCAAGATCCGTATAAGTCTAGGATACGTCACGACCTATCCTGCTAAGTCAACTAAAATGGTATCCTAGTTAGGTTGGCATCAATCCTATGCCAAACCAACTCTAATTGTTGGAATGGGAATACCAATTACTGTCTCGGAGTGAGCCAGCATTTGTATGTAAGGGTACGAGTTTGGCTTAGGTTGGCACTTTCTATAGGAAAAAGCGGACATACTTATTGTGAATTACACATGGGCACACCACCGCTTCCGCTGCATCAGTTTGTCCTCAAACTGATCTAGCTAGCAGGGGTGGCCTAGTGTTCTAATGGACTTCTTTATCTCAGGATCGTTGCAAGCTGATACCATTTGTAAGATCCCCCTCCCGGAACACACAACACGGCCGAGGGGAATCTTATGCCCAGGACAGCCGCCTTGCGGAAGCGCTAGTACACGAGCTAGCCTCCCCCACAAGATGCCTATCCTGCCGGCTAAACCAACTACACAGCGCCAACCCATCAATGAAAGAAAGTATCAAAAGCCAAAGATTCACAATAAGTAAAAATGTCCAAATCAGAGTAATCAGCTAAATGCCCCAAGGGCTACATCTCAAAACACTCACCCGCCTCTGTCACTAACGGCAGCTAAGGTACCATAAACCCCAGCCCTGCACACCTGGCCCGGCTGGCCTCCGGTGCTGAACGCTGCTACACATCTGAATGTGCTCCTAAAAAGAGGGAGGTAGCAACCGTTAGTCATAAAGACTAAGTGGCTTCCCATCCGCTCCCCCGGCGACTCCAAGGCACCGGGCGGGAGGAAAGGAAGAAAAGCTGCAATATAACAGTAATATATACAAAGCATGTGACGGGGAAAGTAAACTAGTATATACACAAATTCTAAGCTACACCAGTGTAAAAGGGGCTAATCTAATCATGTATAAGCAGGAGTATAATAAAGGTGTGCAGCAGTAAATAAACAGTAAGTAAAGCAGGTAAAGCAAGACAGTAAGAACAGTAGCGACAAGTAAACAATCACGTACCCTAACTTATATGAATGCCCATACAAACTGATAAGTTAGGATTTCCAGGAATTATAACTCATCATATAAAAGAGCCCATACTAATTTATATGATGAGGATCTGCAAGTGCGTATGCTATGCTATGCCATGAATGTTTTATGCAATGAAACTCACACACACGACTCTATGCGCATAGAACTTTGTAGTTCCCTCTGTTTGAAAGGAAGCCAACCTCTTCATCCAAATCAGGTACACCAACTACCTCCCATTCCCGCCTAATGGTCTCCAAGTTATCTCCATTCTACCGTTGTACTAATCGCAGACCAAATGAGTTATATGAACCACATAAGGGAATGTACTGCGAATATTCATCCAATTGACTCAAGATTATTACCAGAAGATTATCATGATATTATAAGACTAAGCTCGGCTTTTACTCAAGGGTTATTTCTTACTCAACCCTGTTAGATTCAACATATATATTTAAATGTTAATTCATTCTACGCCATCAATCGTTAAAAAGAGTGGTTGTACAATGTAGTTATTCATCTAACGACGCATCACGAACAGTATGATCCCCAAGTGCATATCCCGACCTCGTATATATATAATCCTCCACATTAGTGGCAACTCGCATGTCTTATAGTCAGCATTAGTTGACTGGTAGGAGTGTATAAAAAGATGATCATAAACACTGATATTTACAAGTCTCATATCATCGAAGAATCAAGCATGAAGTAGACGGTTAAGTATTCTATTTCTACGAGTACTGTCAAGTCGTGTCTTACCATCATGAGCTCATGTACAAACGCCCTCCAATTAGCAAGTTTTAGGTTCATTACATAATTTGCCCCAATATTTAGGTCAATCACCTCCAATGTTATATTAGAATCAGATTAATAACCTTTACATATAATGAAAATCGGAGCACTATTCAAATCACTACTTGCCTCAAGTTTCATGCACATACTTATTGTCTTAGAGCGTCACCAAACAAGTGATTAATCGAGTGGCTATATCAAACCCAAGACCTCTAAAATTTCCACTATATGTCATGGTTAGCATCTTGAGCGTTTACACCAAATCTCAGTTCATTCGGAATAATCATGATAACTTTTTACGGTACGATAATTTTATAACATAATATTGACAATCACAGCAAGCCCATATCCGAAAATTATGAAATCCAAGAGGTGTGTCCACATTGTCATCAAACATTTAACTACCAATTTCCAAACAGCTTCCGATAAACCAAACAAGGTAAATCACCAAAATACTATGAATTCGTACGCCTACCTCGCCGCGCGCTAAACATATTATTTACCAAATAACTAATGTAAACTACACGGCTCTAAGTGCTGATCGAACAATGTTCGGTCATCTTCTTCCTCCAGCCTGGGGCTATTATTTGCCCGACCTGGAGTCTAATAAAACTCACACATCAGCCACCTTATTTCCCATCCGACCAACCAACACCTCCGCCCCTTTCTCGTATATGAGGTGCATCGACGGGCGGTGAATTGGTGACCGTGGGTGACCGGAATAAATGAACAGATTTCAGTCATCCCTCCATGACTTGCTCTCAAGTCAACTCAATTGAGTTCGACATCTCGCCTAATTTGATCTAAGAAAACTAGCACCAAGGGAGAGGGGAGGAAGCTCACCGAGTATCCATGCATGCAACCCAATAGCCGCATATGCGGCATTTGTCCGTGCTTCCGGTCATGGCCGGATCTCGCCGATCCGGATCTCGTCGGACGTTGCTGAAGAGGCGCCAACCTTGTTGAGTGGGCTATTTTCGGACCTGCTGCCATTTTAGTTTTGGTGAAGAGTTCGCCGGATCTGGAGGTTGCCGGCCTTGAGGGAGAAGGTGGTCGGTCGGAGCAAGAGAAGAAGTGGGCGGACGGATCTTGGTGATGGAGCCGGCCTTGGAGACTGTGAGGGGTCGTCGACCATGGAGAAGTGCAGCGGGCTGCCATGGAAGAGGAAGTCTTCGCCGGAGTTAATTTCGTCGGAGTTGCGAAAGAACTCGCCGGAGCAAGAAGAGGGCGGATTCGACGGCCATGGAAGTTGTAGAGAGAGAGAGAGAGGGCTTCGGCCATGGCTGCTTGGAGGAGCTCGCCGACACGAAGAGATGGCCGGAGAGGAAGGAGATCGGATCTGGAGGGGATGGAGTGGTGCGGCCATGGGAGAGGCTTCCGTGGAGAAAAGCTTGCCGGAGGAGGTGCGCCGGAGGTTGGACTCACCGGAGAGGAGTTGCGCTGGAGTAGGCTCGCCGCGAGGAGTTGCGCTGGAGGTGGCGTCGGCCGGAGGAGAGGCACCGGAGCAGGGGGAGGTTGACGGCGCTGGGCTGGGAGGAAGAAAAGGGGGATCGGGGGGGGGGGGGGGTTGCTTATTTTCTAACCTAACTTATGTATACATATATAATATATATTATATAATAATAATAACACTATTATTATTATTATTAATGCAATTAAACGCTCGCTCAACGCTCTAGAATGCTCGGAATTTATCCCAGACGGGCTCATTACGACCGTCTCACCGATACGCATCTATCGGAACAGACCACGATCAAATCCGAGCTCGTCTGCTCATTTTACGCCCTCCGGAGCGTTTACGGCCTAATTTACGTAAATGTCAAAAACCCTTCAAACGACGTCGGAATCGCAAACGGATAAATTCGTTGAACTCGTACCATTATTACGAGTCTAACAAGACTGATTGGGGTCAATTGCGAGATCGTTTGGTCAATTTCACCATTTTGGATAAATATGCTATTCGCAGACCACATTAATAATTTCGCCGATTCTCATCAGAATCGAGCGCGGACAGTTTTGTTGAACTCGTATTGGCCTCCCTAGTCTAACAAAACTAACTGAGGTGAATTCCGAGTCTGTTTGCTCGATTTCACCTTTTAGATAATTTCGTTACCTACAGTCTCGTCGACGCGACTAATTCTCCTATACACATCGGAATTGAGTGCAGTCGACTTCGTTGGACTGGTATCAACTTTACGAGTCTAACAAAATCAACTAAGGCCGATTATGAGGTCATTTGCACAATAGTCATATTTGAGGCATCGCGCAGCTCAAGGCGACTGTTTTGGTCGACTTCATATATATGCTATTTGAACACCATGACATTTGAGCTAACGTACGTACTATAATTCCTTCAAGGCGGTACGCCTCCTTCGAGTTTTATCGCTCAAGTTATGCTCTCCGGATGGCTCGGACCCGATACAGCAAGCATCGGGATAAAGAATAGAAATGGTACTCGCCGCATTCGTCGAGTGCACTTCACCGGCTCAGGTGCAAGCCTGGCCCTCAGTACACCCCGAGCTCGAGTCACCTCGCTCGACTCAAAAACGCGCACAAGGGGTCTAGCTCGAATCGGGATGTTACATCATGCACATGGAAAATACATAAAAACATTCAATTAATATGCTACCGCCGGCGATAGGTAATGCAGTAGGCGATAGCAAACATCATTTTATTTAAAGGACATTTCGCTCCGTCTCTCGTGCACGAAACAAATTATCTTCGAGGGAGCCTTCATACCGGATTTCTAGAGGAGAATCAAGACGCCCCTACAACAATCGAAAGAGATTTCGAAGGTGGAGAACATCAATGCATACTTTAGACGAAGAGCAAACACATCTATGACGACAATCTTAAGTGTTCCTCTGTGCATGCCTTAGAAGTTCTTTAAGGAGTCTTCATTCTAGAAATATTTTATATTCTCTATCCTTGTATTTTATCTTTTGTTTTTTACATCTTATGGTATGTTGATAGATTTGCCCGTGTGCTGGCGACTAGGTCTTTGTGGGGCTTAGGGAGAGAATTCACCTTTGTGTAGATGACAAGGTATTTGTACGGTAGGGGAAATTCACCTCTTGTGTTAGGCGATTAGACTAAAGTTTAGGTCTAGGAGACGACTTGAGTCCTATCTAGGGAGAGATAGGATAAGACTAACCAGTTTGAGTTGCGAGTTAGTATAGAAAACAAAAAGAGATTTTTTATTTACCGCCTCAATCTTCAGTGTTTTGAAGATTCAGTTTTATAATCATTTTTAAAATAATAAAATCATGTATTTCTCTTTATCTTCATAAATGTTTTATTGCTGAATTTAAAGTTTTAATATTTAAGGTTTAATTATTTCAAAATGGTATTTAATAATTATAAAGATTTAATTGAAAATCAATAATCGCTTATTCACCCCCACCCTCTACGGGCGCTTAACGATCCAACAAGTTTGAGAAAGAGGAGAACAAGGAGGAGGATGAAGGAGAAGATCCCGCCAATGAAGGAGAAAGAGGAGAACGTCAATGAAATCCTATGCCTGACTGGCAAGTTGGCAGGGTTTAGTAGATTCCTCTCCGGGGCTACGGAGAAGTGCCGGGAGGCCTTTGAGAGCTTGAAGTTCTAATTAACGCGGAACTCTTATTGCAAGGACCTAGGGAGGGTGATGATCTTTTCCTCTACATCGGGGTGGGAGCTAAGGCGGTGAGTTCGGTCCTGGTCCGTGAGGAGGGTGAGAAGCAACTTTCAATCTACTCTGTGAGCAGAGTCTTACCGAAGGCGGAACTACGCTACCCTATCTTGGAGAAGTTGGATTTTTCCTTTATCGTCTTCGCTCGCAAGCTCCAACCTTACTTTTAAGCTCACTCAATCAGGGTAGTAACTGATCAAGTGGTCAGTGGAGCTCAGTGAGTTTGATGTCACATTCATGCCGTAGCTGACTTCGTAGCGGACTACGCAGTGGAGGTGGAAAAAACAAAGGCACCTGCAATGGGTATCCTGGGAGATGTTTGTGGATGGAGCGTCAGGAAAGAACTCCTTGGGATGGGGGCATCATTCTGGTCAACCCTCAGAAAATGGTAATTGAACATGCGATCAACATCCACTTCTCAGTCACCAACAACCAGGCAAAGTATGAGGCTGTGGTCACAGGGCTTCGCCTCGCCTGCAAGATGGGAATTCATGACATCCGAGTTTACTCTGACACTATGGTAGTCACCTCTCGAATTCGGGGAGAGTTTGAGGCAAGAGAACCGGTGTTGCACCGCTATCTGGTCAGGGTGAATGGTTTGGTTGGCATGTTCCAATCATTCTCAATACAACATGTGCCCAGAGAGGGGAACTCAGAAGAGGACCAATTGGCCAAGTACGACCCCAAAGTGGGGGGGGGGGGGGGGGGGGCACGATCACAGAGATGTTCTGACCCTCCATCGAAGAAGGAGAAATGATTGAAATCGACCAACATGCCTCGTGGATGGATCCTCTTGTCATATTCCTAACTACATGGGAGATGCATGTATGAGTACAAGATAAGAGGTGGTTCTGATACAAGTTGGCCTATTACTTGCAGAATGATGGGGTGCTCTACCGAAAGACTATGTACGACCCTCTAGAGAGGTACCTCTCAAAGACAAAAGTTCCCCAGGTCCTAGAGGAGATCCACTCAGGTGAATGTGACAGTCACTCGGGAAGTCAAACCTTGGAGAAGCAAGTGCTAAAGATGGGGCACTTCTTGCCTACCATTAGGAAAGACGCGAAGCATTTTTCGAGTAGGTGCCAAAAGTGTCATCTCTATGCCCCCTCCAACTACAGTCGGCTCAGCGTCTTCGGTCGATCACAACCCCCTAACCATTCGCCATTTGGGGGATGGACCTCGTAAGGTTGTTTCCCAAGGCAAGTGGGGAGGGAAAATTCTTCCTAGCAATGATCGACTACTTCTCCAAGTTGATGGAGGTGAAGGCACTAGCAAAGACAACCTCCCAGGTAGTGAGGAACTTCACTTGGGGAGACATTATTTGTATGCATGGCTTGCCTCTCGCCATCGTCACGTACAATGATCCACAGTTCGCCAGCTTAGAACTCACCAAATTTTGTAGTCAGTTGGGCATTGACCTTCGCGTTGCCTCAATTTTCCACCCTAGAAGCAACAGACAGGTGGAGGCGGCCAAAAAGTCATCGTGAACCTACTGAATAAAAAGGCAAAGAACCTGAAGGGGAACTGGGTGGAACAGCTCCCCTCAGTTCTTTAGGCCTTTAAGACTACCCCCACAGCAGCCATAGGAGAGACACCATTCAAGTTGTCTCAGGGTTCCAAGTCCTTGATCCCGATGGAATTCGAGGTCAGGAGTCCTAGAGTGGTGGCAGCAATGGACAACGATGAAGGGTGGAGATTAGAAAATGACGAGGCACAAATACTTTCTCTAAACTTCGTGGAAGAGCTATGGGACCAGACAGCGATCCACCAAGAGGAGGTCAAGCGAATGATGGCCAAATATTTTGACAAGCACGTTCGAATCAAGCAATTCGAGAAAGGGGACTTGGTTCTTAAGAAATTCGACGCCGCAGGGTGATCCGCAGTGGTTTCCAAGATCCATCCTAATTGGGATGGTCCCTTTATAATATCCGAGGTATTGAAGACTGGCGGGTACCGCCAGCAAAGCATGGAGGGAGAGTTCCTCAGAAACACTTGGAGTAGAGACGACCCAAAACACTTCTACACTTAACTCTTCGGTCGCATTGTTATTCACTTATGTAGTAACAATTTTTTATCACATAACGATGATTTTTACCACTAAAAAGACAGACACAACGAAAACCGGTTTGCATGGGAACGAATCTTCTTGAGCAGAGCAATGTCGTAGACCAGACCTTTGCACCGAGCTCCTCCCCTGCATGCTGGCTACTTGCCCCCTTGAGTGAGTTGGACGTTGTTGAGAAGGGTGTTGCCATAAACCAAGCCTCTGCATGAGCGGAAGAGCTTAGCTCCCCTCCCGCATGCTGGCTACTTCCGCCCTCGAATTGAATTTGCTCGAGTAGAGAGATGTCATGGTACAAACCCTTGCACTGGGATCTTCCCATGCATGCTGGCCATTTGACCCCTCGAGTGGACTCCTCAAGCAGAGTAACGTCGTAGACCAGTTCTCTACACTAGGCTCCTCCACTGCATGCTGGCTACTTGCCCCCCTCGAGTGAGTTGGACGTCGTCGAGAAGTGTGTTGTCGTAGACCAGGCCTCCGCGTGAGCAGAAAAGCTCAGCTCCCCTCCCTCATGTTGGCTACTTTCCACCTCGAATTGGATTCCCTCGAGCATGTAGATGTCGCGGACTAGACCTCTGCACTGGTCTCCTCCCCTGCCTGTTGGCCACTTCCCCCTTAGAGTGGACTCGTCGAGCAAAGCGATGTTGTAGACCAAACCTCTGCATCGGGCTCCTCCCCTGCATGCTAGCTACTTGCCCCCTCAAGTGAGTTGAATGTCATCGAGAAGGGTATTGTCATAGACCAGTCCTCCGTGTGAGCGAAAGAGCTCAGTTGTTCTCTTGCATGCTTGCTACTTGCCCCCTCGAATTGAATTCCCTCGAGCAGAGAGATGTTGTGGATCAGACCTCTGCACTAGGCTCCTCCCATGCATGCTGACCACTTGCGCCCTCGAGTGGACTCCTCGAGCAGAGGGATGTCGTAGGACATACCTCTACACCGGGCTCCTCCCTTGCATGTTGGCTACTTGCCCCCTCGAGTGAGGTGGACGTCATCGAGAAGGGTGTTGTCGCATATCAGGCCTCTGCATGAGAGGAAGAGCTCAAATCCCCTCCTACACGTTGGATAGTTGCCCCCTCGAGTTGAATTCCCTCAAGAAGAGAGATGTTGTAGACCAGACCTTTGAACTGGGCTCCTCCCCTGCATGATGGCTAATTGCTCACTCGAGAGGACTCCTCGAGCAGAGCGATGTGGTAGACCAGACCTCTGTACCGGCCTTGTACAACCCTGTATTCGCTGAGTGGGCCCCCGAGACCCATGGGGTATTTTTGACACCGTTTTCCAGCAGGTTCAAGGGCAGTGAGAGAGGAGGGTGAGCAGTGGAGGTAGAGACCCCCCGCTCGCCCATCTCGTGTAGGAGGCGAGCAGGAGCGGGCGAGCTCCTCTCGCCCCACTCTCAAGGAGGGGGCGAGCTCCTCTCGCCCCACTCCCAAGGGGGGCAAGCTCCTCTCGCCCCCGCTCCCAAGGAGGGGGCGAGCTCCTCTCGCCCCCGCTCCCAAGGAGGGGGCGAGCTCCTCTCGCCCCGCTGCCAAGGAGGGGGCGAGCTCCTCTCGCCCCGCTCCCAAGGAGGGGGCGAGCTCCTCTCGCCCCGCTCCCAAGGAGGGGGCGAGCTCCTCTCTCCCCGCTCCCAAGGAGGGGGCGAGCTCCTCTCGCCCCGCTCCCAAGGAGGGGGCGAGCTCCTCTCTCCCCGCTCCCAAGGAGGGGGCGAGCTCCTCTCGCCCCGCTCCCAAGGGGGGCGAGCTACTCTCTCCCCCGCTCCCAAGGAGGGGGCGAGCTCCTCTCGCCCCGCTCCCAAGGGGGGCGAGCTCCTCTCTCCCCCGCTCCCAATGAGGGGGCGAGCTCCTCTCGCCCCGCTCCCAAGGGGGGAGAGCTCCTCTCGCCCCCGCTCCCAAGGAGGGGGCGAGCTCCTCTCGCCCCGCTCCCAAGGGGGGCGAGCTCCTCTCGCCTCCGCTCCCAAGGAGGGGGCGAGCTCCTCTCTCCCCGCTCCCAAGGGGGGCGAGCTCCTCTCGCCCCCGCTCCTAAGGAGGGGGCGAGCTCCTCTCGCCCCGCTCCCAAGGGGGGCGAGCTCCTCTCGCCCCCGCTCCCAAGGAGGGGGGAGCTCCTCTCGCCCCGCTCCCAAGGGGGGCGAACTCCTGTCCCCCCGCTCCCAAGGAGGGGGCGAGCTCCTCTCGCCCTGCTCCCAAGGGGGGCGAGCTCCTCTCGCCCCCGCTCCCAAGGAGGGGGCGAGCTCCTCTCGCCCCGCTCCCAAGAGGGGGCGAGCTCCTCTCACCCCCGCTCCCAAGAGGGGGGTGAGCTCCTCTCGCCCCGCTCCCAGCAAGGGGGGCGAGCGTCATGCTTGAAAAACTCCCTTTAAGATCGACGAGCTTCAAGTTGAGCTCGACGAAAGCTGTTCTGCGTTCGACGAGCGTCATGCTCCATGTCGACGAAGCCGTCTCAGCGGCTGGACTGGGAAGGCCAACCATCTCAGCAGCTATTTTTGCCCAGTCCCAGCGGCCCCGCTGAGACAAGCGAATGTCTCAGCGGGCTCAAGTACCTTCTCGCCAGCTTCCTTAGGGGGCGAGCAGGGAGGGCGGCCAGCCCCCTGTCTCGCCTCACCTTCCTTAGGGGGCGATCAGGGAGGGAGGCCAGCCCCCTATCTCGCCCCAGCTTCCTTAGGGGGCGAGCAGGGAGGGCGGCTAGCCCCCTATCTCGCCCCAGCTTCCTTAGGGGGCGAGCAGGGAGGGCGGCCAGCCCCCTGTATCGCCCCAGCTTCCTTAGGGGGCGAGCAGGGAGGGCGGCCAGCCCCGTGTCTCGCCCAAGCTTTCTTAGGGGGCGAGCAGGGAGGGAGGCCAACCCCCTGTCCCGCCCCAGCTTCCTTAGGGGGCGAGCAGGGAGGGCGGCCAGCCTCCTGTCTCGCCCAACCCCGAGAATAGAGGGCGGTCTGCATTTAGCACCATTGAACAGCGGGATTTGGCTATCCGCAGCCATTTCCTAGGGTATTTTGGTGATTTCAGGGACTAGTTTTTGGCTATTTGCAGCCCAAGTCCAGGAATCCTATAAATAGAACAAGGGGGCACCATTTGGAGGCAAGCTTGTTCTAGGCTAGCTCTCTCTCCCTCTCCCTCCCCAAATCTCTCTAGTGGAGTGAGGAGAACCTCCAGTGGTGCCCAAGCCCGACATTGGCTTGGGAGGGGAAGCACTCTAAAGATCTTCCGGGTATGTGGTGGGAACTCCTCGCTGAGCCATTAGTCCAGTTCGTAGTTCCAACACCTTCAACCTAGAGCTCTCCCTTGGGGGAGTAAGAGTTGGCCACCCCTCAACTTGTTGGGGGCCCCGAACTCCACAGAGGCCGAGAAATTGGTTTCAACATTATGGTGCGGTGAGCGTAGAGTGTGACTAACTCAAGAAACTCTCGAGATGAGCTCCATGGACGGAGGTGGAGGAAGATCCGGCCCAGGTCACTCGCAGCCCCCGGTAGCTGGGGTGACGTTGGAGATGTTTGAAGATTTCAAGCAAGAGGTCTTACAGACCTTCCAGGTTGCTTTCGCCATGATATTCGGAGGCAGGAGAAGAGATGGTCTGGAGGTCACGCCCCGGCAGGTGGACTAGGGAACTCTCGGCCAACAGTCCAGGAAAGAGGTACCGGTGGGGGGAGTGGGGAGGTGCCATACCCCCACTCGCCCATCCCCAAGGGGGCGAGCTCAGAAGGGAGGCACCCTCCCAGCTCGCCCCGCCCCTCCAAGGGGGCGAGTTCAGGAGGGAGGTGCCCTCCCAGCTCGCCCCGCCCCTTATTGCCCAGCCCCAAAGGGGGGCGAGCGGGGAGGCATCCGCCCCCCACTCGCCCCGCTCCAAAAGGAGTCGAGTGAGCGTCGGTGGGCGAGGCCACCCTGGGTGGCGGCTACCCAATAGCCCGGCGAGCGCAGAGGTCAGCAATTCGACTCCACGAGAGCAAGGAAGGAAGGGCTTTAAAAGGAAAAGAGCCAACCGCTCGGGGTGGTGGCAAGGATCGGACACACCCTCTCCACCACCTCAGCAAACCATGACAACTGGTTGGGGAAAAGGAGGAGAACCAGGAAAGAAGAAAGAAGAGGAAAAAGAAGGGATATGGTTGAGTTACATTACTACGACTTCCACGATGAGGAGGGTCACAGGACATCCGCCTGCCCTAAGTTTTTGGAATTAAGGGAGGCGAGGTGTCCGAGGAAGCAACAACAATGACCAGAAGAGGTCGAGGAAGATCAGACTTGGGAGTAGGAGACCAAGTTTTAGTTTTCTTGCTTAGCTTTTTCTTTAAGTCTATGTAGTATGATGGTCTACTTTCAGACTTAGTTTTTCTTACATGTAATATGACAATCAAAGTTATAGAAGTTTTTAGGTACTTAGCCCCGATGCTGGCCCGCTGACCAGGCTCCCACCAAGCTGGCAGGGTCGGGAACCGCTCAGTGGCCTGATGTTTCTCAAGGTACTTAGCCCCGATGCTGGCCCGCTGACCAGGCTCCCACCTAGCTGGCAGGGCCGGGAACCGCTCGGTGGCCGGATGTTTCTCAAGGCACTTAGACCCGATGTTGGCCCGCTGACCAAGCTCCCACCTAGCTGGCAGGGCCGGGAACCGCTCGGGGCAGGAAGGAAAAATACTCCACCTCTAGTTGAGCCGGGCTCCTGGAGTGTGTCGACCTTGTATCCACCTCTAGTTGAGTCGGGCTCCTAGAGTGTGTCGACCTTGTATCCACCTCTAGTTGAGTCGGGCTCCTAGAGTGTGTCGGCCTTAGCCCCGATGCTGGCCCGCTGACCAGGCTCCCACCTAGCTGGCAGGGTCGGGAACCACTCGGGGGCAGGAAGTTCTCAAGGTTAGCCCCGATGCTGGCCCGCTGACCAGGCTCCCACCTAGCTGGCAGGGCCGGGAACCGCTCGGTCGTCGGATGTTTCTCAAGGTACTTAGCCCCGATGCTGGCCCGCTGACCAGGCTCCCACCTAGCTGGCAGGGTCGGGAACCGCTCGGTGGTCAGATGTTTCTCAAGGCACTTAGCCCCGATGCTGGCCCGCTGACCAGGCTCCCACCTAGATGGCAGGGCCGGGACCGCTCGGGGCAGGAAGGAAAAATACTCCACCTCTAGTTGAGCCAGGCTCCTAGAGTGTGTCGACCTTGTATCCACCTCTAGTTGAGACAGGCTCCTAGAGTGTGTGGACCTTGTATCCACCTCTAGTTGAGCCGGGCTCCTAGAGTGTGTCGACCTTGTATCCACCTCTAGTTGAGTCGGGCTCCTAGTGTGTCGACCTTGTATCCACCTCTAGTTGAGCCGGGCTCCTAGAGTGTGTCGACCTTAGCCCCGATGCTGGACCGCTGACCAGGCTCCCACCTAGCTGGCAGGGCCCGGAACCGCTCGGGGGCAGGAAGTTCTCATGGTTAGCCCGATGCTGGACCGCTGACCAGGCTCCCACCTAGCTGGGAGGGCCGGGAACCGCTCGGGGTAGGAAGGAAAAATACTCCACCTCTAGTTGAGCCGGGCTCCTGGAGTGTGTCGACCTTGTATCCACCTCTAGTTGAGTCGGGCTCCTAGAGTGTGTTGACCTTGTATCCACCTCTAGTTGAGCCGGGCTCCTAGAGTGTGTCGACCTTGTATCCACCTCTAGTTGAGCTGGGATCCTAGAGTGTGTCGACCTTAGCCCCGATGCTGGCCCGCTGACCAGGCTGCCACCTAGCTGGCAGGGTCGGGAACCGCTCGGGGGCGGGAAGTTCTCAAGGTTAGCCCCGATGCTGGCCCGCTGACCAGGCTCCCACCTAGCTGGCAGGGCAGGGAACCGCTCAGGGGCAGGAAGTTCTCACGGTACTTAACCCCGATGCTGGCCCGCTGACCAGGCTCCCACCTAGCTGACAGGGCCGGGACCGCTCGGTGTCCGAATGCTTTTCCCCCAAGGTGGCTCCGCTAGCCAGGCTCTCGCTAGCCTGCAGGGTGGGATGACCACTTGGGGAGGCTATATGTTTTTTCCGAGGTAGCTCCGTTAGCTGGATTTTTAGCGCCACTCGTCGAATATGCAGGGTTGGATGTTTCTTTCCGAGCATGTACCCCACTCGAAAAGAGCGGGGATTGTGTACAACCATGTATTCTCCGAGAGGGCCCCCGAGACCCATAAGGTATTTTTGACACCGTTTTCCAGCAAGTTCCAAGGCAGTGAGAGAGGAGGGTGAGCGGTGGAGGTAGAGACCCCCCGCTCGCCCAGCTCGTGTATGAGGCGAGCAGGAGGGGGGCGAGCTCCTCTCGCCCCCGCTCCCAAGGAGGGGGCGAGCTCCTCTCGCCCCGCTCCCAAGGGGGGCGAGCTCCTCTCGCCCCCGCTCCCAAGGAGGGGGCGAGCTCCTCTCGCCCCGCTCCCAAGGGGGGCGAGCTCCTCTCACCCCCGCTCCCTGATGAGTCCTGATCATATACACTTTTATGGACTCATCTGGGCCATTTATTTAGTCATTTCACTGCACTTTAGCCCTGTTTTAGCTCATATTGGTCGTTCTATGCTAGGTGCACTTATAGGCCCGTTTTGGTGTTATTTCTTGTTTATCTTCATCATTAGCTTTCATGTTTTGTTAAGTGCCACTTTCAGTGGCTAGATTTGTGGTTGTGCCTGGAATAGGAGTCGTGCGAGTGTTCCCGGTGCAATTCTACACAGGAACACTGCGCACGATCACCGGTTCTATTGCGCACGACCACTGGTCGTGCGCCACTGATCGTGTGCACTTAACCCTTTTTCACGAGTTCTGTTTGGTGCAGTGCGCACGACCACCAACGCCAGTGCGCACGACCACCGGTCGTGCGCCACTGCTCGTGCGCACTTACCATTTAATTTCCGAGTTCTGTTTGCTGTAGTGCGCACGACCACCGACGATAGTGCGCACGACCACCGGTCGTGCGCCACCGGTCGTGCGAACATGTTATTTTATAATTTTTGTCTTTGCAGGCTCCGTCCAGGCAGAGCGCACGATCACAGGATTCTAGTGCGCACGACCACTGGTCGTGCGCCACTGACCGTGCGCACTGTTTAATTCCAGCGCCTATAAATTCCCTGCTCGCGATTTTAGGTCGGATCCCGAATATCGCCCGCCGTATTCCGCCGTTTTCTGCTCCAGTTCGTCCGACTTCGCCCCTCCATCGCCGCCCAACATCTAGAGGTGCTCCGGGCTTGTTCTTCATGTCAATCTTGAGCCGGAGTGTCCTCTCGGCCTCCTCCTTCATCCAAGAGCTCCAAAGGAAGATCTAGCCGCCATCTCCATCGAGCAAGAGGAAGTTTGCAACCTCTACCGGATCGTGACACGAAGAAGACGGGTCCATTGGAGAGTCGTGACAGCTCTCTATACCCCGGACGTAGTTGCGGACCGAGCTTGGACGCGGATTGACAACCCGGCGATTCCAACCGTGAATCTACAACGAGAATTCGGATTCGGTCGATTTCTTGCCTTATTCTTCTCTTATTGATTGTTGTAATAGCTAGATCTATATATTTTGATGAAGTTGCACTTAGACTTGCTTCTATTTATATAGATTTCATGTTTGTGTGAAATGCTTTTGTGGTCTATGTGTTTATGAGGAGCGCCACCTTCCATTTTCCACTCCACCACCGTGTTCGGTGCCGCACTAGCAATTGCTAGTGGCGTGCTTGTCGAAGAGGTGCGTACGACCCTCATTCCGTTAGCCTACTCGCCCATCCGCCTACCGAAGCGTGGCATAGCGGCCCGTGTATTCCATCCCGCCTAACGAAGCAGCGCGCTCAAGGCCTGCATAGTTCGATCCGTTTGCCTACTCGCCCATCCGCCCGTTCGACGCAGCGCGCTCAAGGCCTGCCTAGTCTCCATCCCGCCAAGCGAAGCATTGCATAGCGGCATTGCATAGGAGTAGTTGATAGCTTTTATTTTATTTTCCAAAAGCCAACCCAACTCCCCCGCATTCCATCCGATTTAAGGACTTCAATCTCAAGTCCTTCCTCGAAACCTAACTCCACCTTACTGTGTTCCTCAAGAGACCGACACTCGGGGATTTTCCCCATTATTATTACTTGCGCGACCGGTGCACTTGCCGAATCATCGCATCAAGTTTTTGGCGCCGTTGCCGGGGAACACAGACGTGTGAGTTTTCTGGAGAGGGAGAATTTAAGAGAAAAGCCCTTCCATTTGTAAATTGCATCTTTTATTTTTATTTCTGTTCTCTTTATTCCTTCTTCTTGTTTTATATCAGGTTGCTTTAGTAATTTCTATTTGGTTTAGTATTTGCACAATAGCATTTTTATTTTGAATCGTTTTATCTTCGCACTATGTGGGCACATCTCAATTTCCGTTGCCGTTGGTGTGGAGCTACCTCCCACTCTAGTGATGAATGCCCTACGGAGAATAGTAGGCATAATTCTTATAGCCCAGCATATGGAGCACCGACTTCGTCTGGTACTCCATATGGTGCGCGTAAGTCTTATGGCTACTCTGCTGAGCCTTTACCGTCATACTTCTTTTCGGCTCCTGCCCCCGCTTTGCCAAAGAAGCCCGCTAGGCAGTGCCAGTTTTGTCGGAGCACAGATCATGCCCTGAAGGATTGTGCTGCTTTTCGTCGCCAATTGGATGAGGATGATGAGCCGGATATCCGGATCGTCCCGAATCCTAACTCTGGCGGCACACCTTCAACATCCGGTTTTGTGTCCTTGCCACCTTCACATCTTGAAGGGTATGGCGTTGATACAGTCACCGGATGTGCGGCTGATCTGGGCACCGACATTGCTGAGCCTATTCTCCCGGTGCATCCACCACCCCTAGTGGATTCGATTCTTTTTGAGGAATCGGTGCTCGACTTTTATCCGAGCACTATTCCTCTCCCTGTTGTGCATACTATACTCGTCTCCGACGACATTGTTGATGATGTGTCGCAGGATGAGGTGGTTGATCTTAGTTTTGTGCCTATTCCAATGGAGGAGGACAACCTTCTAGGTGAAGAGGAATTTTCCTCAGCACCGGTGGAGGAAGTCCAAATCCTAAGCCTGGCCACCGTTGATCCCGCCGAATCTTGTAGCATTGATGACAATGCAAACATTATTTTACTTCCCCAACCTAATGGGAGTGAGACCGGGACCACTCCCCCGATTGATGATTATTTTTGTCCTTCTTCTTGTTTATTTCTCGACCCCCCCTCTTCACCCGAGCCTGTGCAGGTTGAATCTTCACAGGTACTTCAGGAGGACTTGGAGCTTTGTGCTCAAGTCAATGATGAGTGTGTCCTTTTATGCGAGGAGGTTGATCCCTCCTCCATTAAGGAAGCCTCATTCGTTGCCTTCTCCTCCTACGGACCTGCTGTGGACGATACCTTGCTGGGCAAGGATAGTTTTGGTGAGATGAGTGAGGACCAGGCCTCCTCCTCTTCTTACTTTCTTTTCCCTCTACCTGTGAGGAGCAGGTATGATTATTTAGGTAGAGGGGTGACTGCCTTATCTCCGTATCGGTACCAGCTACCGAAACGGATAATGGAGCAGTTACCTGTCCACTTTTCTTTTCATAGGCCCATTAGCTAGAACCGTTTTAATTTAGAATAAGTCGTGCTGGGATGACAATAACCCCAGTAGTTATCTTACTTTTCATGCATTTTATTTTATTCAATCCTGTTTAATTAGCTGTAGTACTGTAGTTTATCTTTTACTGTTTCTTTTGTTTTTGCGGAGCTGACCCCTGCAGGTATCTTCTCTGGATGGCGGATGCTGCAGCTTAGTCTTGGTTTAAACGCCAATCTTCTGGTATGCTCACTTGCTGAGCATTGGGTACTCTCTTTCCCTAGCTCTTTTCTGAATTTCATAGATATATATTGTGTGTATTGTCTAGTTTAAGTCTGGGGGAGAGTAGTTTGTTTACCCGCTCACGTGCACTATTGCACTGCATACTAGAAGATTCCATTTAAAATGTTTTATTTATTTTCATTGCACACCACATCACCCACTTGAGCGCGTACTTGTCTGTTTGCTTGCTCTGTTGTGAATTTAATTCTTCTGCTTATTTGGGAAAGTCTAGGTGATGGCTTAGGACTATGCAGCAGAGTAAAATGTTGACTCTAGTAGTGCTCCTAGTCGAGTGCTCGGTTGCATAGAAATTCGTGTAGATTAGACTTCTTTTTATACTATGGTTTTATATTTTTCTCTATTAGTGTAAATGTTGTTTACTCTACTCAAATGGTGAATCCGGTGTGAATCAGACGGTAGCATAGGGATGTGTGTAAACGATCGCTAGATTCGTATTACTTGAGTCGGGAGAAAGGAGAATCTTTCTCGGTGGCTAGAACTTGCCCCAAGCGATTCTTGAAGCATGGGTATACGGTTAGTCAATTGTGTGATTGTGATATAGGCCATCATTTTGGCCCGGTTGAGCCTTTGTGCCTATCCCTACCGCTATTTCCTCGCTAGCCCAGTTGTGCCTGCCCGTTCTTTGATTCAGCCCCACTTTTATTTCACCAAAGCCCAAAAGCCAATCCTAGTCGCACACCCAAAATTTGAGCTTTAGCTGTTTATTATTTTCATGAGTTGGGTTGTTGATGTGGTAATATGTTTGTGAAGATGTGGATGTGTCCTTTTGTTTATTTGCTGAAAATGATAAGAAAAGAAAAAAAAATGAGAAAAAGAAAAGAAGTTAAAAAGAAAGGAAAGAGAAGGAGTGTTTAATTGAAAATCTTTATGTTTAGATTTATGTTTGGGAGTAGGCGGTGCACGCACCCATGCTGTTAAGTCCAAGTCTGGGGGTGTTGTGTACCCGCATGTTTGTGTGGTGAATGAGGATAGTTTCCTGCATTAGCTCATTTGGGTTTAGTGCTTTAACCGTCGTTTTTATCTTTGTTTTTCCTCACCTAAACCCAAGCCCCATTCAAAACCTAAAGTCCTATTGATTCACGCATTTGAGTCAAACCAGTGCCGTGGAGAGAATGTGACCGGGCAAGCTTATGGTCACCGACACCGATGGATTTCGGTGGAGTTTATCCGGTATCCCAATCTTGAGCAATGCTCATCTCAGCGCTTAGTTTACTTTCTCCGTATGCATGACCGAATGATTCACCGTAGTTCACCATTTTGAGTAGTTGTAATATGCTTTTACTCTTTTAGAAATATATAGACCGTTTATATAATCAGAAATCTTCTCTACTATTCTTCTTATGCACGTGGGCATGCGACTTCGCATGGTACTCTGTACTGTAGTTTTAAGCTATCTACTTTTCTTTCCCCGTTCGCTTAGAATTTGTTTGCTCGGGACGCGCAAACAGTTAAGTCTGGGGGTGTGATGAGTCCTGATCATATACACTTTTATGGACTCATCTGGGCCGTTTATTTAGTCATTTCACTGCACTTTAGCCCTATTTTAGCTCATATTGGTCGTTCTATGCTAGGTGCACTTATAGGCCCGTTTTGGTGTTATTTCTTGTTTATCTTCATCATTAGCTTTCATGTTTTGTTAAGTGCCACTTTCAGTGGCTAGATTTGTGGTTGTGCCTGGAATAGGAGTCGTGCGAGTGTTCCCGGTGCAATTCTGCACAGGAACACTGCGCACGATCACCGGTTCTATTACGCACGACCACTGGTCGTGCGCCACTGATCGTGTGCACTTAACCCTTTTTCACGAGTTCTGTTTGGTGCAGTGCGCACGACCACCAACGCCAGTGCGCACGACCACCGGTCGTGCGCCACTGCTCGTGCGCACTTACCATTTAATTTCCGAGTTCTGTTTGCTGTAGTGCGCACGACCACCGACGATAGTGCGCACGACCACCGGTCGTGCGCCACCGGTCGTGCGAACATGTTATTTTATAATTTCTGTCTTTGCAGGCTCCGTCCAGGCAGAGCGCATGATCACAGGATTCTAGTGCGCACGACCACTGGTCGTGCGCCACTGACCGTGCGCACTGTTTAATTCCAGCGCCTATAAATTCCCTGCTCGCGATTTTAGGTCGGATCCCGAATATCGCCCGCCGTATTCCGCCGTTTTCTGCTCTAGTTCGTCCGACTTCGCCCCTCCATCGCCGCCCACCATCTAGAGGTGCTCCGGGCTTGTTCTTCACGTCAATCTTGAGCCGGAGTGTCCTCTCGGCCTCCTCCTTCATCCAAGAGCTCCAAAGGAAGATCTAGCCGCCATCTCCATCGAGCAAGAGGAAGTTTGCAACCTCTACCGGATCGTGACACGAAGAAGACGGGTCCATTGGAGAGTCGTGACAGCTCTCTCTACCCCGGACGTAGTTGCGGACCGAGCTTGGACGCGGATTGACAACCCGGCGATTCCAACCGTGAATCTACAACGAGCCTTCGGATTCGGTCGATTTCTTGCCATATTCTTCTCTTATTGATTGTTGTAATAGCTAGATCTATATATTTTGATGAAGTTGCACTTAGACTTGCTTCTATTTATATAGATTTCATGTTTGTGTGAAATGCTTTTGTGGTCTATGTGTTTATGAGGAGCGCCACCTTCCATTTTCCACTCCACCACCGTGTTCGGTGCCGCACTAGCAATTGCTAGTGGCGTGCTTGTCGAAGAGGTGCGTACGACCCTCATTCCGTTAGCCTACTCGCCCATCCGCCTACCGAAGCGTGGCATAGCGGCCCGTGTATTCCATCCCGCCTAACGAAGCAGCGCGCTCAAGGCCTGCATAGTTCGATCCGTTTGCCTACTCGCCCATCCGCCCGTTCGACGCAGCGCGCTCAAGGCCTGCCTAGTCTCCATCCCGCCAAGCGAAGCATTGCATAGCGGCATTGCATAGGAGTAGTTGATAGCTTTTATTTTATTTTCCAAAAGCCAACCCAAATCCCCCGCATTCCATCCGATTTAAGGACTTCAATCTCAAGTCCTTCCTCGAAACCTAACTCCACCTTACTGTGTTCCTCAAGAGACCGACACTCGGGGATTTTCCCCATTATTATTACTTGCGCGACCGGTGCACTTGCCGAATCATCGCATCACTCCCCAGGAGGGGGCGAGCTCCTCTTGCCCTGCTCCCAAGGGGGGCGAGCTCCTCTCGCCCCCGCTCCCAAGGAAGGGGCGAGCTCCTCTCGCCCCTATCCCAAGGGGGGCGAACTCCTGTCGCCCCCTCTCCCAAGGAAGGGCGAGCTCCTCTCGCCCCGCTCCCAAGGGGGGCGAGCTCCTCTCGCCCCTGCTCCCAAGGAGGGGGCGAGCTCCTCTCGCCCCACTCCCAAGGGGGGGCGCGCTCCTCTCGCCCCCGCTCCCAAGGAGGGGACGAGCTCCTCTCGCCCCGCTCCCAAGGGGGGCGAGCTCCTCTCGCCCCCGCTCCCAAGGAGGGGGGCGAGCTCCTCTCGCCCCACTCCAAAGGGGGGCGAGCTCCTCTTTCAAGGAGGTGGCGAGCTCCTCTCTCCCCGCTCCCAAGGGGGGCGAGCTCCTCTCGCCCCTTCTCCCAAGGGGGGGGGGGGGGGGGGGGGGGGGGGGGGGGGGGGGGGGGGGGGCGAGCTCCTCTCGCCCCGCTCCCCAAAAAGGGGGCGAGCTCCTCTCGCCCCGCTCCCAAGAAGGGGGCAAGCTCCTCTCGCCCCTCTCCCAAGAGGGGGGCGAGCTCCTCTCGCCCCCGCTCCTAAGAGGGGGCCGAGCTCCTCTCGCCCCGCTCCCAGCAAGGGGGGCGAGCGTCATGCTTGACGAACTCCCTTTAAGATCGACGAGCTTCAAGTTGAGATCGACGAAAGCTGTTCTGCTTTCGACGAGCGTCATGCTCCAGGTCGACGAAGCCGTCTCAGCGGCTGGACTGGGAAGGCCAGCCGTCTCAGCGGCTGGACTGGGAAGGCCAACCCTCTCAGCAGCTATTTTTGCCCAGTCCCAGCGAACCCGCTGAGACAAGCGAATGTCTCAGCGGGCTCAAGCACCTTCTCGCCAGCTTTCTTAGGGGGCGAGCAGCGAGGGCGGCCAGCCCCCTGTCTCGCCCCAGCTTCCTTAGGGGGCGAGCAGGGAGGGCGGCCAGCCTCTGTCTCTCCCCAACTTCCTTAGGGGGCGAGCAGGGAGGGCGGCCAGCCCCTGTTTCGCCCCAGCTTCCTTAGGGGGCGAGCAGGGAGGGCGGCCAACCCCCTGTCTCGCCCCAGCTTCCTTAGGGGGCGAGCAGGGTGGGAGGACAGCCCCCTGTCTCGCCCCATCTTCCTTAGGGGGGCGAGCAGGGAGGGAGGCCAGCCCCCTGTCTCGCTCCAGCTTCCTTAGGGGGCGAGCATAGTTCGTAGTTCCAACACCTTCAACCTAGAGCTCTTAGTCCCAGCTTCCTCGCCCCCTGTCTCACCCCAGCTTCCTCGCCGAGCCCTTAGTCCACTTCATAGTTCCAACACCTTCAACCTAGAGCTCTCCCTTGGGAGGAGTAAGAGTTGGCCACCCCTCAACTTGTTGGGGGCCACACATGCGAGGGGAGAATTGTTGAAACTGATTTCTCGACCTCTGTGGAGTTCGGGGCCCCCAACAAGTTGAGGGGTGGCCAACTCTTACTCCCTCCAAGGTAAAGCTCTAGGTTGAAGCTGTTGAAACTATGAACTGGACTAAGGGCTCGGCGCGGAGGTCCTGCCACATACCCGGAAGATCTTTGGAGCGCTTCCCCTCCCAAGCCAATGCCGGGCTTGGGCACCACTAGAGGTACTCCTCACTCCACTAGAGAGATTTGGGGAGGGAGAGGGAGAGCTTGCCTAGAACAAGCTTGCCTCCAAATGGTGCCCCCTTGTCCTATTTATAGGATTCCTGGACTTGGGCTGCAAATAACCAAAAATGGGTCCCTGAAATCACCAATATACCCTCGGAAATGGCTGCGGATAGCCAAATCCCGTTGTTCAACGGCACTAAATGCAGACCTCCCCCTATTCTCGGGGTTGGGCGAGACAGGGGTCTGTCCGCCCTCCCTGCTCGCCCCCTAAGGAAGCTGGGGCGAGACAGGGGGCTGGCCACCCTCCCTGCTCGCCCCCTAAGGAAGCTGGGGAGAGAAAGGGGGCTGGCCGCCCTCCCTGCTCGCCCCCTAAGGAAGCTGGGGAGAGACAGGGGGATGGCCGCCTCCCTGCTCGCCCCCTAAGGAAGCTGGGGCGAGACAGGGGGCTGGCCGCCCTCCCTGCTCGCCCCCTAAGGAAGTTGGGGCGAGACAGGGGGCTGGCCGCCCTCCATGCTCGCCACCTAAGGAAGCTGGGGCGAGGCAGGGGGCTGGCCTCCCTCCCTGCTCGCCCCCTAAGGAAGCTGGGGCGAGACAGAGGGCTGGCCGCCCTCCCTGCTCGCCCCCTAAGGAAGCTGGCGAGAAGGTACTTGAGCCCGCTGAGACATTCGCTTGTCTCAGCGGGTCTGCTGGGACTGGGCAAAAATAGCTGCTGAGACAGCTGGCCTTCCCAGGCCAGCCGCTGAGACGGCTTCGTCGACCTGGAGCATGACGCTCGTCGAATGCAGAACAGCTTTCGTCGAGCTCAACTTGAAGCTCATCGATCTTAAAGGGAGTTCGTCAAGCATGACGCTCGCCCCCTTGCTGGGAGCGGGGCGAGAGGAGCTCGCCCCCCCTCTTGCGAGCGGGGGCGAGAGGAGCTCGCCCCCCTCTTGCGAGCGGGGCGAGAGGAGCTCGCCCCCTTCTTGGGAGTGGAGCGAGAGGAGCCCCCCCCCTTCTTGGAGAGCGGGGAGAGAGGAGCTCGCCCCCCCCCCCCCCCTTGGCAGCGGGGGCAAGAGGAGCTCACCCCCCTTGGGAGTGGGGCGAGAGGAGCTCGCCCCCTCCTTGGTAGCGGGGGAGAGAGGAGCTCGCCCCCCTTAGGAGCGGGGCGAGAGGAGCTCGACCCCTCCTTGGGAGCGGGGGCGAGAGGAGCTCGCCCCCTTTGGGAGCGGGGCGAGAGGAGCTCGCCCCCTCCTTGGGAGCGAGGGCGAGAGGAGCTCGCCCCCCTTGGGAGCGGGGGCGAGAGGAGCTCGCCCCCCTTGGGAGCGGGGCGAGAGGAGCTCGCCCCCTCCTTGGGAGCTGGGGCTAGAGGAGCTCGCCCCCCTTGGGAGCTGGGCGAGAGGAGCTCGCCCCCTCCTTGGGAGCAGGGGCGAGAGGAGCTTGCCCCCTCCTTGGGAGAGGGGGCGAGAGGAGCTCGCCCCCCTTGGGAGCGGGGTGAGAGGAGCTCGCCCCCTCCTTGGGAGCGGGGGCGAGAGGAGCTCGCCCCCTCCTGCTCGCCTCCTACATGAGCTGGGCGAGCGGGGGGTCTCTACCTCCACCGCTCGCCCTCCTCTCTCACTGCCCTGGAACTTGATGGAAAACAGTGTCAAAAATACCTCATGGGTCTCGGGGGCTCACTCGGCGAATACAGGGTTGTACAAGAATAAAGTATTGTGAATACGCGTTACATCAAACACTCAAAAGAAGCAAAGCAAAAGTAAAGATGAGTGTTAGTCGCTGGGTATAGGACCGCGACCCCGACGGCACGTGCGGCGAGGTGACGAGCCCTCCAGGTGATTCCTCGGGCAACTCACAAGTCTTCTAGCGCCTTTCGCAGATTCTCCTCGCCTCGCCTAAGGATCTCCTCACCTCACCTAATGTGCTCCTCTAGCAAGGAAGCTTCACTGACATTGTCCGCCACCTGCGTAAATCTCTGGAGATCATCGTCGTTGGCCTATTGGCCTGTCTCCACCTCGTAGAACCTGTCCTCCAAATCAGATACCCTGTCATATAACCCGTCCCCTCACTCCGCATCCGCTGTTGGAATTATTCTGCCTCAGCAAGATAAGTCCTTATCTTGGCCAACCGATGATTCATCTCAACAGGCAGCATGGCCATCAGAAAAGCATCGTGGACCCAGAGGACATCGATAAGGTGAGTACAGAACTCCTCGTCAAATCTTTGTGGGCCCTTTAGAAGCTCTCTCATAGGTGTCATCATGACTGGTGGGGGTATTTCTGGGTTTTAATCTGTGAACGCTGAGTGGCCAGGATAGTCTGACGCGCGACGACCTGGAATGATGATCAGAATGATGTTAGCAAAGAAGATTATGAGTAATGAAGGAAGTATATGAGTACCAGTCAAAGAAGGGAGACCTGAATCCCAGGGGCAAGGTGAGTCCTCCCAAAGATTCTCGGCTGACCGAGGTCTCTGTAGCATCACGCCCGTCCCCCCTGGCATGGGACAAATTATTAGCGACTTCCCGCCCGAAGAGGGGCGAAGCGGCTGAGCGACCCCTGAAGGATGCTGAAGTGGAGGAGGCAGGGAGATGTTGATGTCTCCCACTTGCCCTAGGGTCGAGGAGGACGCGGTGGTCACACCCCTCATCGGCGCCTCGGTGGTTTGCTAGTCGAGTGTCAGTTCATGACAAGAAGGGTTTGCTAAAGAGACAACGAATCTGCGGGAACACGATAAAAGTGGCTGAAGTAATAAGACACTCACCCTGTATGGTGGCGGGGCGAGAAGTCGAAGGAGCCACCACATTCGCGTCGTCGGGGACCTGCCCCCCCCCCCCCCCCATCTCCGGTTCCGCCCAGCAAGAGTGTAGTAGCGAGCCCATCCTCCCGATTAGGTGGGTTGGCAAAGGGCTCCTCGTCAATGGGTGATGCCCTCGGCCTCTTGGAAGGGGATTCACGCCTCGCGGTGGACTCTAGATCAGTAAAGGACTTCTCACCAGCGGAGGGAGCATCGACCCTCTTTCTTTTGGGCTTCCTCCTTATCGCGGGATCGGGAAGGCGGGGAGCAATGAACTCCCTGATCAATCCCAGGATGGCGGCCGCCTCGAGATCATCGTCGGTAGGATGCTGGTTGGCGGCCACGGAAGAATCACCCTCAAAAGTCACACCTCAGTGTGAAGGGACTATAGAGCTAGCCCTCTATTTATAGAGGAGAAGGAGCGATGAATCGACAAACCCCCTCTCTCCTAGGGTCAAGCTAGCCAAAAAGTGTTGGACTTTCTTTCCGACTTCTGACTAGCTCGCAAAGAGCGGGGATTATGTACAACTCGTATTATGCGAGTGGGTCGAGTACTCTCCTGGACGTAGGGGAATAGACCCAGACCCCCTGGTTGTACTCGCCAATCCCCTCGGGCGGTAAAGGGTGAGTCCAGGCGAGTCCAGGAGACCAGGCCGTACTCGCCCCTTTAGAGCGACGTGAGGCAAATTCCGTCTAGCCCAGCCTGCACGTTCCCAGTTTCGGCATCCAATGACCCAGAAGGGAAGATGTTATTTGCAGACCATCCGGGATTGCGGATAGTTATGCTGAAAAGGCGTAAGGGGTTGTTCGCAGGCCATTTTGGTCTGTGAATAGTAATTTGGTTAAGGCGGAGGCAGCTACCCGCAGACCAAAAAGACTGTTTTACCCTCAACCTAGTTTGCCTATAAATAGGACCCTTAATCCCTCAGATCAGCACAGATCCCCCATCCTAAAGAGCATGAACACTCGGTCATCCTCCTGTGATGTCTGAGGTGATGGCTCAGCTCCTGGTTTTGGAAGGGGAAGTGACAGAAATCCTCTGGTTAGTGGCGAGATATCCTTGATGCAGCCTGAGGGTCTTTTTGTAGGCATTCGTCCACCAGTTTGTGAGGGTTAGTTCCAGACACAAAATATTCATTCCTTGGGATCCGTCGGTGAGAGAAGAAACTCAAGCTACTCCCTCAATCCGAACTCAGTTGAACTGATTTTCGGGTTTCAACATTTTGCTCTGAGCCAAATGGCCATACCCCTTGGCTATAAATAATAAGCATTTATCCCTTCTTCCTCCTACACCAAAAAAAATCTTCTCAATTCCTAATTAATGTAAAATCTCTCCAAAGCTCTCTTTTTTTCTCTAGATTTATTTTCTATCATTTGGGCTCCCGACTATATTTCCTTCATATAGATAATATGTTGTATATATATGAACATTGATGATTTAACTTTGAGTCATTTTAATTAGCTTAGTTTAATCTTCTATTAGTTTATTTAATTTTCTCTCTCTTGACTTATTATTAATTTTCATATCATAATAACTATTATTTCTCTAGCCTAATTTAATTTTGGATTAATGTTAATATTAGTATTTGTATTGACTATTATTAACACATTTATCATTATTATCATCATCATCTTATTTCTATCATATCATCATCATAATAATTAATATTATTATTTATTAAATATTAAATTATCATTCTTCATCTTAGCTTAGTTTCATTTCTAAATATTACTATTATTATCATTATTACCTTCATCAATATCATCATTAATTAGTCTCCACCATCAATATTCATCTTCTTCACTATCACTTACATTTTCATCATCACACACCATCATCTTCACCACTTTCATTATTAACACTCATCATCATTAGTGAGCAACTTATAAAATTAATTGGTATATTTGTTTTAACATTTTGTTCTATATTGTACATTAATTGCAAATTTTCTTATTTATTTTATGTATTGGTGTATAATTGTAACAAGACTATTCACTCTTGCCTTTAGTAACTCTGATCAAAACTTGTAAGGGCACTGTCCTCTAATCCTGGTGAGATTAGGAAAAAGTTTTGATTAATAAAAAGGAAAAGATTTAGGCTTCGTTTGGCGCAGCATTTTGCTCCGATGAGTTTGGTCACGAACGCAATTATATATCATAGAATGTATGTTTAGCATGACAAAAGTCATGACCGCTACCAAGAAAATAAACTAGTTTTGAGCATAAAATGCATGAAATTTTTAGGTGAGATCAGGCGTTCACGAACGATGGTTCATGACCACCAGTTTCACGACCGCCACCACCGCGCCAAACGAAGCCTTAATAGCAGTTTTGCTACTCAGCATAGTTATTAGGGACCCTTGTAGGTCCAAAGGTTTCCTGAACAATTTATATCTAATGTCTTGTTCTTTCTTTATTTCTTGTGATTGTGGTATATGCACACTCGCTCGTTAATTAAATATTTATATTGATCACAAAACTTAATTTAATTAAGAAATTTTTTAAACTCCAATTCACCCATTACTGTTGTTTGTTCAATTAAGTACTTTTATCGCATTTCACCCCTAAGCAGGCGCTACCAGCATGCGTTTACACAGCTAGCCTGCGTAGACCCTGCATGTGTAGTCCTTGTGCATATGCATCTATGAGCAACATTTGTGTTTTTTACACACATCACGCATGTGTCCTCGCGCTTACATGGAATATGATAATTATTTGGAGAATTAAATATTTTACCCCGTTGATTACAGACATAAATACTTAGTGAGTCCCTACGGCCACACTACTTAGACTTCTACTTTTCTTCAACCTGCAGGTCAGTTGGTGATAAGGCATGTTAGGAGAGGTTCTTATCGAGGAGGTATGGGGATCGAGCCCCAGCCTCAACAACCCGCCGCGCTAAGAACAGGTCCGAAGACGGGTTGAGGTGCCTGGACTACAGTCCTTCTGGCAGGCATACTTGGCTGTGGTCCGCTAGCTAGTGTGATGCCACGGGGTGCGACGGGGGCCGGCGTCCTTCATCAGCCCCTTTGTCTGGGCAAGGAAATTTATAGTGAAGACGAGACAATGAAATAAGGAAGGTCTCACGAAAGGAAAAAATATCTCATATTAGAGGTAATATATCTCCTTTTATTAGCAACAAATCTCTCAGAATTTGCATGAGATCTCCCGTCATAAGCATAATATCTACATGAGATCTCTTATCATGAGAAAAATATCTCTGGGGAATATTTTAGCATCAATTACGTATATTGTATAATTTAATAATAAGGTAGGATACATACTTTTTTTTTTGAAAATTCTCCAACCAAGTTATAGGTAAACCATTTCATGGCCAAAAGAGAGGGTGTTCACATCAACATTAAGGGAGAGGTTGTGGCGGTCAAGCCTAAAACTAGCAAAAAGAGAATTGATTAGAGGATTGCCTAAGTTAAATGGAAATTTATCTTCATTATGCTCTCCATGCCAAAAAGGCAAATTTACTAAGTCATCTTTTAAAAGCAAAAACAAAGTTTCTACATCAAAACCTCTGCAATTAATTCATATGGATCTTTTTGGTCCCGTTAACACTGCGAGTCTTGGTGGTAGATTATACACTTATGTTCTCATAGATGACTATTCTAGATATTGTTGGACTTTATTTCTCTCCTCCAAATCTGATGCGTTTTGCGAATTTTCAAAATTATGTACTCGCATTGAAAATGAATTAGATTTAAAAATAAAATGCATTCGCTCAGATCATGGAGGTGAATTTGAAAATGAAAATTTTAGATCTTTTTGTGACATGTTAGGTATTAAGCATGAGTTCTCTGCTCCATGCACACCTCAACAAAACGGTGTTGTAGAACGGAAAAATAGGACAATACAAGAACTTGCACGCACAATGCTATCTGAATATAAATTACCTAAGTATTTTTGGGCAGAAGCCCTAAGCACTGCATGCTATGTAATGAATAGAGTTATGATTTGCCCATCATTAATTCTCACACCATATGAACTCTACTATCAAAAGAAACCTAACGTATCGTATTTTAGAGTATTTGGATGTAAATGTTTCATTCTTAATACAAAAGATTCTTTAGGAAAATTTGACGAAAAATGCGATGAAGGAATATTTCTTGGTTATTCTTCAACTAGTAAAGCATATAGAATATTTAATAAAAGATCAAGCAAGGTTGAAGAGTCAATTAATGTCAGATTTGATGAGTTTGTTCCATGTGCAGAGAAGCTCCCTACAGGTACCGATGATGAACCTTTGCCATCCTTGGAGCACGACGAAGAAGAACCGTCCAAAGAAGAGGAGGAGAAGTCAAAAGAAGATGAATATGTACCTCCAAGCATTCTAAACTTCTCCAAAAATCATCCAAAGGAGCTAGTCATTGGGGAACCTTCTACTGGGGTAAGAACTCGGTCCTCTCTTCATGAAACATTTTCAAATATTTGCTTTGTGTCTGAAATTGAACCTAAAAACGTTTCCACCGCTTTAAATGACAAATTTTGGTTTTTGGCAATGAATGAAGAGTCAGGGCAATTTGAAAAAAATAAAGTTTAGAATTTAGTAGAAAGACCATCTAATCATCCAATTATTGGCGTAAAATGGATTTTTAAAAATAATCTAGATGTTGAATCTAGGATTGTAAGAAATAAAGCATGCTTAGTTGCTCAAGGCTATTCACAAATCGAGGGGGTAGATTTTGAAGAAACTTTTGTACCCGTAGCTCGCTTAGAATCTATACGAATATTTTTGGCATTTGCGAGTTTTAAAAGAATAAAATTATTTCAAATGGATGTTAAAAGTGCCTTTTTAAACCGGTTTATTAAAGAAGAAGTTTATGTAGAACAACCCCCCGGTTTCATAAATGAAAAATTTCCAAATCATGTTTATAAATTAGAAAAAGCGCTTTATGGTTTAAAACAAGCGCCCCGTGCATGGTATGATCGTCTTACATCGTTTTTGTTAGAGCACAGTTATATTATGGGAAGTGCAGACAACACACTCTTCATTAAGCATAAAAATAACGAATTAATTATTCTACAAATATATGTTGATGACATCATTTTTGGAGCCACTAATGAAGAGTTGTGTAATGAAGTAGTCTTAATAATGAAAAATGAATTTGAAATGAGTCTTGTAGGAGAACTATCATATTCTCTTGGTTTTCAAATTTTACAAAGAACTGATGGTATTTTTATTTGTCAATCAAAATATGTTCACGATATGCTGAAACGATATGGATTTGAAAATCTTAAACAAGCTTCTACTCCTATGAGTGCTTCTTTAAAACTAGGAAAAGATGAATCTGGAATTTCTATTGATCAAACGCTATATAGAGGAATGATAGGTTCTCTTCTTTATTTAAGTGCATCTAGACCAGATATAATGTTTGTCGTATGTTTATGTGCTCGCTTTCAAGCCAATCCAAAAGAATCTCATTTAAAAGCAGTAAAATGTATTTTTCGTTATCTAATTGGGTCACCTAAACTAGGATTATGGTACCCACATAATGACTCTTTCACTCTCCACGGCTATTCCGATTCGGACTATGCCGGGTGCTCACTAGATAGAAAAAGAACTAGCGGTATGTGTCACTTTTTGGGACCCTCTTTAGTTGCATGGTCTAGTAGAAAACAATCTTCGGTTGCACTCTCCACCACGGAGGCTGAATATATAGCACTTGGTAGTTGTTGTGCACAAGCGTTATGGATGAGCTAAACACTAGAGGACTTTGGATTTCATCTCAAAAACATAGATCTTAAATGTGACAACAAAAAGTGCAATAGACCTCACATATAACCTGTACACCATTCTAGATCCAAACACATCGATGTTCGTCATCATTTCATTAGGGATCACATTAAGAAAGAAAATGTAAAAGTAAGCTTCATTGGGACAGACTCTCAACTCGCTGACATATTCACTAAACCTCTTCCCGATGCACGATTTCATTTATTACAACTTGAGTTAGGTGTACTAGATCTTATAAGTTAAAACATGCTCACAAATACAAGCTTCTTCACTTTTAACCATAAAAAACATCTCCTAAAAATATGCACTTTCAGCATGAAACTACTATTGGGACACCTAATCAAAATCAAGAATCAACAATTTCAAAATCATCAAAAAACACTTATTGTCTCCCGCGCTAGCGCTACCGCAGGCGCTAGCGTCCATGCTCATTTTTCTGTATTTTTTAAATTTCAAAAAATCCCTTAAAATATATAAATCTATATTTTCTACTTAGTTTTGCACTTCTGTGTTTCTTTATTTTTTGAAAAATCAAATACAAAACTACAAAAACCAAATTACAAAAAATATGCTTTTCTTTTTCGCTTGTGTTGTTTCCTTTGTTTAAAGTTCATCTTTATGCAAAAATCAAATATAAAAATTACAAAAGCAAAAATTACAAAAATATGCTTTTATTTGCTAAAATCAAATACAAAAATATAAAACTTTAAAACTATCAAAAAAAAAACTGTATGATTTTTTTCTGGTAAAATCAAGCATGATTTACTCTATTACTTAGAAATCCTACAATGTTGCAATTTATCTTTTCAAACTACTTTGGACATTGTCTTTCTTCATGCTTTGATATATCTATTCACATGTGCATCAATTATAGTTTAAAAGTTGTGTAGGATCAAGCTTAGCATGCCTCTAAGTATGAGAAATGTTTTATGTTTGATAATGATATTTATTCACTCACTTTTTTGGCATTGTCTACATATGTATTTAATCTAAAGAATGCTTGTGTATGTTTTGTATTAGTACAATGGATTAAAATTGCACAAGTATCTTACCTACACTCCTTATTTTGCACTCTTAAAAATTAAGAAAAGTGGTTATGTTTTTCATAAAATCTATTGATTTGCAAAACAAGTGTATCCGGAGAACTTTGTACAAAACAAAATTATAAAATAAATGACAAAGATAACTCCACCAAGCACTACTTGAACCTCCTGATAAGTCTTAATAAGCATTGTGAGGTTGAGCACCTTGGAAAGAATAGTAAAGTGTCTTGTGCAAATCAATTCCTTCTTTCAAAAATAAGAAAAACCACTTACTCTTAAGTACACCGGATCACTAGTTTCAATCTTAAATTTCAATATGTGATCCCCCAAGCACTACTTTGCACCCTGATAAGTCTTGATGAGCATTGTGTGTGCAGAGCACCTTGGTAGTTGTACTTTTTATTGTGCATTAAAGTGTGTGGAAGTAATCTTATTTGTGTTTTATTGTGCTCGTACTTTACATATATCTTGTATTTTTTGATTAAAATATTTGTTTACATTACTCAAAAATACACTTTTGTGCACATCATTATCTTCCATAACACTTCTTCTCATGAGTATTGGATCCTAATGCTAATTCTATATTACTTTTTATTTATGAAATGCACTAGATAACCTAGCATGTGTTCTATAATGTTTTGTATGTTTTTGAAATTATGAATTAAAGTAACATTGTGGTAATCTCTTTTTGATAAACATTATTTCATGCTTGGTTATTATAAAATTTAAAGATCTAACTGCAAAAAGATTTACAAAAACATCATCTTTTGTGAACTTTCACTCATATTTTTTGGATTATCATTACTTGGAACACTTTTTCTTCAAACATAAAAATCTTCAAAATTCCTATCTTTCATTACGTGATAGATTTACTTGGAATACTTTTATTGGTTACTTCAAACATAAAAATCTTTTATGCTCAAAACTCTGAAAATTTTGTAATGCTCATACCTCTGATCTATTTCCCTACCCACTTTTGTTAATAACAAAGGGGGAGAACTGACATGATAAATATAACCCGCTATCAAAAATCCAACATGACAATTTAAGATGATAGCTTACATATTAGGGGAGCAATCACTTAGGGGGAGCATGTATTTAGGGGGAGCAATTCTAAATGCTAAAATCAATAATTATCCTAAAATCATCACCCTCACACACATACAAGTATTGTCTCATCATGCTTATCTATTAATGCTTTGATTTATCATTAATGGATTTGTTATTATCAAAAGGGGGAGTTTGTTGGAACATGGTCTTCCGCATCTCCTAGGTTTGAGAATAACAAATCCTATGTGTATTTGATCTTGTGTGTTCAAGTGTGTAGGTTAACATAGTCCATATGACTCAAGGAGTACTCATGATGACTGCCCCCAAAATTGAGGCCAAAATTCGAACAGGCTCACTAGCGCCGGCGGTAGCGATAGCGCCCGGCGCTAGCGATGATTAGCGCGATTCCGGCAGTGTTTTTAGAAAGAGCTAGCGCCCGGCGGTAGCTACTAGCGCTGGCGGTAGCATGGCGCACAAGAGACATAGAGCAAAATGTTGCCACGGATAGAAGATCCTGCCGCGCAAAATGTTACCTAATCCGGGCTAGCGCCGGCGGTAGCGCTAGCGCCGGCGGTAGCGCTTTGGCTATAAAAGGACCCCCTCTCCTCTTGTTTTCGTACACCTATTGCATACACCTCAGAGAGAGTACTAGAATTCCAGAGGCTTGTCTTAGCCGAAATTTGAGGTCCCAGCGAAGCTCTGCCAATTTCTGAAGGAGAATTCCATCACGCCGAATCCAGACGAAGTCCGCTTCAACAAACGCTGATTCTAGAGCGGATCTTCATCCCCGACTTCAGAAGTTCATCTTAAGGGAGGTTTTGTTATTTTATTTCTCTTTCTTCATTGTAAACGGTAGTGAAATCACCTCGTGTTGGCGACTAGGTCTGGGGTACACTTAGGGCTGAAATTCGCCTCGTGTTGGCGACTAGATCTAGGCTAGTTCTAGGGGGTGCTCGAGGCCACATCCGGGGAAGGATTGGCTAGAGCGGCTTGAGGCCGAATCCGGGGAGGATAAGGCTAGGGCCACCGGTTCGTGGGGAAGCGAGTCGGGATAGAAAACAAAAAGAGCCTTTTTATTATTCGCCTCCGATCTCTAGCGTCATCGAGATCAAGTTTTGTAAAACTTATTTATCATTAATAAAGCTTGTCTCTCTTTTTGTTTTACTTAATTATTTTCATGTCTTTAATCTTGCAATAATTCAAAGTTTTTCAAATATAATCTAAAGTTTTTGAAAACCCTTATTCACCCCCCCCCCCCCCCCCTCTAAGTGCGCCGACCGATCCAACAAACTCACCGTCTATTCGTCGAACGCACCTCCAGTTCGATGAACGGCCTGGCCCTTTCTTTTCTCGAGAAATCAGGCGATTTTCAACATGCCTTGGAAATGGAAATTGCATTTAATGCCATTAATGCTATCTCTTTATCTCTCTTTCTATCTTTCTCTCCCTCTCTCCTTCTCCCCTAGCCGAATGGGCTGGAATAATGGAGTCAGAAGAGTATTCATCTTCATCTTCTTCTCTTCTTCTTTTCCCTCACCTTAAGGTTTCAACTTAGGGTTCTTGAAGGAGCAAGCTTGGAGAAGGATTTGGAGCTTGGCCGACCACCACCCCGCTGCCATGAAGATGAGCTTGAACCATGGCTGGAAAATAAGGTGATTTCCGACCCCTCTCCCTTGGTGCTAGATCGTAGAGAAAATTAGGAGAGGTGTTGAGCTCAAAAGAGCTTGGCTTGTGAGTTAATGGAGTTTCCTAGGAAAAGACCAAACCGGATCTTTCTTGTTAGGGCACCGATTGCTGCGAAAATTCCTTCAATCACTTCTTCTCTTCAAAAGGAAGAGATATGATTTGATTTTGTTGAAATCCATAGTCTATGGAGGGAGTATTGGATGGGAGAAGTTGTAATGACCTAACCCTTTGTTTTTGGTGAAGATGATGAATAGTTCCCTGTTAAGTAGGATGTTAATTTATTTATTAGGTGAAAAGATGAGGAGTAAATTCCCTGTTAAAAACCCCTGTTAAATAGGGTTGTTAACTATATAATGGTGTGATAAAGGTGATGATAGCCCCTTGCTAAAGAAGTTCAAATTATATCATTTCACATGGTTATTAATGGGGTAAAATTGTGCGCAGCTGGGCTCGAGCCAATTTTTAGGCTTGATCCCGCTGGAATTAGACTTTGGGCTCAACATGAAAGTTGTAGCCCTCGAAAAGAGCATTCTGATGATAGGTTACACATTTTATGAAGTGACATGTAGCTTCCTAGGAGTCCAGTCGAGTGGACTGTCCAGAAAGCTGGAATGGGTTAAGTGCGTGCTGTTTTGCTGTCCAGATTTCTGCAGTTGACTTCAGAGCAGATTTTGGGTAGGACGCACTTGGATCTGGGTTTAGGACTCAACATGAATGTTGTAGCCCTTGATGTTAGATTTCCAAAATGGGGTGGATCGTAATTTTTGGACAACTATAGCACCCAGAAATCCAGTTTTAGTAAACGGTGTCATAACACTTCCGATCTCAGTATTTTGTGGATTTCTCTTAATATATTGGTTGGATGCTCATGCAAAATTGGTGGAGACATAGGTGATAACAATATGTAGATCCCTGTTGAATTTCATAATTTTTGGATAAGTTGTGTTTAAGCTATTGTGGTTTCGCTTGTTAATTTGAAGGAGATATAAATGCTGAATGTGAAGGAAACTTGGGCCGAAATTTTGTATAAATCATGTACATGCTAGTATGGACCCGTGATTATAATTTCAGATTTATTTCTATTGATATGTCTCCTTAAATGAACCTCTAATTGCTAGTTATATGTGGAATCGTAAAAAGGGCATGTGTGGGTGATGGTGAAGGTAAATAACTTTGATTATGGGCGAGATCTAAGTGTTTAGCATTATTTATAATGGTCATATAAATGTAGAGCACCGTAAACGTATTGCATAATACAATGAGGTCATAATTTGGTGGTAATGATTCCGGCATTAATTATGACTTATTGTATAAGTTTCTGTGGATTTGGCTTTAAAATGAATCCATAATTAAACATGCCGCTATAAATTATTATGCGTAAAGGAGAGGTTAAGGTGCTCATCTGGACTAGGAGTTTGGAAACGTGACGTTAAACGCACAAGTAGTCCTACAGGATCTAGTATGGTAATTTCCATGTTATACACACGCTACTGCATAGAGTCATGACAACTCGGTATGAGTAGCATTGATGGTTTGGTGTGGATTATAAGATATGGTTATATCTTGTGGTGAAATGTTAAGGACCCAGTTGTTGGGGGCCTTGGATGCTAATTAGCATCGGTTGAACTGGTATGATGTGAAAGGTAAGAAGGCTCCATCTGTGAGTCCCTGGGTGCTTGATTGCACGGGTGTGCATGGGAATTACATGAATGTGCATGGTTTACACATGGTGGTGTAATGATCCGGGTTGGAGGATTACTTGTGACGGGTCTACAAGCTTGCTAGTCGTGATACCGACATAAGCCAGCGGTTATACTCTAGACCGGTTGGGTTGGACTCTTGGTGCTCACCTACCCAAGTCCCCTTCTGTGTCCTTGAAGGCTCAGCATGATGCGAGCAGTACGCAGGGTCTCTGCTGTGTGTTCTTAGCGTCGAGGCGTACAGAGGCCTAGGACTGGTAGTGTTCATACCCTCCTAGTAGTGGAGGAGCTCATTCCACTGTCTCTGTTTGGCCATGACGGGAGATGCCTGAGTGGTTAGCTACCTCTCAAAAAGCGAGAACTGTAGGTCTATGTCGACATAGCAACTATGCATGGGTGAGTCATCATATCATAATCATTGCATTGCATTCATCATTCATAATCATAGCATTGCACCGCATTGAGTCCATCATATAAATTAGTATGGGCTCTTTTATATGATGGGTTCCAGCATGGAAACCTTAACTTATAAGTTTGTATGGGCATTCATATAAGTTAAGGTACGATATGAACTGCTTACTTCTTCTATGTTGTTTCACTACTTGCTTATGCTCTGGCATTGTCATATTACCTGTTAGATGTACTTATTATACATTTGATACATTGCTGTAGTTATATCTTTCCATGTCACCTGTTTTTGCTACTACTGACTATATTGCAGCTTTTCTTCACCCTTTCGCCCGGTGCCTTGGAGTCACTGGGGGAGAGGATGTGAAGACACTTAGTCTTTATGACTAACGGTTGTTACACCACTACTTTTAGGAGCAGCAGCGTACTACACAGGAGGACAACCAGGCCAGGATGACAGTGCTGGTGATTATGATGCCTTCGCTACTGTCAGTGGCAGATTTGAGCCAGTGGTTAGAATGTAGCCTTAGGGCAAGTTTATACTCTGATGATATACAGGAGCTTGTGTAGCTTTCTGTCTTTTTTATACTGCTTGGACATTGCTGCTTAATTGTGAATATATGGCTTCTTGCTTTTACATTATTGATGGGTTGGCGCTGTTCAGTTGGTTTGGCCGGCAGGATAGGCGTCTTGTGGGGGAGGCTAGCTCGTGCGCTGGCACTTCCGCAAGGCGGCTGTCCTGGGCATAGGACTCCCTTCGGCCGTGTCGTGTGTTCCGGGAGGGGGATCTTACAGCACCTCAGTCTTATAAAAGGGATAAGTGTCTGCCCTAATCAATCACACAGAGAATACAAAAGAATTTACGCAAGAACTGAGAACAAAACGATCTTCGTCCATCGTCCTCCAAGAATCAGTCTAGGTTCATCGGTTGATAAGAAGAGTTCCAGATAGAAGAAAATCTTGAAGAAGTTTTGTGATGTCAAGGTTCAAATCAGAAGCATCTTCTTCAAGTCAAGATGCCGATCTTCATCAGGCAAAAGAATTGTTGTTTATCTTTCTTTGCAAGGCTTGTGGGCCAAAAACTATAGGATCTATTTACAGATCTGAGTGTCGAGCTTGCAGGATTGAGAACTATGAGGCTTGAGGGCCAGGGCTTTGGACTTGCGAGTACAAGAGGCAAGACTTACGGGTCTGTGCTGTGTAGGGCTTGAGGTCCTGAGTGTTGGGTTTGTGGACCTGAGTGCAGTAGGGGCTTGCGGTCCTAGGCTGTAGGAATTGTGGGTCCGTGTTGTAAAGCTTATGGGCCTGAGATTTTGGCGGATTTGTCGAGTATAGCATACTGCTAGATATGCGCAGTGGGACAGAGGACTACTCAAGACACCACGTCTTGAGGAACGTCTATACATCTGAGGTTTTGTGCTATGATTTTCTGTGTGCAATTTATGTGCTGTGTTTAGAATATATACATTCTGTGCAAAATGATTTCAAAACAGCCAAATCACCTAATCCCCCCCCCCCCTCTAGGTGACCGTTCCATACTTAACAAGTGGTATCAGGGCGAGGTTCATCAGAAAGTGACTTAACCGTCAGATCTAGATCTTATAACGACTCAATATGTCTGGAGGTGATCAGCATCGAGAAATGAGACCCATGAAACTCCCAATCTGCACAAAGGAGCACTTTCCTATCTGGAAGGAAAGAGTAAGGTTATTTATGGATGCAGCTGATCCCAGAGTTTACATAACTGTTAAAGAGGGTCCCTTTATCCCCACAACTATATCCACTATTGATCCAACTTGGAAAGTAGCAAAGAAGTATGCAGACATGACCAAGGATGAGCTTACCTTAGCAAGCCTAGATAAGAGGGCACAGAACATAATTGTAAGTGTGATTGACGATTCAACCCTCGAGAACCTCATTCACTACAAGACGTCCAAGGAGATGTGGGACTCCCTGATCGTCTATATGGAGGGTACTGAAGAGGTAAGGGATGATAGGAAATCCCTCCTCAATCAGGAGTATGAATCCTTCAAGCAAGGCGAGAATGAAACCATCTCTAGCTGTTATGAGAGGTTTTCAAAATAGTAAATGGGCTGAAAAACTATGACAGAGAATTCACAAACTCTATCCTAAATGATAAGTTCCTTAGATCCCTCTCTAAGGAATGGGATATTAAGATTTGTGCCATCAGAGAGATGGGTCAGCTGGGCACCTTGGATCCCAAGAACTTGTATGGGAAGCTGATGTCCCATGAACTTCAGCTCAACACCAGGAAAGCTGAAGAAGAAAGCTCAAAGGGGAACTCTAGAGAAGGATCTGTGGCTCTCAAGGTTGAGAGCACAAGGAGGTCCAAAGACAAGACTCCTGCATGCCAGAACAGATCAGAGAGCAGTGAAGAGTTTAATGCCAGCACATCAGATTCTGATAATACTGATAGAGAGATGGCCCTTCTCTCTAAGCAGTTAAAGAAGTTGATCTCCAGAAGAAGAAGAGATAAGTACAGACTCGCCCCTTCAAGCTCGAGAAGATCTGATCAATATGACAGATCTAAATCCTCAAGGGAGGATATGTATAAATCAAAACCGGGTAAATTTGATTTTGTTAACACTATTTGCTACTCCTGTAATAAAATAGGTCATATAGTTGCTGATTGCTCTTCTAAGAGAAGGGAATCAAAGAATTATGAAGATAAGAGAAGGTCAAGGGATAAGAAGAAACCTGAAAGAGGGTTTGTAGCAAAGAAAAATAGAAGTCTAAGAGATTTTGATTCAAGTTCCTCAGATATTCAGGAAGAAGCACTGATTGGCCTGATGGTCATAATTGAGGTCAACCAGGATGACATCTCTCATGGGAAGGTATTTATCAAAGCTCATCTATCTGCCTTCGATTCTGAATTAGTAGAAGACTCTTTGCATGATGATGAGAGTGTGTTTGCTGCCAACAGCACAGCCACAAGATCCCAATCGGAAGTTGAATCTGACCTGATAAAGCAGTATAAAGCTTTATGGAAAGCTTTCAAGAACTGTAAGAAACTCCTCAAAGTCCAGACCAGGGAGTTAAATTCCTTAAAGGATGCCAAGTCTGAGCTCAAGGAGACAACTGAAAAGCTGGCTGCCATGAGCAAAGAAGTGGATAGATTTAAGGAAGCCATAAAGCTTAAGAATGTTGAATTAGGTCAGAAGAACAAGGTCATTAAGGACCTTGAGGAGATGTTGTTGGCTGAGAAGAAACTTGTTGCAAGCTTCTCTATGCCCAAGACACTCTTGCCCATTATTAATACCTTCTTTGGATCATTCAGAGCTGGTATAGGATTTAAACAGGAGACTGTCAAGGACAAAAGCTCTGAAGCTCAACCTTCTTTTAAGAAGGTGTTAGTATCAGGTCCTTCTGCCCATGGACCTATAGCAACAACACTCAAGAGTAAGGGAAAAGCTTCTTCTACAAAGCCTATTCCCAAGAAGGTGAACCAACAAGTGGTGAGACCAACTCCACTCCACACTCACACCTATGAGGTTCACCCAAGACCTGTTAGGCTAGTTTTCTTCCCTCCTGCTCACCAACACTCACACCCCACTCAGATGGTGAGGTAGAAGAGAAGATATAACATATATGAATGTTGGTGTTGTGGGAAAGTAGGCCACTTTGCCTTTGACTATTGGTTCAACCCAACAGGACCTAATGCAAAGAGAGTGCAGAACCCTCAGTGGTGTGGTGTTCCATTTTATCTTCCTAATAGGAACCAATGACCCAAACCAAATTAGGTACCTAAGGGTAATTAACTTTTCTTGCAGGTATGTCCAAATGCCAACCAATCTCCAATCTGGTATTTGGACAGTGGCTTCTCCAGGCACATGACTGGAGTCAGGAAGTATCTAAGAAGCTTCACCACTGTGGAGAATGGACCAATAGTGATCTTTGGAGGTTCAAAAAATGGGGTGACTAAAGGTTATGTTCTATAGTGAATGCAGGTACAACAGAGAAAATGGAAAAGCTATCCATAAGGCTGAGACCTCAGTTAAAGATAAAAACCACTCAGTAACAGTTGAAATTGAAGAAGATGTTGTGGAAGGCTCAGAAATAACAGAAGAAATGTAACCTGAAGAACCTGTCACAGCAGAAGTCCCCAGAATACTGCCAGTTGCCTTGAGACAAGTGAGATCATCCTCAAGAGCAAATAATAGGAGATGTCAACCAAGGAGTGCTGACAAGGAGCAGAGCTGTTAATGAAGCATTGTACCTGAGTTTTCTCTCTCAAATTGAATCCAAGAAATTTGAGGAAGCAAATTAGGACACATTTTGGATTGCAGTAATGCAAGAGGAGCTGAACCAATTTAAGAGATGCAAATTATGGAAGTTGGTTCCAAGATCCCAAGGATAGAATATTATAGGAACTAAGTGGGTCTACAGAAATAAATTGGATGAGAATGGAGTCATCACTAAGAATAAAGCAAGGCTAGTGGCAAAGGGCTACAGAAAGGGAAAGAGGGGATTGACTTTGATCAAACTTTTGCCCCTATAGCCAGACTGGAAGCCATCAGATTGTTCTTGGCCTATGCAGCCTATCAAGGATTCAAAGTCTATTAGATGGATGTGAAGTCAGCCTTTCTGAATGGTGACCTCAAAGAAGAAGTCTATGTTGAACAACCTTCAGGTTTTGTTGATTCTACTTATCCTGACTATGTATATTTTCTTAGAAAAGCCCTATATGGCTTAAAACAGGCACCTAGAGCCTGGTATGAGACTTTGTCAAGCTTTCTCGTTGAGAACAAATTCTCCAGGGAAAAGATTGATAAGACATTGTTCCTAAGGGAAGTTAAGGGCAAGATTTTGCTAGTGCAGATCTATGTAGATGACATTATATTTGGCTCTACAGATGATAATCTCTGCAAAATGTTTGCCAACTTGATGCAGGGAAAGTTTGAGATGAGCAGCATGGGTGAGCTCAAATACTTCCTAAGTCTCCAAGTGAAACAATCTGAAGATGGTATATTCATCTCACAGACCAAGTTCACTAATGAGCTAGTCAAGAAATTTGGATTGGAGAGTGTTTCTTCTACAAAGACTCCAATGAGAACCAATGTGTCTCTGGACAAGGATTAGAAGGGAATACCCTTTGATGAAACTAAGTATAGATGCATGATTAGATCTTTGTTGTACCTAACTACAAGTAGGACTTACATAATGTTTGCCACATGTGTCTGTGCTAGATATCAGGTGAACCCTAAGGAATCTCATCATGTCTCTGTCAAGAGAATCTTAAGATACATAAAGGGTACATCAAATCTTGGCCTATGGTACCCTAGGAACAATGGGTGTGAACTAACAAGATACTCAGATGCAGATTATGCAGGATGCAAAGAAGACAGAAAAAGTACCTCAGGGACATGCCAATTCCTTGGAGGAAGACTGATCTCTTGGGCAGCAAGTAGCAGACAAGTGTAGCAATCTCCACAGCAGAATTAGAATACATCTCTGCTGGGAGCTGGTGTGCTCAACTGCTATGGATTCAACATCAACTTGAAGACTACAATCTAAAGATGACCCAAACACCCTTGTTTTGTGACTCTTCCAGTGCAATCTCAATTTCTAAGAACCATGTCTCACACAGTAGGACTAAGCACATTTAGATCATGTATCACTTCATCAGGGAGCATGTGGAGAATGAAGATATCACCCTTGAGTTTGTTCTCACAGACAAACAAGTGGCTAATATATTCACAAAGCCCAAAGATGAAGCTAAGTTTAAGTTCTTCAAGTTCCAATTAGGGATGTTAAATGTAGAGAAATTTTCAACTTATTGTTCACTAATCATTCTTCATATATTAGTAAGAAGATCACTCAGGTCAAGTGTTGAAGCAGTTCGACAAGAAAGGCTACCAAGTGCCAAAGTCAAACAAATTTTGAATAATGGTCACGACAATACAGGCTCAATCACTTGAAAATAGTGACAACATGGTCTATATTGAAAAAGTCAGAAAGGGGGAGAAAAAATATAACCTGGGAGAAAGAATATAACCTAGAAGATGCACTAGTCAAGGGGGAGAGTTCAGAGGAATCATATGAAAAGGAAAAAGAAAGGAGATCTTAAAAGTAGGGGGAGTAAAGAAAAGAGACATCACATCAAGGGGGAGATACTAGCTCGGGAAGATACAAAAGCTAAGGTGAAGGTAACCATGTTAATGTTCACTACATAAACTCATATTTATTGTTAAGTGAAAGTAATTTTGAATTGGGGTTCTGACTTCTTCAAATAGGGGGAGATTGTTGGGAATCATGCCCTCATGATTCCTGATTTGAAGAAGTCACCAATTCTAGAAAATTCACTCTGTATTTGATTACTTTCTTATCTTTATCATCTTAGTGGAAGCCAAGTACAAAGAATGTCTTGGTGGCAAATATCGTCGGAAAGAGTATGCATGTCGGTGAAATGATGTGCAGAGCAAAGAAGAAGGATCATGTCAGTTATCATTGAGATAACATGCACATGATGATATCATTATGACATCAACACTACAACACCACACAATGATATCGGGATTTCGAGATGAAGGAAGAAGACTTAAGTACAAGACAATGTCGACAACATCGTCGTACAGATGCCTTGACATTGAAAAGGCTAAGTAAAATAGATGTCGACAACATCGTAGTAAAGAAGCCGTATCTTTGAAAAGGCAAAGAAAGACTGATATCGACGATATCGTCGTAAAGAAGGCTTGACATCGAGAAGACCAAGGAAGCAGTTATGAAGACAATAGTTGTTGAGGAATAACTTATCACCATGATACTGATAATGTCATCGATAATACAAGGTGGTGTCGATGACACTAAGCAGTCGAGAAGTTTACGACGATATGTCAAGAAGACAGTCTATCGTCATAATCACTAGTGCGAAAGGGATGTCCCGTATCGTCGAGATATCCTTGTCTGAAGAAGAAGAAAGAAGACTTAGAGATTTGTCCTAGTCCAATACAACGACAAGATTTGTCACCGAGATATTGTCCATGTCGTCGTAACGATAGAAATATCGTAGAGAAAGATTCAAATTTTGCCAGACGCACTGTCAGCAATTAATGTCGCCGCCTGATTGTCCAATCAGCATGTGCTCTTAAGAATAGGACCTCTGACACTTAAGGAACTTTACAGGAGACCTTTGGGCGGCTCCTCAGTCTTATAAAAGGGATAAGTGTCTGCCCTAATCAATCACACAGAGAATACAAAAGAATTTATGCAAGAACCGAGAACAAAACGATCTTCATCCATAGTTCTCCAAGAATCATTCTAGCTTCATCGGCTGATAAGAAGAGTTCCAGATAGAAGAAAAGCTTGAAGAAGATCTGTGATGTCAAGGTTTAAATCAGAAGCATCTTCTTCAAGTCCAAAAGCCGATCTTTATCAGGCAAAAGAATCGTTGTTTATCTTTCTTTGCAAGGCTTGCGGGCCAAAAACTATAGGATCTATTTACAAATCTGAGTGTCGAGCTTGCAGGCTTAAGAGCTGTGAGGCTTGAGGGCTAGGGTAGTGGACTTGTGGGTTCGATCTTGTCGAGCTTGCGGGCTTGAGAACTGTGAGGCTTGAGTGCCAGAGCAGTGGACTTGTGGTTCCAAGAGGCAAGACTTGTGGGTCTGTGATGTGTAGGGCTTGAGGGCCTGAGTGTCGGGTTTGTGGACCTGAGTGCAGTAGGGGCTTGTGGGCCTAGGCTATAGGACTTGCGGGTCCGTGTTGTAAGGCTTGCGAGCCTGAGATTTGGGCGGAGATTGCCGAGTCTAGCATACTGCTAGATAGGCGCAGTAGGACAGAAGATTACTCAAGACACCCCATCTTGAGAAACCTCTATACATCTGGTGTTGTGTGCTGTGATTTTCTGTGTGCTATTTATGTGTTGTGTTTAGAATATATACATTTTGTACAAAAAGATTTCAAAACAGCCAAATCACCTAATCCCCCCCCCCCTCTAGGTGATCGTTCCATACCTAACATATCTTGATTGGTTGGGCTCGGCCTTTGGTTCTTACTTCCTAAAGCCCCTTTCGCATCATAAGACTTAGCTGGTTGAGCGAGCAAAAGTACGCAGGGTCTCCATTGTTGTGTTCTTAGCATTGAGGCGTACGTAAGGCCTAGGTATGGTAGTGTGCATACTCGCCTAGTAGTGGAGATGCCCGCTCCACATAATCCGTCTGGCCACGACATGAGGTGCCTGAGTGGTTATCTACCCTCAAAAAGCGGGAAGTACAAGTACATGTCGACATAGGAAGTTAGAGTCCATGCATAAATCATGGGTGAGTCTTCATAAATACATTCATTGCATTGTATTGCCTTGCACCGCATAAAGATCCTCATCATATAAACTTGTATGGGCACTTTTATATGATGAGTTACTTAATTTTGTGGAAGACCCTTAACTTATAAACTTGTATGGGCATCTTTATAAGTTAAGTTTAATTCATTTCATTACCTACACTGCTCTGTTCATACTCCGTTGATGACTATACTGCTATAATAAATGTGCTCTTATACTCTTGATATATCTACTATGATTACCATCTACCTTGCCACCTGTTGTATTGTATATTCTAATTATATTGCAGCGTTCTCCCTCTTTCTTTCTGCCCGGTGCCTGAGAGTCACCGGGGGGGGAGGTGAAGTCACTTAGTCTTTATGACTAACGGTTGCTACGTCACTATTTTCATAGGAGGACATCCAGCGGCAGGTGGAGCAGCAACATACGATGCAGCAGGACAGCCAGGTCAGGGAGACAGGGCCTGAGACTATGATATCTTCCCTTCCGTCAGTGACCGATGTGTGTGAGAGCTTGAGACGTAGCCCTTGAGGCAATTCTATACTCTGATATTTTGCAAAAGCTTTTGTAGCTACCTGTCATTTTGTATAATTTGTTGGGACAGATTTACTTTTGTGAATATATGGCTTCTGTTGTTTTCTATTATTGATGGGTTGACATGATGATATTGGTTTAGACGGCAGGATAGATGTCTTGGGGTATAAGTTAGCCCGTGTGCTGACGTACCGCAAGGCGGCTGTTCTGGGCATAGGACTCCCCTCGGTCGTGTCTTGTGTTCCGGGAGGGGGGGTCTTACAAATGGTATCAGCTTGCAATGATCCTGAGATAAAGAAGTCCATTACCTCATGGTGCCACCCCACACTCCTCTTAATTTTGAGGACAAACTGAATGAGCGGAAGCGGTGGTGTGCATATGTGTGATTCATATTTAATGTGTCCATTACCTTTCTTTAAGTTGTCAACCTAACCCAAAAAATTCTACCTTACGTGTATGTTCTGGTACGTTCGGAGCAACTGCTGGCACCCCCGTACCTCCAGAGCCTACTTCTTTTTAGCAGTCTAAGCTCAGTCAGACCTTGAATGCAATTCTGGATGCTTTTAGATCCCAACAGGCTTCGGTACAACAACCAAATTTGGGGTTAAACTGGTTGAGTGCCTTTCGAGGTCTTTCTCCGCCTATCTTTCATGGGACCGAGTCTGCAGTTCGTACGGAGGAGTGGCTTGACACAGTGCAGGAGATGATGGCCAGAATCTGATGCCCTGCCAGAATGGGAGTTACCTTGGCAGTCTCCTTATTGGACTCGCATTCCAAGAGATGGTGGAAGTCCCTCATGGGCTCTACTTTTGAGGGACGCACCTATATTGGTATCATCTGGGATGAGTTCTCGGATGCATTTATGGAGAATTTTGTTCCTCCCACGGCGTGTGATGATCTTGAGGAGAGGTTCCTGCAGCTGAAGCAGGGATCTAGGTCAGTATTGGAATATGAGCGAGAGTTCTCGCATCATGCTAGATTCGCGGGCACATATGCCAAGGATGATCAGGGGTATGCCAAGAGGTTTTACAGGGGTTTGCGAGACCCTCTTAGGCAGGCCCTTCTTTTTCTAGCTGATTCGAGTCTTACTTGGATCATTATGATGACCAAGAGGCTTGAGGTGGTCTATCTTGGGGTTCATAGTGGAGGAAATAGGCCTACGGAGGATGTAATTGAAGCAGAGACCAGTATAAAGAGACCACCTAATATGGGCAGAGGTGTAGACCGTAGGAGAGGTGGTGGACATTTTTGTCCAAACTTTAGGATGGAGCACCCAGCACGATCACTACCATTGCCCCCGCCTCAGCAGGCTCAGGGTTAGGCACCTCAGCAGCCAAGAGAGCCCTTTCAAGGGGTTTGCTATCATTATCACCAGTCGGGCCATATTCGGATCTACTACCCGCAGCTATAGGGGAATGCTCTGAATCGTCACAAGACTCCTCCAGTAGCACAACAGAGCCGAGGCCGAGGATGAAGTCAGGGTCGAGGACATCATGGTAGAGGCCGACGACCGGAGCAGATGTATGCACTGGATCTCGCAGAGCCCAGAATCCTGAGGAGGTCATCACAGGTACTTTAATGTTTTCCTTATGATTACTTAGTACCTTGCAAAACCTTAGCTTTAGTTTAACTTATGACCCAAACAACAACAAAATAACACATGTATAGTACTTGTCTGCGGAAAACCCACATACACCTAGTTCGATATGGGTGCCTCACACTCATTCGTCTCAAAGAAATTTGTAGATGTTCTGGACCAAGTGCAACATTTCGAAGGCATCCATAGAAAGGTGCGACTTACGGACGGGTCGGAGATAGTATCGTGCACCAAGTGCAACATGAATATAGTGATTGGAGGAAAGCTATTTGATAAGTACTATTTATATAAATTTTAATTAAAAATTTTGTAATTATTTAATATGAATTTTCTTCTTTTATGTCAATTTTAGGATATATGTAGTTCTTTTGTATTTTCTATTCTAACTTAGCTTAATTTCAATTTTGCAGAATTTCAGGAGAAATTGGTGAAATTTATAAGTCACGCCCGTGACCAAGGGCATGTAACCTGAAGATCAAGCCAGATTCGATGAAGCGCTGCTTGAGCCAGTCCACGCCAATCCATGCCCTAGGTCACGCGCGTGACCCAAAGTCATGCCCGTGACCCAAGGCATGTAAACTTAGAATCTGTCCCATCTAGCTACCGTCGAGACGTGGAGATGCCGTCGAGAAGTCAACCTAAGTCACGCCCGTGACCCAGATGTCATGTCCATGACTTGCCCGCGTGATCTCTGCACACTACCGCGCCGAAATTGAACCCACGCCGCATTAAATGAAGTCGTCCAAGGTCACGCCCGTTACCCAAATGTCACGGGCGTGACATGTCACTTTTCACCATGCCGTCCCACAAGACCCACGCTGTTGTCGGATCCGATGTGAACAGTGCTTACACGCCCTTGGTCACGCCCGTGATCGAGGGCGTGTAACTTAGAAATTTTTCCTATAAATTCCAGAGCGCTCCTTCAGTCCAGGGTTCAGAATTTTGGAGAGAGGGAGGTGCTGTTATAGCTGATTGTGAGCTTTTTCATGTTTCTCTCTTTTATGCTCTCTCTTTCTCCCTTTCATGCAATGTTCTAGTTTCCTTCTAATGCAAATGTTTCTTAAGCTTGTAATCCTTACATTTTCTAGCCTTGTAATCTTGGTTCAGGCATTGTAATTAGTTTTTTAAATTTCAATAAAAATTAGTTTTGTTTTCTTCACTTCACTTTCTCTTTTAATTAGTTCTTCTTCGTGCAATTTTATCTTACTCTTTTTCCCACTCCACCATGATTAACTAATTCTCATTAGTGCTCGATCGAAATGATCCGAGGATGAGATAATCAAGTTATGATTTTCTAAGCTCTCTTTTTCCGTTCTTGTAAACACTTGAATTACCCTTGATTTTTAACTAGTGAGGCCATATTTTTGATGTATGGTTTTCGCTTAAGTTTTCATACTTAGTTAGTCGAAAGGCTCAAAGTACGAATCGATCCCTCAAGGGTAAAGAGAGTTGCATGCACCCCTCGAGAGAGGATGACGTAAATCTCCCGGATTTTTTCCAAATCCAATAGTGGGGTTCACAGCGTAAAGCAAGTTTTAGGTAATCAATTATAGGACGAGAGTCCGGTTGATTTTTCCTAAACTTAGTTAGGCATTAACTGTTGGAGTTTCTGAGATGATCTCAAAGCAATCAACAGTTAGTCTTACTGCCAACGCAATATGAGCCTATAGGGTCGCGCATAAAAGCGTTTGGAGAAGTTGGAGAAAGGATTGTGTTGGCCTTACTCATATTAGATATGAGTGGAGGACCAATCCTGTGACTGCTTGGCATTAACTTGAGAATGTCTCAATGGGAAATCGTTTAAAGGGTGTAAACGAATGGATTTATGCTCGACAAATTTGGCTAAAGGGTTTAACCAAACTGTGTCAAATTCGGCTAAAGGGTTTAACCAAATTATGTTGATTCGACTAAAGGAATTCGACAATATTGATTCGGCTAAAGTGTTTAGTCGAACTGTAACAAATTCGACTAAAGGGTTTAGCCGAAATATGTTAATTCGACGAAATGGTTTCGACGAAATCATATAACCGAATTTATATATAGTCGAATCGGCTATAGTATATAGACGAATTCGGTTATTGTATATAGTCGAATTCGGTTATATTGTTTAGTCGAATTGTCGAATTTGGCGAATGTGTAAATCTATACAGAAATGTTCTGTTTTTTTCCTCTGGTCTGCGGATAGCCTATTTTATACCTTGCGTATAAAAGGAACGCGATTAGGTCTTCGAGAGACACGGGATAGACCGAACCTTTTGCGATTGAAGAGGAGAACAGCCATCCGGAAAAGTTCCGCAAGAAAGGGTTCTCGTTCTTCCCGTCCGCTGAGATCCGCCGCCGACGGTCGCCGCCTCCCCTGTCTCGGACCTAGCAGTCCGTGGGGACGCTGAGAGCTTCCTACTCTGACCCTTTCCTTCTTCTACAAGGCTTTGGGGTTCTCCATCGTTCGTGTGGATCGCTGTAGAGGAGCCGATACATTTTGGTTATTGGAACTCAGATTTAGTCTACCGGATTCCTTCTTGGAGCACCTTGGTTGAGTATTGACTCAATCCCGCGAAGGTATATTGCATTTTGCTTTCCTAATCTTTTGATTCATGAGATCTGCAAGATCCTTACTCTTTGGGTTGTTCTAGTTTTTCCGCTGCGCACATTTGATGTGTTCATATCATTGTGAATGGTACTTAGAAAACCCAACATTAACCTCGAGAGAGGCATGTTCGAGCTTTAGGAACCTCCACGGTCAAGTAGTTTAAATGAAACAGAATTAGATTTATTTCTCTTTTACTTGATTATTCTCGCTCCAAGGTGATTTTAAGATTGATCACTAATCTTTTTACCATCGTTTAAACCACACTTTTAGTTTGCAATTTTTCTCTTTTAGCTAAGTAAAGCAAAACTCCAAAATCGATTAGATAAGATAATAGTGATTTTCCTCGAAGTAGAAGTAATCAACGCGCCCCGTGGAATACGACCTTGGTATTTCTAAATATCCTATACTATAGACGATAAGGTACACTTGCCTTCATCGTATATAGTTTTGGAAAACATCTTTAACCCTCCGCTTTGCAAAACCCAAAATTTCTATATCAAGTTTTTGGTACCGTTGTCGGGGATTTTGGCGTAGATATTTTGAAAAGAGGATAGCTATTAATTTTATCGTGTTATTTTCATTTTACTTTTTCTAAATCCAAAAAAATCTTAAAGGTGTAATCAAAATCTTGGAAAGGGACGTTTGGATTTTCATCCCATCTCACCTCCTAGTACCGTTGAGAACCCCTTATAGTTCATACCTTGAGAAATCCAAGACTAACTTAATCCTCCTAAAAGAAAAAAATATATAATAATCAAGTTTTCCTCTTTCTTTATTTTTAGTTTTATTATTTTCTCTCGTTTCTTTTTTTCTCCTTTTCCTTTTTAGTGTAACCCAAGGTAGCACTTTGAATATTCCTTTTGATCCAGAGATCGAGCGAACCCTTTCGCGGCGCCGCCGTTCTCATGATCAGGAAATACAATTATTACTCGAAGAGTCGATCGGGGACACTAACACAGCTAATATGGATCCAAATCTTAATCTTCATAATCTTAATGTGCCCAATCCTAATGAGGCCGCGCAATGGACCATGTCCTATTATGCGCGGCCGAATTTGGAAGGCACGCAGTCAAGTATTGTTCGCCCCGCAGTGGCGAACAATAACTTTGAGATCAAGTCCAGCATCATACAAATGGTGTAGCAATCAGTGACCTTCGATGGCCGGCCGGACGAAGATCCAAATTGTCATATTTCTAATTTTCTCAAAATTTGCGACACGTTTAAAATCAATGGCATCATAGATGACGCCATTTGATTACGTCTTTTTCCTTTTTCTTTGCGGTCTAGGGTCAAGCAGTGATTGGGCTCACTTCCTAGGGAGTCCATCACTATATGGGCCGATATGGCGGAAAAATTTCTCACTAAATATTTCTCGCCTGCAAAGACCGCCAAAATGCGAACAGATATTGCGTCATTTATGCAAATCGACTCGGAGATTCTCTATGATACATGGGAGCGCTTCAAGGAGTTTTTGCGTAGATGCCCTCACCACGCACTTCCCACTTGGCAACAAGTGCAAATATTTTATAATGGCTTGAATTTCAAAACTAAGCAAATGATTGATGTGGTCGTCGGGGGTACATTAAATAGGAAAACCCCGGAGGCCGCTCAAGAACTATTTGAGGAAATGACCATGAATGCATACCAATGGAATATTCGCCGAGCTAAGCCTAACAAGCCAGCCGGATTTTTTCAAATAGACGCAAATGCAAATTTAGCTTTACAAGTTGAGCGCTTAACTAAGCAAGTGGCGGAGATGTCTGCTTCCTCCGCCACTCCTCCTTGGGCTAATAATATTTTAATTGAAGAGCAGGTTGACGACATGGGAAATCCACCTCGGCCTTCCTATAACCTGAACTCCGCTCCGCATAACAACACTTACATTGCGGGTTATAGGAACCACCCGAATTTCTCATGGAGCAACCAAGGAAATGCTCAGCGTCCTTTAAATTTGAATCAACCTCCTAATCAACTTCTTAACGTAACTCCCCCTCCAAATTTTAATCTGCCCGATTTTCAATCGCAACAGCAAAAACTCTCTCCGCTTGAAGAGGTTTTTGCAAAATATGTTGCTACAAATGAAACAAACATATGGAACCTTACCGAGTCAATCAAAAATTTAGAGAATCAAGTGGGCCAGCTCGCAAAGTTGTTCTCCAAGCGTCAGCAAGGAGCACTACCGGGAAATACAGAGCCAATTCCAAGGGAGAGCACGAATGTGATTACACTCTGAAGCGGGAAGGAGGTGGTTTCAAAATAGGACGAACCCAAGGTAACTTCTTCTCCTCCTCCTCCTCCTCCTATTTTATCTTCAAATTTGCCCGCTACACTAGCTCCGCACGCTTCTAGTTCTAATATTCCATATCTGTCTAAATTTAGGAGTGAGTGCGCCGAGAAAAAATACAAAAAAAAAATTAGAGATTGTAAAACAAATTCATATTAATGTACCCTTATGCGAGGCTATCTCTCAAATGTCGATGTATGCAAAATATCTTAAGGAGTTGCTCTCCAATACAAAGAAATTAAAAGATATTTCACATATTTCCTTAAACGCGGAATGCTCCGCGGTTATACTCAACAAATTGCCTCAAAAAGCAAATGAGCCGGGACAGCTCTCCATCCCGTGTCTATTTGGCAATTCGTTAGTAAAACACGCCTTAGCGGATCTTGGAGCAAGCATCAATCTCATGCCTTCTTTGTTATTCAAAAAGTTAGGTCTAGGAAATCCTAGCCCCACTCGAATGAGTATTCAATTAGCAGATCGTTCATTAAAATATTCGGTAGGGATAGTGGAGGATGTGCTCGTTAAGGTTGACAAGTTCATCTTCCCGGTGGACATTGTTATTCTTGACATCGAAGAGGATGTCGAAGTACCCCTCATATTCGGCCGCCCCTTCCTTGCCACCTCCCACACATTTATCAACGTAAGTAACGGAAAGCTCCTCCTACGGGTTGGAGACGATGAAGTTACTTTTAGTATAAATCCCTCGATGCGAAATACCTTAGAGAATGACGATTCATGCTTCTATTTAGAAGAATGTCTTGAGAACGAATTTTAATCACTTCCCGATTTAGTTTCCAAATCAAGTCACGATTCTGAGCTCGTCGAGCTCTTTTGTTTAGAAGAAAAAGTCTCTCGCTCCACACCACCCGAACCTTTATTTTTAGAAAAATTAATAATCAAAACTTCTTATGAAGAGCCACCCATTTTAGAATTGAAACAACTCCCTCCTCACCTAAAATATCTATTTTTAGAAAAAGAGTCTAAGCTACCCGTTATCGTTTCATCCGAACTTAGTGATTCAGAAATTTCTCAATTTACTATAGTCTTAAGCAAGCACAGCCACGCAATTGCGTGGAAAATATCGGATATAAAGGGTATCAACCCTTCCTTCGACACTCACAAAATCTTCCTCGAAGATAATTCCCACAAAGCGGTCCAGCCTCAACGACGACTAAACCCGAATATGAAAGAAGTGGTTAAGGCTGAAGTTATCAAACTACTAGACGCGGGAATCATCTACCCAATATCGGATAGTACTTGGGTTAACCCAGTACAAGTCGTGCCGAAGAAAGGTGGCGTAACGGTTGTAGCGAATGAAAATAACGAATTGATCCCAACTCGTACCGTTACGGGATGGCGGATGTGCATCGATTATCAAAAACTAAATGATGTCACCTGTAAGGATCACTTCCTGTTACCTTTTATCGATCAAATTTTAGAGCGCCTATCAGGTCACTCTTACTACTATTTTCTCGATGGTTTGTCGGGATATTATCAAATCCCTATTTCACCCGACGATCAAGAGAAAACAACATTCACTTGTCCCTTTGGCACCTTCGCTTATCGAAGGATGCCATTTGGTCTTTGTAATGCGCCGGCTACATTCCAAAGATGTGTGCTGGCGATATTCGACGAGTTAGTAGAGGAAGTGATGGAGGTCTTTATGGACAACTTTTCCATTTTCGGAAATTCTTTTCAAAATTGTTTAAAAAATCTCGAGCGTGTGCTACAGCATTGTGAGAAAACAAATTTAGCTCTCAATTAGGAGAAATGCCATTTTATGGTCAAAGAAGGATTAGTTCTTGTCCACAAAATATCGGGCAACGGGATCGAGGTCGATAGGACCAAGATCTAAGTAATTGAAAAACTCCCCCCCCCCCCCTCCAACGAATGTAAAAGCTATTAGAAGTTTCCTAGGTCACGCGGGGTTTTATCGGCGCTTTATCCAAATTTTTTCCAAAATCACGAAGCCGTTAACCCATCTTCTCGAGAAAGAATCTTCCTTCCTTTTTAACAACGAATGTCATTTGGCTTTTAAACTTATAAAAGAAACACTTATAAATTCTCCAATTCTAGTTGCGTCGGATTGGTCGATACCCTTCGAAATTATGTGCGACGCGAGTGATATTGCGGTAAGCATCGTATTAGGTCAACAGGTGAGTAAGTATTTCCACCCAATTTATTATGCGAGCAAAACACTCACGTCGGCACAAGCATACTACACCACTACCGAGAAGGAGCTTCTACCATCGTATTTGCTTTTGATAAGTTTAGGTCGTACATCACTCTCTCCAAAGTTATTGTCTTCACAGATCACTCCGCTCTTAGATATCTCCGAAGTAAATCGGACGTCAAGCCTCATCTTTTGTGATGGATCCTCCTCTTGCAGGAGTTTTATTTAGAGATCCGGGACAAAAGGGGGGCCAAAAACTTGGCGGCCGATTATCTTTCCCATTTAGAAAACCCCGCCACGGAAGCGTTAATAGAAGCTGACATTAATGATAAATTCCCTGAAGAGCGCCTCCTCGCTCTCGAAAATTTAAATATTCTTCCACACCCTGGTTTGTGGATTTTTCTAATTATCTAGTAGCCCGAGTCCTACCAAAAGAATTCTCGAGTCAGCAAAAGAAGAAATTCTTTTCTGATTTAAAGAATTCTTTTGGGAGGACCCCTTTTTTGTTCCATGTTTGCGCAGACCAGGTAGTGAGAAGATGCGTCTCGAGTGTGGAAGGTCTATAAATTTTACGGCATTGTCACGAGGGACCAACTAGTGGTTATTATCAAGCGAACCGAACTGCAAAGAAGGCGCTGGAGGCGGGCTTTTACAGGCCTACGCTCTTTAAAGATTCTCACACCCTTGTGAGTACTTGCGACAACTGCCAGCGGTCGGGGAACATCTCCTGCCGGGATGAGATGCCCCAAAACATTTTCTTAGAATGCAAAATTTTCGATCTTTGGGGTATTGATTTCGTTGGTCCTCTCCCTCCCTCTTTTTCAAACAAGTATATTCTGGTTGCGGTCGACTAAGTGTCGAGGTGGGAGGAAGCGAAAGCTCTCCCCACCAACGATGCGTGAGTCATCGTTAACTTCTTGAAAAAATTATTTTCTCGATTTGGTATGCCACGCGCTATAGTTAGTGATCATTTTTGCAATAACCAATTCACAAAACTTTTAGCAAAATATGGTGCCACGCACAAACTATCCACTGCTTATCACCCACAAATGAGTGGCCAAGTCGAAGTCGTAAATCGAGAATTAAAGCGGATTTTAGACAAAAATGTTTCTATAAATCGAAAGGATTGGGCACTTAAGCTCGATGATGCTCTATGGGCCTATCGAACGGGGTACAAGACCTCTATCGGTTGTACACCGTATCGAATGGTTTATGGCATGGCTTGCCACCTTCCGGTCGAATTGGAGCACCGCGCATTTTGGGCGCTTAAATTTTTTATTCTCAATTCTATGTTAGCGGCCGAACAAAGAATATTCCAAATGAATGAATTAGATGAGTGGCGAGCGAATGCGTACAAAAGTAACAAATTATATAAGGACCGAACAAAGTTTTAACACGATAAAAACATAAAATTTCCAAAAACCTTTTCGTCGGGAGATCTCTTCCTCCTTTATAATTCTCGCCTTCGTCTTTTTCTGGGAAAGCTAAAATCTCGATGGTCCGGACCATGTCACCTCCTAGAAAATGAAAAATTTAAATCTTGGAAAGGGACGTTTGGGCTATCATACCATCTCACCTCCTAGTACCATTGAGAACCCTTCATGGGGTATACCTCGGTGTTGGTACCAAGAAATGTACCTCTAAAACTCACACTAAGTGAAGGATGAGGGGGAACTGCGGAGCGCAGGTTACTTGAGATGAGAGATGACAGAAGAGGAAAATGAGAAGAGAAAAACTACTCGGATTAACCTCAAAAAGGGGAGTACAGAAGGAACTAGAGGCAGAGTAGGATCTGAGGTAGAAAAGTGACAGAATTCGAGACCGCTTACACAGGTTGTAAGCTGGAGGCTCGAAGCTAAAGTCCTTTTCTAGGTACCTCTACCCCTCTATTTATAGACGCAGAGGCTGCCCGAACTGGTAGATCCAAAAATTATGGGCTGCCCGGGATACAGGAGTGTCGGGGCAGAGAAATAAGGTGCTAATAACAAAAAAAGAGAAAAAAGGGGGCAGATCGCGCGATCTGACGATCTGACTGGATCTTGATCGCTTAGCACTTGGAAAAATCCCTGGACCGGAGAGAGTCGGTCTGAGCGGTCTCGCATATTTGAGACCGCTAGAAAGGATAACAGACTGAGAAGAGGGGCGGTCTGGACCTTCTCACAAATTTGAGACCGCTGGAAATGATCATCTTGATTGAGAAAGGAGGTCGCAGATTTCCGGGCAAAAATAATCCCTGCACATTTTTAAGTTGCGCTGGAGCTTCAAAAATGTAATCTTTGACCGCCGAGACTGCGACCATCATTAATGCACCGAAGGTCTATAAATAGAACTTCCCCGGCTTTGGAATTCATAATTTTCTGAAAAACGGGCGAGCTTGATCTTTGAGCGGTCACTGAAAATCAGGCAAAAACAATATCTGCAAGGGTGACCGTATTGTCCCTTAAGCCATAAATCTCATGAAGCGGGTTCTCCTAAGAAAAAGGAGATCGCCAACTCGAAGAAGGTAGTGAATGATATTAAAGCTTCGACTAAGGCGAGCACGTCGAAGGAGACCGCGCGACCTTCTCCGAAAAAACAGCCTGATCTACCAGAAAATACGGTCTTGCCAATCAACACGGTTGTTGTCTTATCAAATAGCTCTTCAGGGCCTGTACTGAATCTTCCTGACTTTTCCATTTCTTTTAACTATCAGAAAACTTTGGAAGCGCTCGATCAGACTGTTGCCCAGCATGACGAGATTGCCTCGACTGAAACCGTACTGGCTGGAATGCGGGAGAAAAATACAGGCTGAGAAGATTAGATAAAGGATGGCCGATTCTCAGGATACTGCGAAGGCAAAAAAGAGAAAGAATTCAAATCCTTCTTTTCAAAGCATCAAAAGGAATAAGGATGAAGGTACTAACGGTGTGATCGCTCTAAAGGCAGTCACACTCCCTGAAGTCGGCGGTCTTAAGCATTCTGTGGATGCTTCTACGAAGGTAAGTAGTGCGGTCGATCTCTTTTTTCCTTCAGCGATCTCAGCTTTTTCAAGAGAAGCGGACTATGAACTGATTGCTTATCATAATGAAGCTTCTTATAGTGATTCTTCCTTTTCAATATTGCAGGTGCTTGATCCCTTCGAGTCCGAAAATAGAGATTGCTGATAGGGAGAAGGAGATCGCCAAAGCAGCGATCAGGCTGAAAGAAGAGACGGAGAAGAAGGAGAAAGAAGAAAAAGAAGAGAAAGAAGAAAAAGAGGAGAAAGAAAGAAAAGAGAAAGAGGAGAAAGAGAAGAAGGTAAAGGAGGAGAAAGAGAAAAGGGAAAGAGAAGAGAAGAGGAACGAAAAAGAAGAGAATGTAAAAAGGGAAAGAGAAGAGGAGAAAAAAGAAGAGGAGGAGAGGAAAGAAAGGGAAGAGATGATGGCTCTGATCGCTACAGAGCAAAAGGAGCAGGAAGAGAGGAGAGCAACTCTGCTCGCTGCAGAGGAAGAGAAGAAAAAGGCGGTCTCACTGGCCGTAGAAAAGAAGAAAAAGAAAAAGATATCTGAGATAAAAGCAGAGGAGAAGAGTTGGCAGATCGCCAAGGAAAAAGTTGCGCTCTCTAGCGATCTACCGAACCACTCTGCTGCTCAGGAAGAGAAACTAGACTGGGCAGCAGCAGACCGTGCAGCAGCAGTATCTGCTCTGCGAACTGGTAAGGCAAAAATGGTTACCTGACCGCTAGAATTTCTTCCTTTGCCTGTTGTTCGACCTGTATCTCCAAAAGGAAAACGTGAGATTGTCATCATTGAAATTGACGACATTCTTGTTAGCAATGCGGAATTAAAAAGTTGAAGAAAAGAAGGAGAAAGGTCGCAGAAGAGAGAATTGGAAAGAATGAACCTTGATCGTTTAAGGGGATCAGGCCGCCTCTAACTGACCGCAGAACTTGCGGTCACAAAGGATATTGAAAATGCTTTGCGTGACTGCGGTCTTAATTTCTTTACAAGTACTCTTTCTGTACGAACTCTTATTTTTGAACTACTAATAATTGAACTAATCACCAAATTCTTCTGGCCGCAGATGACAACGTTGTGGAGATTGAAGAAGGAGAACTTCCACTACAAGAGGCCGGGGTTTCTTCCCAACTTGCTAACCTCCTTACTCCAATGTTTGAGGATGTTCGCTCTATGCTGATTTAAGAGCGGATTCATATTGATCAAATCTGTGATCTCGAAGAGAAACTATGCACCACCGAAAAGCGAATTCATGAGGAGTGCGGTCTGAAGATCGATGAGCTCGCTCGAGCACTTTGAAAGGCTGAGAAGGATGCTGAATACTCTAGGGGGAAATCCAATGCTCTATATGTTGAGGTCTCCACATTGAGGGCGGACCTACAAAAATGTCGATGAGGCCGGGAACATCTAGCGATCATAGAGAAGTGAGACCGTACTCATAGATAATGGTCATTCCTATGGAGCAAGTAGATAAGGAGATGTCAATGATCCATCGAGCTGCAATGTCTGCTAATCAAAACTTGGTGTCTGTCCTAACCAAAGTTAATGAAATGCAGGACATTGCGGCCTTTGTGGGAAGGAAGCGGCCTAATAAGAAATAGACTAATTATTATTTTTATGCGGCCTTGTAATATTTTTTCTGGACAATCTTGATTGCATAATATGTATAATTTCTATTGTCTATGATTTCTATACTACTGTGATGATTCTTATTATCATGTGCTGCTTATTTATACTGTGATCTGAGATGCTGCAATCTTCAATTATTGAGACCGATTATATTTGTGCCACCTCAATTCTTATACAGGTTCGGTGGTCTGTGTAGTTTTACTGGACGGTCTCGAGAAAAGTAATCATTACGAAAATATCCTTTGTTCTCTTATAAATAGCTGACTTTTAGAATTTTTACAACATACTTTCTGAATGCACCCAAAGTGATATTTTGTTTAGGATGTAGTCTTAGTCACCTAGAGGAGGGGGTGAATAGGTTTGTTTTTAATTTAGGCTTTAACCTAGCTGTTTTCTGATTTTAGATTAATTAAGTATCAAGCACCCATAAAACACAAAAAGGTTTATAGAGGTTCCTCAAGATAGGGTGTATTGAGTAGTCCTCTTTCCCCCCTTCACCTTTCTAACAATGATTTATATAAGGCCAACACCTCCAAACTCAGCTCCAAGAGCTTACAACACAGATCCCTCAGAATCTCTCAGGTTTTCCCAAACCCTACCTTAGGCTCAACAGCCCTACCTCAGGCTCAACAGCCCTACCTCAGATCTCCCAAAGATCCTACACTCAAGCTGACCTCTCAGCTCTACTGCTCAGGCCAAACAGCCCTACAACCTCAAGCAAAGATGCCCTACAATCTCAGAACTGCTAAGTTCCTATAGAGTTTATAATTGATGATTACAATCAGAAGATAAAAGAGATCAAGCCTTTGTCTTCTGTTGCAGAACTACTGCTGTAGCAGTCTTGAACCTGGGATGAGTCCAATGGCCTCAACTTTGATTCTTTTGATCCTTCAGAAAAAGAGTGAGGATCAACTTGCTCTATCTTGAGTTGATCAAGAGGAGCAATCTTCTTTTTCCTTGCAGCTTCAGGAAGCAGGTATTGAAAGCTTTCTTTGCTGCCGTTAATGGAACAATATTTTGTTCTTCTTTTGTAAGGGAGAGTTGGAGAGGGTTCTTTTACAAAGCCCTAATTTTCTCTTTTATACTTCACTGATCTTCAACGGCTATCAGATTTCCTCTGACACAGCATGAACGAGATTGGAGTACCATATCTTGCTTTTCTATAGCTTGCGCCAAAAGCAAAAAAACCGCCAGTCCTTTTGAAACTATCTCAGCGGTTGGGCTAAGATAGCTTCCAGTCTCAGTGGCTTCTTCTATCCCGTCCCAGCAGATCCGCTGAGGCAAACTGTTGTCTCAGCGGTTTTCTTCTATCTGCAGCACAGCTGGCCTAGACACCTTCTCAACGGCCCTTGGCCTTGTCTTAGTGGTTCAGCTGAGACTGAGATCTTGTTTCAGGGGTTTTGATAGCAAACCTACAGAACTTACTTCACACCTTGGTATGACCTAACCCCGCATGGTCATGAGATAAAATGGGGTTTATTAAATACAACTTGTACTTAGCATTGAGTGTGAAGCTTCTTCAAATCAAGGGAACATTGAGGGTCATTTTCACAACAGTGTCTTCAGCACCTTGGACCTCTTCCTCTTCAGGAATTGCTGCATCTGTATATGACTTGCTACTACTAGGTATGTCTTGCACAGACATCTTTTCCATGTCCTTCTCATTTCCTGTCAAAATAGAAGAGCTAGACCAGCCCTTATAGATTAGGCTGGTCTCATCAAATACTACATGCATAGACTCCTCTACAACATGAGTTTTCTAATTATACACTCTATAAGCTCTACTATGTGAGTTATAGCCAACATGAACCCCCACATTGCATTTCTCTGTAAACTTTGTTAATTGAGATTTTCTATTATTTAATATGTAGCATTTTGAACCAATGATTCTAAAGTATGAAATTGTAGGTTGTTTGCCTTTCAGAATCTCATAGGGAGTAATTCCATGAACCTTATTGATGGAAGCCCTATTAAGAACATAACATGCAGTATTGACTGCCTCAGCCCAGAAGTATTCTGGGAGTGAGGAGTCACTAAGCAATGTTCTTCCAGCTTCTATCAAGGTTCTATTCCTCCTCTCAGCCACACCATTTTGTTGTGGAGTCCTTGGGGGAGGAGAACTCTTGGGTGATACACAATTCTTGACAAAACCTTGTCATGGCTTCAGATTGAAATTCTGTACCATGGTCAGTCCTAGTCCTGACCACAACACATTGTAATTCATTCTGAATAGCCTTGAAATGATTTATAAAGACATTCAATGTATCTGACTTCTTCTTAAGGAAGAATACCCATGTATATTTTGAGTGATCATCAACAATTACCAAAGTATACAACTTCCCTCCTAGGCTCTGAATTGGCAAAGGACCAAACAAGTCCATGTGCAACAGACATAGACATCTTTCAGTGTCTTTCGAGCCAATACTTTTAAAGGTGGCCCTTATTTGCTTACCCATTTGGCAAGCTTGATAGGGACCACTTTTAATACATTTTAAATTAGGACTATTCCTAACAAGGTTTTTAGAGAATAGTCTATACATTGTCTTGTAGTTAATGTGGGCAAGTCTCTTGTGCCATTGAACACAAAGAGACTCATTTTCATTTGCTACTAGACATACAGATGAAAGAGAATTACTGTATATAAAGTCTAAGCAATAAACATTCCCACTCCTAGTTCCTGAGAGAATTGTCTCTAAGTCATTAGACTTTTTGATCAAGCACTTGTCATTGTGGAATTCAATGACATAGCCTAGATCACGTAGTTGACTTATGCTCACTAGGTTGTGTTGCAACCCTTCAACATAAGCTACCCTTGTGATTGAAACTATGCCATTGGAGATCATACCATATCCCTTGATGATTCCTCTTTCAGATCCACCAAAGATGACTTTAGGTCCATTCTTCACAGCTTTGTAGTCCTGTAGAAGATTTCTGGTTCCTGTCATGTGCCTTGAGCACCCACTGTGCAAGTACCATATTTGGTTGAGGCTGGTACTTGAACTAACCTGCAAGAAGGAGTTTAGTTATCCTTAGGAGCCCAAATAATTTTGGGTCCTAGGTCCTTATTAGCATGATGAAATGACCTCACACCAGCTACACTCTTTGCATAAAGACTTTTCTTTGCACTTGGCACATTGGTATTGTACCAATAATCTATGGAAAAGTGTCCCACTTTACCACAGCACCAACATTCATGAATATTGTATCTCCTCTTCTGAACATTTCTTGAGGAGAGAGCATCACTGTGCTTATGTTCAGGAGGGGAGACAGCATCATTTTTCATGTTTCTTTCAGCAATGATCTAGCTGAATGTTAACCTCTGTACAGTCTTGGCACCATTTGTCTTAATGGCATCAGCTTGCATTGGCTTGGAGGACAGGCAAGATTTGATAGCATCAGACACTGAGCAAGAGGACTTGTCTACAGGTTTTACAGTAGCCATGTTCTTTGCTGGACAGAGCTTGGAAGAACTTGCTTCCATACTCCTGAATGATGAGGCCGAAGTACCAAATACAAATGGTCCAGGTTGGCCATTTGAATTTCTTCATGGGGAGCCTTCATGGCACTCATTCCCATACCATTTCTTCCACTATAGGAAGGAGTGTTTTCTTTCCTATAGGAGCTTCCATTCTTCCAGTGACCATAAATGCTTTCATGATTATACATGTTAGAAGGAAGCAACACCTTCTGAAAGGTGGTATGAGGCTTAGCCTTATCCTTGCTCTTTTCTCCACTCCCTTCTCCTACTTCCATTTTATTGAACCCTAGTCCTCTCCTATTGGTTTGAGAGGAAAAGGTGTCAATAATAGGAAGCATAGATTTTGGCTTGGAGAATTGAGCCACTATGCTCTTTTCTATCACAATCTTCTCCTCAAGGTCCTTGATGACCTTGTTCCTTAGGGATATGGTGCTCAAATGCACAATGGTCATTCCACCAAGGAGGGTGACTCAGTGTATTCTTTCCTATCCATCTTAAGGGAGACAATTTCTTAGGCTTGCCTCTTGACAAGCTTCTTGCTCTTTTTCAGAGCATTCAAGAGATCACCACACTTGTCAATCAATTGATTGACATCTTCCTCAGATTCTGAATCACTTCCACTATTGATGAAGGTGCTTCAGGTTCTGGGCTTGTCTCATAATCATATGAGGAGATAGAATGAATCAATACTTGTTCATTGTCAGAAATGTTCTGACTGTCTTCCTCATCAATGATGGCCATGAGGCTTAGCTGAACATTATCCTCCTCATCCTCTTCTATATCACTGTCTGAATGTGATAGAGGGGCCCTGATTCCAATTCTGGCAGTAGGACAGTCATCATCTTCATCTGCTGCAAATAGCCCAATGAAGGCTTCTTCTTCAACATCTGAATCTGAAGATGATGATTCAGATTCACTCCAGCTCTTTCCTTTCTTGGCTAGGAAGGATTTTTCCCCCTTCCTATCCTTATGGTGGTGATGTTTTTATCACCCTTTTCCTTCATTTTGACTGGACAGTCAGCTATGACATGTCCAGGCTTGTTGCAGCAATAGCAAATGATGTTATTTGAAACATGTTTACTAGATTTAGAATCATACATGTCAATCTTTGGGTGCTGCCTTTCAGATTTGTTGTGGTCTTTCTTGGAGTGTGAGGAGGAGGGCTTGTTCTTCCATTGCTTCCTCCTCCTCATCTTCTTGAACTGACTTGAGATGGCATCAAACTCTTCATCAGAGGAAGATATGTCTGAAGTGCTGTTCTCAGACTTATCTGATTCAGCACTCATTGTTGGAGGAGACACCATCCTAGCCTTGCTCTTCTTGGAGCTGTCAGCCTTGAGAGCCATTGATCTCTCCCTTGCATTAGCCTTTATTGAAGTGTCCTCTTCCTTTCTGCAGATAACTGCATCTCATAAGAGAGCAGCTTCCCAAACAGTATATGAGTAGGAGTCTCACCAAGCTTGGCCACTTCCCTGATGGCACAAATTTTTGTGTCCCAGTCTCTAGTTAGAGATTTAAGGAACTTATCATTAACCTCATAGTCACTGAACACTCTTTCATAGGTTCTTAGTTCATTGACTATCCTAAAGAACCTTTCATGGCAAATGGAAATGCTCTCCTGGTTCAGCTGCCTGAAGTCTTTATATTCTTGATTGAGGAGTGACTTTTTATCATCTCTCACCTCAGTTGTTCTTTCCATATATATCACTAGTGTATCCCACATTTATTTGGCTGTTGTGCAGAGTACAAAGTTTTGAAATGTAGAGTCATGAATTGCATTAACAATTTTGTTTTGTGCTCTTTTATCCATAGTGAATAGTGCAAGTTCATCCTTGGTCAAGTCATTGAAGGCCTTGACCACTCTCATGGTTGGATCTATGGTGGAGGCAGTTTGAAAAGTGAAGGGCCCTTGTTTTACTGTGATGTAAATCCTTGGGTCAGATGCTTCCATAAACAATTTAACCCTTTGCTTCCATATGCCAAAGTTTTCTTTGTTGCATATGGGCAACTTCATGGATCTCATCTCTTTCTGCAATCTAGTGGAGGCCATTGGATTGAGATAAGAATATTCCTTTATAGGATCTGGTCAGACAGTTATGCCCTTCTTGACCAACCTGGCTCTGAATCCACTTGATAGTTTGTTTAGGATGTAGTCTTAGTCACCTAGGGGTGTGAATAGGTTTGTTTTTATTTTAGGCTTTAACCTATCTGTTTTCTGATTTTAGATTAATTAAGTATCAAGCACCCAGAAAACACACAAAGGTTTATAGAGGTTCCTCAAGACACGGTGTCTTGAGTAGTCCTCTTTCACCCTTCGCCTTTCTAATAATGAGTTAGATAAGGCCAATACCTCCAAACTCAGCTCCAAGAGCTTACAACACAGATCCCTCGGGATCTTTTAGGTTTTTCCAAACCCTACCTCAGGCTCAATAGCCCTACCTCAGGCTCAACAACCCTACCTCAGATCTCCCAAAGATCCTACACTCAAGCTGACCTCTCATCTTTACTGGTCAGGCCAAACAACCCTACAACTTCAGGCAAAGATGCCCTACAATCTCAGAACTGTTAAGTTCCTACAGAGTTTATAATAGATGATTACAATCAGAAGATAAAAGATATTAAGCCTTGGTCTTCTATTGCAGAACTACTGTTGTAGCAGTCTTGAATCTGGGATGAGTCCAATGGCCTCAACTTTGATTCTTTTGATCCTTTTCTTCAGAGAAAGAGTGAGGATCAACTTGCTCTATCTTGAGTTGATCAAGAGGAGCAATCTTCTTTTTCCTTGCACCTTCAGTGGCCCTTGGCATTGTCTCAGCGGTTCAGCTGAGACTGAGAGCTTTTCTTAGCAGTTTTGACAGCAAACCTATTGAACTTACTTCACACCTTGGTATGACCTAACCCTGCATGGTCATGAGAAAAAATGGGGTTTATCAAATACAACTTGTACTTAGCATTGAGTGTGAAACTTCTTCAAATCAAGGGAACATTGAGGGTCATTTTCCTAACACAAAGTACTGGTCTCAGCGATCTCCAATTATGGTATCCGCGCGAGCTTCTTCAGCTGATGTTTTCTTGAGTGCCAATCACAAGACTTTCCAAAGATGAGTATATAAATTTTTTGGAGAAGCATATGATTCAGAGCTAGATTGTTGTGAGACCGCCAAGATAGGACGAAGGATTGAACTTTGGAGAGGAGAACAAATTTATTATCCCCATCGATCACTTCGACAATGGGTTGAAGATCCCTCGGCCTTGGGAAATTCTTGAAGTGCTGGAGTATTATGGATTAGTGTTTGCCCAGTTTCCTCCAAACTCAATCAGTCTAATCACTGTCTTCATCAATTATTTTAGGTGCTTTTCCGTGCAATTTTTACTGCAAAGGTTGTAAAAGAAGGTCAAAAGAAGGAAGAGTGTAAAGGACTGATATATTTTTTCTACTGAAGGGATTAAGATTTTGAATCTTCCCAACAAGGTTCCTTTCTGGACAGAAAGGTTCCTTATTTTTGAGGGCGATTTCGGCGGTCTCCAGAGCCGACCTTCTTTGCGATCTGAGAGCATCTTCAGAAAGAGTAAAACGATCTCAAAAGAGGAGCTGAAAATCCTGGCTTTCCTGGAGGGCAAGCGGCTGGACCTTATTCACTACCTGGCGATCTGGCCTGAGATCGCTGAAATTTCTCCAGAAGAAAGTGAGTACTCCTCCAGCGGTCTCCCACAATCTTTTCGTAATTTCTTACATGCTTTACTAACTTTTTCTTCTTTTAGCAACCTTCGCGGTCCCAACAAGTTCCCCCGTGTCGCCAACAGAAGAAGTGCTTACTCAAAGAGGAAAAATATTAAGAAGAGAAGAAAATCGCGAGACCGTTGGGCTCGGTAGCGCTCCTGAGACCGCCAGCGAGCCATTTCCTCTGCATGGCTTTATGAAAAAACAAAAAGATATTAAAGGAAAACCTCTTCTCAAATGGGCGCCAAGGGAAAGATTGTGAGGATCTCTACCGATCTCCCTCTCTGGAGTGGGAATCTGACTCGTCACGCTTCTGCGGTCACTGCTTCTTTGTATGGAAAAAATAATGCAGCAGAAGCATACAATTTTGAGACCGATATGCTCCCTAACATTTGCGCTCAGGCGGCTGTTAGGAGAACGGTTTTAAATCATCACATGGGGCGATCTCTTCGAGGTGCATTAAGAGAGATTGAAATCCTGCAAGAAGAGCGAAGGGATGATAATTTCTCCTGATGTATCAAACACTTTATTATGATCGCACGGTCTAATTGCTTTCTTTCTGCAGCAAGCAAGGGAAGCATCCTATGATCCAGAAAATCCTGAGTTCCAGAAGGCTCTAATGCAACATATAAAAGAGACCGCTGTCCAGGTGATTTCTGAGATCCGAGATCGCGGTGGTTTTACTGAAGAATTCAAAGATATAAAATTTGTCGATCTCTTCCATGAAGTAGCGAAGAAAATTGATGAACAATCAATGACAGCAGATCAGACCGCCGATGAGGAAGAAGGAGATGCTGAGATTATTGATGAAGATAGAGAGAGTGGAAGCCAATATGTAGCGGGCCATGATATGAGCTCTGGAGCGGGCTCGAGCTCTTGATCCAGAATTCCAGGAGGGAGCTTAGAAGAATCGTCAGAAGAGACCGGTTCCTCCTCCTCGGATGAGCGGTCTTCAAAAAGATTGAAGAATGAATAGACAATCTTGTAATTTTACTCTTTTGAGACCATGTATTTTGTGACCGGGCGGTCTGATGCACTTGTACATTGAGATAGAAATATAAATAGAAATTTGGCATTCCTTCCTTTTCTGTGAATGGATATTTTTCTGGTGCTTTTTCTTTTTGTATATTGAATGTATTATTTGCGACCTCGCTATAATGAGATAGAATTGGCATTCGATCTCAATGCATAATTCATAATTCAATAAGGGCGATCTTATATTTTTCATATTGCGTTATTGGGAGACGAGGCCATCTTTGATTAAGAATTAAATAGAGAATTTCATATAAGACCGCTTATGAGAAATTTCCCCCAACTGATGATCTCCGGTATTACAACAAAATCATATGAGACCGCTTATTACTTTTGGGATCTCTGATGTTAATAAATTCAGCAGAGCAACAGATAATGATCCACTGAGATCGATTCCTGAATAATTTCAAGCATGAGCACAAGAGGTGACCTTTCAATATAGAGACCGCTCCTTAGTAAATAAAAACTTGCTTGAATAATAAACTCGTATAATAGATAATCTACAATTCCACATATTTCAGGAGGTTCTATCTCTAGAGGTCATAACCGGCGATCTTCATCATTTCAGACCGATATATAACAAAGAGAACCTATGATTCTGTATACTGAAAAAATGAGAACATTTAGCTTGCAGTCTCAATTTATTCAGACCGTTAGTACGAGGATAATTAAGAGATTTTTAGATAATGATCCCAAAAGCCTCGAACTCTGTTCAAGAAACTTTTCTGGAAAACCAGCCAGCGATTTCCCACATCCAAGTCCTGGAAGAGATCCATCCGACAGTTTTAAACAATCCAGATCGCTGAAAACCACTTAATAAACTTTAGGAGAACCTACCAGCGATCTCAAACATCCAAGTCCTGGAGAAGATCCAGCTGGCGGTCTTAAATATGTCAGATCACTGAAAACCACTTAATAAACTTCTGGAGAACGTACCAGCAATCTCAAACATCCAAGTCATGGAGGAGATCCGACTGGCGGTCTTAAATAAGTCAGATCGCTGAAAACCACTTAATAAACTTCTGGAGAACATACCAGCGATCTCAAACATCCAAGTCCTAGAGAAGATCCGGCTGGCGTTCTTAAATATGTCAGATTGCTGAAACCCCATGAAAAGACCAAAACTGGCGGTCTCCCATAATCCAGACCGCTTTACTTTTGAAGAAATAATATAACCTCTCTTTTACTGGCCTCATCGCGAGATCAACCTGCCCTACCTGGCTAATGAAAGCCTGGCAGTGAGATCTCTCGGGGCAAACTTGCATAGCTTTAGGAAGAGAGGAGAAGAAGAGAGAGCAGTTGCAAACTCAGAATTAACAAAAAAGGGGCAGGTGTGGTTATGCCGCGGAGGACATACCGACATTGCTTTCCCCAAGAACTTCTCAAAGTTATATCATACAAGCATTTTTCTTTGGCTATCCTCACACCAATGAGCATTCGAAGGTTACAAAACAAGATGATCCATAGGGTAGGTGTTGGTCATACCGCGGAGGTTATATCGACATTGCTTTCCCTAGAAAGATCATTAAGACTGTAACGATGTCCTCTTTCAATGCATGACAGAGCTGAACTTTCACCTAAAACCCTCCTTAATGCAAAGGTGTGTTAGATGTCAGCTAGGATCCGGTCATCCTAAAGTTCCTCCGCACGAGCTTGGTGAGGCAGTGATGTACAGATGCAAAATCTCTCCACTACCTGTGGTCCTGGAAGATTTTACCACTCAAGCTTTAAGTCGAGGGGGAATGAAGTAGGATCCGTCGATACCTCCCTTGGTAGGACCTTAGCCTTTGATGACCTCATTTTTGATACCTCCTTTTTATTTCATATATCAAAAAGATTACAAACACATCATCATAATGTTCAAAAGGAGAAGAGTAAGAAAGAGAATGAAAAATTAGATACAAGTTTGTAAGAGAGGAAGCGCTTGAGGTCCTCTCCACTCCAAGTGTGAGGCAGTTCTTCACCTTCATAAGTCTGGAGACGATAAGCACCATTCTTAAGCACTTCTTTTACCATGAATGGACATGCCCAATTCGGATTAAGCTTACCAATCGAGCCAGATCTTGCTGCTACATCTACCTTTTTCAAGACTAGATCACCAACAGCGAACTCCTTAATTCTGACATTTTTATCAAAAAAATTTGCCATCCTTCTCTTCACCTCTTCCTGCCTAATTTTCATTGTATCTCTTAACTCTTCGATAAGATCAAGGCTACACTTTAGCTCTCCGTCGTTCTCCTCCATCCAGTCGTCCTGGTTTTGTTGACATAATAACACCCTCGGACTCTTTACCTCAAATTCAACAGGAATTAGATATTCTGAACCATGAGATAATTTAAAAGGAGTTTCTCCAGTACCTGAAGTAGGAGTCGTCCTCAGGGCCCATAATACTGAAGGTAACTCTGTTCTGCCCAATTACCTCTGAGATTTTCTACTTTCTTCTTCAAAAGGTTGATTATGAGTTTATTAGCAGCCTCTACCTGGCCATTACTTCTAGAATGATGCACAGAAGCGAAACGCAATTCGGTGCCAATCTGATCACATAAACTTATAAGTTGAGAGTTGTTGAATTGAGAACCATTATCGGTGATAATTTCCATTAGAATTCCATGCCTGCATACTATCTCTCCCCAGATACAATTTCTCACAACTTGAGTGGTAATTTTGGCCAATGCTTTTGCCTCAATCCATTTGCTAAAATAATCAATCATTACTATAATATACCGGCGTTGTCCACTAGCCAAGGGAAAAGGCCCAATTAAAACCATTCCCCAAGCCGCAAACATCCATGGGGTTGCTATTGATTTAAGTTGTTGAGCCGGTTGATTCTGAAGAGGAGCAAACTTTTGACATTGGACACACTTCTTCGCAAACTTCTCTGCATACTTCCTCATTTGAGGCCAAAAATATCCCTGCCTTAAAATTCTCTTCTCCAACGTTCTAGCTCTAGAGTGACTGCCACACTCTCCTGAGTGAACCTCTTGAAGAATGATTGGGATTTCTACTTCTGATACACACCGAGCTAAAGGTGACAGGAAAGTCTTCCTATAAAGTATCCCTGCAACAAGATAATAGTGAGCTGCTTTCAGTCTAAATCTTTTACTATCTTTTACCATTGAGTGGAGTTCCCAATTGAGAGGTAGAGAATAAATGGATCCATCCAAGATGGGCGTTGATCTATCTGCATAATTTATCCTTCCTCAATTGCTGGATGAAACAATTTTGAGGTGGTTCTTCCCGAAAGGAGGCCAAACTTTGCCAATTCATCTGCTTCCGCATTCTTCTCTCTCGGAATATGCTGGATAATAAAACTTTTGAACTTGCCTATCTCAACTTTTACCAGAGCTAGATACTGCTTCAAAACATGATCTCTGGTTTCAAAAGTTCTATTTACTTGAGATGCCATCACCAGGGAGTCAGTCTTGATTTGAACATCATCAATTCCCAATTCTCTTGCAAATCTGAGACCGGCTAACAAAGCCTCATACTCTTCTTGGTTATTTATCATTGGGAAATAGAACTTCACAGCTTGATCCAATCTAACTCCATTTGGATTGATCAATACAACTCCTGCTCAAGATGAATTCCTCCCTGAAGCTCCATCAACAAAGATTGTCCAGGCAAGAGGCGTCCCAACCTCTTTTTCTGTCTTAGCTTCATTTGCATCAACCATGAAGTCCGCTAGAACTTGCGCTTTGATCGCTACTCTCGGAACATAAGAGATGTCAAATTCACTAAGTTCTATTGCCCATTTAGCCAATCTCCCTGAATGTTATGGCTTTTCTAAGACATTCTTTAATGGAAGATCCGTGACCACTTGAATCGAATGAGCTTGGAAATAGGGCCTTAAACTTCATGCTAAAGTTAAGAGCATTAAGGCTAACTTTTTGAGAATTGGATAGCGAGTCTCTGCATCTTTCAAAATCTTACTCACATAGTATACTGGAAACTGTTTCTTCTTCTCTTCTCGAACCAACACTGAACTTATAGCATCGGAGCCAACTCCTAGATACAGAAAGAGGTCTTCTCCCCCTTGGACTTTGGAGCAAAGGAGTTGATGTCAACTACCTTTTGAGCTTATTGAAGGCATCATCACACTCCTTCGTCCATTCGAATTTAGCCCCTCCCCTGAGGGTCTTCAAGAAAGGAGCGCTTTTATCTCCTGATAGAGAGATAAAACGACTCAAACCTTCCATTCTCCATCATAACCGCTGAACTTCTTTAGGGGACTTAGGAGGGGGCATCTCCAAGATAGCCTTTACTTTATCTAGATTAGGCTCTAACCCTTCCGGAGTGAGGAGATGACCAAGAAATTTTCCTTTGCTTGCTCCAAAAATACATTTAAATGGGTTCAGCCTCATATTAAAAGTTCGAAGAGTCACAAACATCTCCATTAGATTTCTAAGGTGAGATGAGAATGATTTACTTTTTATTAGGAGGTCATTGACATAGACCTCGAGATTTCTTCCTTTTTGGCCCTTAAAAACTGTATCCATCATTTTTTGATAAGTTGCTCTAGCATTTTTTAGCCCAAAGGGCATCACGAGATAGCAAAAGCAACAGTCATTTGTGATAAATGAAGTGTGAGGGATATCAGGCTTATGCATTCTAATTGGGTGTTAGCCTGAGAATGCATCTAAAAAACTCATGCAGGAATACCCAACCGCGGAATCCACTAAAGAATCTATTTGAGGCAAGCGGTAGCAATCTTTCGGGAAAGCTTTATTAAGTTTTGTAAAATCCACGCACATTCTCCATTTTCCCCCAGGTTTTTTAACCATTACAACATTCGACACTCATTCCGGGTACTGAATTTCTTGAATGAATTAGGCCTTCAGCAGCTTCTCCACCTCCTCTCAAATTGGCTGAGCAAGGGTCATCGCCACGGATCTCTTCTTTTGCTTGATAGGAGTAGAGTTGGGATCGATATGGAGATGGTGGCAGGCGATATCTGGATTAACTCCCGGCATGTCATCTGCTGACCAGGCAAAGACATCCAGGTTCTTTAAGAGGCAAGAGATGAGCCGACTCTTGTCAGCTTCAGGCAGTTCAGCGTTGATGGAGAGCCTCTTACTCTCATCTTCCTCACTGATAGGCACACCTTAAGTTGCTTGGGCAGGTTCCAAGCAAACTCCATCTCTTTCATCTTCTTCTTCAGCTTCTTCCGCAACTTTGACCTGGTCGGGAATTTGATGTGTTGAAGAAATCTCAGCTACCTGGGGAGAAGAGGATACGATCATGTTGGCCATTTTAACATAGCATTATCTGGACTTCTTTGGATCACTCCTGATCCGGTGCTGCTTGCCATTCAAGGAAAATTTCACGGCTTGGTGGTAGGTTGACACTACCGCTTGATACCCATTCAGAATGGGCTTTTCGAAAATTGCATTGTAGCTGCTAGGAGCCTCAACGACTATGAACTTTACAAGCCTCACAATGCCTCCTAAAAACACCGAGAGGGTGACGACTCCTTCCACTTCCTTCTTTTCTCCTGAGAAACCATAGAGAGGTCCCACCGTGGAGAGAAGAGTCTTCCCTGTCTTCAACGCTTCGAAAGCAGGCTTGAAGAGCACGTTCACCGAGCTCCCAGTATCGATTTAAATCTTTTCTATGATATAATCTCGATAACTGCTTTAATGACGACCGCATTGTCGAAGGGATTGGAGGTCGGAGGGAGGTCTTCTTCTCCGAAGGTGACCGTTCCCCGTACTGGAGCTTAGGAAGTGACAGCAACTTCCGATTGAAAGACTCTCTTGAGACTAGCCCTCCTAGAGGATTCTTGTCCTGCCCCTCCGTGGATGCAGAAAAGATTGCCCAAAGCACCTTCATCACCTGCATCCACGCACTCTGATGATTAAAATATTTTGAGAGCGCCGCATAAGCTTTCCAGGTGTGGGTAGAATTCGGCGGGCGCTTTCGAGGCGTATCGTGAGTACTCCTACTTTGAGGAACTAACCTTTATCCTACTTCGATGAATATAAGTAACGATCTTTCCTTCTTTCGGAATATCAATGATCACGCCGCGGCGGCGGCGCCGAATTCATTTTTTTTATAGAAAGGGAGAGTTTTTGCGAGTCTTTGTATCGTTATTATCCCAACTAATCATTCGAAAAGGCAAGTATACCATATCGCGTATAGCATAGGCTAATTTTTTTAGAAAATTATCAAGGTCGTATTTTTCCACGGATCTCGTCGAGTACTGCTACTTCGAGAATACGGCTATTGTTTTTTCAGATAAAAACGTGATTTAAAAAAATTAAAATTACATAATTGAAAGACAGAAATTGAAATTACAGAAAATGAAAGACAGAAGTGCAATCTCTACCCGAATAGATAGAGGGGAAATAAATGTGTGAGCAAGTTCTACCCAAATGGGTAGACGAGAAATAAATGCAGTGCAAGTTCTACCCAAACGTGTAGACGGGAAATAAATGCAGTGTAAGTTCTACCCAAATAGGTAAACGGGAAATAAATGCATGACAATAAAATAAAACTAAGCTATGAAGAGAAATAGCAAAAACATAAGTAACGAAAACATAAAACAACGAAAAGACGTAAAATAAACAAGCACATAAACGATAACATAAAACGAAAGTGGAAAATAATGAAAACAACGAAGGCGGAAATTGCGGGAACAAAATATAACGAGAACAAAAATGCTTCGAAACGAAAATAAATGAAAACATAATATTCCGCTCTAATATCTACCGCGTCAAGGAAGAAAAAGAACGAAAATTATGATGACGAGTAAATTCGAATCAAAGCAAAAAAAGAGATAACCAAAATTTGAATTAAAGCGAAAATAAATAGAAACGTAATATTCGGCTCCATCGATTGCATGTCAAGGAAGAAAAAGAGCGAAAGTTACGGAGATGAATAAATTTGAATTAAAACGAAAACCAAAATTACGGCTATAAATAAATTGCTTACGAAAGCGAGAAAAAATGCGGAAAATGCAGGATTGAAGCTAAGCTATGAATAAAATTACAGTGCAGAAAAGAAATTGCAGAATTGAAACTACACTACGAATTAAAATGCTGGACAGAATTGAAATTACACGAAATGAAAACTAAATTTATTTATTGCAATAATTAAGGGGTTACAAGAAATAAAAATATTACAACACTTAAAAGAAAATACAAAAAGAAATTACAAGAAGAAATTACAACACTTAATTAATTACATAAAAAACATAAAAAGAAAATACAAAATGGTGGAGAAATATTGTGGAAGATCACCCCAAAAAGGGCAATCCAAGAGGAGCCAAGAGGTTCCAAGAGAGAGGGGGACGACCTCTATTTATAGACAAAATTGAGCTGCATTTAGCAAAAAAAGAGTTGAGGAAGGTGCTAGAATAGCAGCTGGCGGTTTGACTTCAAAGTGGCCAATTTTGACTTGAGAGTTGTGGGGTGCGGATAGAGGGCTGGCAGGTTGAGCAGTGATCTCCCAGAAAAAATGCAGGAAATGAGCCAAAGTCTCGTTATCTCCCTGCTTAATCTTGAAGAGGGCCGCGGGATCACTCTTTCTTTTCTTGACGGTTGCAAACCTTAGAAGGAATTTGTGCCTCAGGATGGCAAAACTCGGGATGGATTGGGAAGATAGCTTGTAGAACCATTCCCTAGCAGGTCCATCAAAAGAGGTGATCAACAATTTACACCTCACAGCGTCTGAGATAGTCCTGAGAGCGACGGCGGACTCAAAATCATGAAGATGAGAAACCGGGTCGCTCTCCCCGGAAAAACATTGGGAGTCGAGGCTCTCTGAAGCCATTGGGAATGGGCTCCCAACGAACTTTGTTAGAAAAAGGAGAGGGCTCCTCCATCTCAATAATGTCAGAAGGAGCAGAAAAAGGAGCAGGAAAAGGAGCAGGAGGGGCCGGAGGATAGACATAATCCTCTTCAAAATTTAGGGTCTGGGCTGGAGGCCCCTGAGCTGCTGCTCTAAAAGAATCTCGGCGGGCTGCGAACTCTTCCTGCTGAAATCGCAGAGGAGCTGCGGGCTGAGGGATCGCGCTGTCACAAGGGTGATCGCTATCCATGAGGTCAGGGGTGGCGATATGATCTGGCTGGGGGAGGATTCTCTGGGAGATCACTGCCAGAACCTGGCTCATGGCCTCGATCTACTTGGCGGACTCTTACTGAGCTCGGATAACCTCCTAGCGATCTCGGGCGGTCTCTTGCTGAGATCGCGCGAGATCCTGCTGAGATCGTGTGATCTCCTACTGAGCTTGGGCAGCTTCTTGTTGAGCTCGAGCGGCCTCCCGGAGGGCTTGCTCGACGCGCAACTCGAAACGACGCTCAAGGGCTTCTATGGGATTCGAGTCGATGGGAGGACGACTACTAGAAGACCGGCGAGCATGCAACCTATGATCTTCCATCTCGATGTCTACTGGATTCACCTAAACACTCATGATCTGAAGGTCGCATGTTCATTCTGTTGGTACCAAACAATGTACCTCCAAAACTCACATTAAGGGAAGGATGAGGGGGAACTACGGAGAGCAGGATACTTAAGATGATAGATGACAGAAAAGGAAAACGAGAAGAGAAAAACCACTCGGATTAACCTCAAAATGGGAGTACAGAAGGAACTAGAGGCAGAGCAGGATCTGAGGTAAAAAAGTGACAGAATTTGAGACCGCTTACACAGGTTGTAAGCTGGAGGCTCGAAACAAGTCCTTTTCCAGGTACCCCTACCCCTCTATTTATAGACGCAGAGGCTGCCCGAATGGGCAAATCTAAAAATTATGGGGTGTCCGGGATACAGGAGAGCCGGGGCAAAGAAATGAGGTGCCAATAACAAAAAAAAGAGAAAAAAAAGGGGGCAGATCGCGCGATCTAACGATCTGACTGGATCTTGATCGTCGAGCACTTGGAAAAATCCCTGGACCGGAGAGAGTCGGTCTGAGTGGTCTCGCATATTTGAGACCGCTAGAAAGAATAACGGACAGAGAAGAGGGGCGGTCTAGACGGTCTCGCAAATTTGAGACCGTTGGAAATGATCATCCTGATTGAGAAAGAAGGTCACGGATTTCCAGGCAAACACTCGGGAAGTCCATGCATTAATAAAAATTGTTAGGTTTACAAATAGTTTCCTTTCTTTTATTATCGAAAATTAAAAAAAAATAATATCAAAAATTCCAAAAAAAAATGAAAAACTTAGAACAAAAAACAAAAAAAAAATTTATTCCCCTCCTACTTGTTGTTTTGTGCTTTCTTAGAAATCTAGTTGAGAATGTTTATAAGAATTTTTAGGTTTTTAATTGGCTAAAGTTTTGTTTATCATAGTTTGTTATTTTTAAATTTTAGGTAATCTTGTTTTAAGAATCATCTTATGATTTTAACTTGAATAGAGAATTTTTTTTAGCATGACTTCCTTTTATTTTTAAATGGTTTCATTTTGTAGTAAATTTGCTAAATTTCTTTAAATTTCAATTATATTTTCTTCTAGCTTTTTAGATCTTAGGAAATTTAAATTTACTAGAATTTGCTCTCAATATAATTTAAATTATAAGCTAGAAATTTTTCCTTTCCTACCCCTTTGTTGGCATTAAAAAAAATATTTTAAAAGATCATATGTCATGGGAATAAGATGATAAAATTCATTATTCCCTAAACATATGAACCCAAAATCATTTAAAAGATTATATGGCATGGAGTTAGAGGATAAAATTCATTACTCCTAAACATATATATATTTTGGGTTTTTATTAGAAGAGAATAAAAACATTATATAGCATGGAGTAAGAGGATAAAATTCATTACTCCTAAACATATACAAATTAGAAAATAAATTTTGAGTTTCAAAGAATCTCTTCTTATGCCAATTTTGTGAAATCCCCCTTAGCCATTTATCATTGATCTAGATTAAGTTTAAACTATAGAGATAGCAATATTTAGTAAGTTAATTTTCTTTAAGTATCTTTAAGATACAGTTCTTATAATTTTAATTTAATCTACTTTTATAATTTCTACAATTTTATTAGCTAAATAATTTTCTTGAGAAGTCATTGTCTAAACACTCCTCCTCTTTTCAAATCATCATCATAATTTAGGACTTAACTCCTCCTAAAATTTATTCTTAACTTAACTTTTGGTTTAAATGAAATTTTAGTTTATAATTAAAAATTTTATGGATGTCTTATAAATTATGTCTCATACTTTTGCTCTGGAATAGCAAAACCTCAAGTATGGGGGTATTTGATAAGTTGTATTTATATAACTTTTTAATTGAAATTTTTGTAATTATTTAATATGAATTTTCTTCTTTTATGTCAATTTTAGGATATACGTAGTTCTTTTGTATTTTTTATTCTAACTTAGCTTAATTCCAACTTTTGCAGAATTTTAGGAGAAATTGGTGAAATTTACAAGTCACACCCTTGGTCATGCCCGTGACCAAGGGCATGTAACCTGAAGCTCAAGACAGATTCGATGTCGTGCTGCTTGAGCCAGTACACACCATGTCACGCCCGTGACCCAAAGTCACGCCCGTGACCCAGGGCGTGTAAGCTTAGAATCTGTCCCAGCTAGCTGCCGTTGAGATGCGGCGATGCCGTCGAGAAGTCAACCTAAGTCACGCCCGTGACCCAGATGTCACGACCATGACTTGCCCGCATGATCTCTGCACACCGCCGCGCCGAAATCGAACCCACGCCGCATTAAATGAAGTCGTACAAGGTCACGCTCGTGACCCAAATGTCACGGGCGTGACATGTCACTTTTCGCCGCAACGTCCCACAAGATCTACGCCGATGTCGGATCCGATGTGAACAGAGCTTACACGCCCTTGGTCACGCCCGTGACCAAGGGCGTGTATCTTGAAAATTTTTCCTATAAATTCCAGAGCTCTCCTTGAGTCCAGGGTTCAGAATTTTGGAGAGGGGGAGGTGCTGCTAGAGCTGATTGTGAGCTTTTTCATGTTTCTTTCATGTTTCTCTCTAGTATGCTCTCTATTTATCCATTTCATGCAATGTTCTAGTTTCCTTCTAATGCAATAGTTTCTTAAGCTTGTAATCCTTACTTTTTCTAGCATTGTAATTTTGGTTAAGGCTTGTAATAGTTTTTAAATTTAAATAAAAATTAGTTTTGTTTTCTTCACTTCTCTTTCTCTTTTAATTAGTTCTTCTTCATGCAATTTTATCTTACTTGTTGGAACTGGGATTCGGCCCAACGAGGAGTCCGGACCCCACGGATGGGTGCAACTCGCGCTTACTGATCCTTCGGAGCAACCTGACTGAAGACTTAGAACTGAGACCCTTGGCGACAGTATGGAGGTCCCACCACACACCCGGAAGATCGTAGAGCGCTTCCCCTCCCAAGCCAAGAACTGAAGTCGGGCACCTTGGAGAGATTTGAGAATGCTAACCAAAGATGACCTGAGGAGAGAGAAGCCAAAAAGGAGTACTCTCCAAAGGTGCCCTTAGGGTCTTATTTATAGTTTTCCTGAACTGGTCTGCTGATGAAAGTGCACAGTTAACCTCACTAGAATTCTCTAGAGGGGGGGTGAATAGAGATTTAAAAATACTTTGTGCAATTATATAGATATATATATATATGTGTAATAATCACAGATTCAAGCTTCCCACACACCAACAAGAATTAAGCAAGTAAAGAAGAAAAATAACAAGAAGAAAATCACAGCACAACACAAGGAAATATAGTGGTTCCCCAAATTTTGGGTAGTCCACTCTTCTACCCCCTTGGTAGGAATTCACTAACTTGCACTGAGACTTTTGATAAGGAGACTCTTAGAACCACTACAACTGAATTTTTTGAAGAGAGATTCTAAAAACTCTTTTACACAGTTTGAAAATGAAATAAGGATAAGAAGAAGAAGTAGAATAAGTAGAGGAACAGATAACACTATATGTAAGAAAGAATCTTCTTCCTAGAAAGAAGATTAGAAGCACAAGTATAGTGAATATGATCTCTCTTCTATAGTGAGAAGTAGATTGTAAGCTTTTCTCTCTTTTATGAGAGTTTTCAGAATTTGCAGCAGAATGGCTTGAGAAGATGAAGGCTTTTTCTTTGCTGCAGCACACTATCTCTTTTCTCAATTTTCTCACTCTTCACTTGGGAGCTCTTCCTCTTTTTCAAATGTATATGGTGGATCACTTCTTTTTTTTATTCTCTGCCGACCTCCTCCTTATTTATAGCTCTGTTTAAAATATATTGCTAAAGGAGAATTATCAATTTAGCAGACAGAGAATTAGAAAGAGAAGAGTTTCCATAATCAATATTTCTATAGAAGGAAAAGAATTCATTCTGATTTCAAATAATATCCATAATAATCTTAATCAAATTAGCCAAGAATCAAATAAAAGGAAAGGCTGATTCAGAACGGCTATAAAAGAATAATATCATTCCATAAAAATCAGATCTATAGAAAGAAGGAAATAGATCTGGCGTGTTTTTGAATTACTTATAGATATCGACGTGCGTCGATTACTATTCGACGTAAACGTTGATTTCATCCTGGCTGGACGTCGAGAGGAGAATAAGGAAGGTGCGTCGACAAAGATGCGTCGACTTTATCAAATGCGTCGATTAGAAGTCAGAGGTACGTCGACAAAGATTACGTCGAATTCTTCTGAGAGTTACTTCGACTCATTCTGAGAGAAACGTCGACTATATTTCGCCGTTGCGTCGAATACTATTCGACACATATTTACTTAGACTAATTTTTCATCCTTAGAAATTAAATTCTTCTCAATTCTAGGGGTTAACATAAATCATTTCCCCAACAATCTCCCCTTATTTGTCTTAACCCTATTTAGAGGGAAATTGTATATGTATTTAATCAACACAGCAAAGAATTTATACAGAGACGAAATATGTTAAATAATCAGAAGAAGATAGAATAAGAAATTATATAAACAAATTTCATGTTCAGTTGACTAATCAGTATTTAAGCATAGACAATTGTTCAAATAGAGTATATCATCATTGTTCAAGGGTAGGAGGAGTTTTTCTTTTCCTAGTGAATACTTTTGTGGGTTGCTCCTTCTCAGTAGCAGGTGATTTCCTCAGCTCCCCGTGAGTCTCAGCAATTTGCTCCCCCTAAGTCAAAGTAGTTTGCTCCCCCTGGGATGGAGCTTCCATCACAGTATCAGCTTCATTTTCTTTCTCTCATTCAGCCTCAGTTTCCTTTTCAACTTCATTTTCTGTCCTACATGCCTCCCCATGTAATTGAATCACTTGTTGAGTAGCTTCTCTTGCTATATTGAGTACCTCTGTTAGGTGCTCTTTACTATGTAGCTCAGGTACAACTTCATTCCCAATGGTCTTGAGCAGTGCAAGACTATTATTTTTTGAAGTAGGAAGAGACTTGTGAGAGAGGGATTTATGACTGGAGAGCTGCTCTTCATCTAACCTCTCCCCCTTCTAGACCTTCTTAGCCAAGGAGGTTAAGAAAGATCTGGTGACCTTAGAGGAAGAGACAGAGGTCTTCAGGATTTGCACAGAGGCACTGACCCCATCTATTTGGGTCTGCATGTGTAAGATGGAGGAATGAATCTTGGAGCAGTGCCCATCCAGCATTTCTTGGAATCTTTGTGTTGTGGATTGGATACACTGAGTGATGAGGTTGTCAGTGGATGGAGATGGTTCAAAATGTGCTGGAGGAGGAGGAGTCAATGGAGGAGGAGGTGTTGTATGTGATGAAGGTGAAGAGGGGACTGTATCATTTTGATGAGGTGTATTGGATGGAGAGGGTGGAGGAATAAAGGAGGGTTGAGCAGGTGATTGAGTTGGTATTTGTGAAGGTGTGGATGATGGTGGTACAGAAGAGATGTCTGTATGAGGAGGAGGAGGAGATGGATGAGCAGGAGAGTTGGGAGGAGAAGGAGTCCTTTCAGGAATGGCAACAGGCTAGGGAATTTTCCTGGTCCATTTTGAGAAGAGAGCTATGGACATCCTCTTGCCAGGTGGTATGGGGATTCCTTTTGACCTACATAGGTCAGGGAAGGAGTGGAAGAGTACTTGGCTCATAATTCTCATGTAGGCATTCTCTTTGTGAGAGTATTTAAAGCCTATCATTTTGAGCAGGCAGCTTGCCCAGTCTACCTTCTTCTTCAGCACAAGGGCCCCCATGATGTTTAGTTGCTGCTTGGGCACTGCATCATGGGCAGAGATCTTACATAGTAATATTTTCCCTACTATGTCTGCCAACAGTCTATACTCATCAGAGAAGTCTATTTTCTTCAGGTGGATTGGTCTATCTTTGGAGAACTTCATGGTGATTAACAGATTCTTTATTTCATCAGGGGTAAGTTCCACAGGTCATCACCTGATTGGGGAATTATTATAGTTATTCTTTAGAAAATGATTTGCTTTCCCTATTTGAACAAAGATAATATTGGACTGTACCTGATGGTAGATCAAAGGTGGTCCTAATGTGTTCTGCAGAAATTGAGACAGGTGTCTCATGGATTGTTCCTGTGATTTCTCCTTGTTCAGATATCTGAACATGAGTCATCAGCTCTGTGAGTTCTGTCTCCAGGAGCTTGCATCTTGTGGAGATGAGCTTATCCAGACTAGCTTTAGTGAAGAGAGCTATGATGCTCTTATAATTTTCTGCGGCGGATTGGAAGGATTCGAGGTCAATGTCGAACCCAGAGTTTATCTTGGGAGCCATTGTAGGTCAGTGAGAAAGAGGAAGAAATGGCTGGACTGAGAGGTAAGAGGGATGAAAGATGCAGAATGCGAGATGATTTCTAACTGAAGAGTCTATTTGAGTTAGGTGAAACATCGAAATGAGACACAATTCGAGGCATATTCGGTACTACAGTGGATGTGACCGAAAATATTTTAGTATTGCCGCACTTTTTCATGAAGTCGACGTTACGTCGAGTGGAATTCGACGTAAGTGTTGATACAGTCTGAAGTAAGATGTTAGGGTTTCATATCGACATATACGTCGATTGGAGTCGACGCATGCGTCGATTTAAGTTATTATTGATAGTTATCGACGGTGCGTTGATTATAAAATCGACGTGACTTTTATTTTCCTTTAAAATTTTGGGTTTTCCCTTGAGAGATTATTCTTCCTGCTCCTAATGTTTTCTAAGACAGTCTTGGACTAATTTTTATAATTAGATTGATTGTACCAACATTGTTTGGCAATGTGGCCAGTTTTATTGCATATATAACATCTGACTATCTTTAGATAATGGGATTTTGAGTTTAGAGAGAGATAGTGGTGTTGATTAGGATAAAAATTTTGATTAGGATAAGAGTTTTGACTAGGATAGAAATTATGATCAGGATGAATGGGTCCTGAATGGGGGTTAAGATGGAAGGTTTTTGGAGGATGGAAGTGTTCTGTCTTTATGTTGCTCTGAGTTTGTATGCGTCGATATCTATTCGACGTATGTTGATAGTTGCGTCGATTTATACTCGGTGCTTTCTCCAAATTGCGTTGATCTAGAATCGATGCATGGAATAAGTTGAACCCACTCCGCCTAAGGATCCATCAGTCGCCTCTAAAGACACGATTGTGTTTGTTGAGAAGAAAGCGTTAAGCTTGATATGTAAGAAGGAGTTTGAGCGCGATAGATTTATGGACGGTGTCATATATGCGTTAGTTTGCTTACAAATCAAGGAAGACACGTCCCCTTTTGAAAACTTACCACTAGTATTGAAGACACTTTTGGAAGAATTTAAGGACGTCTACACAGATGATTTACTGTCCGAATTACCCCCCATAAGAGAAATTCAACACGAAATTGATTTCGTTCCGGGATCCTCCTTGCCCAACCTTCCCCATTATCGACTTAACCCTTCCTCACACCATGAATTGCACAAATTAATTTCGGATTTGCTAAGTAGGGGTTCATCCGTCATAGTAAGAGTCCTTGTGTCGTACCAGCATTATTGGTCCCTAAGAAAGACGGTTCCTGGAGGATGTGTGTGGATTATAGGGTCATTAATAAAATAACTATCAAATATAGGTTTCCCATCCCTCGTTTGGACGACTTATTGGATATGTTAGCCGGGGCCACTACTTTTTCAAAACTAGATCTTAAGAGTGGCTACCATCAAATCAGAAATAGGGAGGGAGATGAGTGAAAAATGACATTTAAATCAAAAGATGGACCTTATGAGTGGTTGGTGCTCAGGGAAGGGCTCACTAATGGCCTGAGTACATTTTCGAGGTTGATGGTGTTAGTGTTCAAGCCTTTCTTGGGAAAATTTGTAGTTATATATTTTGATGATATCCTAGTTTTTAGCGCCTTTTCGAATGATCATGAGTCCCACTTGAGGATAGTCCTTACGACGTTGTGAAAGGAGCAATTATTTGTTAATATAAAAAAATGCTCGTTCAATGTTCCATATGTGGAGTTCCTAGGATATATTATGAGTTCGGAGGGCATTCATGTAGATCCCAAGAAGGTCCAAGCCATTAGGGATTGGCAGGAACCGACCAATATACGGGATGTTCAGAGTTTTCAAGGCTTAGCTACTTTTTACCGCGGATTTATCCGAGATTTTAGTAGTATCATGGCACCGATCACGGAGTGCATGAAGAAGGGAGAATTCACATGGACCAAATCAGCCACTAAAGCGTTTGAAACAATTAAATCCCAAATGTCGGAAGCTCCTCTTGTACGATTTCCTGATTTTAATAAGGTTTTTGAATTGTCATGTGATGCGTCTGGAGTTGGTATTGACGGTGTATTGAGTCAAGAGGGTCCTATTGGGTATTTTAGTGAGAAGCTTGCGGGGCCAAAATTGAATTCTTCTAATTATGATATGGAGTTTATGCGGTTATTCAGTGTCTCCAACATTGGCGACATTATTTACTCCCTAAGGAGTTTGTTATCTGATCACGAGGCTTTGAGATTTATTAAATCACAAATAAGGTTAGCCATAGGCATGCTAAATTATTCTCCTATCTTCAGGAGTACACCTTTGTAATAAAACACCTTAAGGGAACGCTAAATTGTGTGGCAGACGCCCTTAGTTGAGTCTCTTTATTATTGTCTACGCTTGAGGTGAAAGTGATTGGGTTCGATAGAATCAAGGATGAGTACGTTAATTGCCTGGACTTCAAGGAAATATATTTATCCACTCAAAGTGACTCCCCCACGACCATTCCAGCCTATTATATTAGGGACGGTTATTTATTTAAGCATTCAAATCTATGTATCCCTAGTTCCTCTTTACGTCATTTCATCGTTTGGGAATTGCATAGTGGCGGATTAGGTGGTCATTTTGGTCGTGACAAGACAATCGCGTTAGTGGATGATAAATTTTATTGGCCAGGCCTTAAGTCAATGGTAAATAAAATTGTGGATAGTTGTCGTGCGTGTCAATTAGCTAAGGGCAATAAAACAAATGCGGGATTTTATACCCCTCTTCCGATTCCTTCCATACCCTGGGAAGATGTTAGTATGAATTTTATTCTAGGCCTACTCATCACGTTTAGACGTCATGATTCCATTTTGGTGGTAGTAGATCGGTTTTCAAAAATGGCTTATTTTATTGTGCGTAATAAAACCAACGATGCGTCACATGTTGCGAAATTATATTTTAAGGAGGTCGTTGGGCATCGGGGCATCCCCAAGACAATAGTGACTGATAGAGACGTAAAATTTACAAGTTATTTTTGGAAGACTCTTTGGAAGCTTATGGGAACCAAACTCTTGTTTTCTTCGGCCTACCATCAGCAAATGGATGGGCAAACGGAGGTGGTAAACAATTGTTTAGGTAGTTTACTGCGTTGTCTTGTGGGTGACCACAAGGCTACTTGGGATTTACTCATTCCTCATGCTCAATTAGCGTATAACAATTCTAAAAATAGATCAACGAGTTTATCGCCGAATGAAATCGTGCACGATTATAATACACCAGTGCCACTTGACTTGATTCTATTGCATCCATCATATAAGTCAAGTCAATTCACACAGAATTTGCCTCTCATGTTCACAATTTACATAAGCACATTAATGATGCGCTAACCACACAATATGCATCTTATTAATCTCATGCTAACTTAATAAGAGAGCGTCTCACTTGAAGGTTGGTGATTTAGTTTTGGTGCGACTCATCCCTGAACGGATGCCTTCGGGCACCCAAAAAAAGTTGGCCAATCGGCGAGCTGGTCCGTTTCGAATTTTAAAGAAATTAGGAGAAAACACATATATTTTGGAGTTACCTACTGATTGGGGAATTTCCCCTATTTTCAATGTTTCCGATTTAACGTCATATGTTTCTCCACCACTTGAATTATCTGCCTATCCATTTGGTTCCACTGAATTTTCTAATAGGTTGGGGGGTGAGCATGTTCCTGGATCGCTCTCTCCATCGGTCTCCACTAGAGGTACGTTGAATGTTGATGAAGAAACTTTTCCTCCTTATTTGCCTAATGCTTTTCTAAGGTTCCCCAGGACCACCTATGTGCCAGACAGGATCCTCTGAGATGAAGGGCTCTCCTCTCTAAGTGGTGACATTTGCCGCTACTTGATATGATGGCGTGATCGTCCGGCCTCCAATGACTCTTGGCTTCCTGAATCGGAAGTGGCTCTTTTGGATGCTGCTCTTCTACGCCAGTACATTTGTTGCGGGTCGCTTGGGTGCTATTGGTAGGCCGGTATTTTAGTCAATGCACTACATATTAGATCCATAATCACTCATATTTGTTCTCTATACTTCATTCCATGCTAAGTGCACTTTTAGGCCCGTTTTGGCGTGCATTTGCGCTCCATAATTGTTTGGGGTAAGCACATGGTGCTCCTCAACCCTTTTTCTTTATTTGGATTGAGCTGGAAGGGTATTCCCAGTTATATGATTGCTGTTTGGTGTTGTTAAGGTGGGTAGATCATCAATTATGCCCAGATTTCCTGTCTGCATGAATCGCACGGTCATGCATTTTCTTGACGCACGGTCGGCTGCGATCGTGCGCGTTCATTTGCGGCCCAAAACAGCATTCTGAATTTGGTCGTGCGTTTTTACGCACGGTCGTGCATGAACAAAATTCTGCAACTTCTCTATTTAAACTGCGGTTTTTAGGTTTTCAGCATCCGATTTTGTTCCGCGAATTCTTCCGCCGGAAGGGGCGACTGCTCCATTCTCTTCCACTATTCCTCCCCCTTTTGCCCGAGGCCACCTCGCATCATCTAAGCGCATCAAGGAGAGGATTCTACACTCATCTTGATCGCCAAGCTAGGAGTTCTTCGCATCGGACGTGGTCGGATTGTAGTTTACTGGAGAAGACGGGTCCATTGGGAGGAAGTGACAGCCCTCCTCTACCCCGGACGATAGCTGGGACCGAGCTAGGACGTGGATTAACAACCCGACGATTCCTACCGTGAATCTACAGCAAGCCTCCGAATTCGGTTGTATCTCTTGCATTTTTCTCCTCTTGGACTATTGTTGTTAGTGTAATCTTCTTTATGTTGATGATGTTGCACTTTATATTTGTTGAACTTCTTGTTTATATATTATGAAATGTTTTCATGCTTTATGAGTGCTTGAGGTGTGCTTTCGTGGTGATTGTGGTGTGAGTGTTTGGTGTTGTCGCACTAGCAATTGCTAGTGGCGTGCTTGTTGACGAGGTGCTTGCGACCCTCATTCCGCCTGCTTACTCGTCCATCCGCCTAGCGAAGCGTGGCATAGCGGCCCGTGTAATCCATTCGCCTCACGAAGCAGTACGCTCAAGGCATGCACAGTTCGATTCCGCACTAACCCTTCCATTCGTGTGCCTACTCGTCCATCCGCTTTGTGAAGCAGCGCGCTCAAGTCCTGCCTAGTTTCCATCCCGCCTAGCGAAGCATTGCATAGCGGCATTGTATAGGAGTAGTTGTAGTTATTTTCTTTTACTTTCCATCAACCAAATCCCCCCTTTCGCAATCCATCCGACCTAAAGGACTTCGATCTCAAGTCCTTCCTTAAAAGTAAACTTCACCTTACTGTGTTCCTTTGAGATTCGATACTCAGGGATTTGCTCCTCATTTTTTATTACTTGAACGATCGGTACACTGCCGTTTCGTGCCGTAGTCTTGCTACCGCCTATAGCGGTGTGCTAGATTTGCGCATCAAGTTTTTGGCGCCGTTGCCGGGGAGCACAGACGTGTGAGTTTTCTGGAGAGGGACACAAGAGATAGAAACCCTTTTCCACTTATTTATACCATTTTATGTATTTTTATATATAAGTAGCATCTTTGAATTTCTTTATTTCTAATCTTTATTTGCAATTTCTCAAAAGCAGGTTTTCAATTTTATTGCTTGTGTATAGTCAATTCTTGCTTAGAATATTTCTGTTTGGTGAAATCTTCCTTTGCACCATGTTTTCTTATCTGGATATATGTTGCAAATGGTGTGGGGATGCTAGGCATTATAGTGATGAGTGCCCCACTGAAGATGGTGGGCATAACTCTCGTGGTTCAGTGCATGCAGCATCATCTTCCAACGGCACTTCATACACTGTACCCAAGTCTTATGGTCACTCTTCTTCGCCACTTCCATCATTTTTGTATTCCTCACCGGCCCCGCAAGGACTGACAAGGAATAAAAAATTATGTTTGTGTTGTCGTAGCACCGAGCATGCGTTGAAAGATAGTGCAGAATTCCAGCGCCAGATGGAGATGGATGACGAACCAGATATCCGTGTCATTCCATCCATCTCTCATTTGGTTGCCCCTTCTGATTCTGATGATGAGTTCGCAGTACCACCTTGTCTATGGGGTACTTCTGCGGATATTCCCATCAGACTTTTGACTGCTCAGTGTGATGACGTGGTGGAGATTCCTCTCCCTTTGCTTCCATCTCTTCTTTTGGATTCACCCCCGGAGGAACCTGTTTATATTTTCTCTGATGATGTTATTACTGATGTTCCTCCACCTTCTTTGCAAGAATTTTCTACTCCTATTCTTTTTGAGTTGGTTAATGATGTGGTGCAAGAGGTTCATTTGGAGCCTGAGGATGCGTCAAAGTGGGACGAGGATGTTATTCTCTCCAATGAGAAGTGTGACTTCTTGGAACACGATGATGCGCTGAGGTGAGATGAGGAGGATTCCTTTCCTGATGAGGAGGTTTGCACTTCCTTATTGGACGAGGAGGTCCACTTCACCACTGAGGACCTTGAACTCCCGGATTAGCCTCGCTATGATTCATATGATACCGACAGTGATCTATGTTTGGATCCTGCTGGGAGTGAGACCGGGATCACTCCCCCGATTGATTTTTATTTATGTTCTTCTTCTTCTTTATTCCTTGACCCCTCTTCTTCATCTGAGCCTGTGTGGGTTGAGTCTTCACAGGTACCTCAGGAGGACTTGGTGCATATTGCCCACGTCAAAGATGAGAGCATCCTCTTATGTGAGGAGGTTGATTCCTCCTCCATAGAGGAAACCTCACTCATTGTCATATCCTCATGTCGCCTCCCTGAAGATGACACCTTGCTGGGCAAGGATGTTTTTGGTGAAATTTGTGAGGAGTACTCCTCCTCCTTTTCTTACTTTCTCTACCCTCTACTTATGAGGAGCGGGTATTATTATTATTTAGGTAGAGGGGTGACTGTTCTATCTCCGTATCGGTACCCGTTACCGACACGCATATTAGAACAGTTACCAGTGCATTTCTCTTTTCATACTCCCATTAGCTAGAACCTTCTACTTTTTGAATAAGTCATGCTGGGAGGACAATAACCCCAGTAGTTATCTTACTTTCCCTGTTTTTTTTTATTTATTTCATCTAGTTTAGTTTAGTTAGTGTTTTTCATTTTATTTTGTATATTTCCTTTTGTTTTTGCGGAGCTCACCCCTGCAGGTTCATTTCTGGATGGGGATGCTGCATCTGTCTTGGTTAACGCCAATCTTCCGGTATGCTCATTTTTGAGCATGGGTAACTTTTCTTCCCCTAGTCTTTTATTTAATTTTCATGGTTATATCATTTGCTTCTATTGCTTAGATTAAGTCTGGGGGAGAGCCGCTATGTGTTACTCACTGCACGTGCACATGACACTGCACACTAGAAGTACATTTTAGTTCAGTTTAATAAGTGTTGTTTCATATGCACCGCACACCACTACACCCACTTGAGCGTGCGCTTAGCTGTTGGCACGTCGTGAGTCAAATTTGTTTCCTTTGTGTGATGGGAAAATCATTGTGCTGGCTTAGGATTGTGAGTCAGAGTAAAATGTTGACTCCTGTAGTGCTCCTAGTCGAGTGCTCATGTCTCGCATAGAAATTCGTGTAGATTCAATTTCTTTTTATGCTTTTAGATTATATTTTTTCTATTAGCATAGATATTGTTTACTTTACTCAGAAATTGGTGAATCCGGTGTGAATCAAATGGTAGCATAGGAATGTGTGTAGACGTTCGTTAGCCTAGTATTGCCCAAGTCGGGAGAAAGGATTATCTTTCTCGGTGGCTAAGAACTTGCCCCAAGCGACTCTTGAAGCATGGGTATATGGTTAGTCAATCGCGTGAATGTGATATAGGCCATCATTTTGGCCTGGTTGAGCCTTTGTGCCCATTCCTATCGCTCTATCCTCGTTCGCCCAGTTGTGCCTACCCGTTCTTTGATTCAGCCCCATTTTTATCTCACCAATGCCTAAAAGCCAATCCTAGTCGCAAACCCAAACTGGAGCTTTAGTTGTTTATTATTTTCATGATTGGGGTGTTGATGTTGTGATATTTTTGTGAAAATGTGGATGCGCTTCATTGCTCGTCTTGCTGAAAATGTGTTGAAAAGAAAAGAAAAAAAATGAGAAAAAGAAAAGAAGTAAAAAGAAAAGAAAAAGAAGAAGTGTTTAATTGAAATTTATTATAGATTTATGATTGGGAATAGGCGGTGCACACACCCATGTAGTCAAGTCCAATTCTGGGGGTGTGGTGTACCCGCGTATCTTTTTGTGGTGCTTGAGGATAGTTTTCTGTGTTAGCTCATTTGGGTTTAGTGCTTGAGCCATCGTTTTTATCATTGTATACCTCACCTAAACCCAAGCCTCATCTAAAACCTTAAGTCCTATTGATTAACACATTTGAGTCAAACCTGTGTCGTGGAGAGAGTGCGAACGGGCAAGCTTATGGTCACCGACATTGATGGATTTCAATGGAGGTTGTCTCGAGCCCCGATCTTTGGCAATGCTCACCTCAGCGTTCAGTTTACTTTCTTCCTATGTACGACCTTATGATTCACCGTGATTCACTTTTTGAGTAAATGTAATATATAAATACGCCCCTAGAAAAGTATAAACTAATTTGTAAAATTAGAAATTTTGTCTACTGTATTTCTACGAGCGTGAGCTTACGACTTCACATGGTACTCCGCCCTTGCAATTTCTTGCCAGCTTTGTTTTTTTTTCTCATCCGCTTGAGGGATTTATTTGCTCGGGACGCACAAACAATTAAGTCTGAGGGTGTGATGAGTCCCATTTTTATACACATTTTTGGGCTCATCTGGGCCGATATTTTAGTCAATGCACTACATATTAGATCCATAATCACTCATATTTGTTCTCTATACTTCATTCCATGTTAAGTGCACTTTTAGGCCCATTTTGGTGTGCATTTGGACTCCATGATTGTTGGGGGTAAGCACATGGTGCTCCTCAACCCTTTTTATTTATTTGGATTGAGCTGGAAGGGTATTCCCAGCTGTGTGATTGCTGTTTGGTGCTGTGCAGGTGGGTAGATCATCAATTATGCCCAGATTTCATGTCTGCATGAATCACACGGTCGTGCGTTTTCTTGACGCACGGTCGGCTGCGATCGTGCGCGTTCATTTGCGGCCCAAAATAGCATTCTGAATTTGGTCGTGCGTTTTTACGCACGGTCGTGCGTTTTTACGCATGGTCGTGCGTTTGGTCGTGCATGAACAAAATTCTGCAACTTCTCTATTTAAACTGCGATTTTTAGGTTTTCAGCATCCGATTTTGTTCCGCGATTTCTTCCGCCGGAAGGGGCGACTGCTCCATTCTCTTCCACTATTCCTCCCCCTTTTGCCCGAGGCCACCTCGCATCATCCAAGCGCTTCAAGGAGAGGATTCTACACTCATCTTGATCGCCAAGCTAGGAGTACTTCGCATCGGACGTGGACGGATTGTAGTTTACCGGAGAAGACGGGTCCATTGGGAGGAAGTGACAGCCCTCCTCTACCCCGGACGATAGCTGGGACCGAGCTAGCACGTGGATTGACAACCCGACGATTACTACCGTGAATCTACAGCAAGCCTCCGGATTCGGTTGTATCTCTTGCATTTTTCTCCTCTTGGACTATTGTTGTTAGTGTAATCTTTTTTATGTTGATGATGTTGCACTCTATATTTGTTGAACTTCTTGTTATATATTATGAAATGTTTTCATGTTTTATGAGTGCTTGAGTTGTGCTTTCGTGGTGATTGTGGTGTGAGTGTTTGGTGTTGCCGCACTAGCAATTGCTAGTGGCGTGCTTGTCGACGAGGTGCTTGCGACCCTCATTCCGCCTGCTTACTCGTCCATCCGCCTAGCGAAGCATGGAATAGCGGCCCGTGTAATCCATCCGACTCACGAAGCAGTGCGCTTAAGGCCTGCACAGTTCGATTCTGCACTAACCCTTCCATCTGCTTGCCTACTCGTTGATGAGTCCCAATTATATACACATTTTCGGACTTATCTGGGCTAGTTTTCCTGCATTTGTACTTCATTTTTTGTCCATATTCGCCTTGTTCATGCTTTTATTTGAAGTACACCTTTTAGGCTTGTTGTGGTGTGCAATTGCGCACTATTTTGTTGGGGGCAAACACATTGTGCTCCCCATTCTTTTTGTGCTTTTATACTTGTGTTGGAGGTGTGTTCCCAGCGTTTGGGTGTGTTGTGCAGGTGGGCAGATCATCCATATTGCCCAGAATTCATCCTGTATGAATCGCACGGTCGTGCGTTTTCTTGACGCACGGTCGGCTGCGATCGTGCATTGTGATCGGCTGGTCAATATGGTGATCTGCTCCGCTCGTGCGTTTTCTTCACGCACGGTTGGCCTCAACCGTGCGCGAACAAAACGCACGACCTCCTATTGTTTGCCGGAATTCGAGGTTTATGAATTCGCCCGTGCGTTCTCACGCACGGTCGCACCTGCGTCGTCTTCCTGGCATTTGTTCTCGATTAATATCGCACGGTTCACGCACGGTCGTGCGTTCGACCGTGCTTGACCAAATTTCTGATTATTTTGTATAAAAGCTACAGCTCTTGCCCTATTCCGGATCGACTTTCTTTCTCGCACCCAGAGCTCTAGTTCTGCGCCATTTTTGCCGCTCCACCGCCGCCACCTTCGGGAGGAGCTCCGGTCGCCATTCTCTTGCAAATCTAAAGCCAGAGCGTCCTTTAGGCCTCCTCCATTATTCGTGCACCTCCAAAGCTCCATTTTGAGGGATTCCTGTGAAATTTTCCGGACCTTGTGAGAGCAAGCAGGAATAACAACTTCAAAGAGAAAAAACAGAAACTGAAGATAACTGAGACCGCACGGTCTCTTGCCGAACTCAGCAGCTCGCCAGACCGCTGCTGCCTGATCGCAACCGCTCCCGATCTCGAAACACCACCAGACCGCTGCACCAGACCGCTCCTTTGCCGATCTCCTGATTCCCGAACTCCAGCACCACAACTCCAAGCCGCAGACCGCCCGAACACTTTCAGAGGAAGAGGTGATCGCTGCTGCCTGCACTATCCGCAGAAGCTGCACAAGGAAGAATTCAATCAGAGACCGCTCGGTCAGATAAACACAGACCGCAGGAACTAGGCAAACTCGGCTTACACTTGGTGTGTTCTACTTGTTGCTACAGTGGCTCCCTATTTATAGGCGTGAGACCTGATCCAGTCACCACCCTATGAGATAGAGTCACCACCCATCAGATCGCGCGACCTTACCGGTCAACCCGCGCGATCACTGCAACCCTCCTGCTTCATTTTGGTGAGCGCCGACTTCACTCCAGACCGCGGGAGATCGCTACTCCCTTGGTCTGAACACGACTCCACACGGAGATCGCCAGACCGCCTAGAAGTCACCCACCACCTGTGTTCGCCTGAGACCGCAAACACAGCCAGCTCGCCCTCCTGGTCTCCTCCTGAGACCGCGAACTGAGACCGCGCGACTAAGAATGACTTAGTCCGCGAACTCCTTCAGAACCCTCTGGAAAGCCACCAGACCGGATTCAAGAGCCAACCCGTGCGGTCACGCCAGACCGGCACGTCCTTGAAGAGAACTTGTCACGCGGTCAGAGACAGACCGCGCGACCCTGAGGATGATCAGCCGTCATGCGGTCACAGCCAGACCGCACGACCTCCTCCAGCAGCCCTTGGACCAGACCAGCGGTCAACCCCGGAAGCTGCAGCTGACCAATAGAACAGACCGCCATTGTCAGACCGCCAGACCGTGCGGTCACGCCAGACCGCCCGGTCACTTCCCAGACCGCCCAGGTCCAAAAGCCTCCTCCACTTCCACTTCAATAATTTCAACAATTCCGTACTACACTTGTGAGGTTCTCCGGTGAGATCGTGGCCAAAGAAGATTGACGGAGAAGACAGGTATAATAGAAGAAAGTGACAGCTCTTCCGGACCCCGGACGGCAGTTGGAGCCCGAGCTCGGACAAGGATTGACAACCCTAGATTCCGGCCGTGAACCTCCGATGAGTCTCCGTGCTTTGGTTGTAATCTCGACCCCTTCATATTGTAGTACTGTTTTTCTTCTATTATTTGGGTGTATGAACAATGTTTGCTAAACCTTGTTTTGTTATTTAATATTTCATTTCTATGTGAAATCGTTATGTGTGGTTTATGCAAGTGAGGAGCGCCCCATTCCATCCTCCATCCCGCCGTCATGTTCGTGTGTCGCACTAGCAATTGCTAGTGGCGTGCTTGTCGACGAGGTGCTTGCGACCCTCATTCCGCCTGCCTACTCGCCCATCCGCTTAGTGAAGCGTGGCATAGGGGCCCGTGTAATCCATTCGCCTAACGAAGCAGCGCGCTCAAGGTCTGCACAGTTCGATTCTGCTTGCCTACTCGTCCATCCGCCCTTGCGAAGCAGCGCGCTCAAGGCCTGCCTAGTCTCCATCCCGCCAAGCGAAGCATTACATAGCGGCATTGCATAGGATTAGTTGTAGTATTTTCTTTTATTTCCACAAACCAAATCACCCCCCTTTCGCACCCATCCGACCTAAAGGACTTCAATCTCAAGTCCTTCCTCGATAGTTAACTCCACCTTACTGTGTTCATTTGAGAGTCGATACTTGCGGACCACTCCCACATTTTATATTACTTGAACGATCGGTACACTGCCGTTTCGTGCCGCAGTCTTGCTACCGCCTATAGCGGTGTGCTAGATTTGCGCATCAAGTTTTTGGCGTCGTTGCCGGGGAACACAGACGTGTGAGTTTTTTGGAGAGGGAGAGCTGTGAGATAAAAGTCCTTTTCCATTTTTGTATTCCATTCTTTTGTTTTATTTCTTCTTATTCTGTTTTCCTATTTATATTAGGTTGTTTAGTAAATTTTTGTTGGGTGTATTATTTTGCACAATAGTGTTTTCTTTTTGAATCATTTTATCTCCACACAATGTGGGCTTCGTTTAATATTCATTGCCGTTTTTGTGGAGATATATCGCATGCTTGTGATAGATGTCCAAAGGGAGATAATTGCCCTAGAACTCAAGGCCCAGTATATGGAGCACCGACTTCATCTGGTACTCCGTATGTTGCGCGGAAGTCCTATGGCTATTCTGCCGAGGCTTTACCGTCATACTTCTTTTCGGCTTCAGCACCTGCTGTGCCAAAGAAGCCCGTAAGGCAGTGCTTGTTTTGTCGGAGCACGGATCATGCCTTGAAGGATTGTGTTGCCTATCTTCGCCAATTGGATGAGGATGTCGAGCCGGATATCCGGATCGTCCTGACTCCTACTTCTGGCAGCACACCTTCAACATTCGGTTATGTGTCTGTGTCACCTTCACATTTTGAAGGGGATGATGTGGACACAGTCACTAGATGTGTGGTTGATCTAAGCTCAGACATGGCTGAGCCCATCTCCCTTGTACATATATCACCGTGCATAGATTCGATTCTTTGTGAGGAATCGGTGCTTGACTTTTATCCAAGCACTATTCCTCCCCCCTATTGTGCATTCTACTACATTTATTACTGATAACATTGTTGAAGGTGCGTCGCAAGAGGAGGCGGGTGATCTTTGTGTTGTGCCTATTCCTATGGAGGAGTACAACCTTCTAGGTGAAGAGGATTTTTCCTCAGCATCGGTGGAGGAAGTCCAAATCCTAGGGAAGGTCACCATTGATCCCACCGAACCTTGCGGCATTGTCAACAATGCCGACATTATTTTACTTCCCCGACCTAATGGGAGTGAGACCGGGACCACTCCCCCGATTTTTTATTCTTTATGTTATTCGTCTCCTTTATTTCTTGATCCCCCTTCCCTTTCCGAGCCTATGCAGGTTGAGCCTTCACAGGTATTGCAAGAGGTGGTGCAAATTGCACCATTCAGTGTTGCGTACATCTTCTTGTTTGAGGAGGTTAATTCCCCCTCCACAGAGGATATGCCATGTACTGTATTCCTTCCTACTGCCTCCCTGAAGATGACACCTTGCTAGGCAAGGAAATTTATTTTGGTGATAGTAGAGTGGAGGACTCTCCCTCCACCTCCTTCTTTCTCTCTCCTCTACCTGTGTCTAGCGGGTATTATTTAGGTAGAGGAGTAGTGGTTCTATCACCGTATCGGTACCCGCTACCGACACGGGAATTAGAACAGTTGTCTGTCCACTTCTCTTTCCATACTCTCATTAGCTAAGACCCTCGCCTTTCCGAATAAGTCGTGCTGGGATGACAATAACCCCAGTAGTTATCTTACTTTTTCTTGTCTTTTATTTTATCGCCTACTCTAACCAGTTAGTTAGATTTTACTTTAGTTTGCTTTTGCGGAGATCACCACTTGCAGGTATTTTCTATTTGTATTGGCGGTGGTTGTGATTCTTCGTAGAGCTTCACTCCAGGCTTCCGGCATGCTTACTTGCTGAGCATTGGGTACTCTCTTCCCCTAACTTTGTTTTAGAATATCTTAATGCATAGTTTAAGTCTGGGGGAGACCTGTTTGTGTACCCACTCACGTGCACATTTATTTAGCATGCTAGAAGTTTTTATCTAGATTATTTTGTTCATTTTGTCTGCACACAAAACACCCACTTAAGCGCGTACTTAACTTTTAGTGCGTCACGAGTATATCTCATTCCTTTTTGTATATGGGAAAATGATTGTGCTAGCTTTTAAATTATGTAGTGGAATAAAATGTTGACTCCGGTGTTTCTAGTCAAATACTCATATGAGTATAGGGATTCATGTAGATTAGATTTCTTTTTATGCTATTAGCTTTATGCATTTCTATTAGTATAAATATTGTTTACTCTACTCAAATGGTGAATCCGGTGTGAATCAAATGGTAGCATAGGGATGTGTGTAAATGATTGTTAGATGTGTATTGCTCGAACTAGGAGGAAACATAATCTTTCTCGGCGGCTAAGAACTTGCCCCAAGAGATTCTCGAAGCATAGACATAGGATAGTTCTAGTGCGTGAGAATGACGTAGGCCATCATTTTGGCTCGGTTGAGCCTTTGTGCCATTCCTATCATCTTATCCTCGTTAGCCTAGTTGTGCCTACCCGTTTCTTGATTCAGCTCCACCTTTATCTCACCAAAGCCTAAAAGTCAATCCTAGTCGCACACCCAAAATTGAGCTTTAGTTGTTTGTTATTTTCATGATTGGGGTGTTGATGTGGTGTTATATTTTGTGAAAATGTGGATGCGCTTCATTGTTCATTTGCTGGAAAAAAAATGAGAAAAAGAAAAAAAAAGTGAAAAGAAAAGAAAAGAAAAAAGCAGATGAGCTTAATTGAAAAATCCGTGTAAAATTATGAGTAGAAGTAGGCGGTGCACACACCCATGTTGCAAAAGTCTAAGTCTGGGGGTGTGGTGCACTTGCATTCGATGTCGGTGTGCGAGGAGTTATGTTAAAACGCATTTGGGTTTAGTGTTTGAGCCGTCCTTTCTATCTTTTTTTACCTCACCTTATCCAAAGCCCCATTTTAAAACCTAAAGTCCTACCGACTCACTCTATGAACCAATCTAGTGTCGTGGAGAGAATGTGAACGGGTGAGCTTATGGTCTCTGACACCGATGGATTTCGGTGGAGTTTGTCCAGAACCCCAACTTTGGCAATGCTTATCTCATCATTTATTTTACTTTCTCCATATGTGTGACTGGATGATTCACCGTGATTCCCATTTTGAGTAGAAGTAACACTTATTTACTCTTTTAGAAATTTATAAACTATGTGTATAATTAGAAATCTTCTCTAGTATTCTTATACACACATGGGCATGCGACTTCGCATGGTATTCCATTTTGTAATTTTAAGTTAGCTATTTCATGTTCCCGCCTGCTTAGGATTTGTTTGCTCGGGACATGTAAATAGGTAAGTCTGGGGGTGTGATGAGTCCCAATTATATACACATTTTTGGACTCATCTGGGCTAGTTTTCCTGCATTTGTACTTCAGTTTTTGTCCATATTCGCCTTGTTCATGCTTTTATTTGAAGTGCACCTTTTAGGCCTGTTGTGGTGTGCAATTGCTCACTATTTTGTTGGGGGCAAGCACATTGTGCTCCCCATTCTTTTTATGCTTTTATACTTGTGCTGGAGGTGTGTTCCCAGCGTTTGGGTGTGTTGTGCAGGTGGGCAGATCGTCCATATTTCCCAGAATTCATCCTGTATGAATCGCACGGTCGTGCATTTTCTTGACGCACGGTCGGCTGTGATCGTGTGTTATGATCGGCTGGTCAATATGGTGATCTGCCCCGCTCGTGCGTTTTCTTCGTGAACGGTTGGCCTCAACCGTGCGCGAACAAAATGCACGACCTCCTATTGTTTGCCGGAATTCGAGGTTTCTGAATTTGCCCGTGTGTGAGTAAAACGCACGGGCGCACCTGCGTCGTCTTCCTGGCATTTGTTCTCGATTAATATCGCACGGTTCACGCAGGGTCGTGCGTTCGACCATGTGTGACCAAATTTCTGATTATTTTGTATTAAAGCTGCAGCTCTTGCCCTATTCCGGATTGACTTTCTTTCTCGCGCCCAGAGCTCTAGTTCTGCGCCATTTTTGCCGCTCCATCACCGCCACCTTCGGGAGGAGCTCCGACCGCCATTCTTTTGCAAATCTCAAGCCAGAGCGTCCTCTAGGCCTCCTCCATTGTTCGTGCACCTCCAAAGCTCCCTTTTGAGGGATTCCGTGCTGCACTTGTGAGGTTCTCCGGTGAGATCGTGGCCAAAGAATATTGACGGAGAAGGCGGGTATAATAGAAGAAAGTGGCAGCTCTTCCGGACCCCGGACGGTAGTTGGAGCCCGAGCTCGGACAAGGAATGACAACCCTAGATTCCCGCCGTGAACCTCCGATGAGTCTCCGTGCTTTGGTTGTAATCTCGACCCCCTTCATATTATAGTACTGTTTTTCTTCTATTATTTGGGTGTATGAACAATGTTTGTTAAACCTTGTTTTGTCATTTAATATTTCATTTCTATATGAAATCGGTATGTGTGGTTTATGCAAGTGAGGAGCGCCCCATTCCATCCTCCATCCCGCCGTCATGTTCGTGTGCCGCATTAGCAATTGCTAGTGGCGTGCTTGTCGACGAGGTGCTTGCAACCCTCATTCCGCCTGCCTACTCGCCCATCCGCCTAGTGAAGCATGGCATAGCGGCCCGTGTAATCTATTCGCCTAACGAAGCAGCGCGCTCAAGGCCTGCACAGTTCGATTCCACTTGCCTACTCGTCCATCCGCCCTTGCGAAGCAGCGCGCTCAAGGCCTGCCTAGTCTCCATCCCGCCAAACGAAGCATTGCATAGCAGCATTGCATAGGAGTATTTGTAGTATTTTTCTATTATTTCCACAAACCAAATCACCCCCCTTTCGCACCCATCCGACCTAAAGGACTTCAATCTCAAGTCCTTCCTCGATAGTTAACTCCACCTTACTGTGTTCCTTTGAGATTCGATACTTGGGGACCACTCCCACATTTTATATTACTTGAACGATCGATACACTGCCGTTTCGTGCCGCAATCTTGCTACCGCCTATAGCGGTGTGCTAGATTTGCGCATCACTCGTCCATCCGCTTTGTGAAGCAGCACGCTCAAGGCCGGCCTAGTTTCCATCCCGCCTAGCGAAGCATTGCATAGCGGCATTGCATAGGAGTAGTTGTAGTTCTTTTCTTTTACTTTCCATCAACCAAATCCCCCCTTTCGCAATCCATCCGACCTATAGGACTTCGATCTCAAGTCCTTCCTTAAAAGTAAACTCCACCTTACTGTGTGCCTTCGAGATTCGATACTCGGGGATTTGCTCCTCGTTTTATATTACTTGAACAATCGGTACACTGCCGTTTCGTGCCGCAGTCTTGCTACTGCCTATAGCGGTGTGCTATATTTGCGCATCAACCGCCGACGAGGCGGGCTCTTCTCTGCAGGCGATGACTTCTGCGGTAAGAAAAGTTCTCCTTCTCTAGTTTCAGGTACTTCTTCTCCATCGTTGCTTTTGTATGCTGATTGTTTACCTTTTGTCTGCAGGCCGATGTTATGACCAATGTCGCTCTTACATGGAATGATTGTTACGTGGGACTCAAGGATAGCTACTTCACTCTTCAGGAGGAGCTGTGCGTGGCGAGAAGTGACTTTTCTGGCTTGCAGAAGAAGAGGGATCGCGACCTGGCCCGTATTGGGCAGTTGGAGGCCGACATCTCCTCTTCCCGATCGGAGGTCGAGAAGCTGCGAGCGGAGTATGGTGGCGATAAGGCGCTTGCCCAGGATGCCCTTCGTTAGCTGTCGGAGGCTCAGGGGGAGATGTTCCGCCTAGAGGGGGAGCTGGGCTTTCTGAGGAGCGAGGTGGACCGGTTGTCAACAGTCGAACACAGCATTGAAGAGGCTAAGGCGACGGGAGTGGCCGAGTACAGAGATTCTCTAACTTTCGTGGAGGAGCGGTTTCAGATGTTGGGGGAGATTCGCGCCGAGGTTATGACGAAGGAGGTTGAGCCGATGCTAGCGGATGAGTGCGAGGTTGCTTTTCACGGAGGTATTCAGAAGACTCTCCGTATGATGGAGAGGAAGTTTGGATGTGGCATTGCGGGTCTTGGAGCTAGGGACCTTTCCGAGGATGATCACCCGGATGCATCGGAGGATTGATGCTCGTACTTGTTACCCTCCATCTTCTTGTTTTTTGTGTTGTTGTTTGTTATCGTTCTTGCTTGTGTGCAGCATTGAGCTGATGTGACTGTATTCCTTTATCGTATACGTTGTACTCTTTTCCTTATGTTATTTGTGACTTTTGCTTGACGTTTGTCGAAGTGTTGATTGGGGGAACATGCTTCAAGATGGTCGGCGAAGGATGTTGTATTTGGAGATTGTGGAGAGCTTGCTATTTAGCGTTGGTACCTGTGTAGTTTGCTGGTTTTTCCAAAATAACGGATGAGTTTGCGCGAGTCTGAGCTCGTGGCTTTTTACATAATAGGAAATTAGTTTGCGCGAGTCTGAGCTCGCGGCTTTTTACATAATAGAAAATTAGTTTGCTCGAGTCTGAGCCCGCGACTTTTAGAATATAGATCTGGCCGGTGAAAAGCGGGGGTATTCAAACCGTGGGCGAACGTAAGAGGGGAAGGCCCTTACGACGCCGGGACCCAACGACGGAGGAGAAGGGCAAACCTTCAATCGACGGCGGTACGAAGTCCCTGGGGCAGGGCTCCGAAATGGCCGGTGAATAGCGGGTGTATTTAAACCGTGGGCGAACGTAAGAGGGGCAGGCCCTTACGATGTCGGGACCTGACGGCAGAGGAGAAGGGAGAGCCTTCAATCGACGGCGGTGCGAAGTCCCCGGGGCAGGGCCCCGAAATGGTCGGTGAATAGAGGGTGTATTCAAACCGTGGGCGAACGTAAGAGGGGCAGGCCCTTACGACGTCGGGACCCGACGACGGAGGAGAAGGGCGAACCTTCAATCGACGGCGGTGTGAAGTCCCCGGGGCAGGGCCCTGAAATGGCCGGTGAATAGCGGGTGTATTCAAACCGAGGACGAACGTAAAGGGGGTAGGCCCTTACAACGCTGGGACCCAACGGCGGAGGAGAAGGGCGAACCTTCAATCAACGGCGGTGCGAAGTCCTCGGGGCAGGGCCCCGTGGTGTTCCTGTAGTATAATAGTTTAGAACAGGTAAAACATAATTAGAAAATGAACATTGATACATGCGCAAGTGCAATCTTGCGGCTTCTGAGCTAATAAGTTTCTGATACAAGTTTGACGAGAGAGAAGGTAACGTCGAGCTCTCTTTGTGTTACGCTTGCTCGAGCTCTTTTGGTCGTTCAGCGTGGTGGGCAGCGGTGGTCCAGCGACCTACCCTTGGTGGCATCCTTCTGAGCTTCTTTGTGGAAATCCTCAAGGTGTCCCGACTGGACGAGATGTTCAATTTCTTCTTTCAATCTGGCACAGTGCTCCGTACGATGCCCTCGGCCTTTGTGGAAATTGCAAAATTGGGATTGGTCTCCCTTGTGATGGGAGAGTGTTCTGGGCCAATTGATGACTTTGATGTTGTAGATTACGGACAATATATGCTCGCGAGGGGCATTTAACGGGGTGTAGACCCGGGAGCTTTGATTCGCTAGCCCTCGAGAGCGGGCTGATTGGCTCTGAATGTGCGGTATGTCCTTCTCGAACTGTTGCTGCTGTCCCTTTCTCTTTCGACATGTACCCCCCAAGTTGTAGTAGGTCTGCTGGTACCGGAAGATTAGCTTTTTCTGCCAATGTAGGGGTTGCGCAGCCCTCCTGCACGCCTTGCTTCTCAGAGTTTGGATTTGGTGATGGGTCGTAGTTGATCCAAGGGAGCTCGACTGCGGTCGTGTCGAGACCACAAATTGAATCCCTAAGGATTCTTCCTTTGTTGGCCATGCGTCCAGACATGGAAACATCATGGTTCAGGGCGTCGAGTAGGAGGCTCCCAAATATTGCGTCGTAGGGGCAGTCTGCCTCTGCGATGAAGAACTGAACGTCATACTGGACTGGTTCCGAGTGCATCCCTACATGAATGAGGAGGTTGATGACTCCTATGGTGGGTATCATAGTTCCGTCTGGGAGCTCTGCGTCGCTGGCCCTGAGCTTGAGGTTCCCGCTTAGGAGTTTGAGCCGCACCACGGCTGCCACGAACAGGATATTGAACGAGAAGTGATGGGTTATCAACGCCCTCCTTAGTTCACAGGATGGATTGCCTATGCTTGCGTCTAAGTCAAAGTCCAACAATCCACGGGGATGCTCCTGGTGAAAGCTTGTGTAGATCTTTTCTTGTTGTTTGCTCCGCTCTGCTTCCCCTGGGTGGGGCGACTCATCAACCTCGGGCTCTTCTCGCTCTTCTTTTTGGATCCTCGGTGCGCGCGCTTCGTGCCATTCAATGAACAGTTGGGACAAGTCGGTGAAGTTGTGAATCGCTCCGTTTGGCAGAGATTGATACCAGCGGAGGGCGTCTCCGCGCAGCGTCTTGGTGAAGATTTTGCAGCTGTTTTGGTCGGGAAGTCTGAACGTCCGCATCATTATCAAGAAGTGATTAACGTGCCCGTACGAGTCCTCTACTCCGTGAAACTCCTTGTAGTGCGGGAGCATTAGCCATGATGGAACTGGATATGTCAAGATTGACTTTGACAGGGTGGATCGCCTTTGCTGGTACGTGACTTCGCTCGAATCCTATCCCGCTGCGAGAGGGGCCGGCTTGCTAGTTGATCCAAGACACTGGGGCAAGATGGATGTAGAGATGAGCGCTCTTTTCGCCGGGCTTTCAGGGATTGAGGAACTACATTCGTCGGATAGTTTGGGGGAGGTGTCTACTCATACTGGTTCCGTAAACTCAGGCGAAGTGGGCGCTGCCTTCAGAAATCCTTTGCTCGGTATTTGGGAATCCATTTCCCACAGACGATGCCAAACTGTTGCGGGTCGCTTGGGTGTTCTTGGTAGACCGGTCAACTTGAACCGTCTTAGCTCTAAAGCGAGCCAAGCGCGCTAACAGTCAATTTGAGATTCGTTGAGTACACTGAGACTTTTTAACGTGGAAAACCCGAAAAGGGTAAAAAACCATGCGGCCGGAGCTGTGCCGACCAAACTTCACTATCTTCTGGGGGGTTACAGTCAGGTACTTAGAATTCGAGCGCGATAGGCCGCCGCGCATTACAATAATAGAGAGAGAGAGTTCCGAAGGTGACAGGCCACCTCTCGGAAAACTAAGTCTTTTTCCTTCTGAGAACGGTGGAGAACAAAATTGAGAATGCTCGGGAGAACAAAAGTGAGAATGCTGAGTCGCCTTTCAGGAGAAAGGAAATCTTCAAGTCCATGAAGGAGATCTTCAAGCGTCGAAGGAGAATTCCAAGGAAATCTTCAAAGGAGCTCTCCCGGGTGCAGAAGGCCCTTTTTCTAAATGAAGGTTCTGGGCTCCTTGTATAGCTTTGGCTGGGGTTATCCCGGTAATTTTGCCATCATAACCACTGTAATCACCTGACGGGGGAATCACGCTGGCCGATTTGGAGCACACGGATCGCCATTTTTCATAAATGACCGTCTCGCCCTTCGGGCAGTTCAGGCAGCTTTGTTGAAGGTGAAAAAAGCGACAAGCGGGTCCTGTAATCTGAGAAATTAGAAAGACAAAAAGTGAGCGTGCTCAGAATGTGGAAGTGTTTTGAGCGCGCTTAGAAGTGTTCTGAGCGCACAACGAACACAAGAGCATTCTGAGCGTGCTAGGAGGCGTTCTGGGCGGAATCCAAAAACTGGAGTGCGCGCGGCGAGCTCGAAGAGGGGGGATTTGCCCAAACCCCGTTACGGGGGAGCGTGGCTTGGTCGCACCCTAAGGGGGTGCGGCTTGGACGCACCCAAGGCCATACCCCTTATGGGGAGCGACTTAGCCGCACCCCCAGGGGGTGCGGCCTGACCGCGCCCCTTGGTGCGGCTATCCACACCCCACTAGTGGGGTGCAGGCTAATCGCACCCCAATAGTGGGGTGTGGTTATGGCGGCGTGAGGCGTCTGGCGGTGCGTGGACTGGGCGGCGAAAATGACGGGTTCAGTTTGCTCTACCACTCACCCCCCACTATCTTAGTGGGGGAGTGGGTTGAGTGAGTAACCGCCACTCAGTCATCTTTTTTAAAGATGAGAGCCTATGTATGAATTCCTATCAACATTCAAGCCAACTCATCGGTGATGAGTACTTTTGAGCGGGGGAGGATTGATGGAGGCGACGACCCTCAACATGAAGATGATGGTACTGACACGCTTATAGATGATGGAGAGTCTATTTGGGAGAGCTGTTGCGGATTGAAAAGCTGCTGATTGAACAGAGCTCTTTAGATAGAGCTCTTTAAGCAACTATTTTGAAAAGCTGCAGGCTGTTTGGATGGTCTGTGTATAAGCGCTGATTAAACAGAGCTTTTTCAAATAAGACTGTTTGGTAGAACAGCTTTTTGAGAGCTATTTTTTTCTAAATAAAAATACTGAAATATAAATAAAATAAAATATTAGAAAACATTTGGTTTCCCCATTGTACTATAAACCCAAGCATAATAATTAAATAACATACATGCGCACACACACACACACACACACACACATACACACACACACCCATCATACACACAAGCATAAGTGCTTAAGGTCAAAATTGTGAAAAGTTTAAATGAATATGATCTGCCAGCAATCTTTCTACATCATTTAGCAGTTTGTAGTGAGAAAAGTAGTATTGTGAGGGATCACTCATTTGTAACTATTTTGGCCACTTTCTCGTATACTCATTGCCCAGAATTTGTGTCTTTTTTTTCTAACACAATGCCTGAAACTACCCTTCCCTGGACTTCAACTACAACACTCTATTATTGAAAGGAAAAATTCTAAAAGGAAAAAGCCTAAAAGGAAACCATTCTTGACAGCAGAATCCTTCCAGGAACTCTAAAAACAGTGCAGTTTTTCATCAATTAAAACCAGATCTAGTAAAGATCCATACCCTAAATTAATGAAGTGGAGCAAGACGAGTAGAAATGGAAGAAGAAGCATACCTCTGATCTGTAGCAGAAGGCCGAGAAATGGAAGAAGCACTGCAAGCAAATGGAAGATGCCGCGAAATGGAAGAAGAAGCACTGCAAGAACACCAGCGATCTGTAGCTGACGGCGAGCAGAAATGGAGCAGGGAAGGCCGCGATCTGTAGCTGACGGCGAGCAGAAATGGAGCAGGGAAGGCAGCGATCTGTAGCTGACGGCGATCTGTAGCTGATGGAGAGCAGAAATGGAGCAGAAATGTTGATCCGTCGAGTGGAAGACGCCTGGAGCAGGGACTTTTCGACGGGAGAGAGCGAGCCGAAGGAATCGCAATCGGGGAAGAGAGACGCGGGTTTCAGAAAATAGATTCGCAGAGCGCAATCGCGATCCCTCGCTAGCTTTCCGAAGTAACCCTAAAACGCAGGTTTTGGAAACGTGATTTCCAGGGAGCTGTGCATACAAACAGGTTAAAAATAGCTCCGGCGGATGGAATAGAGCTTTTCCATCCGCCGGAGCTCTCCCAAACAGACCCGGAGTCTCTCCAACCAAAGACTTTCGACGCCATCTCCGTGATAGTAATTGTGATGAACGCTATCGCCGTGATAGTAATTGTGATGAACGCCATCGCCGCTACAACCTCCGCCCGAGGCACAAGAGTATTAATTAATAATTATAATTATTATATTATAATTATTGATTAATTGTTATCATGTTTTTCTTTACTTTTATTTTAATGTTTGGGACTTTATTTTATTTTTCATGTTTTGTTTTTAATTTGGGCTGCATATAGCCATATGTGTTTGTAAGCCTATAAAAGGCCATGATGTAGAAGGATTATTATTATTATTATTGATGTTAAAAATGAAACTCTAATTGGATTTCCCCCTCCTAATTGCTCTCCCCCTCTCTCCCTAGCCGTCGACCCCCTCTCTCCTTCTTTGGAGTTTCGGCCAACTTCTTCTCCTCCTCCCCTCTCCACCTCTCTAATTTATTGTTTGCCGACCTCTCTCCACCTCCCAGCTTGAAGAGTGTGAAACATCCCTCTCCTTCCTTTGAATACTTGCGGCCAGCCCAAGGTGATTTACCTTAATTGGAGGATTTCGACCAAGCATAGATCCATCTCGTGGAATCAACTCCGGTGTGAAGCGAGGAAGGCGGACGAGTTTTCTCTCCATACGACGCAACTCCAGTGGAACCGTTGACGAGCGATTGAGCTATTGAATGTTTGATAAAATCTAATCTCAAGCGGGGGAACGAAACTTTCTACTTTGTGTGATTCCCTCTTAATTATTTCTTGTGGTGGATTAATTTTGGCGTGATCTTCGACAACTTGAATTTTCGTGAATTTCTTCGATTGATTTTGAGTTTATCTTAATTGATTTAAATTCGTGAGGATTGGTGAACCTCATTTTCTTTTTGTTGGGAGAGATCTACCTTTTCCGAAATCATTATTTTTGGTGGATCTCTTTTGGTGCAACACTCGCTCGATCAGATTGGGTGGATTCATTTGGCTAGGGAGAATATTGGCCTATAACCACATTATTTGATCTCTAAGGGTGTTGCCGACCCGTACGTTAGCCTGTAATTGATAAACTTGCAAAGCGTGTGTGCTGCGAATAAACTTGCAAAGTGTGGGTGGATTGAGAACGTAGAGAGAAATTCGTGTTTGACCGTAATAACCGTGTCGGATTGCGTAGCCTACATCAAGAAGGGCTAGAGCGGCTTGAGGCCGGATCTAGGGATATATCGACTAAAGTCAACCGGTTCTCGGTATAGAAAACCAAAGAGTCTTTTATATTCGCCTTTGATTTCTAGCGTCATAGAAATTCTTTTTTGTAATCATTTTTATAAATGATAATCATGTCTTTTCTTATTCAATAAAATTGATTTCTTGCTCTTTACTTTTGATTAAATTTACTTCATATAAAATATCAAAAGTTTTTCTTCAAATCCTAAAGTTTTCAAAAACCCTTATTCACCCCCCCCCCCCCCCCCCCCTCTAAGGGCGCCTAAAGATCCAACACTTGGGTGATGCGATCTGCGCGTCTGGATCTTTCCGAAGTGTATCTCGTGGTTCGCGACGGTGTCTGGAGTGCAAAGCTAGCCGTTGACAGGATGGCGGTGAACACTGAACGCTCTGTGCTTAGAAGGAAGCTTGGATGTGGACGGAGATCTTTCAATGGCTTTCGAAGATGCTTGAAGATTCTTCAAGGGCGTCTTCGAAGGAGAAGGATGTTCTCAAGGAGCTCTCTTGCACTTTGGAGGAGAAGTGTAAGACCCCATTTTTTTGCTTCAAAACTGGGTCTTATGCCCAGAACCGCCACTTTGCGGTGGCACCAACACACGGGAAGGTCGCCACTACAAAGCGCCGATCCTGCCGGCCATGTCGATCACAGAAGAAGAAAAGTATAAACGAACAATAGAAGTTCAAGTCCACAAATCACATGCTATATTTATAAATGTCCACATCATTTAGCTGAAATAAAAAGGGGTTACATTAATAAAGGGCTTAGGCCCTGTACATCAATTTCCTCGCTACAAATTTCACTCGCGGAAGCATAACTGCCAAAGCTAAAAGACACTCACGGATCCTGTCATCGGTGCTCCCGTGCTAGACTGTCCCACCTCCATCTTCACCGGCCTCTGGTGCTGCAACGTCTCCTCGGTCCCATAAAATGATAAGGTCCACCGACCGTTAGTCAAAAAGACTAAGCCAATCCCCCACCACTCTCCCGGTGACTCCTAGGCACCGAGCGGGAGGAATGAAACGGAGGACAACAAGGGGTATAACCAAGAGCAGGTGACAGTGAGTATAACTACAGAAGGGTTTATTGGTAAGCATTATATATAGTACAATGAGTAAAGTAGTAGTAAGTAAAACATTAGCCAGCAAGCAGTGGTAATAAGTAAAGCAGTAGTAAAGAAATGTAACCTTAATTTATAGGAATGCTCACACAAACTTATAGACCAAGGGGTCATTTAGCATGGCCTATTGTATAAAGAGTCTCATAACCAATTTATATGATAGGGGTAGGGGTTGAAATGCAATGCTTATGTCATGACATGCAGAGTTATGCAGTTTATGCTATGTTCATACAAGTGCAACTCATACACTTCGACTCTATGCGCACAGACCTTTAGTTCCCCCTTTTTGGAGCTAGCAAGACTCTCAGGATACTCCCGTAGTGGCAAACAGAAGCGGTGGGTTCGGCCTCGCCCACTTTTAGGTTGGTACTCACACTACCTAACCTAGACCTATCAATGCCTCAATGCAAAACCGCGGAGCATCTGTGTACTCTCACTGGCTGGACCACCAGACTTTCATGGCTAAGTGCAAATTCCACACTTGCCGAGTCAACGTATTGACGTCGGTGTGAACGACCGTCCAATACCGAAGACCCACCACCTTTATGCACATGCAACATGTTTACCATCTATCTCTGAGCCATAAGCTCCCCGGGATAAACCGCACGTCACCATATTCCGAGCCACCGGCTCGCCGGACCAACCCGTCCGCACCTACAAGCATTACTGAGTCACAAGCTCACCGGACTAATTAGTCTGCTGCTACAACCACCGAGCCTACCGCTCGTAAGACCAAACTAACTAACCACCTGTAACCACGGGGTGTGGGTGTGCGCATTATTAAGTTAGCCTTGTACATCAACCTATCCCTACAATTTATGGTTAATCTTGGGCTTCCCGAGGATTACCCCGTAAGGGGATCGCTACAGTACTAGGAACTATAATGGGATGACACTCCAAAGCTACCTTTCCAAGGCATTTAAGGTTATTTGTAACTACACATAAGAATACCCTTCTTATCATTACACTTGAATTACCCTACGTATTTTATGACCTTCTAAAGGGAAAGACGATTTATCGTCAATACCGAGTACGAGCTTGCCCTTAACTCACCAAGCACACTATCATCACATAAACTCCTCTTGGTGACCTTCAATCTCTCAACCAGTCTAGGTACATCCTCTACCTTCCATTCCCACCTAACGATCCACCAATTACTCAAGTTTTACCATTTTACTATACGCAGACCAAATGACTTACATGAGTTGCATAAGAGGAGGTATTCCAAATATTCATCCAACCGACTCAAGCTATTTACTGGAGGTCTATAATGATGTTTGAAGACTAAATCCAGAGAATCATATTTTCCTTAATTATTTGGCATTTATTATAATTTCTCCAACATTGGCAAATCATGAAATTGAACATGAAGTGTAAGATCTTCTTATGATATGGCCCCCATAAAATTATGGAAAATCTATGATGTCAAAATAACAATTAATACATAATATCACATTTTTGCAGTAAGGGGTTGACCTCTAATTATAATATTGAACAATTATCCCAAATTGAAATTTTAAGAAAGAACCACTAAAAATACTTGTTTAAAAATTATGGGAAAATTACCAGACCTTCATAATAATCAGAAAAGTCTACTGGCCAAATTTTAGAATTTATCAAGGCAAATTAATCACATGAATAATTATTCCAAGTAAACCCTTTCTAGGAAAAATTGTGAAGGAACCTACTGTTAAATAATTCCAAAAATTATACAAAACTTCAGAGAGCTTTTTATAGTCCTAAAATCTCCTACCACCAAGTTTCATAATTTTCCAGAGATTATTTGTCCCTTAATTATTTATTACATTCTTAAGACCAAATAGATGGCTTGTGAATGAAGTGCTAAATATATTAATTCAATAATTACCCAAAAATTACCAGAGATCTATTACATGATTATGAGGGTACCACTAAATTTTCATTACCATCCAAGATTATTTGAGCATATAAATTTCTCTCATAAGGAGGTTCCTAAAAATGATTATAACCCAATTCAGAGAGAATAATAGATCCTAAAATTCTCTTAAAATCTTCTAGAGAATATTTACACCCCATGAAATTATCTACCAAGTTTCATGACCATCCAAGGACATATGCCCATATGTCCTTCACAAAGCCTAAGGTGCAACCCTAAGGTTAAAACTAGGGTCCTAGGGCATATCCACCCCACATCACCCCAAATTACTCAAGGGGGTGTATTAAGTGGTCCTAAACCAGTGGCCAAAGTTTCACACCACTTGGATGAGGTTTGACCACCTAATTCCAACATGTGCACTTTTAACCTAGTTTGACCTAATTTGACCAAACTTGGGTTAATCAATTACCCAACCACATCAGTCCCAATTGGGCTGAAATTTTTACCAGTGTCATATAATAACCCTAAAGAGCACCCACCAAAATTTGGAGGGGATTGGAGGTCATTAGACCCTATAATTAAATAATATATGAATTATTAAATTATTACCAAAACCTTAGAAAAATATTCTCCTAAAATTCCCATCTTTGGATATCTTAGGGGGGTTGGTATAAATATCCTAGGTTTCAATTTTCAAGTCAATCTCATAACCCAACCAAAAGTTATTCAAAAATTAGTGACTGCCCTAGCCTAGGGACCAGTCCTACCAAAATGGTCCTATAGGGATCTACAGTGCTCCTATTGGGCTGAAATAAATTTTCATTTAATCTACACACCAAGGGCTACAACTTTGATGTTGGTCATTTTTTCATCAAAGGGGCTCTAGTATTTTTAATAATTAAAACAAAACTCTGCAAATAGTGTGACATAAATGCAAATATTAAAATATCATGTATAATGATCCTTGCACAGATCTTGAAGCAAATCCGACAGCTCCTGGTCATCTTCTACCTCCAGCCAACGACTGGGATTAACCCGTCCTGGGCCTCCTTCCTCCTCATTTTCCCGGCCACCTGAGCGCCGCCCCGGCCGACCAATGCCACCACCACCTCCGTTGAGGTGGTGGTCGGCGATTAAGGGTGGTTGGCCGGTCAGAGGTGGCCAGAACGAGGAGATTTGGTAGGATAAAGAGGGCTCGAAATGAGCCCTTTCTGTGGCTTGATTTGAGCCCAATTTGGCTCAAATCAAGCCCCAATTCGACAGAGATCTAGCACTAGGAGAGGGGAAGCAGATCAGACCTGATTCGTGGCCTGGTGTCGCGTATTCCGGCGAGTCGCCATTGCCGGAGGTGGTGCTTTCGGCGCCATGTCGATCTAGGCTCCTGGTGCTCGATTTCTTCGAGGAAGAGGGGGGTTTCATTCCTCTTCGACTCCTGAAGGTGTTAAAGGGGTCAATTGGAGGAGGGGAGGAGCCATGGCATCAATGGCCATTAACACCATTAATGGTGGTTGTCGGCTACTCCCGACTCTCTCTGAATTTCAGCCCCTGGTGGGTTGAGAAATCTCCCAATCCTCTTGTAACTGCCAGGAGAGATGAATCCCCATCAATTGGGGGGTTAATTGGCCATGAATGCCATCGTTCTCCTCTCTCTCTCTCCACCATTTTTGGGGGAAATGGAGCTTTCTCTCTCCTGGCCGAATTATTTGAAATTGACTGGCCAATTCAATAGCATCCAACCCCCATTAGGTGGTGGACCACCTCAGTTGGGTCTAGCCCAAGTGGATTGGGTTCAATATGAGCAAAATAGGTCATTTGACCTAAATTTAGGATAAGGTCGACTTTGGTCAAATTGACCATTTGGGTTGACCACAATGGGTGGGTAGTGACCCATTGGACACCCTTAAGGGTTAGGAAGGTCTAGGTACGGTCAATTTGGTAAGGTGAGGGTGAATTGACCCTTAGTAGGGCACTTTTGACCAAATTAGGGTTATGGTTGACTTTGGTAAAATTGGCTAAATTGGAGGCCCCATGATGAGGCTTTTTGGTCTATTGAGTCTCTAGTATCCTTATAAGGGTAGGGGTAAGGTCAATTTGGCATGGTGGAGGCCAATTGACCCTAATTAAGCTACTTTGATCAATTTAGGGTTAGGGTTGACTTTGGTCAATTTGACCTCTTTGGTTGACCCCAATAGACCCTTGGTGCTCCAAAGGACCCCTATTGGGCTAGGGATGTTACGGTGGGGTCAAAAGGTCAAGGTAGAGCCCTTAAGTCAAACCCTATGCTTGTTAGCTAGAAATTTCTATTTGCAGACCACTGTGGTTTCCTTCTTCTTGGATAAGGCCAAGTGGTCTCTTCAAGCTTCTTAGGGTTTTGTCATGACCACATGACAAAACCACTCTAGGGGTCTAGTTGTTTGGAGGATATTACAAGAAGGCCCTGGAGAAAAGGATGGAAAAGAAGGAGAGTCCGAGGTCCTATTTATAGGCCATAGGGGTGGTTACGGTAGTTATGCGGTTATTTGCAGGCCGTAATCACCATAATTGTTATTTGCAGGCCGATTTGGTATAATTTAGGATGCGTATTATTTAAATATTTTTCTATACGCAAACTGACATACTTTCAGATATTTGCATCCACCGATGTTGGGTGGTTACGTGGGTGGTTACCCGCTCACTGGAGGGTGGAGATTGCGCGGGATCGATCAGACGGTGATGATTGAGGGTCCAACCGGCGACGAGGGGACCAACCGTTGGTGAGGAAGTCGACCGACGATGAAATTCGGCCGGCAAGGGGGCCAGCTGGCCGGGAGAGCGGACGGCGGCCAAGGACGGGCGCCCGCGAGGGTCTCGCGTCCTTAGTGTTGGAACAAGGTCTTCCGCATCTCCTAAGTTTGAGAATAACAAAACCTATTTGTATTTGATCTTGTGTGTTTAAGTGTGGAGGAAAACAAAGTTCATATGACTCAAGGATTACATAAGAAGGTTGCCCCCAAATTTGAGCCATCAAATCCAATATTCCCACTAGCGCCGGCGGTAGCACCTAGCGCCCGGCGCTAGCGATGAATAGCGCAATTCCGGGAGCACATATAGAAGGAGCTAGCGCCTGACAGTAGCTGATAGCGCAGGCGGTAGCGCGGAGCACAGAAGGCAAGAGAGAAATGTTTCCTCGGATTGAAGATTCTGCCGCGCAGAATATGTCCTAATATGGGATAGCGCCGGCGGTAGCGCTAGCGCAGGCGCTAGCACTAATGCTATAAAATGGACCCCTTGGATCCGTCTTCATCATCCTCTTGAGATCCAAAATTCCAGAGCTTCGTGCCACATCATAGAGAGGAAGGTTCAGAGAGATACTCCCACAAATCCATAAAGGCTTAAGGAGATCCGTGGAGAAGATTTCAACACGCGTCATCATCGTGACGAAAGACCGCATCGACTACGATCATACTCTGCGGGCCTTCGTCCACTTCTCCAAGAGATCTATATAGGGAGTTTTTATATTGTTGTTATTTCATTTATCCATCTCTTTTTAAATTGTGTAGTAAACTCGCCTCGTGTTGGCGACTAGGTCTGGGTTGGACTTAGGGCAGAAATTCGCCTCGTGTTGGTGACTAAGTCTAGGGTGTAGGTCTAGGGGGTGCTCGAGGCCATATCCGGAGAAGGGTTGGCTAGAGTGGCTTGAGGCCGTATCCAGGGAAGGATCGGCTAATGCCAACCGGTTCGTGGGGATACGAGTCGGTATAGAAAACAAAAAGAGTTTTTCATATTTCGCTTTAATTTCTAGCGTCATTGAAATCAAAATTTTGTAATCAATTTTATTAATAATAATCATGTCTCTCTTTGCGTAATAAAATTGATTTGATCTTCATTTCTCTAAATTGTTTACTATCCTCTCCTTCATTATAAAACAATTTAGATCTTTATTCAAAATCACTATTTTGATCTCTTATCATAAGCAAGTATTTCAAAATATAATATAAGTTTTTAAAACTCTTATTCACCCCCCTCTAAGGGCGCCCACCGATCCAACACTTAGCGTGCAGCCAAGGGAAGCCAGCCGAGAGCGGCTGGTCGCGCGTCATGGGTGCACGACAAGGGAGGCCGGTTGGGCGCGGGGCCCAACGGCCGCGCACCGAGGGGGCGCGGGGCCCATTGGCCGCGCGCCGAGGGGGCGTGGGGCCTAACGGCCATGCGCCGAGGGGGCGCGACCAAGGGCGGCCGGTCGGGCACGGGGGGGGGGGGGGGGGGGGGGGGGAGGGGGGGGGGGGGGCAGCGGGCGCGCACCGTGTGCGCGTGGCCAAGGGAGGTTGGCCGGGCATGGCCGACCCGCGGGGACTTGCCCATGAGCCGCTGGCGCGCGACCAAGGGTGGCCGGTCGGGCGTGTTCGGCCGCGGGGCCTTGCGGCCGTGCGCCGCGGGCGCGCGGCCAAGGGCGTCCGACCGTGGAGAGTCGACCGCAGGGACCTCGCGGCCGCGCGTCGTGGGCGCGCGGCCAAGGGCGGCCGACCGCGGGAGTCGTGCGACCGCACGACGATGGGCGATGCGTCGGTGGCCAGTTGGCCGATCTCGGGCAGTTAGAGCGGCGGTTGGGTGCGCGGATCACGTGCGGTGATCACACACGTGATGATTTTTCACATAACCCACCACTAAGATAGCGAGGGTCATGCAATTCTGGCTAATAGCAGCCCGAAATTCCTATATAATGATGGTGATCCCATCGGGGAAGATGTAGGAGAGAGAGAGAGAAAGTTATAAAAAAAACTAAATAATTAAAAAAATAGAAAGAATATTAAAAAAGGAAGAGAAATAATTAAATATTATAAATAACAATATATATGTATATTTCTAAGCTAGTAAGCTAAAGATACTGTTAAACAATAAAATTTATTTTCGTTGTTTCCATGCTATTCCAGATAATTATTAAATAAACCAACATAGAGATTCTATGCATTCGGATTAAGCTAATATAAGACGAGAGCACAATCTCCTCACGCTTCCGTCTTCAACCCATATATATACAGACCCAGGTGGCACTTCGATGGCCGGGGTTCAACAGGCGGGTGGAGGGGCTCTGCGGATATACTGGAGGTGCCATCGGTCTTGTCTTTCCGGTTCCCCTTCCGCCCCCTGCTCCGATCTCCATCTGGCTTCCGCCGGGAACCAGACTGCGACGGACTAGAATTAGGTACTTTTCCTTCCGCCTTCTGTCAGCGATTGTTTGAATTTGTGGTGGATTATGTTTGTTTGTGGATAAAATGGGTATGTGTTTGGAAGGTCTAGGTGCCGTTTTTGTCTTGTAGAGATATATTGTCAGAGCAGGTTGATTGAGGTTTGGAAATGGTGGTATTCGTCTTCTCCGGCAGTTTTTGTTTGTTGGGAGTACTAAATTGGTTATTTTCGTAAAGGGTTCCGAGCCATTTTGTTAGAGCTGGATCTGTGGGCATTATTGGATAGTAGCGTTATTGATCGGTTGGCAATATTGTCTCTCTAATAACAGATTATTGTGTAAGGGGAATAACTGTGTTTCACGCAAGTAGTTCTTCTACGTTTCATGTTTTTATTTAACGAGCAAGACATATTAGAAAATACTTATGAATTCGTTATAACTTACATGCTGATGCTAAGGGCAATGGAGGTCGCCATAGGGTTGCTGAAAATTCATGGTTACAAATCTACAGAAGAAGAAGAAGAGCAAGCTCGTACTTAATTTGTGTTCATTTACAAAAGCAGGGTTATAAGAAATCTTATTTTGAAAATGGAACACAAGCAACAGCCCTTCTTGCGGAATTAAGTCCGACAAAATGTGAAAAAATAAAATTTAAATAAAAGCAGGATAACTTCGCAATTATGATTTACTCAAATACGAGTATAGATGAATCTCACATGATTGAGAGACCTTTTGATTTGACATTCATCAGCTCAATCTTGAATAAGCCATGAATGAACATGATGAGTGCATCAAGTGCACTACATCAGATTCCCCGACTTTAGAAAAGCTCATCTTCCGATTTAGCAGAATTAAAAGTTCAATTTTCAAGATTGTGGGACTCTCGGCACATAATTTTTCTTTAGTGGCTTCAAAGCAATGGTTTGATGCCCTTTTTATTTCCATAATATAGTCCCTTCCATGGAATGATGTAGTTGAAATGCTACAAATGCCCGCAATGAGGTGACACATCCATATCGAACACATTGAAGGTGACCTCAAATGAATACAAGTCGTCGAAGGAGAAGTTGATCTTGCACATTTTGGAAGTGTCTACTATCCTGCCTCATCCACCCGATCTTATATGAGTTCCCCTTTTCTTAAGTAGGTAATTGGAGCCTCTCGATCATAATTTAATGACACTGTTTTAGTGCAAGTTTTTTCTTTGTACGAAAGATGTGCCGCTGAATAGACATCTATTTCGTGGAATAAACATTATGCAATGGAGGACAAAAGAGAGATTTTCACCATTTTCTTATGGTTCAAAGCCACAACATCCTTCGACATCATCCTAGTTTACATTGTTTTCATTTAAACGACCATATTCTATTAAATCCATTATTTGTCAAGTGGGACACACGATGGATGTGTGTTCGTGACTCCGTACTAGGCACAATGGTAATACTTTGGTCAACTTGGATCTCTGCAGGATGCAATTGAAGGCTTATTTGGGTTGTGACTTCCTAGTTGTTGGCATGGGTTGTCATGGTTGCAATTGAAGGCTTGGGAGTTCGAGCAATATTCTCTCCACATGCAGTCAAAAAGTCTTATTTTGAGCTCTTCGTACTAATATGTGCCTTTTTTGCAAGGGAGGTAACAAATGTCAAACAAAAATGATAATCATCTCCGTAGATGCTGAAATGGGCTCCGTAGATGCTGAAATGGGCTCCGTAGATGCTGAAATGGGCTTGGTCCGTGTTAAACTCTGTCCATTACTATGTACCGAGCATGTCATGTTTGTGCAATGTTGAAAATTTTGGAATGCATTTTGCTGCTTATCTTCCAGATGAAATCTTTAACAGGTAGTAATCATCATTTCTTTGTCAAGTAGCTACCTTAGGTTGTCAATAATTTTGTCTTGTATCTCTCCCCATCCTAGGATTCCTCTTTCAAAGCTAGCTTCCACCATAAGAATTTGTTGACGAGGGAAAACTTTGGCCCAGTGGAAGGTCTAAGCCTTGGCGAACTAATCTAAAAACATCAACTACATGACTTCTATGAAAATAAGGAATCTTATTTTAATGTGTTGGTGAAGTGTTTATAGCGGCCTATAGAAGTGTTGAACCTCTCAGTGTGGTTCTCCATTATTATGTCGAGTAGAGAGTTCACGAACATCGAGGTTCAACTAATTAGGTGCCAATTGGGTAGAAAGTATTGAGGCAGTCATTTGATAGTTCATCCTATCTATGTTAATTGCTTCTTTAAATCCCGCATGACAGTGATAATGTCGTCGGATTTTCCATAAGGGTGTAGTGCTCCTCACCAGTGATATTGTGTCTGGAAGAAGTTGCTTTTAATGGGAGGATAAGGAGCTACTGTTGACACAAATCTTGTTGTCGATGAGAGATGGGTGTTGTTGTAGCTACTGTCGACAATGGAAAAGGTAAAGCAGAAATTTCTCTGCTGCTATGGGTTGTGATGCAATAGGAAGGCGGGGCTGTTGCAGTAGGAAGATGATCACCGCTATAGTAGGAAGATGATCACCGCTATAGTAGGAAGATGATCACCGCTATAGTAGAAGGATGATCACTGTTGTAGTATGAAGGACTGCTCATCATTGAGGATGAAGAGTTGGGCACTTCTGTTCTCGACTTTCGATTGCCGAAGAAGATGCTGCGGTCATTTGACTAGGCTACGATCAAAGATGGTGGTTATGGCGGATCACTAAGATATTTCATTTGTTTATTGAGAAAGATCGAAGATCTATTGTCACTGTAGGAAATGTCATTGTTGACCATTGAGGCAAAGTTGTTGTCGGAGGAGCTTGTTGTTGCTTAAAGGAGGATTGTTGTGAAGGCAGTTGCCGGAGATGAAGGCTATGCTATTGTAGGAGGAGATCATAGTTGGCAATAAGGATGTGGTCGAGGGGATAAACTCTGTAGAAAAATGAAGCAGCTCACAGTTGAAGTTGTTGTACTAGATAGAAGTTAATGTTAAGCTACAATGAAGGTTGTCAAAAGATCGATATGCTTGATACCACTTGATATGGGAGGCAAGTAGCAGAAGGGATAACTAGTGTGTCACTACCAAGGGAAATGATGGTCGCAAGGGGTTGCAAAATTCAAAAGATGAAGAGCAAGCTCAACACCCAAATTGCATTTATTTTCAAATTGGGGCTACAGGAGGCCCATGAACCTATTTATATAAATAATCCGACCTGAGGAACAAGTTGATAAAAGATAAAAAGGTAAACCACAATAGGAAAACTACTCAGTCGATTATGATTTACCGAAATATAGTCCCTGATTTGATATTCCCCGGCTTTATCTTAAATCTATTGCAAATGAGCATATTTATCGCATCGCGGTGTGTTATTTATTCCCTCTATTAACAAATTAGTGGATAAGAGCACTAATTATCATTCATGTGAATTAATTCTCTAGCCTTCATGTTTTTAATAATAAAGACACTGAGAAATAATTGTTAATCAATATGCTGACCTCCTTATCCTACTTCTTTCTCTAATTCTATAACCCGAAATTTCTGAACCTACACTACACCTAACTCTACGCCAACTAGATTCCTAGAATCCGACTGTTTGGAATCTCAAGGAGTGGGATTCTATTAGTTGGATACCACACAAGATCATGTCAGAGATCTTAATGAAGGATGAGATACTTGCAAGCCATTTTTCTGTTCTTTCCACAGAGGGATCTCAATAAGGTCCTTCAACCACCATAATATCTAGTATTTTATGCTTTATAGCATCAAGTTAAAAAAGAAAAAGAAAAAGAAAAATTCTTGTATGGGTTGATGTTTAATAGTTCATCAAATGCCAAGGTTCAAAAAAATATGTGGTTTAATTCGTAGAATTTGCGGTTGCCATTGTAAATCAATTGTGTTTGAAATTCATTATTATATAATATATATGCTTCGATAACACATGCAATTGTCATGAAGTAGGGGAGAGGGGAGAGGATTGCGGAAGGAGGCGAATTGGGGTTCGCAAGAGTCCGACGCTGGGTCGCATGAGTCCTAGCCTTTTCTTAATGTCCAAATGCTGGATAAAGATACAATATAAGGTTTCCCCTTATATACTTGGGCCTTATACACAAATTAAAGTCAAGTCCAAAACAGAAATTCTAGTACATGATAATAAATGAGTATGAATGTACCCTTATCGCAATTCACATGGCTTCTCTCGTGGTTGACATTAGTAAACACACGTGAAACGTTTCCCGGGTGCCTCGCCCGCACCCGTATTCATATCAATATTCTGCGCTTGAACAATGACCTTGCCCCTAAGATCGAACTCTGAAAATTATACGTGCATCTTGCTCTCCAAGATCCTCGTGGCCTCCTCGAGACGTAGTTCTTTCAACTAAACCAGAACTTGGACGGTCTGCCCTTAAACTTCCTCCGTATGGGTGGCCAACACTCCGGTTGGTTCATACACAGGGTGGCTTGCACAGACATATCCTCAGGTAGGGGTGCCTGAATGGGTGATCTCCCGCTGTCTTCTTGAGCTAAGACACATGAAACACCAGATTGATTATGCTAGCAGGTGGTAGATGTAGGCGATACGCAACCTCACGAATCATGTTCAGGGTCATAAAGAGCCCGTAGTAGTGGGCAAATAACTTGGACCAATGACACGGGGGCGCTCAAGTTTTTTTTCCAGCCGCCGTATTGCTTCACTCCTGTCTCTTGCTACAGATTCAACTCGACATTCCCTGGCCATGTGTCGGGGTAGTTTGGCGGCGGACGCCTATATACAACCTGGCAGGGAGAGGTAACAATAGTCGACTAGTAAAACATGTTTTACCATAACTCGGCCATGGCTATCCACGTGGACTAATGACAGGGTTGCTTAGTAGCAAGACAACACAAGTATGTCTCGAGACATTGGTTGGGGACTTGAGTCTGTCCATCCGTCTGAGGATGGTAAGTTGTGATGAAGCGCAACTAAGTGCCCTGCTGCTTGAACAACTAGCACCATGCGACAATCGCTCACAATTTCTCGTATGAATATGTGTGTGATGGAGCTACCCGTGTAGGAGTGTTTGACTAGAATAAAATGCCAGTACTTCGACAATTGGTCGATGACTACGAAAAGACAGTTGAAGTCATGCGAGCGCAGTAATCAGGTAATAAAATTCATGGCAATGTCCTCCCTCCCATACATGATCCGGGTTGGGCAATGGTTGTAGGAGGCCCGCTGGTGCCAAGGCCCGATACTTTACCTTATTACAGACCAAGCCTATGTCAACAACTATTAAGTGACTCTCGTCATTCCATATGAGTAGAGAGTTACCGCCATACAATGATAGGTTCGGTACACTCCTGAGTGTCTGCCTGTGGTGGTGGCATGAAACTCATGAAGCAATCTGGGAATCCACGATGAGGAATCAGTGACCGCCAAGTGGTCATGGTAATTTTGAAGCTTTCTTGCCAAATGGAATGGAGGACGGGAGTTCGGGTCGCGTTGTAGATTCTTGATGATCGCCACATACTGCGGATCACGCCACACCTATTCTGGAAGGGACCTAATTTCGACCAACGAGGATGAGAAATAGTGAGAAGTGTGCACTGGTGGTCCTTGCGAGACAAGGTATCAACTGTTGAGTTGGAAGAGCCAGACTTATACTCCACTGAAAAATTAACGATCCACAGTTGCTGTGTTAGCGTTGAGATCTTTTGATTCAAGTGGTGGAGTAGACTACAATGACATTTCAGACCACTAAGTGGCGTCCTAACAAGTAGGGGTGTCGATGTTGTAATGCGAGCACAAGTAGGGGTAAGTAAAAACAAACCGATTTTCGTTTCAAATAATATAAAAATGTATTTATGTTTCTGTTTTTTACTTGGGTAAAAATCATGTATGATGTTTAATTTTAATTCCCGGTCTTAGATTATGTATTTATGTTTTACTTTTTTTAAACCACAAACTGAACCAAACAAAACCATTTTGTTCGATTCGGTTCCAATGGTTTGCGCGGTTCGATTCGGTTCTGTTCCATATTTCTGGAATCATGTAGGGGTGGTTCAGTTTGCGGTTTTACTCCCAAACCAAACCGTTATGCTCCTAAGCACAAGGGCCCATAACTCACCGTCATAGCCCGATAAGGTGCGCTGACAGTTAGTGACAACTATGATGTAATAAGCGATGAGGCGATCCTGCTACATCAATATTGCCTTACACCGGACGAACGACTTGGAAAAATCAGGCATGCTCAAAATGGGAGCTGTCACTAGTGCCTTTTGTAAGTTGGTAAAGGCTTGCCGCGTGACAACAATCCAAGTGAATGTCGTCGACGCCTCCTTTCGTAGGAGTTGCGTCAGGGGGCGGGCCAACATGTCGTAGTTGTGGATGAAACAATGGTAGTAGCCCGTGAGGCCCAAGAAACCGTGAACCGCATGAACTGAAGATGGAGTGTCCTAATGAAGTACGACCTCCACCTTTGCCGGATCCATGGTCAAACTCTGAGCGGAGATAATATGACCCAAATACTTGATCTGAGGGCCAAATACTTGATCTGAGTGCCCAAATACTTGATCCGAGTGCCCAAATACTTGATCTGAGTGCCCAAATAAGTCTCTTCTAGTGGGCAACGAGGTGATGATCTACGAAGACCTGTAGAACGGCGGCGGGTGTTGTAGTGGAGTTACCATGACAAGCTTTAAACGAGAATGTTATCAAAGAAAATCAGGACAGACTTACACAAGTATGGACGAAAGATGTCATTCATGGTGGATTGAAATGTGGAGAACACATTGGTGAGGCCGAATGACATCACCAAGAACTCATAATGTCCAGCATAAATACGGAAGACGGTCTTTGGCACATCGGCGACGACCAAAGTGATGCGCTGGCGATAGAATGCTGCATCCAGGATCCGCTTTTAGTGAGCCACGAGGTGATGATCTAAGAAGACCTGTAGAACGACGACGGGTGTTGTAGATGGAGTTGCCAAGACAAGCTTTAAACGAGAATGTCATCAAAGAAAATTGGGACAAACTTACACAAGTATGGATGGAGCATTCATGGTGGATTGAAATGTGGGAGGTCATTGGTGAGGCCGAATGACATCACCAATAACTCATAATGCCCATCGTAAGTACGGAAGGCGGTCTTTGGCACATCGGCGACAACCGAAGTGATGCGACGGCGATATAACGGTGCGTCTAGGATCCGCTCCCTGGAAAACTTCACCAACCTCCACTGCTCCTCATTGAGAGCTGGTGCTTTGAAGACTTTATCATGATTCACAGTAAGTCGCTTGGAGATTGCGGGGTCGAAGGGTTTAATCACCCACAAATAATACTGCTTCCAATCATGTACCTTGTTTTCAGCATTAACGATCTTAAGTACCCCTGCACTCCCAAAGAGCACGGTTTCGTCGTCAAAATTGTGAACATGGAAGAGGCTCTTGAATAGTCCACCACTTCACCTTCTGCAAGTGGAGTTAGACGACGAAGGCCACTATCATGGAAATATTATTACTCGATCTCTAGGCTAGGATTAGGTTGTAGCATTAGAGCACGTATTTAACCTCGTGCCAGAGAAGCATACTGAGGCCAAAATGGAACTGATCGACATAAAAGATCAATTCATCCTCCATTTCAGAGTTATTCTTCTCCCAATCAACGAGGAGCTTTAGAGACTACCCCTCCAGGATGAGATATGACTCCCTGAGCCAATCGTTGTCTCCATCTTCTCCTCTGAGTGCAATGTGCAGGATGTGGGAAACAGACGAATGGGGGAAAATATCGAGGTAAATTTAGTTAAAGCACATCCAAAGCGTAATAATTAGATCGTGACTACTCAAATGTAGATATTAATGCATACCTTGTCCACGAGGAGGTGTTCGAATACCCCTCCCCCTCGGCATTCCCTGTCAGGGCAAAGACATCAACTTTTGTTTCCGCGCCTATACAGGAGGATGAAGTCGCCGTTGCAGAAGAAGCTGCGGGCGCTGACACCAAGGTTGTCATTGGTGAAGTGGGTGATATCCCTTTTCCTTGAATCATCACATGGGGTTGCATCATATTCGCAAAAGGAATAAATGGGTTCTCTACGAGTTCCCTGGACAACACCTGAATGGATGCATCACCCCCACTGACAGGTTAATCAACGAGACTGACGACTGTGCAGGAGTAGGGTCTTTCCTATCTGCCTCTTTCGCCGATGTCTCTTCTAAATTTATGACCTCTGTGAGAGAGAGAAAAATAAGTTACCTAGTCCGACAGAAGACCTAACTAAAAGCCCTCTTGCTTACCCAGGTCCACCCTCTTTGATTGCAGCAAAGCAGGTGTCTGGGCAAGATCGCTTCCTTCCGAAATAGGACCTCCCGAGGAGCTAGAGGGAGAGGGGGACTCCGTCTTGACATGCAAGGACAATTTTAGGCCGATCTTTATTATTGTCTCAATATCTGGGGTTATGTTTGTGCCAGACTCATCTTCACATGCAAGGAAGGTTTTAGGCCGATCCTTATTATACTCTCAATATCTGGGGTTATGTTGGTGCCAAACTCGTCTTCCTTCAAGTTCTGGGTGAGATCCATTGTTGGCAAAAAATAGAAGACAAACGGTTTAGGTAGTGGTGAAAAGCCAAATAAACAAGTAACCAAAAGAAGAAGCACATCGACTTTATAATCCCTAACTTTGGGAGAGGCGTCTGGAGAATCGAGGCCTTACATCCTGAGAAAAACGGGGTAACTGTTGAGAAAACTCCTTGATTTGATATACCAGGTCAAGCCTTAATTTTGTGAAAGGCTTTGGTTGTTCTCCTTATACTACAAGGCAAATGACTTAGTCAAATTCCAAAGATTATGAAGGATCGTTGAATACAGACTACTTACGTCGAATGCAGACCTAAGCAGATGTGCTTCTCAGCTTTCGTCAACTTCTACTTAAAGTATGCAACATCACAATAAAACATGTCATAAGCAAGCGTACATCGATTTGCAGTCAAGAGTATATAAGCAGCACTGAAGAACAACTAAAAAGAAGATATATATGTCGTTTTCTTATCTAAACAATTCAGAGTACGACTAAAGCAAGTCAGAGCATATCTTATGTAATTCGGAGCACAAAGCAAAACAACGCTTATGTTGAAGACTTTAGTAGCCGTACGTCGAATTCTAGTTGACATAAGTATGAAGCTGAAGAAAATGCAGAAGTCGATTAGAATCCAACTATTTGAGCATGTCTGATTTGCATATAACATCTCTTTCTACATAAGTGAGCTTGCATTGAATTCTATTCGATGCATGAAGTTTTTTCTCTGAATGCGATTATATTCTCTCAGGAAGCATAAAAGCCTTTAATTGATTTGGATTCGACTAGTAAAGAATATTATAAAAGGTGATTTCAGAACCTACTCAATATGACGGTAGCAGAATGAATCATGACTAAGAAGAGAAAAGAATATAGCCATTCGACTTTCTTTTCCAGACCGTTATCAGATTCAAAAGGTTAAGGAAAAGATTTATGCTATAAAGGACATGCCTTTTCAGAGCACAAAAATAAGGAACCCTCTCTTCTGTCCTTATTTGAGAAGACATTTAAATATGATTATAAAAAAGATTGTGAAGGAAATGACAAACCTAATTGTGAATTCTACCATCTTATTCTGAAGTTTTCAACCATCTTCCTTCTACTCTCAAGAAGTCTCTCTTGTTCTTTTCTCTCTCTCTTTCTCTCTCTCTGAAGAACAAAAAGGGATTACGAAAATCTGAATCCACACATAGCTGTATACAAGAAGTGATCACATCAAGCTGAAGATTGCTTCTCATTGTGGAAAAGTTTACAATTGTTTCAAATATCCATTGTAAAGAGTTTTAAGAATTTTTCTGTAAAAAATTCAATTGGTTCTGAGAGTCTCATGCAAATGAGACAGATGCGTTTTTATATATTAACTCAAATCCTTGCGACCGCAGCAAGCGCCAAATCGATTCAGCTCCAAGGCTCCCAGCGGACACTCATGGGACGAGCGGTTACTCAGTTAGTGGTCACGCCTTCCCCCTCCTCGAACAGGGTAGGCGCGGCTACATGGCCCTTCTGTCTCCTAGACAACATCGACGTGTCACCAGATAAGAATGCATACACAAGATAAGAATGCATACACCTGACATCCCTCACACGTCGTTCATCACCAACGATGGTTACTGTTATCGCGTCATGCCTTTTGTCTAAAGAACGTCGATGCTACGTATCAAAGGATGATGGATGTTAGGCCATCGAACAAAGGAAGAGACATGCTTGCATTAAACGGGAAAAACGGATACAATCCGGAGCGAACTTCGGCCAAGATCTAGGAGGCTGGTTCCTCCTAAGACTCCTCTCTCAAATGAGAGCCAAACCCTAATAACAAAAGATAAAGATAACACTCCCACACCTCCTCCTTATATAGGGAGGAGGGGCTCACATAACCATAACATAAAATAAGATTTAATTAATATTAATTAATTAAGATTAATTAATTAATACCAATTAATTACACAAATTAATTAGGGTGGTTTCCATATGCGCTCCCTTGACTCCTGCGAGCTGGTGTGCGTTGGCGGATGCATCATCGTAACAATAGGCCGCACTTGAAAATTGACCTTGTCCCCAAGGTCAAGGCTAAAAATTTTGTCAGGGTCCTTCAAAATGTCAGCAGCAGGTATCGTCGAAAGGAACGACAACGGACTATTTTTGTCCTCGAAATAGCGGCCGAGCTTGGTAAGGTCGAGTTGAATAGTTCGTCGCGTGCGGTCTTAATTGCGACAAAGAAATAGTGTCCGAGCTTGGGTGGTAACTGCTTGGGCAAGGAGGAAAATAAAAGAAAATGATCTGATGAAATTGGTAGTGGCAGTGAGCCAGTGAGAGGGTGAAGTGAGGTGCGGATATAAAAGTTTGAGAGTTTATGATGGGGAATTGTTGGCAGCTAGCGTGAGATTCAAGGAAGAAAGAGGAGAGTTGATGTGGGATGTGATGGGGCAAGGGCAAAAAGACAAATGAGGAAGAGACAAAACGATAAGCGGGAGGGGGCGGCTTTATGGGGGGCTCGAGAATAGGAAGGTGCCAACATGGAGTGTCAGGCGGGGCGGTGGAAGCTGCGGCGAGGACATCGGGTTTCAAGGAAAAGAAATGCCAAGGTGGGGCGTGTGGCTCAAGCAGAGCCGAGCGGGAAGATGAATCGCAGGGGAGAGTCCGGTCGGTCCGGTGGAAGCGCTCGCGAGAGGCGAGTTTCTGGAGAGGTGAAGACGATCGCGGGAAGAAGCGTTGCTCTGGGAGATCCGCGGAAGAGTTGTGGGCTGACGACGGAAGAGGGTTCCCGATAGAGATGCTGGCTGTCTGTGCAGGAAGCGGCACAGGCTGGAGTTGGAAGACGACGACAGAAGAGGGATCGGCGCCGGAAACGGTGCTGGAGGTGTGGCCCGTTGATGCTGCTTCCGGATTCGACGAGGAAACGACGCTGGAGGTGTGGGCTTCTGCTGCTGCCGAAATCGGCGCGAAAACGACGCTGGAGGTGCGGGTTTCTGCTGCTGTCGCCGGGATCGGCGCGGTCTGGATCGGGGGTGCTGCGGCGACCGGCTTGTCGGAATGGCGTTGTAGATGTGCCGCTGGAGGGAATCAAACGAGTTTGGCATGGAGGCGCTGCACCATGGCGAGGATGTCGGCGAGCATGGCGGATTGCTGATCTAGCTTGGCACCGATGGAGAAGGCGGGGCAACGGTTGTTCATCAGGGTTTGATCCCCGGCGGCTTGGAACAAGCGGACGGGGAGGCAGGTCGGACCATTGTTAGGCCATCGAACAAAGGACGAGACATGCTTGCATTAAACGGGAAAAACGGATACAATCCGGAGCGAACTCCGACCAAGATCTAGGAGGCTGGTTCCTCCTAAGACCCCTCTCTCAAATGAGAGCCAAACCCTAATAACAAAAGATAAAGATAACACTCCCATACCTCCTCCTTATATAGGGAGGAGAGGCTCACATAACCATAACATAAAATATGATTGAATTAATATTAATAAGATTAATTAATTAATACCAATTAATTACACAAATTAATTAGGGTGGTTTCCATATGCGCTCCCTTGACTCCTGCGAGTTGGTGTGTGTTGGCGGATGCATCATCGTAACAATGGATCACGTTTTCAAGCATCAAAAGAGTCATAACTTGAAAGTTTATGTCGACGATCTCCTCGTCAAGAGCCGCGAGTTGAAGAATCACATCGAAGATCTGGCAGAAACGTTTGCAACCCTCCGCAAGTAAAACATGAGGCTAAATCCGGCCAAGTGCATCTTTGGAACCAGCAAAGGGAAGTTCCTCGATCATCTGCTCACTCCTGAAGGCCTTGAGCCTAATCCAAATAAAGTAAAAGCCGTCCTGGAAATGCAACCTCCGAAGAGTCCTAAAGAGGTCCAGTAGCTAGCAGGGAGGATAACGGGGTTGAGCCGCTTTATCTTTCGTTCTGGAGATAAGTGCGCCCCATTTTTCAAAACCCTCCGAGGGGGAGCAAAATTCGAATGGACAGAAGAATGCAACAAGGCATTTGAAAAATTGAAGCGCCAACTTACAACAACTCCACTCCTCCAAGGCCCTCGCCAGTCGGAAGACCTGCTCATGTACCTCGGGGTTGGTACATAAGTATCAGCTCGGTATTGATCTGTGAAGAAGGAAAAAAGACAGTTCCCCATTCAATACGTTAGCCACATGTTGAAAAGCGCCGAGACGCGCCATCCAATCCTGAAAAAGTTGGCTTTGGCCTTGGTAATATCGACATGGAGGCTTCACCCTTACTTCCAAGGACATTCCATCCAAGTGGTCACCGATCACCCTCTGAGGGCAGTTTTAGAACAGCCCGAACATTCAGGACGATTAGCCAAATGGGCAATTGAGCTTAGTGAATTCGATATTTCATATGTTCCAAGAACCACCATCAAGGCCCAGGTCCTCGCAGATTTCACTGATGATGGCATCAGTGATCAAGAGATTCCTATTCCGCTGTGCTGGAAGATGTTCGTGGACAGAGCTTCCGGGAAGAATTTCGTCGGAGCGGGAATTGTTCTGATCAGCCCCAATAATGTCAGAATTGAACAAGCAGTCAAGCTTCGCCTTCCCACCACTAACAACCAAGCATAATACGAGGCATTGATAATCGGGCTAAGTCTGGCCCGAGAGCTCGATATCGATGATATCGAAGTGAGAACGGATTCTCTAGTGGCGGCTTCTCAAGTAATCGGAACCTTTGAAACCAGGGAGCCCCTCCTTCAGAAGTACTGAGCTCTGACCAAGCGCCAAATCGGACACTTCCGTACTTTCAGCATCCAACACATACCATCGGAAGAGAACACTGCAGCTGATGAGTTGGCTAAGTATGGTCTCCCTACAGGAAGAACCCTCACGGAGCTGTTTTATCTAGCAATTGAGGGGGCAGACGTTATGGAGATTGATCAACGCCCGTCGTGGATGGATCCTTTCATCCACTATTTTACAACATGAGAGGTTCATCCGTCAGTAACTGACAAAAGGAGGTTTTGGCTCAAGATCCCTCACTATTCCTTTGTCTCCAGGGTCCTCTATCGGAGGACCTTTCTCTCACCATTGGCAAGGTGCGTGCCGGAAGGAGAAGTGCCCCAAATTCTGCAGGAAGTGCATTACGGGGAATGCGGTAGTCATTCCGGGGCCAGAACTCCTTCGTTAAGGCTACTTCTGGCCGACCCTCAGAAAGGATCGTGGAGATTATGCAAAGAAATGCTTCAAGTGTCAGAAGTTCGCCCCCTTCAAACTCGGTCAGCGCAACAACTAAGATCCATCTCCGTCCCATGGTCGTTTGTTGTCCGGGGAATGGATCTGGTAGACCCTTTCCCTATGGCCAGTGGTCAGTTGCGCTTCATCCTCGTGATGATCGATTATTTCAACAAGTGGATAGAAGTCAATGCCCTGGCTAAAACGAAAGCTCTAGTGGTTAAGAACTTCATATGGGGAGAGATCGTTTGCCGACATGGGATCCCCATGACCATCGTCACCGATAATGGTCCTCAATTCGCTAGCTCTGATTTGATGACATTTTGCGAGCAGATCGGAACGGAACTCCGCTTCGCGTCAGTCCACCACCCAGAGCAATGGGCAAGTAGAAATAGCTAACAAGCAAATCCTGAATTTACTTAAGAAGAAGGTAGAGAACACCCGTGGTAACTGGGCAGAACAACTGCCCGCAGTTTTGTGGACTCTGAGAACCACCCCTTCCTCCGCCACCGGAGAGACAACCTTCAAACAGGCACATAGTTCTGAGGCTCTTATTCCAGTTGAGTTCGATGTCATAAGCCCTAGGGTCCTCCTCTCTAAGCAAAACAATGAAGATTGGATAGAAAGCAACAATGAAGATTGGATAGAAAGCAACGATGAAGAAATGAAGTGTAGCCTCGACCTAATCGAAGAGCTTAGCGATCAATCCGTCATTAGGCCAGAAGAAGTCAAGCGAAGGATGGTCAAATACTTTGACAAGCATGTCAGAATGAAACAGTTCACCGAAGGGGACCTCGTAATGAAAAAAGTGGACGCGGCAAGAAGAGCAGCCTTGGTAGGAAAACTCAACCCAAATTGGCCAGGACCCTTCATCGTCAAGGAGGCACTCAAGAGCGGTGCATATCGGTTACAAGCCCACGAAGGCGAGGAGATGCCTAACACGTGGAGCGACGACAACTTGAAAAGATATTACTCTTAGCTCAAGTATTCCTTCCCGTTTAGCTTTTTGTTTTTCATTTTGCGAATAATTATTTAAAATAAGGAGAATGCTCTCAAAATTATTGGCACGATACTAACCGTAGGATCCCCGAGATCATTTCAAGAAATCATGCAACAATTTTGATTATACAACTATGGTTTACCAACTTTTTCTACTTCTTCCCTCTTTGATCCCTCCTCTTGGGTAGTCACCAAAACCTGCTTGAACCCCCTCGAATGTATCCGGACGTGTCTTGCGGAGGTCATCAGGTCTCCGACCCTCTCTGCGGGTACGAGCTACTTTTGCCCGATCATTACCATAATTCCACTACAATTGCCCTCGTTGGAGAATCTCACGAATGACATACGTGGTAGGTCAGTTAGATTCGAGTGAATGTGATAGCCAACTGCGCATCAACAAAGACGTTATCGTTATCAATGCCTTTCTGAGGACAAGCTTCGAACAACGGGTTCACCATCCCCCAAGAATGTATCCAGACGTTGCTTGCGGAGGAGAACCCTGCGAAAGCTATATGCCCAACTGGCCGTTGTAACCTCTGGCAACGGACCCCTTGATCGGAGTAGGAGTTGCTATAATCCCCCTGCCCCCGGAACGTCTCTTCGGAGGAGCGCTCTGTCTTCAGACACCCATAACCCCACCAGACGATTCTGACAGAAGGGAAGGGGCCACAAGTGATTTCCTTTTTCTGGGCAGACTCATTCAGCAAAACATGGCGTGCGGTTACTCCGAGGGTAGCCGCCACTGGTTGACTATCTAAAGCTTTGGCCGAACACAGTCACCCAACAAGCGCGTAACCTTTGGCTAGGCCCTATGTCAAAGAAACACGACTCTCTCAGTAGCAGGTGCACGCATGTCTCGTATTCTCGGATACTAACCCGCGCCAGAGCATGCACCCCGAATCCGGGTAAAGGGCGGACACCGGGGTCACATCCGTGCGAAGCCATTCTAACAAGGCGCGGAACCCGCCTAGCTTCTAGAAAAAGGAACGCGGACATATATATATATATGTATTAAAAACATTTTTCATTGAGAATATTCGCAGGTAAAACATAAGTCAAGGTAACTGTATTTTCATTACCATCAATAATGTATACAAAATAAGACTCGCAATTTCAAAAGTTACGCAGTCATCCAAAAAGGGGAGAAAAGGTATCTCACTCGTCCCCCTTAGCACCGCTGCTGTCTTCTTTTTCTTCCCTGCCCTCCTCGGCGATTCCGAGGATGGTCTGTATCCCGTTGATGCGGTCTCTGGTTCCAAGGATCGTCGCTCCTCCCCGCCATCATCCGCGGCCACCCCAGTAGAGTCCGCCTGATCTGTAGGACCCTCGTCTTCCGAATCGAGGAATCAACTACTCCGTACTTTTCGTATAGGGTGTCGTAGTCGATGCCCGCAAATTCTTCTTTAAGCGCGCCGCGTTCTTGCAGGAGCTCGAGGCTAAGCTCCGCGGATCGTCTAGCCAGCCGTAGAGCAGCCCTTCCGAAGGGGAGCCTTGGCGCACCGGTTGAGGTGTTGCCGTGTGACCTTGAGGTCACGGGTTCGAGTCCTGGTAGCAGCCTCCTGCAAAAATGCAAGGTAAGGTTTGCCTACATTTCACCCTTGTGGTAGGACCCTTCCCCGGACCCTCGCTGCGCGGGGATGCCTTTGTGCACCGGGCTGCCCAAGCTCGCCTGACAAGAATGACAAATGAGTCGGTAACCATGCGGAGGTACGCGCGACATTTTGAATTGTTAATAAGATTACCTCGAGTTGTTCTCGCATTCGGGCGTTCTAAGTCTCATCCAGAGCGCGTCAGGCCGCGCTGTTATACATCAGGTCCCTCATGTTGGCCGCGGCGTCCCTCTTTGAGACATCCTCCACAGAAAGTTCTTTCATCTCTTGGAGGTCGCCCCGGCCAATCACGGTAGTGGTAACCTCCAGGGCATGCGGTAGAATCCACTGCGTCTCCTTCCACGAAGAAAGGTTAGCACTAATAGTGACCGCGTGGCCCTCATGAATCATCATTGGGGCGCCCCTTAGGTCAGACAGGTCTCCGGGATCCGGGAAGGCGGATTCCCCTCCTTCAGTATCCGCGGCTAACCGTGAGGATCTTTGCCTCAGCGCCGCAGAAGTACCCGCTCCCGACCGCGGTATCTTGGCTCCTCTCTTCTGGGCCAGCACGCGCTGCTTCTCAGTCGTAGTCAACACCTCACCCGGAGGCTCGTACGGCTTCTCATCAGGCACATTTATGAGAACTACACAGGAGAAAACGATCAGTATTCACAGGTACGCGCGGTTGATAATATCATTAATCACCTAACTTACAGTGGGTTATGTCCAGGTCCTTGACCTCCGCCAGGTAGGGGACGTAGTGGTCGACATCCAACGCGGCTTTGTTAAGGAAATCCACGATCTTCTTCTCGGATTCCGACATCTCTGGTTTGCAAAACACGTACTCGCGGGGATCCGGGGATGTGTGGAGTTCCCAAAGTCCCCTTTGAAGATCGTGAACCAGTCCTGCCACACGTGAACCTTGTTCGCCAGGTTGAGGACGCGGAACATGTCCGAGCCGATATACATGTGCCCGTTCTGGTGACTGCGCACATGGAACATGTTCCGGAAGACCTGCATGCTTAAACCGATACCCTGCAACCACAAGTAAACAAGAGAAGAAGTAACTGCTGCGATTGAGTTCGGCGGCAGCTGAGCGGGCATCACACCGTAGTAGTTCAAGATTTCAATCATCTCTGGGAGAAGAAGAAAGGTCCGCCCAGCTTCGAAATGCTCGAAGGGGACGACTAGCTCGTCGGCGAACACTCTATGAAAGTGTTCCCCACCTTCGGGAAGCCGCGCGGTATAGCGAGTATCATCCACCGGATCCTCGTCAGGAGAGTGACAAAGTCTAAGTCGGAAATGGAAGGCTGGAGCGGTCTGTGCTTGGGGAAAGTAATCACACTCTGTACGCGTCACACCAGTCGATTGAGGTTGCACCATCTCTCAACGATTCAACTCAGAGCAGCGTAATAAATGAAAAGAAGTTGCCTCTATTTATAGGGAGCTCAAAACACTTCGTCTCGAAAAACAAAACGTCAGGTAATGATGATATATGGCAGTGTGCGCTCTCGTAACCGCCTCGTCCCGGCGACCTCCCTGCAAGGAAGAAATCAAGTAGAGCAGATATCCGCATAAAAAGGTAGCATGTGGCACAACATTACAAGTATTCCAAGCAGTCAAAAATCAGAACACGAAATTAAGAACATGAAATTAAGAACACATTTCAAGACAAAGTCAGGCAAGAGTGCGCCAGATGCGACATAACAGTTAGTTATTACAAACCAAATCTCAAAGTTCCTAAAAGTTCTCGCTCTCGCTCTCTACATGTCCTCGGAAGGCGCCCACTCCACACCCACATGAGCCAAGCCGTCAGTCATCTCGATGAGCGCGGTGCGCGCGCCTGCCAAGGACTTGTTCAGCTTGGCGCCCGATGTATATAGTGCACTCACGCCTTCCCAAACTTTCGCGGCGTATCCCCTCAGCATTTCATCAGGATTCGCTGGCGGCTTCGACCCAAGAACCGCACCAATCCGCAGGACAGGCGGCTGGCTGGCTGGCTCCGGCGGCGGGCGCGACTTTCTTCAGCATCTCCACCTCCTTCTCCAGGGCAAAGATGCGCATGCGCGCCTTCCAGAATTCCTTTTTCACCAGCTCCACGCTTTCCCTCAGCTTCTGTATGGCACCGCAGTGTTTTATGCAGGAGAGCTCGCAACGTCAGAAGTAAGTATCTGCTTACTCATTGTCTGCATATGAAACTAACTTCATAACAGGCACAACGCGGGTATACCTGACGCTTACTCATCCTCTGTTCCCAACCCCACAACGCACTTAGCCTTGGACTACCACCTGGCGGCATTCAAATCCTCCCTCTCTTCGATACAGTCCAGAGTCCGCCTAGCTCCCTTTTCCTTTTTAGTCAGCAAAGGTCCACGCGGTTGCAACATTTTTTATCCGCGCGACCTCGTCTCCTCGTCCCGCTACCCGACACCTCATGTATCCCGGGTAGTTGAGCATTAAATGCTGCATTGAATGCTCCTAACCGTCCGGGCAACCTACCCTCTTGTATAAATAGAGGGCCGACTGTTAGTAACCGACTGTTAGTAACCGATTGTTTGCAGTTCCTGATCTCTCCCGATATCTTTTTGGTTAGTCACCGAGTGTGGAAGGTTGTTGACAATTTTGGTGCCAACAATTGTATCCTTTCAAAAAACGCAGTGGTGGTTCTAAGAGTCCCAAAGTTATATTTGGAGATTCAAATTTTGGCGAGACCAAAGGGTATGAAAAATTTATGCAGGTACAATCACCTTCACCGAGGTGGTTTATGTAGACGGTTTGAAACACAACTTCATAAGCATTAACCAGTTGTGTGATAAAAGGTACATGGCGATCTTCACACAAGACGAGATGGATTATGGATAGTAACTAAGGAATTACTTTCCTCTCATGTATAAGAAGGGGATCATCTATCTAGTAGATTTCCTTTCTAATAACTCCGAGGTTTCTCTTTTAAATTTTTCTATTTCTACTGTCGAGTTGGTTAGCTTTATTGGCTCATAAATTATTACCTCAATATGCATGTTGATGGGGATTGACTAGGGGCCTAGGGCTGGGCAAATTATTCGAAACTCGAAAGTCGCTAAATCGCTCGAATATTGAGCCGAATCTGAATCGATTACAATTGATTCGACTCAATTTGACTTGAATCACATTTCGAGTCGATTTCGATCCAACCCTGAATCACTCGAAATATGATTCGAATCAACTCGAATTGATTAAAAATATTATGTATTTATTAATATATTATTATTTTAAACTTAAAACACTAAAATTTAAACCTAAATAAACAGAGTAAAGTCTTTAAGTGTTTCATTTGCTAAACTTAGAGGTTACCCAATTAATTTCGAGTCAACTAGGAACAAAGAGAAAAAATGCCAAATTTCGACCCGGCTCGGAATCGAGCCATTTCGAGTTGAACCGAGTTCGTTTAAAAAATTTCGATTTCGAACCGAGCCCAAATCGCTCAGACTTGACTCAAAATCAGCCATAGGATTGACCACATCACTCTGAACACACATTAAGATACATTCAGGGTCGATTCATTCTACCGATAGCTATAGGGTTGCCATTTGGATGTTCAGAGCCCGCAGATGCGATTGACTCATTTTTCATATTTATATTTACTTAATTGTTTTGAGTTGTATTTAGGATTTAGGTTAAGTTCACGATTGTGCAATGAGTATTCTTTGTCAACATAAATCCCTCATTTTCTTTAAATACCATGTAATAGGTCATTATAGCATCAAGAGTTGTGGTTGAACGTTCAGCTACCCGGCCACAAGAATCTTGTGCTGCCAAGGCCGTGCAGCCTCCCCTGGTGGTGTTGAAGCCATCAAGTGCTTCCTTCCGCCACGGAACCCCATTATTTCCGCTCCTTGCTACCTATGGCTGTCTTGTCCACCTTCCCTTTGTATTCCCTAGTCGATTGTAGCACGTAGTCCTGGTTCCCTCTCTATCCTCCGAACATATCAAGGATCACCCAACCCGTCGAATACCCCTCTCCCTGGTGATGCCTCTGGCGAAAATGCTTAGTTAAATAATGCTAACAATATGACATCCAAATAACGCTAACAATATGACATCCAACCACACTATGATAAAAGATACAAAGTCCAAATAAAACTCATGTAGGCATAGGGTAACCCGGAGGAAGTGGTGGTGATCTGATGGTGGTCAGCAATGAGGGTACCAACATTAGGCTGCTGGTGACTAGGGCATGCGGTTGGGAACAAGGCTAGTGTGCTGGGAGCAGGATCGGGATGCGACTGATGGTTTACGGTTAGGAAGAGCAGGGTGTTGTGCGTAGGAGTAGGATAGGGGGCGACATGAATGTTGTTACCACGAGTAGGGTAGATGCGACTGGGGGTTTTGCGGGCGGGTGGAAAGAAAAGGCTGACTATTATGATATTGACGCATCGCATCGTGGCAAAAAGTGGGAAGATGAATAGGCTGTTGAGGCTTTGCGATGGGGAAAGGTGGCAACCGACAGGTGGTAAACGACCTAATGGAAGGAGGTGGTGGCGGAAAGAGAGAACCTAGGTTTCAGTACCTAGGATTCACGACTTCAGCACTGTGGAATGACTGAGCGGTTCCAGAAAAATACCCATATTGAAAGCCTCCAAATGAACCCTTGTGTTTGTATATATAGAGAACCGTACCTAGAGCAAACATTATGAACAGTTCTGATTGTTAGATCGTAATAATTGCCTAAATTCTAAAAATTAAAAATCTAAAAACTAAAGAAAAATACATAGAAATATCTAAGCGTCACTTCAGACATGACTACTGATTCTAATCGTCCAAACAACAATTCCAAAACCGACTACAACCTTGAATAGATGTTACGCATACAGACGGGGGCGAGGGGAGCCCTCATATATGGCGAGTTTATTGACATTGGGGGTCGTGGAGACGAGGACACAGATCCCTGCGTGACGACGGACGTTGGCCTGTAGTCCGCATGAGCATTGCACACCCGACAAACTTATGTTTTATTATCACATATGTATTTTAGGCCGTATGGTTATTTACCGTTTTCCCATTTGTGTGTTTCTAAGCTAGGCACTATATAAGCCTATGTATGACTCTCACTTTAATTATCTTGGAAGATCAAATTAGAGGAGCACCTAGGGGCTGAAATCTCTCTCTATTCTCCCTTCTTCTTCCTTCCTTCAAACTTTCTTCTGACCACGGTTTCCGCCGCCAGACAAAAGATCTTGCGCCTTCTCCTTCCCTCGTTTGTTCCACGCTCGGTTCCGCAATCCTGCGCCGTCTACTGTTTTGTCTTGACTGCTGTTCCGCGCCGACGACATGCGATGATGCCAAAATGCACGAGGTTTTGCGCGCCCCATCTACTCCACCTATGCCAACTTGTTTGCGCACGTCCCTCGCGCCATGGATGACAATGCCCGCATCCCGCGCTAGCCCCACTGCTCACCGATCCATCTGCTTCTGCCTCGCTCCTTGGTTCCGCCTTGTTTTGCGTCGCCGCCTGCTTTAACAGGTCCATGCACCGCAACCCGCAACTGTGTGCTTGCACTAGCCAACCAGCCTCGTCGAGTGCATGCACGCCTACGTTCCATGGCGCAATCAAACGTTCTTGCGGCTTAGCCCCCACCGACCTAACCATCTCTCGCTGGCTCGAAGCTCACGTGGAGTCCACCTCTCTTCAGGCCCTACTCCAACATTTGGATACGCAGTTTGATCACTTTATCGTCTGACGACTGAGCACCTCGTGAACTTCTAATGTCGGCTCCCCTTCGGTCCTTGGCGCCCCTACCGGCCCTATCGTTGAGCCTCCTCACCGCTCTTCCACGACCCGCTCCTTCGACGTTCCCACTTTCAACGGAACGGATCCCATGGGTTGGATTACGCATGCAGAGCAATTCTTCGACATCCATCACGCCTCTGAGGCACAAAAGATGCTCGCGGTTCTTGTCTCCATGGAACGGCTGACCCTCCATTGGGTCTGCTAGCTTCATTAAAACGACCCTTGCCACTCTTGGTCGGAACTTCAACAGAACCTCATACTCCGCTACGATGTTCTCTATTACGAAGCGGCGATGGAACGTCTATGTGGCGTCCGCCAATCAGGCCTCCTTGACGACTATATCGATGAGCATTGCGTTGACGACGTATGTTACGTCCTTACCGCAAGATCTTCTTCATGTAGGGGTTACTTCCTCCATTCGGTCCCGCCTTTGCACCCACCAACCCCGGTCGATTACTAATACCATGGATCTCGTCTACTTGGTGAAAACGGACTTCAATGTCTCATCTGACACCGTCTTTCCCTCGAGGAGTTTTCCGCCCTGACAACTTCGCCTCCCTCCAACACCCTTCCAACCGCCACCCCAGGAGCATATCGCGGCTCCCCTGAGTCCCGGGACACCTCCTCGGCTATTTACCGGCCCCCAAATGACCAACCAGGAGTACTATGCTCTTCTCACAAAGGGCTTCTATTTATGTTGTAAGAATTTTTACTGCCCGAATTATGACTGTCCCCATAAGGATCTCTACATCACCATTGGTGAGGACGACCCCGAGGTCACCCTTGGAGATTTCGAAGCCCTGGAGGGCGATGACACACCACACGACAATGGACCCCAAGCGAGGTTCCATTGTTTAAACCTTTTGTGCTTTACGGTTGGCGGCATCGCTGACCCCCAAACCATGAAGCTCTTTGGTTCTCTGTATTTCACTCCCATGATTGTGATGATTCATTGTGGGGCCAACCACAACATCATCTTGACGCAGGACAAATCTATAGGCGGCGGAAAATCCTTGACCTAACCCTACATGCTATGCAAAGCCCGACGAGTTAAATCACAATTGAATAGTAAATAATGGCATCTCACGCAGTTAATTCATAGCAAGACACAATAATTAATTAGGGCGAATCAAGCTTAGGCTTTCCTCCGCGTGGTGGGCCAAAGCAAGAGCGCGCGGCGAATAAACCCTGCAAATCACAATAATAATCTAACAAACAACTACCATGCAAGATATTCAGACAAGTACAAGAGTCCAATCCAATATAAAATGCTGAATAAAATATCCCAATACAAATAAGACTCAAAAGTAGTGGGCTGACCGAGGCACTGGTGATTCCGGAGCCGGGTGTGTAGATCGGCGATCGAAAGTGGATCCGACAGCGTGAAAATGGTGGTGGTGGCTGTCCTTGACGGAAAGTGGGGAGATTGGGCCGGAAATGGATAGCTCCATCCACTAGGAAATAGATCCGGGTAAGGGGTGGGCAGATCCGATGTTTGAGAGCGGATCCGGCTACGGAAGGATGTATGACGGTGGAAATAACGGATCGGGGTTTGAAACTCTAGATCGGGATTGATCTAGGGTTTGTAGGCTATTTGAAAGTGGATCCACGGAGGGGAGAGAGGCGGCGGCTTGGGGTGGCGGATCTGGAGGAGGAGGTGGCTATGGGATTGGTAGAGGGCCGGCGGTTGAACAGTGTTTTACGGGAGAACAGTGTTTGCGGATGAACAATGCTTCCGCGCGAACAGTGTTGCCGGATGAACAGTGTTTACAGCTGAACAGTGCTTTGCGGATGAGCAGTTCTTTGCGGGTGAACAATGCTTTACGGATTGTGGGGCTGCAGATGATGGTTTCGGAGGGGGATGGAGGCAATGGATGGGTAGTACCTTGGGGAGGAGTTTGGGCGCCTAGGGGTCGTCACCTAGGGTTCCACGGCGTCGGCACCGTGGGGTGATCACGGAGTTTCGGGATTTTCTTTCTCCAAAACCTGCAATGCATCAAAACCAGCCACTACATGTCTATTTATAATAAAACAAAAGCTAGCGCATCCCACAATCGATGGCTATGATTGACCGGAGGTGGGGCCACCCAAATACATCAAAACAAATGCAAAAATAATAAATTAATATATCAAATTTGCGTTCATCCGTATTATTAGTTTATATATTAGTTTATTATTTTTGCCCAACGCAAATTTGATATATTAGTCTATTATTTTTGCATTTTTTTGATGTATTTGGGTGGCCCCACCTCCGGCCAATCATAGTCGTCGATTGTGGGATGCCCTAGCTTTTGTTTTATTATAAATAGACATCTAGTGGCTGGTTTTGAGGCATTGCAGGTTTTGGAGAAAGAAAATCCCGGAACTCCGCGATCATCCCACGGTGCCGACGCCGTGGAACCCTAGGTGACGACTCCTAGGCGCCCAAACTCCTCCCCAAGGTACTACCCATCCATTGCCTCCTTCCCCCTCCGAAACCCTCATCCGCAGCCCCACAATCCGTAAAGCACTATTCACCAGCAAAGCACTGCGCATCCGCAAAGTACTGGTCATTCGCGAGGAATGTTCACCTGACAACACTGTTCATCCGCAAACACTGTTCACCCGTAAAACACTGTTCAACCGCCGACCCTCTACCAATCCCATAGCCACCTCCTCCTCCAGATCCGCTACCCCAAGCCGCCGCCTCTCTCCCCTCCTTGGATTCACTTCCAAATAGCATACAAACCCTAGATCAATCCCGATCTAGAGTTTCCAACCCCGATCCGTTATTTCCACCGTCATACACCCTTTCGTAGCCCGGATCCGCTCTCAAACATCGGATCTGCTCACCCCTTACCCGGATCTATTTCCTAGTGGCCGGATCTATCCATTTCCAGCCCGATCTCCCCACTTTCCGCCGAGGACAGCCACCACCACCATCTCCACGCCGCTGGATCCACTTTCGATCACCGATCTACACACCCGAGTCCGGAATCACCAGTGCCTCGGTCAGCCCACTACTTTGTGAGTCTTATTGTATTGAGATATTTTATTCAGCATTTTATATTGGATTGGACTCTTGTACTTGTTTGACTATCTTGCATGGTAGTTGTTTGTTAGATTATTATTGTGATTTGCAGGGTTTATTCGTCGCGCGCTCTTGCTTTGGCCCTCCACGCGGAGGAAAACCTAAGCTTGTTTCGCCCTAATTAATTATTGTGTCTTGCTATGAATTAACTGCGTGAGATGCCATTATTTATTATTCAATTGTGATTTAACCCGTCGGGCTTTGCATAACATGTAGGGTTAGGTCATTGATTTTCTGCCGCCTATAGATTTGTCCTGCGTCACATCTCCAAGTGCCTGGTGACACGACTCGACATTTGCCCGTCTCCTGCTCCTCGTTTCTCTGTTTGCTTAGGCGAAGATCGCCGCAAAGCCACCATGGGCCTATGTACGAGCCTGTAAATGACTGCGGCCCTCTGCACTCTCCGAGCAGATTTTTACTCCTTTGAGCTTGGTGGCGTTGATGTCATATTGGGCGTCATGTGGCTTTGTACCCATAGTGACATGTATGTCAATTTCGATCACATGACGATGCACTTTCATCTATCAGAAGTTCCTTTACTTTTCGCAGGGGAGACTTCCCTCACTCGGCAGGCTGGTGCCTTCCATTCTCCTCATAAAATAGTGGAAGTATACTTTGCCGTGTACTTGTGGAACGACGTCGAGCCGACACGCCTGCCCGCTCGTACACCACTCCAGCTACAACGCGCCCTGGACGTTTTCCCAGGAGTCTTTGCCGATGTCACCCCCTTCCCGGATCTATTTCCTAGTGGCCGGATCTATCCTTTCCAGCCCGATCTCCCCACTTTCCGCCGAGGACAGCCACCACCACCATCTCCACGCCGCTGGATCCACTTTCGATCACCGATCTACACACCCGAGTCCGGAATCACCAGTGCCTCGGTCAGCCCACTACTTTGTGAGTCTTATTGTATTGAGATATTTTATTCAGCATTTTATATTGGATTGGACTCTTGTACTTGTTTGACTATCTTGCATGGTAGTTGTTTGTTAGATTATTATTGTGATTTGCAGGGTTTATTCGTCGCGCGCTCTTGCTTTGGCCCTCCACGCGGAGGAAAACCTAAGCTTGTTTCGCCCTAATTAATTATTGTGTCTTGCTATGAATTAACTGCGTGAGATGCCATTATTTATTATTCAATTGTGATTTAACCCGTCGGGCTTTGCATAACATGTAGGGTTAGGTCATGGATTTTCTGCCGCCTATAGATTTGTCCTGCGTCACATCTCCAAGTGCCTGGTGACACGACTCGACATTTGCCCGTCTCCTGCTCCTCGTTTCTCTGTTTGCTTAGGCGAAGATCGCCGCAAAGCCACCATGGGCCTATGTACGAGCCTGTAAATGACTGCGGCCCTCTGCACTCTCCGAGCATATTTTTACTCCTTTGAGCTTGGTGGCGTTGATGTCATATTGGGCGTCATGTGGCTTTGTACCCATAGTGACATGTATGTCAATTTCGATCACATGACGATGCACTTTCATCTATCAGAAGTTCCTTTACTTTTCGCAGGGGAGACTTCCCTCACTCGGCAGGCTGGTGCCTTCCATTCTCCTCATAAAATAGTGGAAGTATACTTTGCCGTGTACTTGTGGAACGACGTCGAGCCGACACGCCTGCCCGCTCGTACACCACTCCAGCTACAACGCGCCCTGGACGTTTTCCCAGGAGTCTTTGCCGATGTCACCCCCTTCCCGGATCTATTTCCTAGTGGCCGGATCTATCCTTTCCAGCCCGATCTCCCCACTTTCCGCCGAGGACAGCCACCACCACCATCTCCACGCCGCTGGATCCACTTTCGATCACCGATCTACACACCCGAGTCCGGAATCACCAGTGCCTCGGTCAGCCCACTACTTTGTGAGTCTTATTGTATTGAGATATTTTATTCAGCATTTTATATTGGATTGGACTCTTGTACTTGTTTGACTATCTTGCATGGTAGTTGTTTGTTAGATTATTATTGTGATTTGCAGGGTTTATTCGTCGCGCGCTCTTGCTTTGGCCCTCCACGCGGAGGAAAACCTAAGCTTGTTTCGCCCTAATTAATTATTGTGTCTTGCTATGAATTAACTGCGTGAGATGCCATTATTTATTATTCAATTGTGATTTAACCCGTCGGGCTTTGCATAACATGTAGGGTTAGGTCATGGATTTTCTGCCGCCTATAGATTTGTCCTGCGTCACATCTCCAAGTGCCTGGTGACACGACTTGACATTTGCCCGTCTCCTGCTCCTCGTTTCTCTGTTTGCTTAGGCGAAGATCGCCGCAAAGCCACCATGGGCCTATGTACGAGCCTGTAAATGACTGCGGCCCTCTGCACTCTCCGAGCAGATTTTTACTCCTTTGAGCTTGGTGGCGTTGATGTCATATTGGGCGTCATGTGGCTTTGTACCCATAGTGACATGTATGTCAATTTCGATCACATGACGATGCACTTTCATCTATCAGAAGTTCCTTTACTTTTCGCAGGGGAGACTTCCCTCACTCGGCAGGCTGGTGCCTTCCATTCTCCTCATAAAATAGTGGAAGTATACTTTGCCGTGTACTTGTGGAACGACGTCGAGCCGACACGCCTGCCCGCTCGTACACCACTCCAGCTACAACGCGCCCTGGACGTTTTCCCAGGAGTCTTTGCCGATGTCACCCCCTTCCACCTCCGCGTCGGTGGAGCCGCCATTACCTTTGTCTCCACCGGGAATCACTCCACTAGACTACTTTACCTAGCTCATCCAGAATACATGCACTTTACTCCGAGAGGATCTCGCCGTGGATCCGGTCTTGGTGTTGTGGGTAGGCCGACCCCCATCGGAGGCCACATGGATGGACCGCGACATATCCCGCGCCCAGTTCTCAAACTTCAGCTTTGAGGACAAGGTGAATTTTCCAGAGGGCAACATTGTTACGAATACGGAGAGGGTGAGGGGAGCCCTCCTTTGTGGCGAGTTTATCAATGTTGGGGAGACGAGGATACAAATCTCAGCGTGACGGTGAACGTTGGTCAGTAGTGCGCACATGCGCCACGCACCCGACAGCTTTATGTTTTATTATTGCATATTTATTTCGGGCCATGTGGTTATCTACCATTTCTTTTGTGTTTCTAAGCTAGGCACTATATAAGCCTATGTATGACTCTCATTTTCTTCCTTTAAATCCTACTTCCTAACAATAGACCTGCAAGGGCCTCGACTGACGATGATATGATCTTCTATGATGATCCCATAACAATCCAATACTAGTTACTACCAGCTAAATTAAACCCAGTAAACTGGATGAAATCAATGTAATTCATTCTGCCTTCTAAAAATCACCTAAATTCTGTGCAAACTGCTTGCTTTGGCTATTTGGGCTAATTTTTCATTATGATTTCATATTTGGTAAATCTACTGGGCAACCTGAGGAGTTGACAGGTAAACAGCATTCTAGATTTGTCCTTTACTTGTAGGCTCTGTTTGGGTGGGCGATGGCGGCTAGAAAGGGAGTAAACGCCGCCGGAGTTTGGGACCGGAGGGGGAGGGCTGCGGCTGGGAACGGAGTCGTTTCTCCATTTCACAGAAGGAGGGCGGGAGCAAACGCCGCCTCACGCGCGGGAGAGGCGTTTGTTTTCCCGCCTTGCGGCGGCTGCTGCTCCCGCACCGGCGTCCCACCGCCCATCCAAACAGAGCCTATTGGTTTCAGTGTGATGAGTTGAAGATTATACTACCCCTTTAGATGCTTTTATGGCCTGTGTAAGTGTTCGTTTTCAATATTTAGGCAGTTGATGTTTATTGCCGTTTTAATACTTAGATAACAGATCATGAATGTTGAATTGTTACTAAACGGTGCTACTATTTTATTTTGTAGGGATTCTTATTTATGGGGTCTTACTGAACTACCGTAATGTGTTCAGCAATTGTTTTATACTTGCTAGTATCCATATAGTTTATGCAATCTCCCAACAATTGGCTCATATTATTAACACCCACATATTGTTCATTCAGGTAAATACACTTATTTCAGCTATTGGACATTCATTATTAATAATAAAATTTTGACACTTAATCTGCCTTTCTTTGACCTGCATTGTCTTACCTTGTTTACATTGCGCTAAACACACTAAGATTTTTGTCTTTTTCTTGTTATACTCGTTACTATTATAATTTGTTGCTCTCCTAGGCTGTCATGCTCATTAGTTTTGCCCATTTCACTGATTTATCACCTTATTATCTTGACTTTGGAATTTAGCAATTTTAATTTTCACGTCCAATTCGGAAATTTCCCTTTTTTGTCTGATGTCGAATATCTTGGGATGATTCCCTTAAAGCCTAGATTAGAGCTGCTGACATTTTCTTTTTATGTGAGTTGCAACTTGGCAGATAAGTGCCTCCTTGTATGTTATCAGATCTTTTGAACCGAATCTCTATTTATTTTACTACTTATTTACTAAAAGTTCTTTCCACCTGCTTTACATTTTTCAGGGAAGCGGAAAACCTTTTATCTGGATTTAACATTTTAGAGTTCCTATGGGAAACTGTTTCCAACGAGTAAGCCTTTTTTATTAATAGGTTTTCATGATTGTACTGAAACCTCAAAAGGTTACTGTGTTCAACTGTTAGAATTTTATCAGCTTCTCCCAGCACGAATTTAGCTTTATGAAATATATTGAAGGGTTTAATTAATTTTCGGTAACTGTTGTTTTAAAGTTTTCTGGGTGACTGCTCCCACCCATTCCTGAAACCTCAAGCTACTGAACCTCTGAGTAAATTTAAGCTTTTGACTTGTAGCACTATGTTTCCTTCTGTTGGATTGTCCGGCGCCCTTAGAGGGGGGTGAATAAGGGTGTTTATCAAATTTCGTTTTGACTTAAAAACTTAGATCAAAATATTTTCTTATAACATTTTAGAGAATTAGAAATTAAGGCTTCGTTTGGTTCGGCGGCGGCGGATCGAAACCGGCGGATGGAACCGGCGGATCGAACTGGAGGGGGGAGGTGGCTGCTCCAAAAGCTCCTTTTTGGGGCGTTTTTCCTTGCGGGCGGGTGGAAACAGAGCAAACGCCGCCGGAGGGGCATTTGTTTTGCCGCCTTCCGGCGGCGTTTGCCCCAAACGGGGCGGCGAAACGCCTCCCCAAACGAAGCCTAAATCTTCAAAGTAATAAAAACAAGATGCATGATTTTATTTCACTAATATTTTGATTACAAAAAGTTGATTTCCATGACGCTAGAAATCAAGGCAGTGAATATAAAAACTCTTTGGTTTTTTATATTGACCCTTCTCCCTAAGGACCGGTTGGGCCTAGCCTATCTCTCCCTAGATAGACCTCAAGCCGCCCCCTAGACCTATTCCCTAGATCTAGTCGCCAACTTAGTCGACGAATTTCTCCCTAAGGCGCACACGGACCTAGTCTCCACTTGGGCGAATTCCACTACCGATACACAAAAATAGTCACCAAAAGATAAGAGAAAATACAAGATGAGAAATAATTTTTTTGTATAAAACTCCCTATAGAGAAACTCTGAAGGCGATGACGAAGGCACGCTAGAGATCGGAGTTGTGATTGCGTTCGTCCTTCGTGTAGAATGAGCGTTGATTGAATCCGCCTTCAATTTCTCATTTGGATCTTCAAGTTTGCTGCCGGGAAGGCTCTGGATGATTGGGGCAAGGTCTCACACAAATTGATTCGGAGTTGTGGCTTCAACATTCTTCAAAATGAAATAGCGGAGCGGCCGTTTAAATAGAATTGCGAGCTAGCGCTGGCGGTAGGTGTTACTGCGCCGCGGTACCCGTAATGGTAAGAGATCTGCGCGCCAACCGTACATGAATGGTGTGTTTCTTATTTTAGGCAACCGCCACTTCGCCATGATAGGGTTATCGCTCCGCATTAGCTCAATATACGCTCCCGCGATCTGATTGATCTCTTGCTCCATTTGGCTCCTCAATCAGCATATGATCGTCGGGCTTGCCTTTAAGTTACCGCCGCGCGTTAGCGTTAACGCTGTGCGTTAGCTTCATTACAATTTGGCTTCGCTGCTCCCGCCAATGATTTCATTTGAATGTGTTGTGCCAGCTGTCCCATTATTACGAACGCTACTGTCAGCGGTAGGTGCTACCGCCCCGCGGTAGGACATTCTTCAAAGCATCGTTTCCATTTTTGCATCGTATTTCATGTACGCATTCAATGTGGTATTGTACGTGTATTTCTTGCACACTATAAACACAAAACAAGTTTGATCAAGTACATAATGAGATTTGTTATTTTCAAACCAAGAGATGTGGAACGCATGTACATAATGAGATTTTCATGATGACGCATATGCATTTGCACAATCATCTATGATATCAGACAAGGTTGTCAGGATCGAGATCCTAGGTGAGATCGTTTCGTGGTTGGATCGGATCAGATCATAGGATCGGATCGAGGATCGCTAGATCCTACCACATTCATAAATTAAGACAAAATATAAAATTGAACTTTGTATCATCCAATTACATGCTCAATTAACAAAAAAATCATTAAATTGAGGAATATATGAATAATTATATCAAAAAACAATTGAATAATTAAATCAAAAAGATAATATCATACTAACTTCACTTTCAGTTTCAGGTAGGACATTCAATGACTACTAACAGTAATAACAAATCTGGACATAATGGATTGGTGGAAGCCTAAAAGCAGGAAGACGAACCCAGACTGTTGGATTGCTCGTGTGCTGGGAGCATGAAAACTGGATTGCTCGTATGCTAAATTTCTAACCGCTACATTGCTGATACACTCGTACGCTGGAAAGGAAGAGAAGACGTCGGCCTGAAAGCAGGAAGCATGAAGTCACTGGATTACAGACCATTGGATTGCTATACATAAAAATAGAAGATAAGACATCGACACCACCTAAAATGGAACCTGGTAAGGAAGGAAAAGGAAGACGTTGTCTGGACTGAAAGTGACCAAAGAAGTAACCCTTAGCGTCAGTTTACCGTCGGCAATTGACACTTGGGATACAGTAATGCGACATGACGTGATTCTGTGATAGGGTATGAGGGTGGGATTGGGATAAGGTTAAGCGATGAGTTAAGGGCGTTGGACCGATTGAATGGGGTTGGGATAGGGTTGGACATGTTTCTAGTTCCCTTTAGCTGGATCGGTAGAATCGTGTCGGGATCGCGATCCTACAGATCTGGATCGCGATCCCAGTCGTAGAGGTGACGATTTAGAACCTATGTAAGATCCGGATCGATTTACAAAATCAGGATCGTAAGATCATAAGATCCTACGATCCGGGTCGCGATCCTGACAACCTTGATATCAGATAAACACACTAATTTTGTTTTATTTATCCCAAGGTAATCCGAATTACTTAGAGTGTGTGTATGTATGTATGTACACACACACACGAGTGATAGTGCACGGGGGTTCCCTGTGCGGCCGCGCCAGTATTCCGATCATGAAAACACTTCGACCGCAATAGTACCACATTCACTACAGTTCCTCGGCCCATGCACGCTTCCTTTAGGGTACTCGGGGCTCGCACGTGCCCAACGACCAGTGGGAGTTCGAGCGCAGGGAATATCGTTGGGCACGTGCGAGTCCCAGGCACCTTAGAGGAGGCGTGCATGGGCCGAGGCCCGAGGGACCGTAGTGAACATGATATTATTGTGGCCGAAGTACTGTTGTGATCGGGGTACTGATGCTGCTGCATGGGGAGCCCTAGTGCACTGCCACTCGTGTGTATATATATTATATAATAATGTGTATATGTATATGTATATATACACACACACACGAGTGACAGTGCACGGGGGCCCCCCTGCGGCCAATAACAGTACCCCGGCCGCGACAACGCCCCGACGTGATGACACTCCCTCCACTCGTAGTCCCCCAAGCGTACGATTGTTGTCCCAAGGGCTAGGATTGCTTTTATGGTCTACATACATGGATATCTTTATATATTAGTATAGATGTATACACACACACACACACTCACACACAAATGACAATGCATGGGGACCCCTGTGCGACCGCGACAATACAATTGATCGTACGCGTCATTTGTAGACAACGTGAAGCAGCGACAGTACTACTAATAATTCATACATCCCATACACTTCACTCGTACATACATTTGAAATTTAATACTTTTTTCCATAAAAGTTATTTAGTGGAGTTGGTAAATTGTGTTTGTTGAACACTTTTGGTCTTAGTTCAAACCTCACAGTCTTTGTTGAATTATTAATTTGAATTTTTTATTAAAACATTGTTTAAATAAATAAAAATTTTATATTTAAAAATGATTAATTTGAAAATAAATTCAATGGTTGAGAAAAACCTGATAGTCCTCATTATACTAGGGTACCACAATGTTTTTTTAATATAGTGTCGAGTGACAGTCCCCCACCCTCCACCCTGCGGCCAATGACAGTACCCCAACCGCGACAGTGCCTCGGCGCGACGACACTCCGCCACTCGCAGTCCCCCGAGCGCACAATTGCAGTCCCAAGGGCATCGTGAGGGAGGAATTTTTATTTAATTAAATAAAAACGAAAGAGGAAGAGATTATTGAATGGTGGGCTAGGATTGCTTTGATGGTCTATATATATATATATTTATAAGGTCATTTGTTGAGATCTCTCTAATTTTGCATAATTAAAAGGACATCCCGTCTCTATCTTTTAAAATTACAAAAACCTGCCATCTAAGTTTTTCGTAATTATTCCTATATGTTTGCATGTGTATATGTTTTTCGTATATATATTGGTGAAGTCATTGATGGTTGTTGCGTTGATATTGAATCAGAGGCGGGGCAGTGGCAGATCTGATACTGATTCCAAGCTTACTTTTGGAGGAAACGTGCATCTTATAGGTAGCCAAGAAGAGTGGGATGAGAAAATCTCACAAGCAATTAAAGAAGACAGACTGGTAAACTTGGTTTAGTTCTTGTACTTGCAGCACATGTTATTCTTGCGATTTTGAAGTATTAGTTTGTGTGGTGTACCTCTCAGATCAAATATTTTACTATTATTTATAGTTTCTTTTTCGGAATGTAATGCTAGCTGCTTCTCTTGTTCCATCAAAAATCCGTTTGATTTGTTAATTTTGAGGGCTGCATACCCACTTGTCCAGTCTTTTCAGCTTTGATTTGATTATCTTGACATTCTATTCTCATTTTCAGATTTTACCCCTGAAATCCTCATAATCAATCATTACAATCATCTTCGTCATCAATAACCTTATCCCAGCTATTTGAGGGCAGCTTTATGAATCCCTATTACCATTCATTTCTACCGGCCAAAGTGTTAAACTCAGAGAAATCATCTTTAAAGAACATGCATTCATATTATCTTGGGTTTGCCTCTTCATTTATCTAATCCTTCAATACTAACTTTATCTATTTGTCTAACTAGTGCATTTTCTAACCTTTGGTTTACATGCCCAAACCACCCAAGTTTCTTTTGTATATAATATTATCTTCGATAGATACAACTCCCACTAATTTTCTATTATAATTAGTCATTAATCTATCTTTTCGAGCTTTTCAACTCATCTACCTTAGTATTCTCGTTTCTACCATTACTCAATTTAGATTTCAACGACTTCTTTATTGTGCGTTGATAGATCACCTACATCTGGTTTAACAAACGAACTAAATGCAAGCATGACATAGGTGATCTACATTATCAAAATCGTCATGAACAAATTAACTAACTCCTATGACGCAGTGTAATCAAATCAATATTTAATCACTTGCATATATATTTATACGAACTCTGTAAAATGAAATGCAGGTAATTCAATGAGTATGCAATTAATGAAGTGCAGAAAAATCAAAATATTGCGTACCGTTCTTTGATTCGGCCTCATGTCACATGGTTGCCGACATTCTCTATAGCGCACTTGAATTTTTCCGGATAAAGTTCACTCCACTTGATGAAGAATCGGACATTCATTATATGTGGATTAAAGCTGATGTAAACACAAATGTTGTGCAGCTTAACAAATCTGAAAAAAAGGGAGAAGACCGGGAAGAAATCTCTGTATGAGAATTCTTGAGTCAATAATGGAAGTAGGTGGCCTCTATTCTTGAATCTCACAACAGAAGTGGGAATTTAATTCACTGTTGATTTGTACCAATCAATCCAAAAAGAGTCCTCTGTACAGCCTTTAGATCCAGAAGCTTTATCTTCTGGATTTAGATCTTCCTTGGACACCTGGTTCTGAACTCGGGAAGAAGCCCACAGTTGTTTTGATTTGTACTTGCGGCACTGCTAACCTTCAATCTGTTCCTGGACTGGAAAGGTCGCGACAAGTAGAGAGAGCACCGTCGGGTTCTTACCATGGATGAATAATGACGATGACTTCAAGCTTCGTCTATCCGGAGAGGAAGAAAATCGGAATACAAGGCAAAATCGTCGGTAGTTACCTGTCCTACCTCTGCTGGGGCTGAAAAAACACGAGGAAGGAGGAAAGAATAACAGTAACCGTTGCTTTCCTTCATCTTCGATTTGCATCGAATGATCAATCTCTCTGCAAGGGAAGAGAATCGTGGGGAAGGAGTAACCACAAGACACTTTCATCGCCCTTGTTCACGCTCGAATGGAGTAACTGCTTCTTAAGTTCAATTGGTCCCAATCTCCCTTAATAGGATGCGAGAATTAGGTGTTGAGGAGTAGGTTCCAAATATACCCCTCAACATTTAATTAATGTCAAAACCGGCGCAAGTACTTAACTTCGCTAAACGAAATTTAAAGCGGTCGCTTCGAACGTGCCAAGATTGAGACCAAGGTTGCGCTACTTAATTACGAAATTATCTAGCCCACCTGTCACGGGCTCGACTATTAGCGTGAAACAAATTGACACACACTTACGGGAGAACCAAATAAACTTGCACTGATGTGAATACTTGATCGAGACGACTCGATTGATTTAGTCCACTTAAAAAAGAAAAAACATACATTCTCCCACTTGGACTATACCAATTGTAATTTATATCAATCTTTGATCAAAGCACTCAAATCAAATTATGGGTACCATAGTGAAACACACGCCGTGAGTTTACTCCACACATCAATCCTGTCCAACTGATGGTGGCAACCGCATCATTATGCGACACAGGACCTTCCATGATCACAAGAGCTTACAGATTTAATCGACAATGACACAATGTGATCATAAAGAGTTAAAGCAACACACTGAAGATGTAATCACTTATTGTTGTCTAACACAATGGTCAAATAATTTCTCCACTGAATGTATTTAACCCTACTTTGAGAAAATTTTAATACTCAAAAGAGTATGTATGTCTCAATCAAATGAATATCTTAAAATTTGATTAATGTGTCAAGGAGACATACGAACAAAGTCTTACTTCAGCCTTATTCTTGAGACTGACACTAGTTCCAAGACTCTTAACTGAATTGCAACGTGTCACATGAAGTTGTAAGTATCAGAGTCGAATGATACCACAAATGAATAAAACTTTATGTTTGAATCCAAACTATATTCATTTGCTAAAATTTAATATATTTAGAAATTTTGAAGTACAAAATAAAGTGACAGGTGAAAACTATATTAAATGGAGTTGTATTTAACCTCCTATCAATCAAGTACATCAATGGATTCCACAAGCCTCATACTGTTGGCATGCTTCTTAAAAATATTAGGCCAAAGTCCCTTGGTAAGTGGATCAACTATTATTTCATCTGTCCCAATGTGCTCCACCATGATGTCACCTTTCTTAACCAATTCTTTCACAAAGGTCAAGAATTTATTCTCCATGTGTTTGGACCCTATGATGTTTTATTGTTCATGGAGATCGTCATAACTGAAATATTATCACAATGCAAATGAATGGGCCTAAGAGTATTAGCGACCATTAATTTAATGAAGTTCTTGAGCCAAACTATTGAGTAGCAGCCCCAAAAAGAGCAACGAACTCCACATGCATAGTGGTAGAAGTAATTAGTGTCTGCTTGACGCTCTTCCATGAAATAACCCACCTGCTATCTTGAAAATAAATCCTGAAGTTGACTTTCAATCATCCTCATATCCAACAAATTCAAAGTCCGTATAACCCACTAGGTCTAGGATCTGGATTTGACTGATATCTCTCCAGAAGTCCTACAAAGGCAATGCACGGTCTAGTGCATACCTGGGCATACATTAAGTTGTCTACTGCATTGGCATAAGGTATATTTTTCATGGACTCTCTCTTAATATCATTTATGGAGTATTGTGACATACTTCACTTGTCACCCTTAATTACTGACACATCATCAGCCTTACATTCGAGCATGTTAAATTTCTCAAGTACACGCTCAACGTAAGCCCTCTAAGAGAGTCCTAATGTATGACAAGATCTATCCCTAATGAGCTCTATGCCTAGAACAAAAGAAGTTTCTCCATATCAAAATGTTTGGACAATAACTATTTAGATTCATGCAGAAGTCTCAATTCACTGCTCGGAAGCAAAATATCATATACGTAAAGAATTAAGAAGATGGATTTGCTTCCACTGATCTTGAGATATATGCAGCTGTCTACTTAGTTCTCAACAAAACTAAATGAAGTAACAACCTCATTAAATTTTAGATATCATTGTTTTGAGGCTTGCTTTAAATCATATAGATATTTATTGAGCTTACACACAAGTTGGTTAGAACAACCGGACTTGAATCCATCAGGTTGCACAATATAAACTTCTCCGTCCAGGTTGTCATTCAAGAATGCGATTTTAACGTCCGTCTGGTATAACTCCAAATCATAATGTGTTGCAAGTGTCATAATGACTCTAAATAAGTCTTTAGAGGAAACACGAGAGTAAGTTTTGTGATAATCAATCCCTTCCCTTAGCAACCGGTTTGACCTTAAACCGCTCGACCTTTTCTTTAGAATATTTTTGTCTTAAATACCCATTTATAACAATTGGGTCTGCAGCCTTTAAGTAACTCAACTAAATTTCAAACTTTATTATGCGTCATAGACTCAATTTCATCTCTCATCGCATCCCACCACAAATCAGTCTGAGGTCCAAAAACAACTTCAGTAAACGTCACTTGGTCAATCACGTGACCAATATCAAAATCTCTCTCACCCAAATAAATTTCATAGTCAGAAGAAATTGCAAGCCTCCTCTCCCTAGTGGATCTTCTAGGATGTGCCTGAATAACATCGGTTTGCTAAGGAAACTGAATAGGAGGCGACTGTAAAGCTGGCTCCACCCCCGCCACATGCTCTATTATAGGTTCAGATACCTTTAGTCTTTCAATCATAGGTAGAATGCAATTAATAGTCCTAACTTCATCGACTTCTTCAGTGGTGTAAGAGCAACTATGTTGCTCAACAACATCAAACTCCAAAAAACTTGGTTGTCTGTAACTCAACAATTTGGGAACCTCCAGAAGAGCAATAAAACTTAAAACTCTTCGAATGATCTGAGTAGCCTATGAAGTAGCAATGAGAAGACCTAGCGACAATCTTACTTTCTTATGGGTTATATAAACGAACTTCCGCAGGACAACTCAAAACACGTAAGTGATTCAGGCTAGGTCGCCTGCTAGTCCATAACTCAAAAGGTGTCTTGGGCAAAGATTTAGACAGAACTCCATTAAGGCTCTGTTTGGTTGGGCTGTTGCTGATGGAAAGCTGCTGATGGAAAGCTGCTGATAGGAAAAGTGCTGATTCTGGAAAACGGAGTTTTGCTAAAAAACTGTTTTGATGAAAAGTTGCTGATTCTGGAAAACGGAGTTTGTAAAACGGAGTTTTGAAAAAGTTGTTTGGAAACAAAACGAAGTTTTGAGTGAATTTTTTTTTCTCACCAAATATATGAAAAATAAATATATTTTCCATCATATAATACCAAATACAAAAAAATAATGTCCACATGAACCATATGTCATGATATCTCCTACGATCTAGATTCATACAACTGATCCGCTATATTATCACGTAGCGCGATCATCTCATCTACACCACTTGCAGTGTCAGGGCATGTATCTTGCCGCTCTTGTGTGGCCACTCCATCTCTACCCCTCTTCTCGGACTCACTGAAATCAAAATCCACACGCGAAGGATGCTGGCGAATGAAATTATGTAAAGTCATTGTGGCCATCACAATATCTGCCTCTTTGTCAAAGCGAAAGCTCGACATATCCCGCAGTATGACCCACTTCTTCTTCCATACACCGAAAGATCATTCTATCACACTTCTAAGCGATGAATGCGCATGATTGAACATCTCTCGACGTCCTTCTGCCCGACGTCCACCACAGGCAAAGTCTGGCAGATGATACCTTGTATCTGGATATGGTTTTAAATATCCTTTTTGCAGAGGATAACCAGCATCAACCATGTAATATTTTCCTGAAAAATATTATAAAATGTTTAAAAATTGATATAAGATGCGTGGTTGGTCGATTCCCTAGCTCTATCTCTTTAATGCAGATATCACAGAAGATCATCACATCTTTATTGTCCCACATAGCGGACACTCCGCCATCTTTTGTTTTGCTCATCCTTAAAAAATTAAACAAGATAAACAAATATATCAAACAAAATCAAACATAAACGCACAACATAAATACATACATACAAAACAAACACACCGGCAACATACACACACACATACGCACCACAACATACACACCACAACATACACACCACAACATACACACATACACACACACACACATACACACCACACACACACACATACACACCACAACATACACACATACATACACACACACACACCACAACATACACACACATACACACCACAACATACACACATACATACACATACACACCACAACATACACACATATCACAACACACACACACACACACCACAACATACACACACACACACCACAACATACACACACACACACCACAACATACACACACACATACACACCACTCCACAACATACATACACAAACCACAACACAACACAACATACATACACGATACACCACAACACAACATACCGACACCACAACACAACATACACACCACACACATACACACATACACACACACACACACCACAACATACACACACATACACACCACTCCACAACATACATACACAAACCACAACACAACACAACATACATACAGCACAACACAACATACATACCAACATACACACCACAACACAACCATACCAACACAACCATACCAACATACACACCACACACACACACACACACCACAACACACACACACACACACACACACACACACACACACACACACACACACACACACAAACAACACCAACAGCACACGCACACAAACAACATACAACACATACACACACATACACACACACACCAACACCAACACAAACACCAACACAAACACCAACATCACCAACAGCACACACACACAAACAACAGATACAACACACACACACACACACACACACACACACACACACACAAACAAACAACACCAACAACACACGCACACAAACAACATACAACACATACACACACATACACATACACACACACACCAACACCAACACAAACACCAACATCACCAACAGCACCACACACAAACAACATATACAACACACACACACAAACAACACCAACAACACACACACACACATACACATACACACACACATCAATTTCACAAAATTTCATCCATAACACACACACACATCAATTTCACAAAATTTCATCCATAACACATACACACACACATCAATTTCACAAAATTTCTTCCATAACACATACACACACACACACACATCAATTTCACAAGTGCCCATCCAAATCATCTCCATCAACAAAAGAGGAAAAGAAGGAGAGATTACCCAATGTCGAAGAAGATCCCGGGTGGAGGAGTTGAAGAAGATAGCCGGCGAAACCAGCGAGAACAAGATGGGTAGACACCGGCCAAGATCGACGTCAACGTTGTCGTCGATGTGGGAGGAGAACACCGGCGGTATCACCGCTCGCGAGGGGAGGAGAAATCGCCGCCGGGTTGAGCTGTGGGAGGAGAATCGCGCTTCGTTAGGGCATCGAGAAGAAGAATGAGGAGATCGCGCGTCGGCTGCGGCTGGACGCGGAAAATACCTGCGGCTGGGAGTTAATAGAAAACGACGAAGGTAAATAACCGGAGTTTTGGAAAAAATCCGAACCAAACGCCACTTTTAGTCGAAACTCTGTTTTGAACCTGCCGCACCGGAGCCTATCAGCTCTCCCAAACGCCACCTAAGTATATATACTATTGTTGTAAGAGCTTCACTGTAGAGAAATTCTGGAATATTCATCATACTCCTCATCGTATCCGTAAGGGGTGTGATTGCGCCTTTTAGCCGCACCATTCTGTTTAGGACTACCCTGTATGTAGTATTGGTTAACAATGTCATAATTCTCCAAGTATCTGACAAAAGAACATTTATGTTGCCTGGAGGCATCATGTCTACCAAAATACTCGCATTTTCTGTCAGACCTAACAATCTTGATAACTTTTCATAATTGTTTCTCGACTTCAGTCTTGAAAATCTTGAATTTATTAAGTGACTCAAACTTTTTCTTAATCAAGAACAAGTAACCATATCGGGAGAAATCATCAATGAAAGTAATGAAGTAGGCATTTTTGCAGAGCGTAGATGAATATGGTCCACTAATGTCCGTAGAATATTCTCCAACAGGTCTAGACTACGCCATGTAACATAGTGATCCTTCTGTGCTCCGGTACTAGTCACAATCAACTACTCAGTTTTGTCAGATGTCAGGGCTAGATCAATGGTCGAAGGTTGTTATGAACCGTAAAGATGACTGAAAAAGAAAATAATGCAATATATTTGGCAATGATGATAAAGTGTGTTTTGAAGCCTTAAATTACACACTAATGAGAATTCAGACATGTCAACACGCAACACCTTTGGTCAAAATACGTGTCACGCAGTTAGAAAATCTCTGCACAGAACGAGAAATGACACTGTTTAAGCTTTTCACAAATCTATCCCCTTTGGGTGAATAGATTACTAGAGCCCTCGCACTTCCGTCCATCTGCAACCCTATTATCCTATCATGTAAACACCACCTTTGGGTGGATGGTCCTGTGCTTGAATCAGAGTAATTTCAAAACCGTGTGAGAAAGAGATCCATAAATCAATCGAACAGGTCACTTTGGTGGCTACAGTTCAATTAACCCATGAGATTTTCATACACTGAGATTCTCTTTAATTTTCCTCAATTTAAGTCTTGTGATCTTATTACTTACGACATGAAGGGCAATGAAATGCCTAAAAATCACGAGGACTTAGGGACTTAAAAATTAAAGCACTTCACAAGTCCGGATCACATTGATATTCTTAATTAATTAATAGGTTTTAATAGTGTGCTCGCTAGTGATTAATTAATTTAATTGCACATAATTAATGAAATTAATTAACTTATTCAAGGTCTCTCTGATACCAAATGATAAATTTAGAGTGGCCTTGATAGATCACATACATATGGTTTAACAAACCAACTAAATGCAAGCATGACATTGGTGATCTACGTTATCAAGATCGTCACGAACATATTAACTAACTCTTATGACGCAGTGTAATCAAATCAATATTTTATCACTCACATATATAGACACACACACACTATAAAATGCAGATAATTCAATAAGTACGCAATTAACGATGTGCGGAAAAACCAAAATAATGCGTACCGTTCTTTGATTCGATCTCGTGTGGCATGGTTGCCAACGTTCTCAATAGTGCACTTGAATTCTTCCGGATAAAATTCACTGCACTTGATGAAGAATCTGACATTCACTATATGTGGATTAAAGTTGATGTAAACACAACAGTTGTGCAGCTTAGCAAATCTGGAAAAAAAGGAGAAGACCGGGAAAAAATCTCTGTATGAGAATTCTTGAGTCAATAATGGAAGAAGGTGGCCTCTGTTCTTGAATCTCCTCACAACAGAAGTGCGAATTTAATTCACTGTTAATTTGCACCAATCAATCCAAAAAGAGTCCTCTGTACAGCCTTTGGATCCAGAAGCTTTATCTTCTGGACTTAGATCTTCTTTCGCCACCTGGTTCTGGACTCGGGAAGAAGAAGCCCACAGTTATCTGGACTTGCAGTGCTGCTAGCCTTCAATCTGTTCTTGGACTGGAAAGGTCGCTGCAAGTAGGGAGAGCACCGTCGGGTTTTTACTGAGGAAGAATAGCGACGATGACTTCGATCTGGAGAGGAAGAAGATTGGAATATAAGGCAAAATCGTCGGTAGTTACCTGGTCCTACAAATATACGAGTAAGGAGGAAGAAAATAGTAACCGTTGCTTTCCTTCTTCTTCGATTTGCACTGAATGATCAATCTCTCTGCAAGGGCAGAAAATCGTGGGGAGGGAGTAACTGCAAGCCACTTTCGTCTCCCTTGTTCACGCTCGAATGGAGTAACTGCTTCTTAAATTTGACCGGTCCCAATCACCCTTAATAGGATGGGAGAATTAGGTGCTTAGGAGTAGGTTCCAAATCTACCCCTAACATTTAATTAATGTCAAAATCGTCCCAAGTACTTAATTTGGTTAAAAGAAATTTAACTCGGTCGCTTTGATCGTGCCAAGATTGAGGCCATGATTGCGCAACTTACAAAATTGTCTAGCCCACCTATCACAAGTTTTGACTATTCGCGCAAAATAAATTGACACACACTTACGGGAGAAGAAAATAAACTTGCATTGATATAAATACTTGATCGAGACGACTTGATTTAGTCCACTCAAAAAGTAATAATACTAACTTACATAGTTTACATGCCCAAACCACCCAAGTTTCTTTTGTATATAATATCGTCTTTGATAGATACAACTCACACTAATTTTCTATTATAATTAGTCATTAATCTATGTTTTTGAGCTTTTCAACTCATCGATCTTAGTATTCTTGTTTCTACCTTTACTCAATTTAGATCTCAACAACTGCTTTATTGTCCAACATTGTATTTCATACAACATCATTTGCCTAATAGCATTTTTAGTAAGTTTAACTTCGTCTCCAAGATATCCTCTTAAAGGCACTTTTCCATGCTAACCACCAATCTTTAATTCTAGAGGTTATATCCTCATTCTTTCGAAGAATCGACCCATCATACTTGACCCTATCACAATAGGTATATCTTTTTTTTTTTTTGAAAATTTGATTGAAAATTATAATTCATATACTGCCTTTATTCTACTTATTTGATAATTATGACTGCATGCTTGGACTCCCATAATTTCATCTGCTTCCATTTGATGGACAAACCTGTGATATGTGCAGGTGGTTGTAAATTTCAGTGCAGCATGGTGTGGTCCATGCAGAGTGATTGCTCCTCTCTGTACTGAACTCTCTTTGAAGTATCCACAACTACTCTTCCTGACAGTAGATGTTGATGACCTAATGGTAATCACTCATTCTTTGACTGTTCCTTTATGAATTATGCAAATTTATCACATTGTTTCAAATCTGCTTTTTATTCCTAACTTTGTTTGATGAGGGTGGTGTTTAGGGACGTTGGCTGGTGGGTTTAGTCCTGCATTGGGTTGCTTAAAAATGGGTTGGTGAGAAGTACGTAGAGGTTGGCCTTAATAGACTATAAAATGCCTTCAGTTCTACTTTTTGCCCATTGAATTGGAATCTATTTGAAGGGTCATTTACTAGGACCTCCCCTCTAACTTCCATAATTACATGGACCTTCCCTCTATCTTTCAAAATTAGTAAATCCCCTCCTCTGAGACCCCGTTTGGCGGGGCTGATCCGCGGTGGTCGGGCGGACCGCTCCGCCCGGCCGCCACCCCGTTTGGCGGGGCCGCAATCGGGCCGCGGGGATCAGCCCCGCTGCTGAAAACCGCGGGAAAAGCGCGGATTTCATCCGCGCCGCGGTTCCCGCGGTTGCGGTCTGGCAACGCGGATGAAATCCGCACCCTCCCGACCTCCACGCCAAACTGGGCCTGAGTTTACATTGTTAACCATGCAAACTTAGAGGGGGAGGATTTGGTAATTTTGAAAGATAGAGGGGTGGTCCTGTAATTATGCAAAATTAGAGTAGAGTTTTTCATAATTATTCCTATATATGAATTTGTGGTCTTCGAATGTGCATATAACTCGTGAGGCCTAACCCAGTAGAAGAGTCAGGTCTAATGAATGATAATACAAGTGATAAGCTGAATAGGAACCAGGTTTGGTAGGCCATGAAATATGGTAAAATTCTTGAGGATTATTGTTACTGCGGGCTAAAATTAGGGAAAAATTCGAGGAGAAGAGAGGGGATGAGAGAAGAATTCTAAGGAAAATAAAGTTTCCTTGGCCAAGCCCTAGACTTCCAATTGTCATTCCAAGCATAGAAGAGTTCATAAGCATATGGTCCCAATATATAAGCTCATTCGCAAACATTCAAGGGCAAAATCGTAAGGACGGTATTATAAATGCAAATGTGGAAATAAATAAGGACAACTTGCCATGCCTCGCCCCTTACTCGTAGCCAATGGTATCATCCCGGCCTTATGACTTGCCCAGACCCTCCATATGCCATGTTCGTCCCTCCCCCAGGTCCCGCCTCCTTAACAATCATTGTCCCCTTTTATACGATAGCTCCGAAGAAGTTTATACAAAAAAAAAACAGACTTAAGAATCCTGAATACTATAAGAAGAATATGATGGTCAGGTTATTTCATTGACATATTCATGGTTGCAGGATCTCAGTTCATCTTGGGACATTCATGCAACCCCGACATTCTTTTTCCTGAAACACGGGCAGCCAAAGGATAAACTCGTGGGCGCCAACAAACCCGAACTGCAAAAGAAAGTACTCGCTTTCACCGAGTCGATTCAATCTTCGAGCTTCTAAGCGAAAGAGTTGCCGCCCGCTATGCAGCTTTTCGTAGTGGTGGAAGACGCCGGATCATTTCGCCGTGATGCATATAGCATAGCAGGTGTAGCCTTCACTCATTCGGGTTGCGGAAGCAGTTTTCATGATCTTTAATGTTTGATCTCATGATAGGTTTGTTAGAGTTTTGGAGCCGCCAGTTTGTTTTCATGCTTCTCATTTTTAGTTGCGTATTGTTGTCTAAGTCGGGAATTTTTAACGTTCTTTTCTGTGTAAAAGAGTCGCAAATTGTCAATTGTCTCGCTCTTGCCCTTAGTTGTGTATTGTTGTGTAAGTCGGGAAATTTTAACGTTCTTTTCTGTGCAAAAGAGTCGCAAATTGTCAAATGTCTCTTAAATAAACCTTTACATCTTGCCTTTATATATACACATACAACGATAACTACAACACCGTACTAGCGGTGTGGGACTAAATATAAAAGGAGACCTGCTATCGGCACACCAATTTGCGCTGTTTGCACTCCAAATACCAACACTCCTCCTCAAGGTGGGTGAAAGATATCCACTAAGCCCATCTTGTCACTCAATCTACAAAAGTCCAGTGAGCTAAGTCCTTTGGTTAGACAATCAACCACTTGCTCTTTTGTAGCAACATGTCCCAACTTTAATGTTCCACTATCCAGCTTTTCTTTGATAAAGAATCTGTCGATCTCTATATGCTTGGTCTTATCATGTTGGACAAGGTTATTTGCAATGCTAATAACAGGTGGCTTGTTATCACACCACAGTGTCATCTGTCCTCCTTGATCTATCTTGAGTTCAACCAGTAAGGCTTTCAGCCATAACATCTCCCCTACGCTTAAGGCCATGGCCCTATATTCTGCCTCTGCTGTAGATCTCACAACTACAGACTGCTTCTTGCTTTTCCACGGGACGAGGTTGCCTTCTACAAACATACAATATCCTGATGTTGATCTTTTGTCATCTGCACAGCTAGCCCAGTCAGAGTCGCAGTAGCTGTTGAAAACAGTGCATTGCAATGTTCCTGATTTGAAAAAGTGCTCAGATAATGATAAGTACAATATGTATTTGATGGTGTGTTCAGTTTATGCTTGCAGAAGACAAACAATATGTACAGTACTTCTCAAACTTCACTAAGTACAATATTGTCGAGAAGCACTTGACATATCGTCGAAAAGCTCTCGTACATCACCGAGAATGAATATAGAGATAAGTTGAAGGATCACGACAGTTATCGTCGAAATGACATGGACAAATCAACGATATCGTCGTAATATACAAGAAGATCCTCAAGTTAAATATCGTTGTGTTAATTCATATCACACGACGATATTGTTGAAAGCCTTAGAGAATTCAGGAATGTCGACGACATCGTCGTAAAGAAGTCTTGTCGTTGAGAAGACTAAGAAAGAACTTGTAAAGGCAGCCGATAAAAGAAGAATGGATTGTCGTTAAAATGATCAAAGCAATATCGTCGAGAAGTAAGAATGAACAAGACAACATTGTCAAAAAGACAGTATGCTCTCGACGACATCGTCGAGAAGATCTCAAATCAACATCAAGTTTACGACGACATCTTTCAGATAACCTTCACGTCGTTGTAAAGTAAAGTTCAGCTGAGATATCTCGTATCGTCGAGATATGGTCCTATGAAGAAGACTTGAAGGTTTGCACAAGTCTAAGGTGGATCGTCGTATCGACAAGTCTTGTCGCCGAAATGTTGATAACATCGTCGAAACATTGAATATGTCGTCGAGACGGGTCGAGACAATTCAAATCGCGCTGTCTGCATTTAATGCTGCCGCTCGATGGTCCAATCAACGCATGCTGTTAAGGAATGAGCCACTGACACATAAGGTGCATTCTAGGAGACCGTTAGCCGGCTCCTCAGAGGTATAAATAGGATAACTGTCTGTCCTAAAAAATTACAGAGAATACACGCAAGCATTTTGAGAAAACAGTAAGGCGGCCATGAAAAAGGAGGAACAAGACTGTGAGAACAAAAACCTACTCATCAAGGGTTCTCCAAGTCTCAGTTGGTCAAGATCGACTGATAAGAAGTGTTCCAAGTAGAAGAAAGGATTGAAGAAGAATCTGTGTTCAAGAAAAGATCTGAAACATTCTCTTCACATCCAAGAAGTCAATCTTCACCCGACAAAAGTTTCAGTCAAGCAAGATCGATTGATAAGGAGTGTTGCACACTGAAGAAGAGTTTAAAGAAAGATCTGTGTTGTCCAAGATAACATCAAAGGCATCTTCTTCAAGTCAAAGAAGCTAATCATCAATCGGCTAGAGAAGTTCTTTCCCAAACCTCTTTCTGTAGGGCTTGGCGGCCTGAGTGTAGGGCTTGAGGGCCTGAATGTGTAGGGCTTGAGGGTCTGAGTTTGTAGGTCTTGAGGGCCTAAGTGTAGGGCTTGAGGGTCTGAGTTTGTAGGGCTTGAGGACCTGAGATTGTAGGGCTTGAGGGCCTGGGATTGTAGGGCTTGAGGGCCTGAGATTTGGTGGAGTTTGCCGACTCTAGCACATTGCTAGATAGGCGCAGAGGGACTGTGGACTACTCAAGACACGCTGTCTTGAGGAACCACTATAAATCCTTGAGTGCTTTCTGTGTTTTGCTTTTCATCTTCAAAACATTACTAGGATCCTCATAGAATCTCACTAAAATGGAAGAGGGGTAATATATTTTAAAATACCTATTTACCCCCCCTCTAGGTGATTTGACAACATCCATAACTAACAAGTGGTATCAGAGCGATGTTGTTCAAAGAAAGCCTAACAACTTGAACAGATCTGTCATTGGGCATGTCAAACCATCAGCTCAAAGAGGAATAAAGACTCATGAAGAAAATGAGAAGGTCTAATGCATAAAAGTTCAGATCTCTAAGTGATAGCTGCTGCAACACCTCTTATTATGAAGAAGATAGATGGATGTGGACAAGTGCGAATGGAATCAGAGCACCCATGACCCTCTCAGACAGTGAATTTGAGAATGAAGAAGGCTCTATAGATAGAGAAAGGATAATGGTACCACTCACTCTCTCAGATTGTGACTCTGAGGATGAGGAACTCTATGGGTTGGTTGCCATTTCAAATGAAGAAAGTCAAGTGGATTCACATCCTGCTCTGAGAATGAGAATGATTTGTTGAGGTGTATGAAAAACTAGAAAGGAAAAGGAAAAGAGGGGGAGCAAGACCCTACAAGAGTATCTACACCATCACATCATAAGCAAACTACGTGCCGCTAAATTGAGCAAGCAAAGATCCCTCTAACCGTGGAATCTTTAGAAGGAAAGTAAAGATTTAAAGAATGATGTTGCTGCTTATACTGTTAGTCTCAGTAAAGGCCTCTGTCCAGCAGATCAATGCTGCAATTGAGGGGGAGCACAGAAGAATCCCTGCTCAAGACAAGATGAACACATCCACCCCATCAACCATGGGATCGAATTATCTCAAGAATGATATCTTAGAAAGTAAAGAGCAGGAGGATCAAAGGTAGCAGAAAGGTGCAGAAGAGAAAAGGTTCTTGTTCATGTGATAGCTAAGAGCAAATGTGGTTAAACTCTATTTTAAGACATTTTACTTAAACTCTAAAATGCCAATAATGTGGTAACACTCTTAAAAATACAACCACATTAGTACATGAAGGTGCAACTAGCATGCAACACACCGATGGAACAGATAAGGACAATATCGTCGCAATCACAAAACGATATCGTCGGAACCACATTGTGTGTCGTCGAGATGACAAACTGTATCATCGAAATGACTCAACAATGTCGTCGTAACGTCTCGACAATACCTAATTCTCTACTCGAGAAATCAGAACTCTGAAATCAATCAATCACGACCACACAATCCAATTTAAATAAACTTCTGATACGCGACACTTCGCCTTCCGCAATATAAGTTATAAATGAGGTTATATGTCTTGAATCAAAAGCATTTGCTACATTTGCCCTAAATAACCGTCGTGACTTCCTCGACTTCGGAGAGTGAACAAGTCGACTCTGCTAAGACCTCCTCAGATTAACAAGAAATGGCATCAAAGAAAGAAGGATATATGCACGAAGGAAGCGAAGTAGTCAGGAATGGCTTTGCAAAAGCTTCAGAAGACATTCATAACACCATAAAGTTGCTCGACTCCGTCAGCCTGGAATTCATTCTGTGTGAACCATCAGTGATACTGAAGAGGGAAGTCTTGGAGTTCTACTTGAACGCCAAGGGCGGGTCGAAAGGAACGTCCATCAAGAGCCAAGTCAGTGGAATAAGAGTTAAGATAATTCCCAAAAGATTGGACAAGGTTTTGCAACTGCCAATTTTCGCCGATGATGAGGAGAATAAAGAGGTCACTCAAGAGGACCTAGACAAAGCTCTTGCATTGTGTGAGCACTCCAGGAAGACCTATGGGTCTCTGGAAAGGAAGAACTTCAACCAGCAGGGAAAATGGTAGTTGATGTAGTAGGAAAGACCCTTCTCTGCAAAGTAGGGTCTGACGACAGAATATCCAAACAGATGTTTGAGATAATGACAATGATCATTCTAAGTAAGAGAACCGATTGGGGGTCAAATCATCTTCAAAAGAATACAAGAGAGCTTCCAAGCTCCCAATTTAGGAAGAATCCTCTCTCTCTCTCTACCTGCAACTAACTGATCCTGAGAACTTCAACAAGAAATTTGGAGTGAAGATCCATCACATGAGAAGGATGGATGTCAAGGTATTGGAAAGGTGGGAAAAAGTCTTGCAAAGATCTCCCAAAGGTCACAGGCTCCAGTAGATGTAGTGAGTGAAGAAGAAAACTCATCAAATGATTGTGAGCCAAGTCAAAACCCATAATTGACCAGCTCTGAGGAGAATGTGGAGAGGAGGAATGTCTCCCTCCAAACCTTTGCACTGTGCCTGGGGTCCAGGTCCACTGTTGGAATGGATCAAGGGGATGCAGAGTCTGAGGGGGAGCAAGACACTGAGCTTCCTGCTCATGTGGAAGAGGTCATCCTCAAGCTCACTATGAATGAGGATGCTATCCATACTGAACCAGCAGTCCAGGTGGATCCAAGTGAAGCTAACCAGGAAGCCAATCAAGATGATCCTGCTGATGAAATCAGCAGAGACTTGCAAATTGCTGAAAAGCCAAGTGTGGCTGAGGAGGGACAAAGACAAACACCCATTAGAAGATCTCCATCCCCCATGTTTGAAGAGACTAAAGGGATGGACCTCTATCTTTCAACCATACTGCAGAAGAAGGCTGAGGGACAATCAGACAAGCTTAACATTTCCCCATATCAAAGACAAGAAGACTCCTCACTGATGAATCAGCTAAGAATGCTCTTAGAAGAGCAAAGGTTCAAATTTTAAAGTTTTGTTGACAATGCTGTCAATGAAATAAGAAGAGATCTATCAAATGAGACTGTGAGTCTAAAAACAGATATGAAGAATCTGCAAGAGGACACTGCCAAACAGCTAACAATTACTCATCAAGGTAAAGCTGATCGAAGTTCTGGAAAATCAAGACATGATATCATGATATGAAACAACATAGAGAAAGCCCACATAGCCACAAACAGGTGGATGAATGAACACAAAACCAATCTCCAAGCACATGCAGATCAACACAGTCAGGAACTGGATAGTCATCTACTTGAGACTAAAAATCATCTGGAAAGGGGAATCTTCATGCTTAAAGATAAGATTCTGACCTTTCAGGGAAATATCTTGAGGGAGATATCAGAAGAAATCATAAAGGGGGAGAGATCAATGATAAAGGCCAGTGGTGAGCATGCCATATGGACCTCTAACAATATCATGGAAGCAATGAATCTCCCTCCCATCATTTATGATGATTACCCTGCTGATCAACCTGCTGATGATACTCCTGTTAATGGTGTTGTTGCTGCCGCTGTTCAGAGTAAGGGAAAGGAGATCTCAGAGGAAGATGAGGTGAAAATGAGGAAGAAAAGATACAGAGAGGAGATGGAGAAGAAAGATGATTATGAGAGGCAGAGTCCCAAATCCAGAGCCATAATATTAAGTGCATGGGAGCAAGTGAAAGTAAACAAAGGTGAAAGATATAAGCTGTACAATACTCAAGAGTGGGATAAGTATGAAAATCAAGAGGTGACAAGAAGAAGCCACAAAAAAGACAAGCAAGCAGGCAGAACTCCAGCATATGCTCAAGAGCCACTCAAGTATCATCCCAAACCAAAGGAGTATTTCACCAGACAAGCTGAGAAGGAAAAGGAAGCTGCTGCCAAGAAAGCAAGGAGTGAAACAGCTATGAGGGAACCATAGACATAGATGACTAGGTTGTTATGGGCATATGTAGCAATGCTGAAATCCTTAAAAACATGTCCCTGCTTATAATTCATAATTGAAAGAAGTTGTATGTCAAAATACTTTATTCTGTGATCACATAAAATCTAATTGGGATGTCATTACTATATGCTGATTTCTTTTAGGTGTACCTTATCATTGAATGAGTTATGACTTCTTCAAATAGGGGGAGATTGTTGGAAACAGTGCCCTGCAATGTTCCTGATTTGAAGAAGTGCTCAGATCAATGATAAGTACAATATGTATTTTATGGTGTGTTTAGTTTATGCTTGCAGAAGTCAAACAGTATGTCCAGTACTTCTCAAACTTCACTAAGTACAATATCGTCGAGAAGCACTGGACATATCGTCGAAAAGCTCTCGTACATCATCGAGAATGAATATAGAGATAAGCTGAAGGATCACAACAGTTATCGTCGAAATGACATGGACAAATCGACGATATCGTCGTAATGTACAAGAAGATCCAATCAAGTTAAATATCATCGTGTCAATTCATATCACACGACGATATCGTTGAAAGCCTTAAAGAATTCAGGAATGTCGACGACATCGTCGTAAAGAAGTCTTGTCGCTGAGAAGACGAAGAAAGAACTTGTAAAGGCAACCGATAGAAGAAGAATGGTTTGTCGTTGAAATGATCAAAGGAATATCGTCGAGAAGTAAGAATGAACAAGACGACATCGTCAAAAAGACAGTATGCTCTCGACGACATCGTCGAGAAGATCTCAAATCAACATCAAGTTTACGACGACATCTTTCAGATAACCTTCACGTCGTTGTAAAGTAAAGTTCAGCTGAGATATCTCGTATCGTCGAGATATGGTCCTATGAAGAAGACTTGAAGGTTTGCACAAGTCTAAGGTGGATCATCGTATCGCAAGGCTTGTCGCCGAAATGTTGACAACATCGTTGAAACATTGAATATGTCGTCGAGACGGGGCGAGACAATTCAAATCACGATGTCTGCATTTAATGCCGCTGCCCGATGGTCCAATCAGCGCATGCTGTTAAGGAATGAGCCACTGACACTTAAGGTACATTCTAGGAGACCGTTAGCCGGCTCCTCAGAGGTATAAATAGGATAAGTGCCTGCCCTAAAAGATTATAGAGAATACACGCAAACATTTTGAGAAAACAGTAAGGCTGCCGTGAAAAAGGAGAAACAAGACCGTGAGAACAAAAACCTACTCATCAAGGGTTCTCCAAGTCTCAGTTGGTCAAGATTGACTGATAAGAAGTGTTCCAAGTAGAAGAAAGGATTGAAGAAGAATCTGTGTTGTTCAAGTAAAGATCTGAAGCATTCTCTTCACATCAAAGAAGTCAATCTTCACCCGACAAAAGTTTCAATCAAGCAAGATCGACTGATAAGGAGTGTTGCACACTGAAGAAGAGTTTGAAGAAAGATCTTTGCTGTCCAAGATAACATCAAAGACATCTTCTTCAAGTCCAAGAAGCCAATCATCAATCGACTAGAGAAGTTCTTTCCCAAACCTCTTTCTGTAGGGCTTAAGGGCCTGAGTGTAGGGCTTGAGGGCCTGAGTTTGTAGGGCTTGAGTGCCTGAGTTTGTAGTTCTTGAGGGTCTGAGTTTGTAGGGCTTGAGGGCCTAAGTGTAGGGCTTCATGGCCTGAGTTTGTAGGGCTTAAGGGCCTGAGATTGTAGGGCTTGAGGGCCTGTGATTTGGTGGAGTTTGCCCTCTCTAGCACATTGCTAGATATGCGCAGAGGGACAGTGGTCTACTCAAGACACTGAAAGTCCTCTGATATCAGTTGAAACCTCTGATACCAATTGAAAGTGAGGTTAGATCTTAAAGTCACTCTAGAGGGGGGGGGGGGGGGGGGGGGGGTGAATAGAGTATTAAAAAGTTTTTCATTTATTTTTATAGCGGAATTAAAATAGTGATATTTATGTGTATAACAGAGTGAGTTATAAAAATAAAATAAAAACAAAGCACAACATAGTACAGAAAAATAAACAAGAACACAGACGACACAAGGATTTATAGTAGTTCCCCAATAAACCTGGGTACATCTACTCTTCTACCACCCTTGGTAGGATTCCACTAGGTTTTTGATCAGGTGTCCTATCACCAATGAATTTTTGATCAGGTGTCCAAACACCAATGAGCTTTTGATCAGGTGCTCAAACCAACCACAGGTTTTTGATCAGGTGCCCTACCACCAAAGGGGTTAACTTTTGAAGGGACTTAGAACCCTGTACAGAATGGAATAAAAGGGTAAATAAAAGGGGTTATGAAGTTCTTCTCTGTCAATATTCTGAGAGAAGACTAGTGGATTGTGTTGATGTAAAGCTCCCCCTGTCTGATAGAAAATAGTTGACAGTTCAGGATGAAGCTTTCTCTTGAATGTAGATCTTCCTTGATAGCTGATGAATCTGAGAGACAGGTTTCTTAGATTATTGTTGCTCTTGAAGATTTTGAACTTGCAGCAGAATACTGAGAGAATAATGTTGATGTTCTCAGAGATTGAGAGAGCTGCTGCTTGAGGAAGATGAAGATCTGAAAGGATTTTTTTCTTTTTCTTCCTGTATTTCTCTCGACTGTATCTTTCTCTTTCTTACTGTTGTTCTCTGTAATCCCTTCTTCTTTCTTTTTCTTTTGAGAATATATCTCTGATTTGAATTTGAAATCCTCTGAATAAGGAATAGAATAATCAGGAGGATTATTTCTTGGAACTGCAAGCAAGATTTTAATTCCTTTTCCTTTTTCAATACGCCAAACGGCTATTTTCTCGGGAGAAGACAATGGAAAGGAATAAAAAATTGGAAGGATAAAATCCTTGACTTATCTGGAATAATAGATCCGTTGCTGAAAGTTGATCTGAGATCAGAGAATATAATAAAACTGATCTGTCTGAAAATATGAAGCTGAAGAGAAACTTTCGTCGACCTGAGAACTGAGTTCGTCGAATAGAATGTTGGATTTCGTCGATCTGAACATCTGTTGCTGATTCGTCGAACGCAGACTGGAATTCGTTGATCTCAAGCTGGAGTTCGTCGAACTGAAGAATAAACTGCTAAATCTGGCTGGAAGAATTGAATTAGTCAAGCTGTGAATGAATTTCGTCGATCTGAACAGCTTGAAACTTATTCGTCGAGCACAGAGCTGAGTTCGTCGAACGCTGGGACTTGGCAAATTTGTCGACCGCTGAGACTAGGCAAATTCGCCGACCGCTGAGACTTGGCAAATTCGCCGACCGCTGAGACTGGGCAAATTTGTCGACCGCTGAGACTGGGCAAATTTGTCGACCGCTGAGACTGAGCAAGTTCATCGATCGCTGAGACTGAGCAAATTCGTCGACCACTGAGACTGAGCAAGTTCGTCGACCGCTGAGACTGAGCAAATTCGTCGAAAGAGAGCAAGACGTTCATCGAACGCAGAAAGCATTTCGTCGAACGCAGAACCTTAACTTTTCCTTAAGTTCTAACAGCCAAAACCTTGACCCTTAGACTATACAATGGGGTCAACTTAGTCCTAGTCAACAGATAGTGATCCTAGCCCAAATCAGTAATAGGGTTGTTCCAACAATCTCCCCCTATTTGGGTTAGGACACTATTTGACAAAATCAAATAATAAAACAAACAACAAAACAACAGAGCATATATATCTGACATATTTTAAACATTTTAGCAGATATAAAATATGATACTCTGAGTTTTGAAATTTTACATTGAAAACAGAAATAATAAAAACAAATAATCAGAACCTTTTGACTTTCTCTGAAGGAGGCTTGAATGTGATTTGCCTTTCAAATTCTTGCTTTCTGAATTCTGAATTCCTTGCTTTCAACTTTCTGAATTTGTTTATCTGAACTGAATCTGTCATATCTCAAACTGCATTTTCAGCTTTTGCTTTTGCTGATCTGAACTGTAGCAATAACTGAATTGCTTTGAGCTTTCTTCAAATAACTGAAATCTATCATGCATCATCTCCCCCTGAAACTTGAGCTTCTACAAAAAGACATCTCCCCCTATCAAAAAGGAAAGCATCTCCCCCTGTCAAAAAGGAGCTTCTTCAAAATATCTCCCCCCGCCTAGTTTCAGGAAGACCTGGAGCTAGGCCCCTAGAAGAAGGGACAGTTGTATAGGAGGTAGGGAAGGATGCAATTTTTTGAAGAAATATTGCCATTGTTCCTACAAAAGAAAAAAAAATCAAGTGCAAAGGAACTGGAAGGAAAAGCAAAATTCTGTAGGCATAAAGATAAAAGGAAATAAAAGATTTGATTATAAGGAAAGATCAGAAACATAAGCTTCATCAAAACTGGGTTTGACGAAAAATAAATTTTCGTCGATCTCAGTTCGACGATCTAGATGACTTCGTCGATCTCCGTTCGACGAACGATCAAATTTCGTCGATCTCCGTTCGACGAAATGATGGGAAAAGTAGAAAATTTAATTTTCTTAGTTGATTGAATCTCCATCTATCATTTCTAGCTGATTTATAAAGAAGAAATGTGTCTTTTCATCCAAGGGTTTAGTGAAAACATCAGCATTTTGCAAATCAGTAGAAATGAATTGTAGGCAAATTTTATTTTTATCCACATTATCTATGATAAAGTGGTGCCTAATTTCTATGTGTTTAGTCCTACAATGGAGTACTGGATTTTGTGCTATAGATATTGCACTAGTATTATCAGAAAATATAATTGAATTATTTAAGTTGATACCATAATTTAGAAGTTGATTTTGTATCCATAATATTTGTGAGCAGCAACTGCCTGCAGCAATATATTCTGCTTCAGCTATTGATGTAGACACAGATATTTGTTTCTTACAAAACCAAGACACTAGCCTATCACCAAGAAACTGACAAGTTCCTGATGTGCTTTTCCTGTCTACTCTGCATCCAGCATAATCAGAATTTGAGAATCCAGTTAATTCAAATTCTGAAGCTGTTGGATACCAGAGTCCTAGATTTGGACAACCCTTTATATATCTCAAAATTCTTTTTAGTAAAATTAGGTGAGATTCTTTAGGGTTAACTTGGAACCTAGCACAAATACATGTAGCAAACATTATGTCAGGTATACTAGCTGTTAAGTAAAGTAGTGAGCCAACAATTGCTCTATATACTTTCTGATCAACATGTTTCCCTGATTCATCAGTATCAACAAGAGCATTGGAGAGAATGGGTGTTTTCATAGTGGAAGCATCAGACATACCAAATCTATTCACTAATTCCTTAGCATACTTGGATTGTGATATGAATATGTCATTTGGGGTTTGCTTCACTTGAAGACCAAGGAAGTAAGATAACTCACCCATACAACTCATTTCAAATTTAGATTGCATTAGGTTAGAAAACCTTTTGCATAGATTTGAATCAGTAGAGCCAAAAATAATATCATCTACATAAATTTGAACTAGTAATGATTTATTTTTATGTATTCTGAAAAATAAGGTTTTATCAACAGAGCCCCTACAAAATTTGTTCTCCAAAAGAAAATGAGCTAAAGTCTCATACCATGCTCTGGGAGCTTGCTTGAGACCATAGAGAGCTTTATTAAGCATAAATACATAGGAAGAGTGAGTTAGAGAGATGAAACCTGGTGGTTGTTCCACATAGACTTCTTCTTTGATGTCTCCATTCAGAAAAGCACTCTTCACATCCATCTGATATACCTTGAACTTCTTGAATGCAGCAAATGCAAGAAAAATCCTTATAGCTTCAAGTCTAGCAACAAGAGTAAATGTTTGATCAAAATCAATTCCTTCTTCCTGAGAATATCCTTGGGCTACTAATCTTGCTTTATTTCTGATGATTATTCCTTGATCATCTAGCTTGTTCCTGAAGACCCACTTGGTTCCAATGACTGGATGGCCTTTTGGTCTTGGAACCAAATCCCAAATCTTGTTCCTTTCAAATTCGTTGAGTTCCTCTTGTATTGCAAGAATCCAGTTTGGATCTTGTTCTGCATCTTTTATGGATTGAGGTTCAACTTGTGATAGGAAACAAGTGTGCATCTGATTTTGGTGTAGTTGATGCCTTGTTTGAACATCTGCTGAAATATCTCCAATGACTTGAGATATTGGATGATCTCTAACTGTGATGTGGCCAACAGTTAGAGTTGGTTCAGCAATAGTTTCCTCTTGAGGGATATGATCAGCTGTCACTTGATTGGAATTGTCAGCAAGATCTGGATTATCTTCTTCTTCACTGTCTTCGATAATTTGAGATGATGGAAGTAGAGAATCTTCATTCTGTAGATTTAGTCCATTGAGTTCTTCACATAGAACTGGAACCTGCAAAGTATTTTTGGTAGAGGTGGTGTTCCTCTCCTCATTTAACATATTAGATTCATCAAATGATACATGCATGGACTCTTCTATCTTAAGAGTAGATTTGTTGTAAACTCTGTATGCTTTACTAGAAAGAGAATATCCAAGGAATACACCTTCAACAGCTTTTGCTTCAAATTTCCTCAGATACGTCTTATCATTGTTGTGCATATAGCATTTACAGCCAAATATCTTAAAATAGTTAACCTTATGCTTTTTATTCTTGAGTAATTCATAGGGAGTTTTGCCCTTAAGCTTATGTATCAGGCTTCTGTTCAACACATAATTTGCTGTGTTCACTGCCTCTGCCCAAAAAGAGAGTCACAAGTGAGCATCAACAAGCAATGTAGTTGCTGATTCAATTAAGGTTCTATTTTTCCTTTCAGCTACCTCATTTTGTTGACGAGTTCTAAGAGCAGAGAAACATTGCATGATCCCTTCTTTTCCACAAAATTATCTCATCAGAAGAGATTCAAACTCAGTGCCATGATCACTTCTGATCAATGCAACTAGAGTAGAGTACTCAATCTTGATGGACCTGAGAAAGTCTGTCATAACACTAAAGGTGTCAGACTTGTTCCTAAGAAAGAATTCCCAAGTGAATCTTGAGAAGTCATCTACAATAACTAGAGAGTAATGCTTCCCTCCTAGACTTTGTATTGCAGTGGGTCCAAAAAGGTCCAAATGCAGTAAATACAAAATCCTAGGTGAATCACTCTTGGATAAAGATTTAAAACTACTTCTAGTCTGCTTACCTAATTGACATTCCCTGCAGAGTCCTTTCTTCTCGTATGAACAAGAAGGCAGTCCACTAACAAGATTGTCCTTAGAAAGCTTAGATATAGTTCTAAGGTTAATGTGTCCTAGCCTTTTATGCCATAATTCATTTATTTTACTTATAGAATTAAATAAGCAAATATCGGAGTTGGCAGAGTCAAAATTGACTAAATAAATGTTTCCATGTCTAATACCAGATAATACATTTATATTTTTATTATTGGTAATAAGACATAAGGAATGGTTAAAAGTTACCTGATAGCCTTCATCACATAACTGGCTTATGCTGATGAGGTTATGCTTCAGACCCTTGACATAAGCTACCTCTTTGAAGGTGACTGCTCCAACTTTGATTTGTCCATAACCTTTGGTTTGTCCATAGTTGGAGTCTCCAAAGATCACTTTGGGTCCAAGCATTGCCTTATAGTTGCTTAGGTTGGCCTTGTTTCCTGTCATATGCTTTGAGCATCCACTATCCAAGTACCATTGTTCCTTTATTTTTGGATAGCCCTGTACCTGCAAAATAGAAAACATCCTAGTTGTTCTTGACCCAGACTACCTTGGGTCCTTTTGTTTTTCCACAAAAATCTGAAATATAAGATATCTCAGGCTGATCCTTATAGCCTTGTGGATGATATCTCCTTGGAGGAATTATCCACTCAGTGAAAGGATTTTTAGTATATTGAGAATATGAATTCTTCTGAAATTCAGTACATTTTTCGTTCGACGAATTCCGGTGAATTCGTCGATCACCGTTCGACGAAGTGAAGTGCTTTCGTCGAGCGCCGTTCGAATAATAACTATACTGAAAATCTGTCTTCAGAGTTCGTTGATCTCCGTTCGACGAATTCGTGTGATTTCGTCGAGCTCCATTCGATGAATTCTGCTGAATTCCTTTATTCTTAACAGCCTTGCTTGAGATATTTTTATCTATTTCTATTGGCTCTTTGCTCTTGACAGAAATGAATTTTATTGGTGTAGATAAAATGTTCTTCTTAAGGAGGCGTGGCTCACTTGATGATGCACCCAAGCCCAGTTTGCCATTAAGTCTGGCATTCACTATGCTTGTGATGTCCATCAGTTTGATACTTCTCCCATGAAAGGAGAGTTTAGTTCTTATTTATCTTATTAAAAGTTCTTGATCAAGTTTTACTTTCAAAATAAATGATATATATTTATGTGTTTGCTGATTGAGTAATAAACACAAACAGTGAGAGGACATATAAATATCACAGCAAATAAGAAATAAAAACATAAACAAGGCACACATCTAGAAGACACAAAATATATAGTAGTTCCCCAAAACCTGGATACATCTACTCTTCTACCCACTGGTAGAATCCACTGGGGGTTGTTGATAAGGTGCCCTCACACCAAGGGGTTTTTGATAAGGTGTCCACACACCAATGGGAGTTTTGATCAGGTGCCCAATTCACCTATAAGCTTTTGATAAGGTGCTTATAAACCAAGCTGCAGGTTTTTGCTAAGGTGGCCTGTCACCGGGAGTAAACTTTTGAAGGGAGTTTTAACCCTTTACAAGATGGGGAAGGAGAAAGGGAAAGATTTATTGTTCTTCTCTTTTTGCTGAGAAGACTCTTGATGAAGATCCTGATTGGTAGTTGTGTTTGGATCTTGATGATGATGTTGAAGGAAGCTCCCCCTGTCTGATATGAATTGATGACAGCCTGTGGAGGCTTCTTCTCTAAATTGCAAATTACTCTATTCTTCTTCTTCTTGCAGTTTTGATCCTGAGCTCATGATAGTGATTGATGTCTCAGGATATATAAGATCTGCAAGAAAGAGTTAGCAAAAACAGAACAAGATAAGTAATAGTGCTGTTCTCTGTTTTTGCTGATGTTCTTCTTTTCCTCTTCTTCTTCTTCTCTTATTCCTGTACAGAAGATGTTATATGTATTCTGTGTGTAATATGAAATATGTACAACAATATATATATGATCTGTATATATTCTATCTCTGCATAAATCTGTACACCAATATATTATATATATATGATCTGTCGAGAGAGACAACTATATAAATCTGATGTAATATATTCTGCTGCTTGTTATCTGCTGTATAAAGAAATGCTTCCTGCTGTCGTGTAAAAGAGCTGCTGTCTTCTTTCAGCTAATTTGAATCCTTGCTGACCAAAGAGGAAAGAAATAATATTTCTTATATTTAGCAGATCCTCGAGCTGTCCTCTTTCCTTCTTTTGCTTGCTGCAACAGCTACAACATTTATTGCATTGCTGCCAAACGGCTACACCATTAAATGCTTGCACACTGTAATGTCAGAACAACAATATATATAGCAATATATAAAATAGAATAAATAAATATTGCTTTAATAAAGTCTGGCAGCATATTAAAATAAGAAATATAATACTGCATAAATTTCGTCGAGTTGAGCTTCACTTTCGTCGAGCTCATCATTTGATTCGTCGACCGGAACATGTGATTTACTGTTTTTGAACATCTGCTGAAATTCGTCGAACGCAGACTTGAGTTCGTCGAACGGAAGGATTCGTCGACCGCTGAGCTTGAATGATTTCGTCGACCGCTGAAGTATTGAGCTGTTCGTCGAACACAGGAATTCGTCGACCGCTGAGCTGGTTGGAATTCGTCGACCGCTGTTCTGGATTTCGTCGAACGCAGCTTCCTTGATAATTTGTCGAGCGCTACTATAATATAATCTTTTCGTCGAGCACCGTCCGACGAATGCTGAGCGCCGTTCGACGTTCGTCAAACGCAGCTAATATATGAAATACATTTCTTCTCTTATATTTCCCTTATATTAATTTCTCTTATAATATTTTCTCTTATATAATTTTCTCTTATTTTCTTCAGCCTATTATTATATATATATTTTTCTTAGTATATTATTTATATATATATTAGCTGTATATTTCTTTTCAGCCTATTAACTTAATCTGATTTAATCTAAGTTATAAGATATATTATGATATAAACTTTAGACACTAAAGGTGGATCCTAACTCAAATCAAAACTAAGGTTCCAACAATCTCCCCTATTTGAGTTGGGATCCTAATCCAAATAAATTAGGTTCTAACAATCTCCCCCTATTTGGTTTAGGATACCTAAGCATAAAAAGTCTTGAATTAACTTAAGGCTTAAGGGATAGAGATTATTTTCTTAAATTTCTTCTTTAAAACTAAGCAATTTCAGATTTCCTAAGTCTTGATTTAAATAGGAATTTTAATAAAATGAATTGCTTGCTGTTAATGGATTCTAGGAATTTGAAAATCATAAATACAAAGTCTGATAGCTTCTTTCTATAGAATCCCCTTTAATTAGAAGAGACTCACACTCAGTGCCATGATCATTCCTGATCAATGCAACTACAGTAGAATGCTCAACATGATTTTAGGAGAAAATCTGGAAGAATGCGAAGTCTATCTGACTTGTTTTTAAGATAGAAAATTCAAAGAAACTTAAAACTGCTGTTTTAATTTAATCATAATTTAAGTAAAAACATTAAACTGTTAAAACAAAATTGCCTTATAGATAGGTATGTTGGCCTTTTTATTTCATTGAAATACACATTTAAATTTTTAAATTGGTTTTGCTGAACATAAAGAATTTTCTTTTTAACAGGTTGTTCAAATTTATTAGCTTTAATGAACTTATTTTTTAAACAGATAGTTGGTTCTTCTTAGGATTTTAAGTTTTCTTTAGGTTTGTTATATTCAGAAATCAAATTAGTTATTTTTAACTCTTTTCTAATTTTATTTTCAGAATTGTAATTTTCAGCAATTATGAAATCGGTACATAATGAATTGAAAACAGATTTAAAATCAGAGGTAGAAATAAAATGTGAAGTTACCTCTACTAACTTTTCTATTTTATATTCAGCATCTGATATATAATCTGAGCCATATATTGCCATCATACAGAATTTTATGACTTTTTGTTCTTCTTTTTCTTCTTCTTCAGTTAAACTGAATGATGGTTCTACATCAAAAGTAAAGTTAGTTGAAGAAGTAGGAATGGATTTATTTACCATCCTAGAGAGGGAGTTCCAGATGGCCTTTGCTGAAGTGCAATCAGCCACTTTGAGAAGAATGTCTGTTGACATTGATTTAGCCAATATCTCTATGGCCATGGCATCAGCACTTCTCAGCCTTTCCTGATCATCAGATGAAGGGATTGAAGATAAAATTCCTGTCAAAACAGATTTGTAGATATCTTCATCTATTGCATTCATATATAATCTGATTCTAACTTGCCATAAATTAAAACTATCTAAATTACATAAAGGTGGATCTGAACAAGTAAAATCTGCCAGTGACATCAATTTTTTGAAAAACCTTTTTACAACAAAACAAAATAAGAACTAAGTGATCTTTGTGATTTCAGGTGTTAGCCTGCGTGAAAAATCAACTTCCTCTGATACCAATTGAAAGGGACAATTGATATCCTCTGATGAGGGTGATTAATAAAATCAACCTGCTTTGATACCAATTGAAATGAGAGTTTAGTTCTTATTTATCTTATTAAAAGATCTTGATCAAGTTTTACTTTCAAAATAAATGATATATATATGTGTTTGCTGATTGAGTAATAAACACAAACAATGAGATGACATATAAATATCACAACAAATAAGAAATAAAAACATAAACAAGGCACACATCCAGAAGACACAAAATATATAGTAGTTCCCCAAAACCTGGGTACATCTACTCTTCTACCCACTGGTAGGAATCCACTGGGGGTTGTTGATAAGGTGCCCTCACACCAAGGGATTTTTGATAAGGTGTCCACACACCAATGGGAGTTTTGATCAGGTGCACAATTCACCTATAAGCTTTTAATAAGGTGCTTATAAACCAAGCTGCAGGTTTTTGCTAAGGTGGCCTGTCACCGAGAGTAAACTTTTGAAGGGAGTTTTAACCTTTTACAAGATGGGGAAGGAGAAAGGGAAAGATTTATTGTTTTTCTTTTTTTGCTGAGAAGACTCTTGATGCAGATCCTGATTGGTAGTTGTGTTTGGATCTTGATGATGATGTTGAAGGAAGCGCCCCCTGTCTGATATGAATAAATGACAACTTGTGGAGGCTTCTTCTCTAAATTGCAAATAACTCTATTCTTCTTCTTCTTGCAGTTTTGATCCTGAGCTCATGATAGTGATTGATGTCTCAGGATATATAAGATCTGCAAGAAAGAGTTAGCAAAAACAGAACAAGATAAAGTAATAGTGCTGTTCTCTGTTTTTGCTGATGTTCTTCTTTTCCTCTTCTTCTTCTCTTATTCCTGTACAGAAGATGTTATATGTATTCTGTGTGTAATATGAAATCTGTACATTCTATCTCTGCATAAATCTGTACAACAATATATTATATATATATGATCTGTCGAGAGAGACAACTATATAAATCTGCTGTAATATATCCTGCTGCTTATTATCTGGTGTATAAAGAAATGCTTCCTTCTGTCGTGTAAAAGAGCTGTTGTATTCTTTCGGCTAATTTGAATCCTTGCTGACCAAAGAGGACAGAAATAATATTTCTTTTATTTAGCAGATCCTCGAGCTGTCCTCTTTCCTTCTTTTGCTTGCTGCAATGGCTACAACATTTATTGCGTTGCTGCCAAACGACTACAACATTAAATGCTTGCACGCTGTAATGTCAGAACAACAATATATATAGCAATATATAAAATAGAATAAATAAATATTGCTTTAATAAAGTCTGACAGCATATTAGAATAAGAAATATAATACTGCATAAATTTCGTCGAGCTGAGCTTCACTTTCGTCGAGCTCATCATTTGATTCGTTGACCGGAACATGTGATTTACTGTTTCTGAACATTTGCTGAAATTCGTCGAACGCAGACTTGAGTTCGTCGAACGGAAGGATTCGTCGACCGCTGAGCTTGAATGATTTCGTCGACCGCTGAAGTATTGAGCTGTTCGTCGAACGCAGGATTTCGTCGACCGCTGAGCTGGTTGGAATTCGTCGACCGCTGTTTTGGATTTCGTCGAACGCAGCTTCCTTGATAATTTGTCGAGCGCTGCTATAATATAATCTTTTCGTCGAGCGCCGTTCGATGAATGCTGAGCGCCGTTCGACGGTCGTCGAACGCAGCTAATATATGAATTACATTTCTTCTTTTATATTTCCCTTATATTAATTTCTCTTATAATATTTTCTCTTATATTATTTTCTCTTATTTTCTTCAGCCTATTATTATATATATATTTTTCTTAGTATATTATTTATATATATATATTAGCTGTATATTTCTTTTCAGCCTATTAACTTAATCTGATTTAATCTAAGTTATAAGATATATTATGATATAAACTTTAGACACTAAAGGTGGATCCTAACTCAAATCAAAACTAAGGTTCCAACATCCCATTTAGGGATTGTTCAAATTTCTTAGCCTCAGATAGTTTGTTCTCAATGAAAACAATGTGTTCTCTGGAGGCAGCCAAATCATTCTTAAGATTGACATTTTCTTCACTTAGTTGGTTCATTTCAGCCAACTGATTTCTGAGAGAGATCATCTCTTTCTCAGATTTGATTAAATATATACAAAGAGCTCTGAATTCAACTTTGAATTCATTTGAATTAAAATCAAATGTAGAAATTACCTGATCACTGTCAATTTCTGATTCTAATTCTTCTGAATTACTTCCTGAGGCATTGATAGCCATCATGCAGAAGTTTCTTTCTTCTTCATCATCACTGGAGATGGATGATGATGCATATTCTGACTCACTGCTTGAGTCATATATAGTCATCAAGCATTGGTCCTTCTCATTTGCATTTTCTTCATCTTCAGAAGAGCTGGATGAAGATTCTGATTCTGTTTCACTACATGTTTCATCTACAAAGCTTCTTCCCTTATGCTTGTGTTTGTGGGAGGAAGACTTGCTGGAGTGCCTTTTCTCTTCTTTTCCTATACCAATTGAAAGTGAGGTTAGATCTTAAAGTCACTCTAGGGGGGGGGGGGGTGAATAGAGTATTAAAAAGTTTTTCACTTATTTTTATAGCGGAATTAAAATAGTGATATTTATATGCGTATAACAGAGTGAGTTATAAAAACAAAATAAAAACAAAGCACAACACAGTACAGAAAAATAACCAAGAACACAGACGACATAAGGATTTATAGTAGTTTCCCAATAAACCTGGGTACATCTACTCTTCTACCACCCTTGGTAGGATTCCAATAGGTTTTTGATCAGGTGCCCCATCACCAATGGATTTTTGATCAGGTGTCCAAACACCAATGAGTTTTTGATCAGGTGCTCAAACCAACCACATGTTTTTGATCAGGTGCCCTGCCACCAAAGGGGTTAACTTTTGAAGGGAGTTAGAACCCTGTACAGAATGGAATAAGAGGGTAAATAAAAGGGGTGATGAAGTTCTTCTCTGTCAATATTCTGAGAGAAGACTAGTGGAATGTGTTGATGTAAAGCTCCCACTGTCTGATAGAAAATAGTTGATTGTTAAGGATGGAGCTTTCTCTTGAATGTAGATCTTCCTTGATAGCTGATGAATCTGAGAGACAAAGGTTTCTCAGATTATTGTTGTTAGTAATGGAACGTTCACCTAGAGGGGGGGGGGGGGGGGGGGGGTGTTAGGTGATCTGGGTTCTTTTAAAACTATTTGCGCGAGTTTCGAATAATCAAACACAACATAAAAATATCGCACAAATAAACACAGATAAAGCAAGCCAGACGACACAAGATCTATAGAGGTTCCTCAAGACGGGGTGTCTTGAGTAGTCCTTTGTCCCTCTGCGCCTACCCAGCAATGTGCTAGGATCAGCAATCTCCGCCAAAAACTTTAGGCCCCCAAGCCTTACAACACGGACCCGCAAGTCCAACAGCCTAGGCCCGCAAGACCCTACTGCCCCCGAGCCCGCAAGCTCGACACTCAGGCCCTCAAGCCCTACACAACACAGACCCGCAAGTCCTGTGCCTACAGCCTAGGCCCGCAAGCCCCTACTGCACCCGAGCCCTCAAGGTCGACAAGATCGGACCCCCAAGTCCACTGCCCTGGCCCTCAAGCCTCACAGCTCTCCAGCCCGCAAGCTAGACGGTGTCGGACCCGCAAGTCCACTGCCCCGGCCCTCAAGCCTCACTGCTCTCCAGCCCTCAAGCTAGACAAATAGGCTCGCAAGCCTTTACAAGTGATTACAATGAATATACTGTTTCTTCTGCCGGATGAAGATTGACAACTTTAGCCTGTTGAAGATCGTCTTCTTAAGGTTGAAGAAGATGCTTTTTAATTAGATCTTGAGCGCACAGTTCTTCTTCAATCTTTTCTTAGCCTGATGAGGATTGGCTTCTTATCAGTTGGTGGAGATGACTGCTTCTTCTTTTTCTCTTTCTTTCTTGCGCCGCCTTTTCAGTTCCCTTTTCTGTATGCACACGTTCTTTCTTATTGATCGATTGATACCGCGTTAGGGCAACCTCTTATCTCTTTTATAAGACTGCGAGCTCCCCAACGATCTTCTGAAAAAGTGCCTTAAGTGTCAGACGCTCCTTTCCATAAGAGCACGCGCTGATTAGACAATCAGGCGGCGACATTAAATGCTGACAGCGCGTCCACAACTTTTGAATCTGTCTCGACGATGTTTCCATTGTTACGACGACATGGAAAATATCTCAACGACAGGACTTTGTCGATGCTTTGAACTTAGGTAGATCTTCAATTCTTCTTGCTTCTGTCTCAGATGCTGATATCTCGACGATACGAGACATACTGGCGCTTCTGCATATACGACGATATGCTGTCTCTGACCGTGTCATTGTAATCACCTTGTTCTCTCGACGACATGAGTGATAACATGTCGACAGATCATAATATAGCAGTTGCATGTCTTCGACTGTCCATCTTTAGTCTTCTCGACGACATGCCTTCTTTACGACGATGATCAGCGCCATCAGTCATACTTAGCCTTTTCAGCGACAAGGATTCTTCACGACGATGTCTGTTCTTCTCGACGACAAGGCCACTTTGATGAAGTCGACGATACCGTGCCTTCTCCGCGTTCGACGATCTTGCCTAGTCTCAGCGGTCTACGATCTTTCTTCTGAGTTCGACGATCTTGCTTCTGCGTTCGACGAACACGCCAAGTCTCAGCGGTCGTCGATCTTCATTCTGAGTTTGACGATCTTGCTTCTGCGTTCGATGAACATGCCAAGTCTCAACGGTCGTCGATCTTCCTTCTGAGTTCGACGAACACGCCAAGTCTCAGCAGTTGTCGATCTTCCTTCTGAGTTCGACGAACTCCATTCTTCGGTCGACGAACTTCCTTTTGCATTCGACGAATCTTGTTCTACTAACTTCCTGAGATTTATAAGCTAGAGAAGCCATCAAATACAAAGTGAAGTTTTTTTGACTTGGTGACTTCTTCAAATCAGGAATCATGTGGGCAAGATTCCCAACAATTGTTGCTCTTGAAGATTTTGAACTTGCAGCAGAATACTGAGAGAATAATGTTGATGTTCTCAGAGATTGAGAGAGCTGCTGCTTGAGGAAGATGAAGATCTGAATGGTTTTTTTTCTTTTTCTTCCTGTATTTCTCTCGACTGTATCTTTCTATTTCTTACTGCTGTTCTATGTAATCCCTTCTTCTTTCTTTTTCTTTTGAGAATATATCTCTGATTTGAATTTCAAATACTCTGAATAAGGAATAGAATAATCAGGAGGATTATTTCTTGGAACTGCAAGCAAGATTTTAATTCCTTTTCCTTTTCCAATACGCCAAACGGCTATTTTCTCGGGAGAAGACAATTGAAAGGAATAAAAAATTGGAAGGATAAAATCCTCGACTTATTTGGAATAATAGATCCGTTGCTGAAAGTTGATCTGAGATCAGAGAATAGAATAAAACTGATCTGTCTGAAAATATGAAGCTGAAGAGAAACTTTCGTCGAACCGACAACTGAGTTCGTTGAACAGAATGTTGGATTTCGTTGATCTGAACATCTGTTGCTGATTCGTCGAACGCAGACTGGAATTCGTCGATCTCAAGCTGGAGTTCGTCGAACTGAAGAATAAAGTGTTAAATCTGGCTGGAAGAATTGAATTAGTCGAGTTGTGAATGAATTTCGTCGATCTGAACAGCTTGAAACTTATTCGTCGAGCACAGAGCTGAGTTCGTCGAACGCTGGGACTTGGCAAATTCGTCGACCGCTGAGACTGGGCAAATTCGCCGACCGCTGAGACTAGGCAAATTTGCCGACCGCTGAGACTGGGAAAATTTGTCGACTGCTGAGACTGGGCAAATTCGTCGACCGCTGAGACTGAGCAAGTTCGTCGACCGCTGAGACTGAGCAAATTCGTCGACTGCTGAGACTGAGCAAGTTCGTCGACCGCTGAGACTGAGCAAATTCGTCGAACGAGAGCAAGACGTTCGTCGATCGCAGAAAGCATTTCGTCGAACGCAGAACCTTAACTTTTCCTTAAGTTCTAACAGCCTAAAACCTTGACCCTTAGACTATACAATGGGGTCAACTTTGTCCTAGTCAACAGATAGTGATCCTAGCCCAAATCAGTAATAGGGTTGTTCCAACAGACACTCTGTCTTGAGGAACCACTATAAATGCTTGAGTGCTTTTTGTGTTTTGCTTTTCATCTTCAAAACATTACACTAGGATCCTCATTGAATCTCACTCAAAAGGAAGAGGGGTAATATTTATAAAAATACATATTCACCCCTCTCTAGGTGATTTGGCAACATCCATAACTAATAGTTGCCCTCAATGTTTAAATGTCCATTCTTCTGGAAGATCAGTCCCTTCCCGGGTGCGCTCTTCAGGTATCGAAGAATCTGATATACGACATCCAAGTGACCCTCCTTAGGATCATGCATATAACGAGCTACCACGCTCACATCGAAAGATATGCCGGGACGGGTGTGACCCAGATAAATTAGTTGGCCTACCAGCCTCTAGTACCTTTCTCTATCAATTGGATCTCCTGCCTCCGCACCGAGCTTGGTCTCCTGATCAATAGAAGAGACGACAGGTCTGCAACCCATCATACCTATCTCTTTGAGTAAGTCAAACACATATTTCAGTTGGGAGAGAACAATACCTCGTGCGCCGCATGCTACCTCAATCCATAGGAAGTATCGCAGCTGACCCATGTCCTTCACCTCAAATTTCTTGACCAATCTTTTCTTAAGCTGAGCAATTTCATTCTCATCATTTTCTATGATGATTATATCATCCACATACACTGCAAGTACTGTGATGTGAGCTGCATGCCTCCTAAAGAACAGGGTGTGATCAGCATTGGTCTGTTGATATCCTATGGCTGTCATTGCTCTCCTGAGCCTGTCAAACTAAGCTCGAGGAGACTGCTTTAGCCCATATAGTGACTTCTTGAGTCTACACACCTTCACTGTCATTTATTTTGTGCTAAAGCCCGACGGTACTTCCATGTACACCTCTTCCAACAGATCTCCATAAAGAAAGGCATTCTTTACGTCAAGATGATGTAGTTTCCATTCTCCTATTTGCCGCCAAGGATATCAACATCCTCATCGTGCTCATTTTTGCAACGGGTGCAAAGGTCTCATCGTAGTCGATGCCATAAGTCTGACTGTACCCCTTTGCTACCTGTCAGGCTTTGTAGCACTCGATCAGTCCCTCTGGGTTTTGTTTTACGGTGAAAACCCACTTACACCCAACTGCTCTTTTTCCTGGTGGTAGCGACACAAGATCCCAGGTTTTGTTCTTTTCCAATGCTCTGAGTTCTTCTAACATTATAATTTTCCATCGGGGATCCTCCTTGGCCACTATCAACACTTAGGAATAGAGACTATGTCCAAAGATGCAATACATCCCCCATGAACAGGTGATATGTGAGAATAGGAAACAAACTTATCAATATCAAGGGAAAGCCATATTGATCAGGTGAGACTCCCGCTTTCTTGCGGGTACTCCTCCTTACCGGTATGAGAGTAGAAGTAGTAGGATGGGGAATTATATCACCTGTGAGTTCAGATGTTGAGGTGGGTTGAACAGAGATTGAGGAGTGAGTTGCAATTTCACTGGAGGGATACGAGATTGCAGAAGAACAAGAGAATAATAACACAAGAACACAAGAAGATATTAGAACACAAGCAGAACACTCAAACTTTATTGCTTAGAAATATTGGCTAAGACTGAGATGCCTCAAACCATTACAACTGACCTATATTTATAGTAGTACTCAAGGGGACAACTTACATCACACGCTACCTTATCATCAGTGATACGATTCCTTTCTTCCGCCACAAGTTATTCCTTTCTTGACTTCAACGACACGCCAAAATAACTTTACGTCAACTTTATGTCTTATCGTGCATGATAAGATTCCTTACTTGACTTCTACGACACTCAACATATAATATATCTTATCGTATATGATAAGATGCTTTACACTTTACACGTCATATTATACGACAAACATATTACACACCACACATGCTTTTCTTGTACTAGAGGTAACAAATACACTTTCATCCTTTGATGGAATCGACGTTTCAGGAGACGGAGTAGGCAGTGACAAGGGACTCAACATGCATGGCTCTATGGGCATTACAGTCTCACTCTGCTTCCTTCTTGTATATACTCTCGGCTTCCCTGGGGGTGAGGTCCACTTTCTACAGTTGCATTTTGCTCATGCACTGACATCACACCTGACTCCATGCTTGGTAATACGAAATAAGGGATACTTATTACTTGCTTCTTACTACTACTGCTATCCTCTTCTTCCTGCCACGTACTATCTGTAATTAGTGAGTCCCCAAATGATGAGTCAACTGGAGAGGAATAATATGGCTTATGCTCGCGAAATGTGACATCCATACTAACAAACAATCTCCTCTCTACTAGGCTCCAACATACATACACCTTTTGGGTAGCTGAATACCCAACAAAAATGCACTTCAGGGACCTTGTATCCAACTTTCCTATATTTGGTCTATTGTTTTGCACAGAACATACACATCCAAAGGTTTTAAGAGGAAGAATATCTCCACTTTTTCCTCACAGTATCTCGACCGGATATTTCCAATTTAAGACTCGCGAGGGCATTCGATTGATCAAATATGCTACTGCCAGAGCAGCTTGTCCCCACAAATGTTTCGGCACATTCATCAAAAACATCATACTCCGGGTTACTTCAAGAAGGTGTCGGTTCTTCCGTTCAGCTATACCATTCTGCTCTGGTGTGTATGGACAAGTGGTTTGATGTTGGATCCCATGCGAGGACAAGTATTCCTCAAGTGCCATGTTGGTGTACTCTGTCCCATTGTCCGACCTCAACACCTTCAATACTGCACCATATTGCGTTTGAACCCTTTTATGAAAATCCTTGAAGCAGGCAAACACATCACTTTTGTTTTTCATTAGGTATAGCCAAGTCATACGTGAAAAACAATCAAAAAAGGACGCAAAATATCGAAATCCATTCACAGTAGGCGTGAGACATGGTCCCCATACATCAGAATGAACAAGATCAAATAAATTAGAACTCGTTCTCCCGGAACTTGAGTAGAAGTTTCTGGCATGCTTTCCCAGTCCACACCCATCAAATACAAGTTTTTCTTGATTTAGCTTTTCAAACAAACGCGGATACATTTGACTCAAAATAGAAAATGAAGGATGACCCAGACGCCTGTGATGAAGTATGAGTTGGTCCTCCACGTTCCTTCCTACTCATGCAGTATCCTCTATCAGTGTGGAAAGGGCCGAGTCCAAGCTTTCCTTATCCAAGTGCCACAAGCCCTTACACCATGTGTCAGTCCCAAGTTTCCCGCCAGTCTCCTTCTCCTGAAAGATCACCTTTGTGATATCAAACAAGACAATACACTTTAACTGAGATATAATGACACTAATAGATAAAAGATTTATGGGAAAGGAAAGACATGCAAAACATTGGACATAGTTAAAGTGTTGATACACTGTACGATACCCTTACCAACCATAGGTTGAGCCGTGCCATTAGTAGTTTGAATATGTTATGGGACTACTAGGGGAGTATATGAAAGAAATTCCCTAGCATTCCATGTAACATGTTGGGAGGCGCTTGAATCGACTATCCATTCTGGTGATCTAGTGATGGATATAGATGAGATAGCACATGTATCGCATGTATCTGTGGCGTAGTGTGCAAAAGAGGCAATATTAATCATAGACACAGTTGGAGTGGACGTGTCATCCATCACACCTTTCTGCTTCCTTTGCATCAGCTGGTGGTATGCATCCAAAATCTCCTCCTCCTTTGGGTGACCCATATCAGCAATACCTCCTTCTGTCACCTCCTCGCTTATCATGAGATTTGTCTTATAGCCTCCTCGCCTACCACCTCTACGACCTCCACGACCGCGCCCACGACTCCAAACTTTCCCCGTCCACCCGCGTCCAGCTCTTTTGGTGGCTTGGAGCAAGTTAGCCAGAGATGACCTATTTCACCACAATTGTAACATTGTCGTGTCTCGCTCCTGTATCCCTCATGCCCTTGATTGGTGACTGCTAGAGCGGATTTCTCTCCCAGAATAGTGGTTCCACCAGAGTGGAGCCTAATCCCGCTCTCCACCTGCATCATGGCTGAGATTGTCTCATCTAGGGAGGAAATCTTTGGATGAGCGAGCAACATCACACTCCTTTGCTCAAATGTCGGGTTTAACCCCCTCATAAAATGCATAGTCCTCCGCTGAGCATCTCGCTCCCCTTTCGTGCATAAAGGGTCTTTGCAGCATGCGACTGGTGAGAAATAATCATAGTCTGCCCATAGTCGCTCTAGATCTGCGACAAACTCCTGGATCGAGTGATCTCCCTGGGTTACAGTCTCTATCTCCCGCTCGATCTAGAACACGCACATGTTGTTGTCCACTCCTGCGTAGAGCCTCTGTAACTTCCCCCAAACATTGTTTATAGTCTCTATGCCATCCACCATGATAGCGATGGACGCGATCATCGAATTTAGGAGCCAAGTGTGTAACAGACTATGCGTTGTTTTCCACTCGTTGTACCTATCCAAGTCCTTCTCTGGCTCCCCTTTCTCTCCAGTCAGATAGCCTTCCAGGTTCCTTCCGGAGAGAGCCCTCTTTACCCGACGCGATCAGCTCAAGTATGTGGTTGGTCCTTCGAGCTTCAGCTCCACAGGAGGGAGATCGAGCTTCACCGAAGGCAGTTGCGACTGAGCGGATCCTTCGCCTTTGGACATCCGTAAGAAGTCAAAGTACTCCTTGAGTTATGCCTCCTACAGTTTGGCCACTAATTTCTCCATGAGCGCGCGGTATCACACAGATTTTATTGTACCCTTCTTCCTCTTCCCTCTACTTTAGCGCGGTTCCACTCCGAACGTCGTTTTCGCGCGCGCCTCTGCTTGTGCAGCGCAGTTTTGCCGCGGTTTTGCGCTCCTCTGCTGCGCAACGTGCGCACTCCTCTTCCGCACAAGAACCGCATTTTGATGCCGCGTGATCTGCCGCGCGCTTGTGCTAATGTTGCGCAAGATGTGCTGATGCCGCGCAAACTGAGTTGCTGGTGTCGTTGTCGCACGTCTGATGCGCTTCCTGCGCAAGTGTTGTGCTGCTTCTGCCCTGCCGCTCCGCCCGCGTAAGCGCCGCACCTCCCGTGCAAGTGTCGTGTGTCTTCTGGGCTGCCGCACCTCCCGTGCAAGTTATCTGGGCTGCCGCACCTTCCGCGCAAGCTCTTTGCGCTTCCACACCTCTCACGCAAACTCTCTACGCTGTCTCACTTCTCGCGCCTCTGCCGGACGTCCCGCGCAAGTCTTCTGCGATGCCGCACCTCCCGCACAAGAACGCGCTGCCGCACCTCTCGTGCAAGCGTCGCGCGTCACAATGTGCGCACTCCTGTTGCGCTAATGCCTGCCGCGCGAGCTCTGTTGCGCTGATGTCGCGCAAGACGCGCGATCTGCCGCGCAAGGCGCACAATCTTCCCTGCCGCGCAAGGTGCGCGCTCCTGCGATCAGTCAAACCTCCTATTGCGCTGATGCCTGCCACACGAACTATGCTGCGCTGATGCCGCGCGATTTGCTGCGCAGATCTACCGCGCAAGGCGCACGATCTTCCCTGCCGCGCAAGGTGCGTGCTCTTGCTGCGCTGATGCGATCTGCCGCACCTTCTGCGCAAGCCGCACGTCTTGCCTTCTGCGCAAGCAATGCGCCACACCTCCAACGCTGCCGCACGTCTTGCCTTCTGCGCAAGCAATGCGCCACACCTCCAACGCTGCCGCACAAGTGCCGCACAAGTGCCGCACAAGTGCCGCACAAGTGCCGCACAAGTGCCGCACAAGTGCCGCACAAGTGCCGCACAAGTGCCGCACAAGTGCCGCAATCCTCCGTCCGATAATTCCTTCCGCAACCTGCTTCTGATACCATGAGGAAAATAAGGAATTGTATTTCGCTTAAATAAACCTTTACATCTTGCCTCTATATATATACACATACAATGATAACTACAACACCGTACTAGCAGTGTGGGACTAAATACAAAAGAAGGAGACCCACTATCGGCACACTAATTTGCACTATTTGCACTCCAAATACCAACATATATATTATAATAATTAATGCAATATAAGAGATAAAAGCCTTTGTTTTGATATGCAATCTTAAGCTGGTCTAAAATCTGATATGTCTGTTGTGTTTCTTGGTGAAATTACTCTCGAAAAGCAATAATTTGTTTGGCCGTCGTGGTGATGGTGGTCGAAGAAAACAATGTTTTTGAATGCAGCTCTTTGTGCGTGCTTTCGGAATCAGCCATAGAGCGGTGTTTTGAGGGATCATCAATTTCAAATATAGGCAGTCCAATGTGTAAAAAATAGCATTTGTGCAATGGAGAGAACCCCAAATAATTGGGGCCTGAAAATCCCCTTCAAAAGATTTTTTTTATCATTTTGACATTATTTTTACATATATTTATGGTGCTAAGCGTGTGGTGTTGAGTGCAATTCAGTGCAGTGCATTGCATTTTGGTCAAAATTTCTAAACTGTTCGAAGTATTTGTCCACTGTTGATTAATTTTCTCAGTAAAACTTACACCGAAGTCCTCGAGCAAATAATCTGCGTAGGGTTTGTTTGGCGCGATGTTTTTGCTCCGGTAAGTTTTGACAAAAACGTCTGTCATAAATTGTGTTTGACAAGAAAACGGTTATGACCGCAACTATGAAAAAAAATTGAACTTAAAATTGGATGTAAGTTCCATAGATGAGGCCGGGCATTCAGTAACGATAGTTGATAATCACTACATTACATGCTGCCATCGTTGTGCCAAATAGACCCTTAATATGAACATTATGGCTCTGCTTGGGATACCGGTGCCGTTTACAGAGCAATTCAACTTTAGCCATCGTTTGCAGCCAATTTTAAAACTGAAAAATATTGTATCTGTTTGAGAAATCACCATTCCGATGACGGTAAAAAATAAAACACATAAAAATAAAAGAAAATGCAACAATTTTTTTTAGAAAATTGAAATATAAATCAATTAGCACAAAAATAAAAATGCAGCATGTTCAGCCTCAAAGTCCAGCGGCCTCATATACTTGTTCGTCAATGAAGACACGCAGTGCAACCATTTGACTCGATCCACTCATTCCACCCCTAACAATTTCGTTGTTCTCCCTCCTTGCGCCACTTGCCATTTGTACTACTCACCTAATCAGATGCGCTTGAGGGTATGCAAAGTCTCACCATGATCACATCGGTAGAAATGACTGTCTACACTAGAATGGTGTCTACGTATACAATTATGCAGTGTCATTGTAGAGACCACAATATTCCGTTGTTTTTTTGAAGCTATGCTGCAACATATCACGAAGGATATGACATTTCTTCTTTGACACTCCAAATGTGCGTTATATAACACTACACAACGATAAGTGCAATTGATTGAATATTTCCTTTCGTCCTTGTACCAGATGATGACCATGTGCAAAGTCTGGCAAATAATACTTTGTTTATGCGTAAGGTTTACTATATTCTACTTGTGATGAGTATCCAACATCAACCAAATAATATTTCCTGCATGTTGAAAATAATATTAATAACATATAAAAAGTGATTTTTGCAATCAAAATATTGTTTTGCAAATTACATGGCGGTGGATGAGGGAAATTCCAACGCCGATCAGTAATTGCACTATGGAAAATACAGCTGTCATGTGTTGAACCCTCTCAATTAGCCATGGCAAAAGTGAATGTGTCATATTAAAATCGCATACATCCATAATATTCTGAGTTGGATAACCATGACGTCCAATGAATGGAACCTGCCCGTCAACTGGATGTGGGCATCAACATGTGTCACTTCGATTGCTCCAATGCAATCCTTGAAGTAGGGCATGTATCGATCGTCATTTGAAATCTTAACTGGGATATGTGTAAATCGATCGACAACTGACGCAATAACATCATGCGAAAGCTGTATTAAATCAACTAGACCTCGTGAAAATTATTGACTTATTGTTTCTGTCGAATGCTAAAAACACTCACTGCATTCCCTCATTACCGATTCTGCATCATAATATATATCGTTATTGTTGAAGCCAGGAAAATCCTAGCACCAAATGTTCGGACCTAAGTGCAGTCTGAGGTTACTGATTCTGCGATCCGGCAATTTGGATCTGAAGGCTAGCGCTAAGAAGGAAGAGAAAGACCACAAACAGACCCCGAGGAGCTTCAACAGGGAGGTCCCGCCATATACCATGAAGTTTAAGTAAAAACTTCCCCTCCATGACCACATATGGTTTAACTTGGTACTAGGAAGGCAGTGACTTGATGAGAATCTTGCCTGGATGGGGGGTTGATCTCTGATTTTTTAAGTGTCTTTCCTGGTACCCCTGAGGGTCTATTTATAGACAAATTCTAAAGAGGGGGATGGAGTCGACTATACCTGGCCCCTGCGAGATTGGATAATTGAACCTGGTGAACGAGCGACTGTTGAAGAATCTCGCCCACGCCTGGCAAGATGTTGTTGATAGTCGCAACTTAGGAAGGATCTCGCCCACGCCTGGCGAGATGCTGCTGACAGTCGCCACTTAGGAAGGATCTCTCCCACGCCTGGCGAGATGTTGTTGATAGTTTCCACTTAGGGCCGAGTAATCCTGATACTCGCATCTTGCATTGAATGCCCCTCTGAATTGTTGGCTGTCTTTGACTTGACCTTTGACTTTGACTTTTGCCTTCCTGACCTGAACGTGGTCCTACCCTCAAAGAATATGAGTTGTACATAATCCCCGATCTTTGCGAGAAATGAAGTGGCTCGGAAAGAAACATTCAACCCTTATTCGGCGAGGGTCTTTTGGCGAATATCGGTCATACTCGAAAACATGGGGGGGGGGGGGGGGGGGGGGGTCCCCTCCGACATCTATAAATAGGAGAAGAGGGGCCCTCCCCTGGCACACCCCTTTTTAGCTTACGGCGAAATGTTGACTCCCGAGGAGATAGTCGTGAAGACCCAGACGCTGATGAAGCTGCTGAACAAGACGCAGAGTGGTGATCCTCGCCATGGCGGGGGTTGAAAGAGGAAAAGGGATGACGTTTAGCGTCCGACTAAGTGGATGCTGAGGGAGGACGTTCCAACAGAAGGCCCCACGCAACCTATGTCAGACCTGGTCCAAACCCGATTGAGCCAGGCGGGTTTGGATGATGTTAGCGAGCAACAGGCCACTGATAGTGAACCTTCGTCTGTTCCCCTCGACACCACCTCAATAGGTAATTGTCTCCCATCTTCAGAAATTTTGTAACCGTTTGCTTTACTGATGCCGACTTTCTCTTCCAGCGACTGTTCCTTCAGAGACCAACTCGGCCAGGCTAAGCGCGTTGGCACCTCTTGCTGGGGAGCCGGCGAGCGCAGAGCTTCTACCACCTCCTCCGGCTATCCTGCTTGGCATCATCCCCCAGCAGGAGTCTTCTCTCCTACCGCGATCTTCAATAGAGGTTGGCGAGAGTAGTTCCCGCGTGGGAATCTTAAAGCTAAGAAGATCGAGGGTCACATCCCCCCATCCTCCTCCGCCTCCCTCGTCCAAAACTCATCGCCAACCAGCGGTGTCCGGTCAAGGTCATCCAACAACTGGCGGAAGAGGAGGCGGACGATCCTTCTTTGTGCCTCCTCCTTCGATGTCCGTGAGGGCGGATGATCGCGGGAAGGTGCCCGTGGAACAGCCGTTTGGGCT